>JAVQMG010000102.1:3635000-4835000 GCA_032878915.1 Castanopsis chinensis
ACTGATTGAGAGACCACACATCTTGGGCGTTAGTGGAATTGGAGTGAAGATTGAAAGTATTCCCAAGTGCTTCCGTTCTTCAAGTTTTTGAAATTCACCGCTCCGAGGTACACTCTCTTGTTCTCTAATTCTGAAACTTAAATAGCCCATGTTAACTTGTATGTATGAAGTAGATCCGTTTACATTATATTTTCTTCCGCTGCGCATGTATGATTCCATCACTTAGGGCACAAACCCTAACATCAACAAGAATTAAAGGATCCATTGCATGTTCTAGTTGGGCCTATTACTAAAGCAAGACCGAAGAAGATCAAAGAAGCACTTAATGGGCTGATTCAAGAGTTTGGGCTGATTCTAACATAAGACATTCCAAGCTTGGCCCAAAGGAAGATGAAGTCATACTATATTTGATCCAAGTTATTGAGGGCTGATGTGGCTTAGTTGGGCGTGATTTATGGTGTGGATTAATGGCTGATTGACTTTCCAGCTCCATACCAATGAATAGATATTTTTCCAATTCTGGAGCTACTAATTTAATACCAAATCTACCTTAATTTTAGGCTTCTACTATTTAGAACATTTTTTAGCTATTTTCCTATTTTGGAGCTGCTAATTCAGAAAAAATTGAGGTTTTGCTTCTTCTTTTGGTTCTTGAAGAACCCTGAATTTATCAGGGATTCTTCCTTGTGACGTTCAAATTTTATAACTTTAGTTTGTGATTCAGTCATAATCATTGGGTCAAGGTCTTTACTTATATCTCCGGTTTGCATTTCATTTGTTTAAGCTTTCTTGGGCTAGTATTCCAATATTATTTGTTAGGTCTTAAAGCGTGTCAATTGAGGTTTGCATCAGTTTCTGTCAGTCCCATCTTGCCATCTTGGATCTCTTCAAAAGCCTCTACCATGCCTTTCTCCCCTTGGCACAAACCTACCCTTACTGTTCAACGAATCTTGATTCGCTTCATCTTTGAACTCATCCTCATGGTCATCATTAGAATCATCCATGCATGCATGCCTTTCTTGCCTTCTAACATTAGGGACTTGGGGACGCTCCTCATGCAAAATAGCAATAGCAGGGTCTTGCCTATCCATCTGATCCCGAACCTCATTAAACACCACGTTCAAGCATTCAAATTGTTGTTGAATAGCCTGCAATGTGAAGGACGACTCCTCCCCTCCTTCTCTATTTGATGTTTCGCCCTTGGAAGACATACTTTTGAAACTACAGAGAAATGTTAGAAATAATTCCTCACAACACTCCCTCATGTGTTTGCACTCAAATTATGTTACTTACACTTGTGTTTCACTCTTAAATTGGCTTTTTCCTAATATTAGTCTCACACTCTCTTTGCTTTTTCCACTCGTAGTTGGGCTTTTCAGTTCTTCATCAAATTAATAAACTTGAACAAGAAATTCAACTTGTAGTATTTAAACCAATATTGATGGCAAGAAAATATTACAGCAAGAATGATTAAAAGGAATAGGACAAAAGTAAACAATATTTTGGTTTTGAGAGACTTGAAACTACAAACAGTATTTTTTTCTATTTTCTTTTCTTTTCTGACGTCTCTTTTTTTTTCAACTTTTTTTTTTTTTTTTGGAACTTGGTGCACGATTTTAACTCGGTGCACATCACAAAACAGGAGCAAGGAATAATGAACACAAAAGGAAGAAAATAGGATGATAATAGGAAACAAAAGATAAAAGGGATAGTAAACCTGATTTTAGAAACTATGCTTTGATACCAAATGATGCGAACCTCAATCGACACACTTTAAGACCCAACAAATAATATTGGAATACTTGCCCTAGAAAGCCGAAGGTATAAGTAGCAGATCTTGACCTAATGATTATAATTGAATCACGAACCAAAGGTATAAAGTTTGAATGTCACAAGGAAGAATCCCCAATAAGTTCACAGTTGTTGAGGAACCAAAAGAAGAAACAAAACCCCATGTTTTTATAAGACATGACTGAAAATAGGAAAATATAAAAAAAATGTACTAAATAATAGAAGCCTAAATTAAAGTTGATTTGGTCTGAAATTAGCTGCTCCAAAATAGGAAAATAGCTAAAAAGACATTCTAAATAATAGAAGCGTAAAATTAAGGTGGATTTGGTCTGAAATTAGCAGTCAAATAGGAAAAATATCTATTAATTGGTATGAAGCTAGAAAGTCAATTAGTTGTTAATCCACATCGTAAATCACACCCAATTAAGATTGGCCTTAATAGCTTAAATCACACCCAATTACTTCAAAACTCCTACCTTTTAAGACTATTTGATCATGATTGCCATTATATTAATTTAAAGGATAATTTGGTAGGCTCCAAGTAATTGTGAAAACGCATGTCTGTTTTATTTCAAAGTAATTTTTTCATGCTTCTATATTTGGGGGGAGTGCAACAAGGTTGTAAATACATCGAAATGTAGATATTGCTTCCTAGCAGAAGCGCATAAATATTAAAAATTCGCTTGGTCGCTACAAAATTTAAATGTTCTTAAAACAGTTATCTGTAGCATGCAATTAATTCCTTTATTTATAGAATTCTATACATTGTACTTTCTAGAATTAGCTAATGACATTTGATCCAGTACAAAAGAAATATTATAAGATGTATGAATAATCATATTAAGGAAGTCTTCATTGCACGGGGTAAATGTTCTTTCCAAGGATTACTTTACTTGCTACAATTGACTACTGTTGTTATATTGTAAAACTTAAAATGATTTTTCTTTTGGCCAAAATTGTTAAATTACCTAAAGACTACAATATATGCTAGATTAAATGGCCAATATAATTTGCTTCTACATTCATTAATTTTGTTAGTGTTTAAATGATAAAAGATTATAATACATTACAAATTATTAAATAAGGAGGCATTAACTTTCACCTAGATATTTTTGAGGTCTACTACCATTCTACAACACTCCCCTGATGTATGAATATATGTAATCCTTCCCCAAGCCAATTGTGGGATTTATTACTTATCCTACCATGTGCATCAAATGTGAAAAGCTTTGTAGTTTAGCATTTGATATCAGTAATGTGCTTGCAACATTGTTTTTTTTTTTTTTTTTTTTTTTTTTTTTTTTTTTTTTTTTTTTGGGTTTGGATTATTTAAAAGATATGTAACTTAAATCTATCTTAAATATTCAACTATTTGTCATTCACAATACAATGTCCAAATAAATTGAAAGCTATTATAAAAAATCAGGTTAAGTGGGAAAATATATTTACTTCTTTGTTGCTACTTGCTAGTAATAACTAATAGTTGAAACATTTGAGTTTTTGTTAATCACTTCTCATTATGCCATGTGGCTACATAAATTACTGCCACATAAATTTTTTAAAAAACCAAACAATAGTACCTATTCATTTTGCTGATTAAACTAAAAGTTTTAGTATATTTGTTTCCACCCACTTTAAAATAGACACATGTAATATCCATCAGATAGATAAAATTCTAAACTAATATAACTTTGTGGGTTATTAATATTGACAGCACATAGGCCCAAGTAGAAACAAGGATCTTGGGCCTTTTGCTTGTTGCTTGGTGGATTGAGCTTCGTTCACCGTTGCTAAATTGGGTTGATTACGAACCAAGTTGTGCACAAAACATGAATCCAACAATACATACACACTAGCACATAGAAAATATATACGTATTGCACAGTAAGGAACAGTAAAGAATGATATAAGTAAAGGGAAAGTGAATAAAAATGTTAGGATGTGTGTGCCCTTAAATCCTATTGTATGATGCTATGTATGACATTATGTTATGATTAATAAATTTGTTTTGTTCTTATCCAAAATAATGGTAACATGAATATTGGACATTATCATATAGTCCATGAGATGCATAGTATGTGATTTATGTGATTTTCACAGAAGATATAAATCACAAGTTCTTTGTAAACTCAGAATTATAGTTCGTAGTCGGTGATGAAATTGGGCATTTCATCTGCGAAGACTATAACATATCAACTAAGATAATTTGTCTTCATCATGGAAATGGAGATTTCTAGTTGGTATGTTGATATATTTTAAGAGTTAAGACATATTGAATTAGACGGCTGTGAGATTTATTATTCTCTTAACGACTGTCAAATGAATAATAAATCTCATGACTTTTATTTGCATAAACTCTTAATCCTGAGAGGATAATGGACTTGATCATGAAGTGTAGGTTGCTTTGATATATCAGGAATGAGACTTAAAGTTACGATCAAAATCTCAGTATGTTGGGCATCCACATTTAGTGTTAATGGAACATATATTTTCAAGATGGAATTCATAATCTCTTAAAGGAGATACAAAATATTCTATTGAGATAAGTTTAATGAGTTTGATTATTCAGAGTGTTAGGCCTAACCACTTTAGTGAGGAGTTACTACAGTTTATATTTATGGAATTAGATTTCATAAATATATGATGAATAACATAAATGATTAAATCGGGTACTTAAGGAATTAAGATGTAGTAATTTACAAAGTGGCAGTCTAATGACTTTGTATTATTACGAATATTTTATGAAGGGGTTACATGTACAATAAAGTCTTGGGATATAATTTATGAATAAGGCCTAGAATACAACTATATTTATATAGTGGTATTAAATATAGTTAATGGTAACTTTGGACTTATCAAGAGTTGACAGAAAAGCCCAAGGTCCATTGGAGCTAGTGTCTTATTGGTCCCTTTTGGTCCCATTCCAAGCCACACACTTAAGCCTAATTGGAAATGCCCAAAAGGCTAGCCCAATTAGATAATCAGTTAGATACAAAGGGAGAAACATATAGAATTTTTGTAAGATGCATAACTGTGTGTGTTTGTGAGAGTGTTAGTCACTCTATTCTTCTCCCTTAGAAATTGATTGATAGACCACACTTCTTGAGCGTTAGTGGAATTGAAATGAAGATTAAAAGTGTTCCTAAGTGCTTCTGACATTCGGTTTTGAAATTCACTACACCAAGGTATGCTCTCTTGTTTTTGAATTTTGAAATTTACATAGTGCATGTTATCAATTGCGAATGAAGTAGATCCGTATATTTTCAACTGCGTATGTTTTGTATGCGATACAAACATGTATTTATCCAAAAATTGGAATCAGAGCGGTCTTCAATTTTGAATTGTATAACATGTTTTGTGAGTTTTGGAATCAAAATGATAGTTTCATGATGTTAGAAGATTATACATTTGATTTTCTACATGGTTGGTTGAAACTATGGTTTGATAAAAACTGATTTGATGTTCTAATGTTGTTTAAATTTGAATTTAAGTATGTTAAATTGAATTTTAAGGCTATAACATCAATGGAATTTAGTTTTGATTTCAATCTCTGTCTATCATATTCATATGATGGTTGTTTGTTCATGAAAAACTATAGAAAACTGCCTTAGAAAAATTCTGGAAATTCAAAGTTCACGAGTTTCGATCGATCAAAAATTGCTTTCAATCGATCTAGTGAATTGGTGGCCAATATGCTTGATTCGATTGATACCCGATTGCTAGTCAATTGATCGAATTTTATTTTTCGATCGATAGAGCAGTGATCGAGCCAAGCAGATAGTCAGGTTTGAATTTTTTTAAAAATTTTTTTTGACCGATCGAGAGGCACATTCGATTGATCGAAAAAAGGAAATTTTGAATTTTTCAAAGTCTTTTCAAGTTTTAAAATTGCAAAGCTGTGTGTGATTAGATTACACATGATTTCCAAATAAAAAAAAAAAAAACTTTAATTTAAAATATCTAGTGGGAGAGAGATACAAGGGTTTTATCTCATGGCCTCTATTATCGGTTCAATGTAGTATGGGGTAAGCACCTCGTCTTAGCATATATGCCTCGCGATCCCAAAGGAGGGTTTATTGTTCCATGGTACTACAAGTTTAAATAGTATAAAGGGAGATGAAATGTGACCACACATGATTCTAGATAATGGTGTACATTAGACTAAGTGTAATGTTAACCTCCCAATGGAGCTATGTCACTATCACTTAGTGGCTAAACTTTATACGACATATTATTAGTGTTTGATAAGAGTTATCAAGATAGCACTAATAATGGGAATAGTTCTCAATCAATCATAGTGTTTATAATAAACTTGCTACCAAGGAATTATAGACATGGGATTGGGTTGTCGTTGCAGGTTCCATACTATATGTTTGTATGCTAAATTGATATTGTCTTGTTTACTTATTATATTCTTGTTTATTATTTTCAGATTTTATCATGGCATCATTTAGCCCACTTGTTGCTATTCTTAATCAAAACAAACTGACTAGAACCAACTATGTTGACTGGAAAAGAAATTTGGATATTGTCCTTACAGGTGAAGAGCATAAATATGTGCTTACTCAATTGTGTCCTAGTCTTCCTTCATTAGACGCTCTTCTTGAGGAAAAACAGCGATATGATCATTGATAGAAATATAATGAGATGGCCAAGTGCTATATCCTAGTATTTATTTCAAATGTTTTACAACATCAAATGCAGGATGGAGAACTGGCTACGAACATTATGCTAAGTCTGAAGGAGATGTTTGGTGAGCAAGGTCATCCTGCAAGGCAAGAAATTATGAGGCAGATTTATAATAACAAAATGGCTGAAGGTACTTCAGTTAGAGAGCATTGTGTTAAAATGATCTATAATCTAAATACATTGGAAGTTTTAGGTGTTGATATTAATGGAGAATCCCAAGTGGATATGATACTTCAGTCACTACCAAAATCATTCAAGGAATTCAGACTAAATTATAATATGAACAAAAAGATTTATTTTTCGTCTGAATTGATGAATGAATTGGTAGCGGCGGAAGACATACTTGGTACTTCTAGTATTGAAGCCAATGTTTGTGAAGCTTCTACTTCTCAACCTAAGTCAAAAGGCAAGGGTAAGAAGAAGAAGAAGAAGGACTTCACCCAACAAGATGGTAAACGAATTGCCTTGGGAGTTACCAACAAAGGAAAGAAGGCCAAAGGAAAATGTTTCCATTGTGGTGAGAAAGGACATTGGAAGAGGAATTGTCCAATTTTCATAGCTGCCAAGAATAAGGGTATGAAAAGTTCATTTCTTCTTGAAATATGTTTAGTAAAAAATCCCACGAATTCCTGGTGTGTGGATTCAGATTGTATTAATCATATCTGCAACTCCTTGCAGGGGTTTCAGGAGACTAGAAAGTTGAATGAGGGAGAACTATTTCTTACTTTGGCTGATGGAAGCAGGATTCCAGTTGTAACTATTAGAGTGTTTAATTTATGTTTTAATTCTAGAGTTTTAATATTGGAAGACTGTCTATATGTACCTAACATTTGTAAGAATTTAATTTCTGCAACTTGTTTAAGTAAGCATGGATATTGTGTTATCATGAAAGATAATGTTGTAATAAAGAAGGATAAAATGTTTATCTGTTCTGGCAATATTGTGGATGAAATTTATATTTTAACTCCTAATAAGCATGAATTATACAATTCTGAATTATATAATAACTCTCATGTAAAATCATTAAAGTGAAAGTTTCCTTCTAATGATGCATATCTTTGGCACTTGCGTTTGGGTAATATTAATTCAAACAGGATTCAAAAACTAATCAAAGACTAATCAAAGATGGACTTTTACATCCCATGGACTTTGATGAATTTCCAGTTTGCGAATCTTCTTTGGAGGGTAATTGACAAAAGGACCTTTTAATGAAAAAGGTAGAAGAGCCTAAGAGTTGCTTGAATTAGCTCATACGGATATATGTGGTCCTATGTCAACCCAAGAAAAAGGAGGTTATGAGTACTTCATCACTTTCATGAATGATTACTCAAGATATGGTTATGTGTACCAAATGAGACGGAAGTCCGAAGCCTTTTAAAAGTTCAAAGAGTTTAGGGTTGAAGTTGAGAATTAATTAGGTAAACGCATAAAGGTCATTCGATCTGATCAAGGTGGCGAATACCTTCTTGGGGATTTCAGGGATTACCTAATTTAGAATGGGATTATATCCCAATTGACTGCACCTAGAACTCCTCAACAAAATGGTGTAGCGGAGAGAAGGAATAGGATTCTTTTAGAAATGGTTAGGTCCATGATGAGTTATTCAACTTTACCAGTTTCTTTTTGGGGATATGCACTAAAAACTGCAATGCATATTTTGAATTTGGTTCCATCAAAATCTATTCCCAACACACCCAAGTAATTGTGGAGTGGACGTAAGCCTAGTATGAAATATCTCCACATTTGGAAATATCCAGCACATGTGTTGAAAGGGAAGTCTGATAAGTTGGAAGCAAAAACAGAAGTATGCATGTTTTTATGGTATTCAAAGGAAACTAAGGGTTATTTATTCTATAATCATAAGGACAACAAAGTGTTTGTTAGTACTTATGCCAAATTTTTGGAAGATGATTATATGAATAATTTTAATCCTAAGAGTAAAGTTGTTTTGGCTGAAATAGATGAATCTGTAGTTGAACAACCAATTGATGAAACTAGGGATGATGTGGCTATATCAAATACACCACAAGATACTATTCATGAGATGTCTAGTACACAGGTGCCTCGTCGTAATGGGAGAATTGTTCGGTCTCTTGTGAGATTTATGAGGAGGTAGTAAATGATATAGATGCACATCATTGGGTACAAGCTATGAAATCTAAATTAGATTCAATGTATTCCAATCAAGTTTGGGATCTTGTAAAGGTGCCTAACAACATTAAATCTGTTGGTTGCAAATAGGTTTACAAGAGGAAGAAAGGGATAGATGGAAATGTTGAAACCTTTAAACCAAGACTAGTGGCGAAAGGGTATACACAAAAAGAAGGAATTGACTATGATGAAACTTTTTTGCCAGTATCCATGCTTAAATCTATCTGAATTCTCTTATCTATTGCTGCTCTTTATGATTATAAGATTTAGAAAATGGATGTCAAGACTTCATTTCTTAATGGCAATCTTGAGGAAGAAATCTATATGTTGCAACCAGAAGGTTTCATAGCAAAGAACCAAGAGCATATTTTATGCAAGTTGAAAAGGTCCATTTATGGACTTAAGCAAGCATCTAGGACACGGAACATTAGATTTGATCAATCTATCAAGTCATTTAGTTTTGAACAAAATCTTGATGAACCATATGTGTACAAAAGACATCGAGACAAAGTAATTATGTTCCTAGTGCTTTATGTTGATGATATTCTACTCATTGGGAATGATGTAGGGGTGATGTCATCGGTTAAAATTTGGTTGTCAAGCCAATTTGATATGAAGGACTTGGGCGAGGCTAACTATATTTTAGGGATCAAGCTTTGGCGAGATTGAAAGAATAAGATATTAGGATTATCACAAGTTAGATATATAGATAGGGTTTTAGAATGGTTTAGCATGCAAATCTCCAAGAAAGGATTACTTCCTTTTAGACATGGAGTTCCTCTGTCTGATGACCAAATGCCTAAGACTCTTGAGAAAGAAAATATGTAGAGACAAGTTCCTTATACTTCTGCAGTGGGAAGTCTCATGTATGCCATGCTATCTACTAGGTTGGATATTTGTTATTCAGTTGGCATGGTCAGCCGATATCAATCAAATCTAGGACTTAAACATTGGCAAGCTGTAAAGCATATTCTCAAGTATCTAAGGAGAACGAGAAATTATATGCTTGTTTATCATAGTGAGGATTTGATTCTCATTGGCTATACAGATTCAAATTTTCAATCAGATCTTGATTTTAGAAAGTTCACTTCAGGATGTGTGTTCACTTTGGCAGGTAGAGCCATAAGTTGGAGGAGTGTTAAGCAATCTTGTGTTGCCGACTCCACCATGGAAGCTGAATATGTTGTTGCTTGTGAAGTGGCAAAGGAAGCTATTTGGCTCTAGAAATTCCTTTTTGATCTTAGTGTTGTGAGAATTGAGCAAGTTCCTATCACATTGTTCTGTGATAATAGTGGAGTAGTTGCACAATCCAAGGATCCAAGGAATCACAAGAAAGGAAAGCACAGAGAAAGAAATTACCACATCATTTGAGATTTATTATTCTCTTAACGACTATCAAATGAATAATAAATCTCACGACTTCTATTTGCATGAACTCTTAATCTTGAGAGGATAATGGACCTGATCATGAAGTGTAGGTTGCTTTGATATATCATGAGTAAGATCTAAAGTTACGATCAAAATCTCAGTATGTTGGACTGTTGGGATATTTGTCCTTAAATCCTATTGTATGATGCTATGTATTTTATTATGTAAGACATTATGTATGACTTAATGTTTTGGTTAATAAAGTTGTATTATTATTTGGTAACATGAATATTGGGACATTATCATATAGTCCATGAGATGCAATAGTATGTGATTTATGTGATTTAGTCACAGAAGATATAAATCACAAGTTCTTTGTAAACTCAGAATTATAGTTCGTAGTCGGTGATGAAATTGGGCATTTCATCTGCGAAGGCTATAACATATCAACTAAGATGATTTGTCTTGATCATGGAAATAGAGATTTCTAGTTGATATGTTGATATGTTTTAAGAGTTAAGACATATTGAACTGACCGGCGTGAGATTTATTATTCTCCTAACGACTGTCAATTGAATAATAAACTCACGACTTATATTTGCATGAACTCTTAATCCTGAGAGGATAATGGACCTGATCATGAAGTGTAGGTTGCTTTGATATATCAGGAGTGAGATTTATGGTTAAGGTCAAAATCTCAGTATGTTGGGCAGCCACATTTAGTGTTGATGGAACATATATTCTCAAGATGGAATTCATAGTCTCTTAACGGAGATATAAAATATTCCCTTGAGATAAGTTTAATGTGTTTGTTATTCAGAGAGTTGGGCCTAACCACTTTAGTAAGGAGTTACTAAAGTATATATTTATGGAATTGGATTTCATAAATATATGATGAATAACTTAAAGAATTAAACCGGGTACTCAAGGAATTAAGATGTAGTAATAAACAAAGTGGCAGTCTCCTTTCATGACTTTGTGTTACTATGAATATTTTATGAAGGGGTTGCATGTATAATAGAGTCTTGGGATATAATTTATTAATAAGGCCTAGAGTGCAACTATATTTATATAGTGGTATTAAATATAGTTAATGGTAACTTTGGACTTGTCAAGAGTTGACAGAAAAGCCCAAGGCCCATTGGAGCTAGTGTCTTATTGGTCCCTTTTGGTCCCACTCCAAGCCACACACTTAAGCCCAATTGGAAAGGCCCAAAAGGCCGGCCCAATTAGATAATCAGTTAGATACAAAGGGAGAAACATACAGAATTTATCTGTAGAGAATTTGTAGAGATTTCATAGAGAAAAAGAGAGAGTGTGAGACACACTTTCATATTCTCCCTTTGGAACTGATTGAGAGACCACACATCTTGGGCGTTAGTGGAATTGGAGTGAAGATTGAAAGTATTCCCAAGAGCCTCTCATCTTCAAATTGTTGAAATTCACCGCTCCAAGGTACACTCTCTTGTTCTCTAATTCTGAAACTTAAATAGCCCATGTTAACCTGTATGTATGAAGTAGATCCGTTTATTTATATTTTCCGCTGCGTATGTTTGTATGAGATACAAGCATGTTCTATTTATCCAACATGGACAACCACATTTAGTGTTGATGGAACATATATTCTCAAGATGAAATTCATAGTTTCTTAACAGAGATACAAAATATTCCCTTATGATAAGTTTAATAGGTTTAGTTATTTAGAGTGATAGGCTTAACCACTTTAGTAAGGAGTTACTAAAGTACATATTTATGGAATTAGATTTCATAAATATATGATGAATAATATAAAGGAATAAAAAGGGTACTCAAGGAATTAAGATGTAGTAATTTACAAAGTGGTAATCTAATGACTTTGTATTACTACGAATATTTTATGAAGGGGTTGCATGTACAATAAAGTCTTGGGATATAATTTATAAATAAGTCCTAGAGTGGAACTATATCTATATAGTGGTATTAAATATAGTTAATGGTAACTTTAAACTTGTCAAGATTTGACAGAAAAGCCCAAGGTCCATTGGAGCTAGTGTCTTATTGGTCCTTTTTGGTCCTACTCCAAGCCACACACTTAAGCCCAATTGGAAAGGCACAAAAGGCCAGCCCAATTAGATAATTAATTAGATACAGAGGGAGAAACATATAGAATTTTTGTAAGAGACATAAGTGTGTGTGTTTGTATGTGAGAGTGTTAGTCACTCTATTCTTCTCTCTTGGAAATTGATTGAGAGACCACACTTCTTGGGCGTTAGTGGAATTGGAGTGAACATTAAAAGTGTTTCCAAGTGCTTCTGATCTTCGGTTTTGAAATTTACCACACCAAGGTACGCTCTCTTGTTCTTAAACTTTGAAATTTACATAGTGCGTGTTATCAATTGCGAATGAAGTAGATCCGTTTATTTTCCGCTGCGCATGCTTTGTATGCGATACAAACTTGTATTTATCCAACAATTGGTATAAGAGCGGTCTTCAATTTTGAATTGAATAACATGTTTTGTGAGTTTTGGAATCAAAATGATAGTTTCATGATGTTAGAAGATTATACATTTGATTTTCTACATGGTTGGTTGAAACTATGGTTTGATAAAAACTAATTTTGATGTTCTGATGTTGTTTAAATTTGAATTTAAGTATGTTAAATTGAATTTTAAGGCTATAACATCAATGGAATTTAGTTTTGATATCAATATTTGTCTATCATGTTCATATGATGGTTGTTTGTTCATGAAAAAAACTGTAGAAAACTGCCTTAGAAAAATTCTGGAAATTCAAAATTCACAAGTTTCGATTGATCAAAAATTGCTTTTGATCGATCGAGTGAATTGGTGACCAATATGCTTGATTCGATTGATACCTGATTGCTAGTCCATTGATCAAATTTTATTTTTCGATTGATCGACCAATGATCGAGTACCAATAGAGCCAAACTGATATCAGGTTCGAATTTTTTTTTTTTTTTAAATAATTTTTGACCGATTGAAGGGCACATTCGATTGATCGAAAGAAGGAAATTTTGAATTTTTCTAAGTCTTTTCAAGTTTTAAAAGTGCAAGGCTGTATGTGATTAGATACACATGATTTCCAGATAAAAAAAGAACTTTAATTTAAAATATGTAATGGGAGAGAGATACAAGGGTTGGATCTCTTGGCATCCATTATAGGTTCAAAGTAGTGTGGGGTAAGCACCTCGTCTTGGGGTATATGCCTCGCGATCCCAAAGGGGGTGTTTACTTCATAGTACTACGAGATTGAACTTACCCATTTAAAGTGGTGTGGACAAGCACCTTGTCTTGGCGTATATGCCTCGCGATCCCAAAGAAGGGTGTATTATTCCATGGTACTACAAGTTTAAACACTATAAAGGGAGATGAAATATGGTAACACATGATTCTAGATAATGGTGTACACTAGACTAAGTGTAATGTTAACCTCCCAAAGGAGCTATGTTATTATTACTTAGAGGTTAAAGATTACACGACATATTATTAGTATTTGATAAGATTTATCATGATAGCACTAATAATGAGAATTGTTCTCAATCAATCATAGTGTTTATAATAAACTTGCTACCAGGGAATTATTTATCCAAACATGTATTTATCCAACATGTCTCAAGATCCCGGACAGTGTTTTCCCTTTCTTCTCCCTTTTTGAATTTTGTAGGAGTTTTTTAAAGGATATTTTCTCTCTGATTCACTATTGTTGAATGGTTTTTACTGTTGGCTCCCCCTCCTTTTATAGTGCCCTTTTAGGTTTTTGGTGTACCACTGCTTCCCTTCATTTGTTGCCTTAGGTACCAAAACCAACGTTGTGTCAGCAATATTGATGGCTGGTCCATTCCTTATTTTCTCATTGCTTTCACCTTTTGAGGTTCCCCCTTTAGAAGTCCATAGCTGACCTTCCTTTTTTAGGAGGTTCTAAGGACTGATTTTCAATTCTTCTTTTCCCAAAATTTCTATATGCTACTTTTCAAACCCATTTTTTGGCTGCTTTACCTTTTTTCCTTTTTTCTAAATGGGTATATTCCTTACTATCAAGCTGAATGATCCTTAGCCACCATCCTGTTAGGATGTATACCCTTAAATCCGATTATGTGATGCTATGTATGACATTATGTATGACTTAATGTTGTGTTTAATAAAGCTGTTTTATTATGATCTAAAATAATGGTAACATGAATATTTAGAAATTATCACATAGTCCACGAGATGCATAATATGTGATTTATGCGAAAAGTCACAGAAGAAATAAATCACAAGTTCTTTGTAAACTCAGAATTGTAGTTCGTAGTCGGTGATATAATTGAGAATTTCATCTGAGAAAACTATAACATATCAACTAAGATGATTTGTCTTGATCATGGAAATGGAGATTTCTAGTTGGTATGTTGATATGTGGGCATTTCATCTACGAAGACTATAACATATTAACTAAGATGATTTGTTTTGATCATGGAAATAGAGATTTTTAGTTGGTATGTTGATATGTTGATATGTTGTAAGAGTTAAAACATATTGAACTGGACTGCTATGAGATTTATTATTCTCCTAACGACTGTCAAATGAATTATAAACTCACGACTTATTTTTACATGAACTCTTAATCCTGAGAGGATAATGGATCTGATCATAAAGTGTAGGTTACTTTGATATGTCAAGAGCGCGATCTAAAGTTACGGTCAAAACCTCAGTATTTTGGGCAATCACATTTAGTGTTGATGGAACATATATTCTCAAGATGGAATTTAAAGTCTCTTAATGGAGATATAAAATATTCCTTTGAGATAAGTTTAATGGGTTTGTTATTCAGAGAGTTAGGCCTACCCACTTTGGTAAGAAGTTACTAAAGTATATATTTATGGAATTGGATTTCATAAATAAATGATGAATAACTTAAATGATTAAACCGGGTATTTAGGGAATTAAGATGTAGTAATTTACAAAGTGGCAGTCTATATTCATGACTTAGTATTACTATGAATATTTTATGAAGGGGTTACATGTACAATAAAGTCTTGAGATATAATTTATAAATAAGGCCTAAAGTGCAACTATATTTATATCGTGGTATTAAATATAGTTAATGATAACTTTGGACTTGTCAAGAGTTGATAGAAAAGCCCAAGACCCATTGGAGCTAGTGTCGTATTGGTTTCTTTTAGTCCCATTCCAAGCCACACACTTAAGCCTAATTGGAAAGGCCCAAAAGGCCAACCCAATTAGATAATCAGTTAGATACAAAGGGAGAAACATACAGAATTTTCTGTAAAGGGAATTGTAAGAACACTATTGTGAAGTGGTGTAAGAAGTGTTAGACGCTTTGATATTCTTCCTTTGGAGACTGATTGAGATACCACACATCTTGGGCGTTAGTGGAATTGGAGTGAAGATTGAAAGTGTTCCCAAGTGCTTCTAATCTTCGGTTTTGAAATTCACCGCTTCAAGGTACACTTTCTTGTTCTTAAATTCTGAAACTTACATAGTACATGTGAACAATTATGAATGAAGTAGATCCGTTATTTTTCCGCTACGTATGTTTTGTATGCTATACAAACATGTATTTTTCCATCAAATGGTATCAGAGCGGTCTTCATTTTGTATCTATTTAACATGTTTTGAGTTTTGGAATTAGTGACAATAGTTTCATGTTGTTAGAAATTAGTTTCTTGCATGGTTGTTGAAATTATTGTTTGCTAAAAATTGATATTGATGCGATGATGTTGTTTAATTTTGAGCTTAAGTATGTTA
The DNA here is from genome assembly GCA_032878915.1 of Castanopsis chinensis. Classification (NCBI taxonomy): domain Eukaryota; kingdom Viridiplantae; phylum Streptophyta; class Magnoliopsida; order Fagales; family Fagaceae; genus Castanopsis; species Castanopsis chinensis. The sequence continues at coordinate 3,650,747 of JAVQMG010000102.1, forward strand.
AACTAAACCTTAAGGCTATAGCATCAATAAAATTCAGTTTTGATATCAATTTTTGTCCATGATGTACATATGATGGTTGTTTTGTTCATGAAAACATTAAAAAACTGTCTTTAAAAAATTCTAAAAAATTCGAAATTCACTACGCTTGATCAATCGGGCATCTGTCAAGCATCAATCGAGCTAACAGAAGTTTTCTCAATTGATCGAGGATCTGTCGAGCATCGATCGAGCTTCGTGGAATGTTTCTCGATCGATCGAGGATCTGTCGAGGATTGATCGAGCATCCAGAACTTTTCTCAATCGATCGAGGACTGGGAATCTAAAATTTTTTTAAAGTGTTTTTTACATATATAAAGAGCAAGGCTATGTGTAATTTGGTTACGCATGTTTTAAACTAAAAACCTTTGATTTAAAACATCTAGTGGGAGAGAGATACAAGGGCTGGATCTCACGGCCTCCATTGTTGGTTCATAGTAGTGTGAAATACATACTTTGTCTTTGCCTCGAGCTTAGCATTCCATGCGGAGAGTATTTATTTCATGGTTCCACAAGATTGAATTTCTTGGTTTATAGTGGTTTGATGAAACACCTTGCCTTAGCTTTGAGCTTCGCATTCCAAGCAGAGGGTGTTTTTATCATGGTACTACAAAATAAGCCTGTTAAAGGGATGAAATGTGGCTACACATGATTCTAGACAATGGTATACACTAAATTAAGTATTATAAAATCCTCTATGCTAAGTTCTTACTATTATTACTTAGAGGCTAAATGTAAAATGGCATATTATTAGTGTTTGATAAAAGTTATCATGATAGCACTAATAATGAGAATAGTTCTCAATCAATCATAGTATTTAACGTTCACTCTATGCTGGGGGATATTAGATATAGGATTGGGTTGTCGTTGCATATATTATGTTATGGTTTTATTAAGATTCCATATTATATGTTTATATGCTAAATTGATAATGTCCAGTTTACTTATTATATTCATGTTTATTATTTTCATATTTGTACATGGCATAATTTACTCACTTGTTTATATTCTTAATCAAAACAAACTGACTGGATCCAACTATGTTGACTGGAAAAGAATTTTAGACATTAATCTTACAGTTGAAAAGCACAAATATGTGCTTACTCAACCAAGTCCTAGTTTTCCTTCATTTGATGCTCCTATTGAGGAAAAACAGATATATGATCATTCGCAGAAATCTAATGAGATGGCCAAGTGCTATATCCTAGCATCTATCTCAAATGTTCTACAACATCAAATGCAGGATGTAGAACTAGCTTCGGACATTATGCTAAGTCCGAAGGAGATGTTTAGTGAGCAAGGCCATTCAACAAGGCAAGAAACCATGAGGCAAATTTATAATACCAAAATGGCTGAAGGTACTTCAGTAAGGGAGCATTGTCTTACAATGATCTCTAATCTGAATACATTAGAAGTTTTAGGTGTCGACATTGATGGAGAATCTCGAGTGGATATGATACTCTAGTCACTACCGAAATTATTCGAGGAATTCAGACTGAATTATAATATGAACAAAAAGGTTTATTCTTTGTCTGAATTGATGAATGAATTGGTAGCGGCGGAAGGCATCCTTGGTACTTCTAGTGTTGAAGCCAATGTGGGTGAAGCTTCTACTTCTCAACCTAAGTCGAAAGGCAAGGGTAAGAAGAAGAAAAAGAAAAAGAAGAAGAAGAAGAAGAAGGAGGACTTCACTAAGCAAGATGGTAAGCAAATTGGCTTAGGGGTTGCCGACAAAGGAAAGAAGATCAAAGGAAAGTGTTTCCATTGTGGTGAGAAAGGACATTGGAAAAGGAATTTTCCAAAGTTTAAAGCTGCCAAGAATAAGGGTAGAAAAGTTCCTTTCTTCTTGAAATATGTTTGTTACAAAATCCCACGGATTCTTGGTGTGTGGATTCAGGTTGTACTAATCTTATCTGCAATTCTTTGCAGGGGTTTCAGGAGACTAGAAGCTGAATAAAGGGGAATTATTTCTTACTTTGGCTGATGGGAGTAGAATTCCGGTTGTAGCTGCTGGTGTTGTTAATTTGTGTTTTGAGTCCAGGGTTTTAATATTGCAAGACCGTCTGTTTGTACCTAATGTTCGTAGGAATTTAATTTCTGCAACTTATTTGGGTTAACATGGATATTGTGTTATCCTTAAAGACAATGTTATAATAAAGAAGGGTAAAGTGTTTATCTGTTCTGGCAATATTGTGGATGATTTTTATATTTTAACTCCTGATAAGCATGAATTATATAATTATTAATTAGATAATAACTCTTATAAGAAATCATTAAAGAGAAAGTTTTCTTCTACTATGAAGTATATCTTTGGCACTTGCACTTGGGTCATATTAATTCAAACCGAATTCAATGACTTATTAAAGATGGACTCTTAGGGCCCATGGTCTTTGATAGTTTTCCAGTTTACGAATCTTGTTTGAATGGTAAAATTACCAAACGACCTTTTAATGCAAAAGGTAGAAGAGCCCAAGATTTGCTAGAACTGGTACATTCAGATGTATATGGTCCTATGTCAATCCAAGCAAGAGGTGGCTATGTGTATGTCATTGCTTCACTGATGATTACTCTAAATTTGGTTATGTGTACCTAATGAAATGGAACTCTGAAGCCTTTGAAAAGTCCAAAGAGTTTAAGGCTAAAGTTGAGAATCAATTAGGTAAACACATAAAGGCCATTCGATCTGATCAAGGTGGCGAATACCTTCTTGGGGATTTCAAGGATTACTTGACTAAAAATGGGATTATATCCAAGTTGACTGCACCTGGAATTCTACAACAAAATAATGTAGCAAAAAGAAGGAATAGGACATGTTGAGTTATTCGACTCTATCAATTTCTTTTTGGGGATATGCCTTAAATATTGCAATGTATCTTCTAAATTTAGTACCTTAGAAGTCTATTCCTAAAACATTGGTAGAGTTGTGGAATAGGTGTAAGCCTAGTATGAGACATTTCCACATTTGGGGCTGTCCAGTACATGTGTTGAAAAGAAAGTCTGATAAGTTATAGTCTAAAACAGAAGTGGTTTTCTTTGTAAGGTATCCAAAAGGAATTGTTGGAGGTTTGTTTTATAGTCATAAGGGTAATAAAGTGTTTGTTAGCACAAATGCCAAATTCTTGGAAAATGACTATATGAATACTTTTACTCCTAGAAGTAGAGTTGTTTTGGTTGAAATGAATGAACCTGTATGAAATTTAAAGTCTCTTAACGGAGATATAAAATATTCCCTTGAGATAAGTTTAATGGGTTTGTTATTCAGAGAGTTAGACCTAACCACTTTAGTAAGAAGTTACTAAAGTATATATTTATGGAATTTGATTTCATAAATATATGATGAATAACTTCAAGGATTAAACCGGGTACTCAAGGAGTTAAGATGTAGTAATCTACAAAGTGGCAGTCTATATTCATGACTTTGTATTACTACGAATATTTTATGAAGGGGTTACATGTACAATAAAGTCTTGGGATGTAATTTATAAATAAGGCTTAGAGTGCAACTATATTTATATAGTGGTATTAAATATAGTTAATGGTAACTTTGGACTTGTCAAGACTTGATAGAAAAGCCCAATGCCCATTGAAGCTAGTATCTTATTGGTCTCTTTTGGTCCCACTCCAAGCCACACACTTAAGCCCAATTGGAAAGGCCCAAAAGGCCAGCCCAATTAGATAATTAGTTAGATACAAAGGGAGAAACATACAGAATTTTCTGTAAGGGGAATTGTAAGAACACTATTGTGAAGTGGTGTAAGAAGTGTTAGATGCTTTGATATTCTCCCTTTGGAAATTGATTGAGACAGCACACATCTTGGGCGTTAGTGAAATTGGAGTGAAGATTGAAAGTGTTCCCAAGTGCTTCTGATCTTCGGTTTTGAAATTCATCGCTCCAAGATACACTCTCTTGTTCTTAAATTTTGAAACTTACATAGTACATGTTAACATTTATGAATGAAGTAGATTCGTTATTTTTCCGTTACGTATGTTTTGTATGCGATACAAACATGTATTTTTCCATCACTTCCTTCATGGTCTATCTCCCTGCATTCCCTGAGGTACCAGCTCCTTCTCATGAAGTGCTGATTCCTAAATCATCTATGCTTTTCTACATCATTGGACGGATGATGGGATGTACCCACCCTCATTCTTTGTGTTCAAAAGCATGCTTCCTTGAGCTGTCTCCATCCCAACTGGTCTTTTGCCACATATCCCGAGGTTCCCAGGTTTCTAGGAATCCCCAAGTATCCTAGTTCAGCTTTCTTTCTGAGTTCCCCAACAATCTTCTCTCTTATGGGCTGGGTTGAGCTTCCTTTTCTCTTTGTTTCATAAGGCCCAAAGCTTACCTATTCATGGGTTTGAGCCCTTTCCTACTTATTTTAAGTTGCCCTTACTTGGTGAGTTTGGGCCTTACCCTTTCCTTGAAAGCCGAAATGGTTCTTAAATTTCAATTTTGTATTGTTTTGAACCTTGATACAATATTGTGATATTTTGGACCTCAACATCTTGCCCCCTGAGTTCATGGGTTGGTTGTAGCCCATGCGTGAATAGACGAGATTCTTAGGTTTTTTTGCAAGGATCTGTATTTGTCATTTCAATCACCTTTGGGATCCTTTCTCTTTGGCTCTTGGGATCTTACTCCTTCACATTGTCCTCTGGCACCCTGATTTCCACGTATCCCACTTCTTTTGTAACTCCCCATTTTTCTACGGAACGTGGCAGTTAAGTGTCTTGGTAAACTTTCTCCTCCTCTTTTTACGTTTCTCACAACTCCCATTAATAACTAACAATAAATTTTCCTATAAAATAGAATTATGGCAACTGACATGTTTTTCTATAAGTCGTCTTCTTCAACTTTTCTCTGCCCTATTATTGTAGTTACTTCAAGCCATCCTTTCACTTTCAGAGATATTTTCTCAACTCATCTCCTCTCTTTCTACTGCTTCCTTTGTCACTTTCTTCTATTCTAAACTCCATTAATCTTTTGGTTACACTGTCTTTCTATGGCTTCCTCCTATTACTCACAAAAAAGAGAAAGCATTCTCCCACTCCCTCTAAAGGCGAAGGTTCTTCAAAAGGGTCAACACAGGGCAAGGTGCAGGAAGTTTCAGATCATCTAGCCTTCCCTTTATAGGACTCCTAGTACACTCCCAGTCTATTTTTTTCTCAAGTTTCTCATGGCGAGGCTCTTCCTTCCCCACATACCTGTGTGTTGCTATTATTGTCTCCTTTTTCCCCATTTTTAACTCATATCTTCTCCATTTCTACTTTTCTCTTTCCCTCTTTTTATATGGGCCAGTCCTCGGCGTCCCTCCCCACTTTTAGCAATTTCGCTAAAATTTTTTTGCTTTTCTTTCAACTTTGAAAGAGTGCTTTGAGGGGTCGGAAGGGTAGGAGGACGAACCTCCCATAATAGCTAAGGTGGTTACTTAGGTTCAGGAAGAGGCTTTACCGTAGGAAGCTGGTACTTGTTCTTTATGCTCTCCCCCTCCTTTTTTTGTTTTGTTTTGTTTTGTTTTTTTTTTTTCTCTGTACCTCATCATGACCCTATCTACTTTACAGATTTTAACACAGGCACTAAGGAAACTGAGCTCACAATTTTCGGGAAGCCGAAGGGCCTCTTCCTAATGTTCAAACCATTAAAGCTCAACCAGGGGTCCCCTAGACCACCTAGGGGCCTGAGGGTCTTTCGCATCCTGAGGAAGGAGACACAAAACTGGGGGAAGCCCTAGAGATGACTATCTCAGATCCCAGCTCAGGGCTCTTTGCTTTCTTGATTCGTTTGGATACCCTGGAGTTGAACGGCTTCCCTGCGAGCCATTTTCATCGTTTCAGGCCACCCTTTGTCAGTTTCTTGCAATTCTTTATGCCTGGTGAGGGCTTGCCACTCTTGGAGGAACTGTTTAAAACTCATGGGGATTACATCAGTGGATTTAGGAAAGATCTGTTTTTAGGGAACATTTTGATGGAGCTTTTTTATGCTGTATTGATTTCTCTAAAGGATTCATCTCTTGATTCTTTATCTGAGGGGAGGCTTTTGGTGTGGAGGGGAGTGGTGCAAGACCTTATAGAGGCAAAATTCAATTTTTCTTTTTTGTTGGAGTATCTTTGGTCTTTAGCCCATACATTCTTTCAGAGTAAGGCCTCTAGGGATCTTGATGCTGAGATTGTTGCTACCGAGAAGGCTTTGGCTCATGCTCACAAGGTACTGCAAGACTTGAAGATTAAGGGGCAGCTGGTCCTTTCTTCCCCGACTACTTCTGCAGTTCCCTCAGAGGGCTCTTTGTTGGCTGGCCTTATACCTTAGCCTCTCTTTTTTGTGTTATTTTCTTTTTTCAATAATTTAGGATGTATAAGTTAATTTTCTTTTCTTCTAAGTACTCTTGACTACCTCTTTTTGATATATGGATCATGGTAATTTGATGTGTTTATGTATTTTTTTTATGTTAACCTTTTCTTTTGTCTCTTTCCTTCTTTTTTTTTGGGAACTAAGTCCTGGACCATGGCTCATATGCATTTGTTTTGTGGTAGGTCTTGGACCAAGTACTTTAGTGATTATGTTCCTACACAGGTTCTGATCTAAGTACTTTAGATACTTCTCTTATCCAAGTCCTAGGTCATGAACCGGGTTGACCTATTTTTGTGGAAAGTACGGGCTACTTATTTCTACACTAAGTCCTAGACCATGTAACTGGACTGATCCTGGTGTGAGTCCTAGGCCATGTGCTAAAAATTTTATTTTCATCAATTTCTCTTTTTTTTAAGCCCTGGCCTAGGTACCCGATCCAAATTGGCCAAACTTAGGCTATGTCATGTAATTCTGTCTAAATACAATTATATAGCCTACTTAAGACCTCTTTTTATATTTTGAAAGAAGATTCCATTGAGATTCATCATACCAACTTGGAGAAAAAACATAGGATGATAACAAAAGATAGGAATGGTCCCAAAACAAGGTGGCCTTCTACCATAGATTCTTAAAGAAATTGCTAAATAAAGTTCTTGGCATAATAAAAAATTTAGCAAAATGGAGAGTGACAAAAGGGGATCCTTGGTGTACTAGAGCCTTTTCCTTTTCATGCATAGTATTGCTTTAGCTGTTTTCCGTTTATGGGGTCTATTAAGGAAGTCCCATCTTCCTTTACGAGGTAATAGTATCCACTATCGTGGGCTTCTCTGACAATGTAGGGTCCTTCCCACTTTGGAGCAAACTTGGAGAGTCCTAGGATATTCTACCTTACATCTTCTGCTGCTCTTAATACCAGCTGCCCTTCTGCAAAGATTCTAGGGTGTATTGTCTGCTCATATGCCTTGGCAATTCTTTGCTGGTACCTCTGGTTCCTCCTTCTTGCCACTGCTCACTTCCTTTCTAGCCCTGCTAGATCTACCAATCTTTCCACAATGTGTGTGCTATTTGTATCTTAGATTTTTTTGAGTACTACTCTTGGCGTAAGGACAATTGACTCTACTAGACTGATGACTTCTGTCCCATGTATAAGGGAAAATGGCGAAAATCATATGGATATCTTTAAGGAGCTATTGCATGCCATAGTGCATCTGTCAGGTGGGAACTCCATTTCCCTCCATACTCATTCTTCATCTTCTTGAGGATCTTTAGTGTCACTCTATTAGTAGCCTTAGCTTGACCATTTTCCTGTGGGTAGTATGGCGTGGACCTCCTGTGCTTGATGTGATATGCATTTGTCAGGTTTCTCACATCCTTATTTACAAACAGGATACCATTGTTACTGATTAGTCTTTTGGGGATCCCAAACTGTGTTATAATGTGCTCGCAAATGAAGTTTAAAATAGCCGCTCTGATGGTCTTTTTCAAGGGGATGGCTTCTACCCATTTTGTAAAATGCTCGGTGGTTGCCAAGATTCTTATGTGGACATTGGAAGGTGGGTTTATGGGTCTTGTAAGATCAAGCCCCCAAGTGTGGAAAGGTCATGGTATGGTCATATCTTGCAGCACATTTGGGTGAGTATGAATTGCATCCCTTAGTACATGGCACGCATGACACGCCATAACCAGCTCCTCAGAATCTTTCTTCATCGTGGGCCAATAATATCCCTACTGCAATAGTTGCTTATGGAGCCTCATCTTCCCTAGGTGACTTCCATACTCACCGGAGTGAACTCTCACTACTTCCCTAGCTTCCTTGGGCCCCAAGCATCTTAAGGGATCCTCGTTATACCCCCTTTTTAACAGGATCCCATTCTGTAGAAAATATTGGACAACAAGCTTCTAGAGTTGATGAGCCAGCTTCCTATCAGCTGGGAAGATCCCTTGAGTCAAGTATCCCATTCTTATTTTCCCTTTTTATCTCATCCCTCCAATCTTTCTGCTCTGACTCTTCTAGGAACATATTTTTGAGAGTCCCTATAAAGGAGCTTTGCTGCTTGCTTACCTTTATCAAAGTGCTTTCTCCCTTAAAGGGTATTTGGGATCCTAAAGTAGCCAGTGCGTCAACAAACTAGTCTTCACTTCTCTGGGCATACTCCACACTAAAGGCTTGGAATTTCAGCTCCACCTTCTATGCCCAAGTTCGATAGGCTGCCAAGCTCTGCTCTCTCAATGTAAAATCTCCTCTGACTTGGGAAATTGCAAGGTTAGAGTCCCTCAAGACCCTTATATGCTTGATTCCTATGCTGAGTGTTATGGCTAGTCTAGTCTGGTATGGCTCATACTTATCAGTGTTATTTGAGCATGGGAACTCGAGCTTAAAGGATAATGGCACAGTGTTCTTATCTTTGCAGCTTAACACAACTCCTAGGCCATTTGAAGTTGTCGTTGCTGACCCATCAAACCTCATGGTCCACTTTTTTCCCGGGAGTTCCGCTATTGCCACTTCTTTTAGGATTTCCTCACTTAGCGAGCACTCCTCTTCTCTGGGGAACTGGGCCAGCAGATCTGCTATAGCTTGGCTCTGGACAACCTTAGTGGTTCTCAAACTGATGTCATATTGAGAGAGCAAAACTAGCCACTGTGCTATTCTTCCAGTTAGTAGAGGCTGATGGAGGAGTGCTTTATGGGATAAGACTTGGTCACTAAAAGGATCTAATGGGCTGAGAAGAACCGTTTTATCCTTTGGGATGCATAGATAACCACTAAACACGCTCTTTCTCTCTTGGGGTACCTGGTCTCTGTATCTTTTAAGGCCCTGCTTACATAATAAATGAGTTGCTCATTCCCTTCATCGTCTTCCTATGCTAGTAGGGCCCAATAGCCTGAGAATTTGATGGTAAGTATAGCAATAGAGGTCGTCCATGTACTGGCGCTTGTAGGGTACGTAGATGGTTCATGATCTGCTGGATCTTTTGAAAGGACACCTGCTGTTCAGCCCCCTAGGTGAACTCAGCTCCCTTTTTCAACAATTTGGATAACTCACTTGTGACTGAAGCTATTCCTGGCACAAACCTTCTGATGTAGGAGACCTTTCTTAAGAAACTTTTGAGCATTTTGATCGTTGTAAGCCTTTTCATGGTTGCGATGGTCATGGCTTTGGCTGCATCCACACTTATGCCTCTATGATGCACCAAGAACACGGGGAACTTTCTAGTAGGTACCCCAAAGGTGCATTTCAGGGGAGTTCATGCGCATCATGTACATCCTGTATCTATCAAAGACTCGTTCAAGTACTTGGAAGTGTCCTGACTTGTCATTGACTTTACCACGTTGTCATCAACATAATCTTCCATTTCCTTTATCCCAAGACTTTATTATACACGTAACCCCTTCATAAAATATTCGTAGTAATACAAAGTCATGAATATAGACTGTCACTTTGAAAATTACTACATCTTAATCCTTGAGTACTCGGTTTAATCCTTTAAAGTTATTAATCATATATTTATGAAATCCAATTTCATAAATATATATACTTTAGTAACTTCTTACCAAAGTGGTTAGGCCCAACTCTCTGAATAACCACACCCATTAAACTTATCTCAAGGGAATATTTTATATCTCCATCAAGAGACTATGAATTCCATCTTGAGAATATATGTTCCATCAACACTAAATGTGGCTGCCCAACATACTGAGGTTTTGACCGTTATTTTAGATCTCACTTCTGATATATCAAAGCAACCTACACGTCATGATTAGGTCCATTATTCTCTCAGGATTAAGAGTTCATGCAAATAAAAGTCGTGAGATTTATTATTCATTTGACAGCCGTTAGGAGAATAATAAATCTCACAGCGTTCCAGTTCAATATGTCTTAACTCTTAAAACATATCAATATATGAACATATCAACTAGAAGTCACCACTTCCATGATCAAGACAAATCATCTTAGTTGATACGTTATAGTCTTCGCAAATGAAATGCCCAATTTCATCACCGACTACGAACTATAAATTCTGAGTTTACAAAGAACTTGTGATTTATATCCTCTGTGACTTTTCACATAAATCACATACTATGCATTTCATGGACTATATGATGATGTCCAAATATTCATGTTACCATTATTTCAAATAAAAAATAAACAACTTTATTAAACACAACATTAAATCATACATAATGTCATACATAGCATCATACAATAGGATTTAAGGGCACATATCCTAACATACACGACTTCAATTCACCAACTAGAGAGAGTTGTTGGCTGTAAAGTTCTTCAATTCATCCGCACGATAAACATTACACAGCAACTTCTTCACAAGAAAGATGAATTAGGGCATAAACTTTGTCTTGGATCACAACTAGCTTGAACAAGGATTTCTCAATGCTTGTGCAACTTGTGTACTTGTGCATCCTTTCGACGACCCTTAAAATAATCCTTTTATATGTCTAGGGTTAGGCGAAAAGAAGTCCCAAAGACACATTCACGGATTGGAATCAAAACAGAACTTAGAATCTATTTTCCTTAAATCTCGATAGATAGAGATGTTGAGGATCTGTCGAGAAGCTGTCGAGCCTCGGGGTTGAAACAACTTCTAAGCTCGATAGATGCATGTGTCGAGACTAGGTGTCAAGCTTTAGTAACTTGCACTTTTCATCTTGTTTCTTGGACAGACTTGATGACTTCAACACTTGATCTTGAAACACAGTTTATTGAAGCGTTAAACACATCCTAATTCTACCCAATTACAAGTAAAGTGCGTTTTGTCAAAGGATAAGCCAATTACATAAAATAATGGCATATGTTCAAAACAAGATGAACCACATATGTCCTAACAATAGTACATGGGATCACAAGTGATTCCTTGGCCACTTTTCCCTCAAGCCTCTTTCTCTTTTCTCCCACTGAAGTTGTCATGGCCTAGGATACTAGTACCATTTTTGTTTTTATGGTTAATGCTGTCCTCCTGGTTCTTTGCAGTAAGTCAACACACTAAGTTATGCATAAATTTTCAAGATCAAGCCTGTAATCAAAGAACATGTTGGATATATAGGTCTCCATGAGCTCATTTTCTTCGTGATCTCCATAATAGTCCTAGGAAACGTCCTTAAATCTTTTAATGAACTGGACAAGATCTTCCTCAGGCCTTTGCCTTACCATTTGAAGGCTTTGGAAAGTGACTTTATCTTCGCCTGGGTAATACTTTGCACAAAATCTCTCCATCATCTTATCCCAAGCCTTGATGGACCCGAGCCTCAGGGTTGTATACCACGTGTATGCTCTGTCCACTAGGGACTTAGTGAATTCTCTTAGGCATAACTCCTTCTCTCCTGCGTAAGGGCTTTTGGTGTGAAGAAATCTACTCACATGTTCCATAGCACTTCCATTCCACCCATCAAAATGGTGGAAATTTGGAGGTTCATGTCCTTTGGGGTAGGGCTTGCTGAGGAGTTCTGGCGGGAATAGGGGATCCTAAGAGAATTTCATGGAGACCATCGAGAACTTCTCCCTCTCTTTTTCAAAAAGGGCATTCATGTCTGCCATCATGAGATATTAGGGGTTGGCTTCTCCTCTTACTACTGACCCTCCCTTTGGCTGGGCCTTTTCCTAGTTGACTAGGGGAGGAGCGTTGTCTCTAATCTCTTGGTTTCTTCCTTCTTTAAGGATGTGGATTTCCTGCTAAAGGTCCTTCATCCTCTTTGCCATTCAGACCATGGGGTCTAGCTTTTGTACCTCACGCCTTTGTTTTGAGACAACCTTGTGCTTTACTAGGGGTACTTCATTCCTTTGCCTGGAAGCTGCTTCATTCTCCCCCACATGCTTAGATGCCACAGGTGGCATGTTGGTACCTTTACTATTCCTTGGCCTCAAAGCCATGCTTTATGAAGAGACTGCTTCTTCCTTCTCCTTTGCCCAGTCCCCAGCAGAGTTACCTAAAATGTGGGTTCTTTTTTCTTTATAGCACACAGGCCCAAGTAGAAACTTGGATCCCGGTCCTTACGCTTGTTGTTTGGTGGACTGGGCTTGGTTCACCGCAGCTAAATTGGGCTGATTATGAACCAATTTGTGCACAAAACATGGATCCTACAAGACATACACACTAATACATAGAAAATATATCCATATTGCAAAGTAAGGAATAGTAAAGAATGATATAAGTAAAGGGAAGGTGAATAAAAACGTTAGGGATCCTCAGGATAATAAGTGATTCTTCATTATTTTCTTATGTTTTAAATACATTATGCCTTTCTTGCACTAGGATACATTACAAGGTCCAAATAAATTTAAAAATCACAGTATTAGATAGCCCTTTAGGCTTCTAAGACTTGTGAGGTTTGAATCCTTTTGAATCCAAGTGTATTCTCTAGTGTCTGTCTCAGGATCCCAGACGGTGTCTTCCCTCTCTTCTCCCTTTCTAAATTTTGAAGGAGTTTTCTAAAGGATCTTTTTTCTCTGATTCACTATTGTTGAATGGTTTAGACTGTTGGCTTCCCCTCCTTTTATAGTGCCTTTTTAGGGTTTATGGTGTACTATTGTTTCTCTCAATTTGTTGCCTTGGGTACCAGAACCAATATTGTTTTGATGGTTGGTCCCTACCTTATTTTCTCATTGCCATCCCCTTTTGTGGTTCCCCCTTTAAATTCTCTAGCCGACCTTCCTCTTTTGGGAGGTCCTAAGGGTTGACTTTCAATTCTTCTTTTCCTAATGCTTCTAGTTGCTACTTTTCAAACCCACTTTTTGGCTTCTTTACCTTTTGTCCTTTTCTCTAAATGGACAAATTCCTTTCTATCAGGTTGAAAGATCCCCAGCCACCTTCCTTCATGGTCCACCTTCCTGCATTTTCCAAGGTACTAGACTCTTTTTCACGAAGTGCTGATTCCTAAATTATTTGTTCTTTTCTACAACATTGGGCAGCTGATGGGATCTATCCACCCTCATTATTTGCATTCATGGGCATACTCCCTTGAGCTGTCTCCATCCAGTTGGTCTCTTGTCGCATATCTCGAGGATACCAGGTTTTTGGGAATCCCCAAGTATCCTGGTCTAGCTTTCTTTCTGAGTTCCCTAGCAATCTTCTCTCTCATGGGCTGGGTTGAGCTTCCCCTTTTCTTTGTTTTATAAGGCCCAAAGCTTACCCATTCATGGCTTTGGGTCCTTTCCTACTTATTTTAAGTAGCCCTTACTTGGTGAGTTTGGGCCTTACCCTTTCTTTGAAAACCCAAACGGTTCTTAAATTTCAATTTTGTATTGTTTTGAAGCTTGATACAATATTGTGATATTTTGGACCTCAACAAAATTTTTACCACCAAAGACATATCCTAAACTAACAACGCTTCAATCAAAGTTAACTAACTTCCCTTAGAAGCATTCATACCAATTCACTGCTACAAACACCATTATAATCTCTAATTGTCTCTTACAACTAGTATTTCCCCTTCTCGGTGAACAATCTCAAAGAAACACTTCAAAACCACATAAATCGCCACCCAGATCCAAGAGACCACCTTTCATGGCATTTACAAGGTCTAGGTAGGCATTTACAATGTCTACGTAGAGGTTGTGTTCTCCCTATTTTGCAAGCTAACAAATGGGACAGTGGGTTTAATATCACAGATCAAGTTTCAGGGACTAAGACGGTTTTGTTCGGGAGAGGCTATGATTATTTTTTCTTTAAGGGTTTTCACCATAATCATCTGATCGTTGGTGAGACAATATGGTATGTTGGGTTTAGTTTTTGATTTTGTTATTGTTATTACTCTTGCTCTGCGTTGATTTTATGTTTATTTCAATTAAATCTTCAAATTAGATGATAAGGCTTTGGAAGTTGTAAAGTTGTGATTTCCAACTATGTTGTATTGGCATTGATTCCGTGCTAAATTTAATTGTAATTTCTTCAATCATTTTCCCTGTATGTATGTGAGATTAATTGTAAGGGATGAGTGTGAGAGATCAATGAAGAATCAAGCTTCAAATGATGAACAACTAAATTTTGCACATGAATGGATTAGTGCAAAAAGCTTACCTGTGAGAACAACTGAATTTTGCACATGTATGACTTAATGTTGTGATTAATAAAATTGTTTTATTATTATCTAAAATAATGGTAACATGAATTTTTGGACATTATCATATAGTCCATGAGATGCATAGTATTTGATTTAGTCACAGAAGATATAAATCACAAATTCTTTGTAAACTTGGAATTTTAGTTCGTAGTTGGTGATGAAATTGGGCATTTCAACTGCAAAGACTATAACATATCAACTAAGATGACTTGTCTTGATCATGGAAGTAGAGATTTCTAGTTAATGTGTTGATATGTTTTAAGAGTTAAGACATATTAAACTAGACCACTGTGAGATTTATTATTCTCCTAATGACTGTCAAATGAATAATAAATCTCAGAACTTCTGTTTACATGAACTCTTAATCTTGAGAGAATAATGAACCTGATCATGAGGTGTAGGTTGCTTTGATATATCAAGAGTGAGATCTAAGTCACGATCAAAACTCGGTATGTTGGGTAGCCACATTTAGTGTTGATGGAACATATATTCTCAAGATGGAATTCATAATCTCTTAATGAAGATATAAAATATACCTTTGAGATAAGTTTAATGGGTTTGTTATTCAGAGTGTTAAGCCTAACCACTTTAGTAAAGAGTTATTAAAATATATATTTACGAAATTGGATTTCATATGTATGATGAATAACATGAAGGATTAAACCAAGTACTCGAGGATTAAGATGTAGGAATCTTTAAAGTAGCAGTCTACATTTATGATTTTGTATTACTACAAATATTTTATGAAGGGGTTGCATGTATAATAAAGTCTAGGGATATAATTTATTAATAAGGCCTAGAGTGCAATTCTATTTATATGTATTAATTATAATTAATGATAAATTTAGACTTGTCAAGAGTTGACGGAAAAGTTCAAGGCCCATTAGAGCTAGTGTCTTATTTGTTCCCTTTTGGTCCCACTCCTAGTCACATATTAAAACCCAATTGGAATGGCCAAAAAGGCTAGCCCAATTAGTTGGATAGTCTCTTATTCTCCCTTGAACACAAACATATAAACTGATTGAGAGACCACACTTCTTGGGCACAAGTGGAATTGGAGTGAAGATTAAAAGTGATCCCAAGTACTTCTAATATTTGGTTTTTGAATTTCATCGCACCAAGGTACACTCTCTTGTTCTTATATTCTAAAATTTACATAGTATATGTTATCAGTTGTGAATGAAGTAGATACGTTAATTTTTCGCTGCATATATCTTGTATGCGATATAAACATGTGTTTTTCCAACAAACCTTATGTTTGGCAAAAAGTTATATTTTGCTTTACTATGTCTTTAGCCACACTATATATAACATCATTACCTAAAAATTGTAAGGAGTGCTTTTTAGATAGAAAACCCTAAAAAATACACTTGAGAGCTCAAAATTGTCATACCAACAATTATCTACACATTTTCTTGTGGTTTTATTCAATTCCTACCTCTCCATCTCTATATCTTTGAGAGGTTGCTAACCCAAACACTTACCACATTCATTTTGAGTGTTAAGTGAGATTTTGGTGCTACTGGGAAGCATTGGAATAAGCCATTCATTGGCAGGTGAAATTGGGCTGACTTGTGGGATCTGGAAAGCTAGAGAAGACAAGGCTTTGAAAAGTTAGTTGGTAGGTTGCTTTGAGATATCAAGAGTGAGTCTGATGTTATATTCAAAACCTTAGTATGTTGGGCAGCCACATTTACTGTTGAAGGAACATATATTCTCAAGATGGAATTCATAATATTTTAACGGAAATATAAAATATTCTCTTGAGATAAGTTTAATGAGTTTGGTTATTTAGAGTGTTAGGCCTAACCACTTTAGTAAGAAGTTACTAAAGTATATATTTATGAAATTGGATTTCATAAATATATGATGAATAACTTAGAGGAATAAATTAGGTACTCAAGGATTAAGATGTAGTAATCTTTAAAATGGTAGTCAAAATTTCACAACTTTGTATTACTACAAATATTTTAGTGAAGGGGTTGAATGTATAATAAAATCTTAGGATATAATTTATTAATAAGACCTACAGTGCAATTATATTTATATAGAGGTATTAAATATAATTAATGGTAATTTTGGCTTGTCAAGAGTTGACAGAAAGGCCCAAAACCCATTGGAGCTAGTGTCTTATTTATCCCTTTTGGTCCCATTCCAAGCCACATACTAAAGCCCAATTGGAATGGCCCAAAAGGCTAGCCCAATTAGATAATCAATTATATATAAGGAGAGAAACATACATAATTTTGTAAGAGTATGAAATGGTGTGCATGTGAGTGTGAGCCATTCTCTTTTTCTCCCTTGAACTAATTGAGAATCCACACTTCTTGAGCATAAGTGGAATTAGAGTGATGATTAAAAGTGTTCCCAAGTACTTCTAATATTTGATTTTGAATTTCACCACACCTGGGCACGCTCTCTTGTTCTTAAATTCTGAAATTTACATAGTACATGTTATCAATTGTGAATGAATTAGATCCGTTAATTTTCCACTGCGTATGTTTTGTATGCGATAAAAACTATGTCTTTCCAACATATGGTTGATAATTTCTCAAGGTACTCTTGGGTGGAATTCCTTAGAGAAAATTTGGAGGCATGTGAAAAGATGGAAAAACTATGCAAGAAGTTTCAAAATGAAAGGGAGTTCCTATCGTCAAAATTAGAAGTGACCATTGGAAGGAGTTTGAGAATGCTAAATTTGAAGCATTTTGTAATGAGCGCAGTACCAAGAAGGAATTCTCAGCCCCAAAGACTCCACAACAAAATGGGGTTGTTGAAAGGAAAAACTAGGTGATCCAAGAGATGACGAGAGTTATGCTTCTCAACAAAGAAAATCCACAAAAATTTTGGGCCATAGCAATGAACACATCATGCCACATTTTAAATAGAATTTTCTTCCGAGCGGGAACAAAGAAAATGTCATATGAGATTTGGAAGGGAAAGAAGCATAAGGTGAAATACTTTCGAGTATTTGGAAGTAATTGCTTCATTCTCAACAATAAGGAAAATTTTGGGAAGTTTGATGCCAAGAGTGATGAAGGGATTTTCTTAGGATACTCTGTTAACAATCGGGCATATAGAGTGTAGAACAAGCGCATAAAGATGGTGATGGAATCAATAAATGTGGCTATAGATGACAACATTCCAGAAACGAGTATTAGTGAGGATGGAGAAGCTCCAAGCCTTAAGAAGAATGATGGCGATGGTAACATGCCACAAAGTGATGATGGTAAGAGACAATCACCTGAAAAGGAATCTACTCCTACTGCATTGAGAAGGGAGACTAGATCAACTCAAAGGTCATTAAGTCCCCTCACTCCTCCGGATGTTCAGCCTCTAATCTTCTGTGATGAAGAACCCTCCATTTCCAAGAAACCCTCATCAAGAGTGATTCTCAATCTGTTGGAAAAAATCTGGTTTTGTATCTCATACAAAACACACAACAGAAGCAACAAATACGAATCTATTTCATTCATGATTGACAACATGCACTATGTAAATTTCAGAATTTAAGAACAAGATAGCGTGCCTTGGTGTGGAGAAATTCAAAACAAAGATTAGAAGCACTTGGGAAAACTTTTAATCTTCACTCCAATTCCACTTTACGCCCAAGATGTGTGGTCTCTCAATCAGTTTTCAAAGGGAGAATGAAAGTGTGTCTCACACCTTCTCTTTTTCTTAAGAAAAAATTTTGTATGTTTCTCCCTTTATAACTAACTGATTATCTAATTGGGCTGGCCTATTGGGCCTTTCCAATTGGGCTTTAGTGTGTGGCTTGGAGTGGGACTAAAAGTGACCAATAAGACACTAGCACCAATGGGCCTTGGGCTTTTCTGTCAACTCTTGACAAGTCCAAAATTACCATTAATTATATTTAATACCACTATATAAATATAATTGCACTCTAGGCCTTATTAATAAATTATATCCCAAGACTTTATTATACACGCAACCCCTTCATAAAATATTCGTAGTAATACAAAGTCATGAATATAGACTGCCACTTTGAAAATTACTACATCTTAATTCTTGAGTACCCGGTTTAATCCTTTAAAGTTATTCATCATATATTTATGAAATCCAATTTCATAAATATATATACTTTAGTAATTTCTTACCAAAGTGGTTGGGCCTAACTCTCTGAATAACCAAACCCATTAAACTTATCTCAAGGGAATATTTTATATCTCCATCTAGAGACTATGAATTCTATCTTGAGAATATATGTTCCATCAACACTAAATGTGGCTGCCCAACATACTGAGGTTTTGACCGTTATTTTAGATCTCACTCCTAATATATGAAAGCAACCTACATGTCATGATCAGGTCCATTATTCTCTCAGGATTAAGAGTTCATGCAAATAAAAGTCGTGAAATTTATTATTCATTTGACAGTCTTTGAGAGTATAATAAATCTCACAGCGGTCCAGTTCAATATGTCTTAACTCTTAAAACATATCAACATATCAACTAGAAGTCTCCACTTCCATGATCAAGACAAATCATCTTAGTTGATACGTTATAGTCTTCACAGATGAAATGCCCAATTTCATCACCAACTACGAACTATAAATTCTGAGTTTACAAAGAACTTGTGATTTATATCTTCTGTGACTGTTCATATAAATCACATACTATGCATCTCATGGACTATATGATAATGTCCAAATATTCATGTTACCATTATTTTAGATAAAATAAACAACTTTATTAAACACAACATTAAGTCATACATAATGTCATACATAGCATCATACAATAGGATTTAAGGGCACATATCCTAACACAATCATCCCAAAAGCAACATAATCAGTGATTTGGACAAAGGACTTCATTTGAGAAGAGGACCAAGCTACAGTGTGAATCATGAGACATATCATTGCTGCCTTGCTTAATTTGAACAAAAGAAAGTGGATGAAGTTTTGAAAGATGAAAATTGGGTAGAATCCATGTTCCACGAGTTATATTAATTTGTTAGCAATGATATATGGGAGTTGGTTCCCAAGCCCAAAGACACGCGCGTGATTGGTTTCAAGTGGATCTTTAAGAACAAGACCAATAAAGATGGTATAGACTTTGATGAGTCATTCGCTCCATTACCAAGACTTGAGTCAATACAAATTCTTCTCTCCATAGCATGTATTATAAATTTCAAGTTATTTCAAATGGATTTGAAGAATGCATTTTTGAATAGACTTCTACATGAAGAAGTGTTTGTTTAGCAACCAAAGGGGTTCCAAGATCCACATTTTCTGAACCACGTTCTAAGATTGAAGAAAGCTTTATATAGGCTAAAGCAAGCACCAAGAGCATGGTATGATCATCTCATGTCATGTCTTTTAAATCATGGCTTCAAGAGAGGTCAAGCTGATCGAACACTTTTTGTCAAACGAGATGATAAATCTTTCCTTGTTGCTTAAGTATATGTGGATGACATTGTATTCTGTTCAACACTTGATGACCTTGCTCAAGAATTTTTGGAAGAAATGAAGAAGGAATTCGAAATGATTATGGTGGGGGAGCTAAACTACTTCCTAGGCCTTCAAGTAAAACAACGAAAAGATGGGATATTCTGTTAGGATGTGTGCCCTTAAATCCTATTGTATGATGCTATGTATAACATTATGTATGACTTAATTTTATGATTAATAAGGTTGTTTTATTATTATCTAAAATAATGGTAACATGAATATTTGGACATTATCATATAGTCCATGAGATGCATATTATATGATTTATGTGAAAAGTCATAGAAAATATAAATTACAAGTTCTTTATAAAATCATAATTATAGTTCGTAGTCGGTGATGAAATTGGGCATTTCAACTACGAAGACTATAACATATCAACTAAGATGATTTGTCTTGACCATGGAAGTGTAAACTTCTAGTTGGTATGTTGATATGTTTTAAGAGTTAAGACATATTGAACTGGACTACATGAACTCTTAATCCTGAGAGGATAATGGACTTGATCGTGAAATGTAGGTTGCTTTGATATATCAAGAGTGAGATCTAAAGTCACAATCAAAACCTCAGTATGTTGGGTAGCCATATTTAGTGTTGATGGAACACATATTCTCAAGATGAAATTCATAGTCTCTTAACGGAGATATAAAATATGCCCTTTAGATAAGTTTAATGGGTTTGGTTTTTCACAGTGTTAGGCCTAACCACTTTAGTAAAGAGATACTAAAGTATATACTTACGAAATTGGATTTCATAAATATATGATGAATAAGTTAGGGGATTAAACCGGGTACTCAAGGATTAAGATATATTAATCTTCAAAGTGGCAATCTACATTCATGACTTTGTATTACTACGAATATTTTATGAAGGGGTTGCATGTATAATAAAATCTTGGGATATAATTTATTAATAAGGCCTAGAGTGCAATTATATTTATATAGTGGTATTAAATATAGTTAATGGTAACTTTGGACTTGTCAAGAGTTGATAAAAAACCCCAAGGCCCATTGGCGCTAGTGTCGTATTGATCCATTTTGGTCCCACTCCAAGCCACACACTAAAACCCAATTGAAATGGTCCAATAGGCCGGCCCAATTAGATAATCAATTATATATAAAGAGAGAAACATACAGAAGTTTATATTAGAGAGACATCATTGTGAAATGGTGTATGTGTGAGTGAAGTTACGCAATTATTTTCCCTTAGAAATTGATTGAGAAACCACACTTCTGTTGGAAAAATATAATACGCAGCGGAAGAAAATATAATGTAAACGGATCTACTTCATACATACAAGTTAACATGGGCTATTTAAGTTTCAGAATTAGAGAACAAGAGATTGTACCTTGGAGCGGAGAATTTCAAAACTTGAAGACGAGAAGTACTTGGGAATACTTTCAATCTTCACTCCAATTCCACTAACGCCCAAGATGTGTGGTCTCTCAATCAGTTCCAAAGGGAGAATGTCCAAAAGTGTCTAACACTTTACACCACTTCACACGAGTGTTCTTTCAAACTCTCTCAATTATCTTCAGAATCTCTACAGAAAATTCTGTATGTTTCTCCCTTTGTATCTAACTAATTATCTAATTGGGCTGGCCTTTTGGGCCTTTCCAATTGGGCTTAAGTATGTGGCTTGGAGTGGGACCAAAAGGGACCAATAAGACACTAGCTCCAATGGGCCTTGGGCTTTTCTGTCAACTCTTGACAAGTCCAAAGTTACCATTAACTATATTTAATACCACTATATAAATATAGTTGCACTCTAGGCCTTATTAATAAATTATATCCCAAGACTTTATTATACATGCAACCCCTTCATAAAATATTCATAGTAATACAAAGTCATGAAAAAAGACTGCCACTTTGTATATTACTACATCTTAATTCCTTGAGTACCCGGTTTAATCCTTTAAGTTATTCATCATATATTTATGAAATCCAATTCCATAAATATATACTTTAGTAACTCCTTACTAAAGTGGTTAGGCCCAACTCTCTGAATAACAAACACATTAAACTTATCTCAAGGGAATATTTTATATCTCCGTTAAGAGACTATGAATTCCATCTTGAGAATATATGTTCCATCAACACTAAATGTGGCTGCCCAACATACTGAGATTTTGACCTTAACCATAGATCTCACTCCTGATATATCAAAGCAACCTACACTTCATGATCAGGTCCATTATCCTCTCAGGATTAAGAGTTCATGCAAATATAAGTCGTGAGTTTATTATTCAATTGACAGTCGTTAGGAGAATAATAAATCTCACGCCGGTCCAGTTCAATATGTCTTAACTCTTAAAACATATCAACATATCAACTAGAAATCTCTATTTCCATGATCAAGACAAATCATCTTAGTTGATATGTTATAGTCTTCGCAGATGAAATGCCCAATTTCATCATCGACTACGAACTATAATTCTGAGTTTACAAAGAACTTGTGATTTATATCTTCTGTGACTAAATCACATAAATCACATACTATGCATCTCATGGACTATATGATAATGTCCCAATATTCATGTTACCAATATTTTCAAATATTAATACAACTTTATTAACCAAAACATTAAGTCATACATAATGTCTAACATAATAAAATACATAGCATCATACAATAGGATTTAAGGACATATATCCCAACAACTTCTTGGGCGTAAAGTGGAATTGGAGTGAAGATTAAAAGTATTCCTAAGTACTTTTAGTATTTTGTTTTGAATTTCACCATACCTAGGTACTCTATCTTGTTCTTAAATTCTGAAATTTATATGATGCATGTTATCAATCATGAATAAAATATATCCATGTTTGTCGCTTCTACTGTGTGTTTTGTATGAGATACAAAACCAGATTTTCCAACAATTGATATCAGAGCTAGGTTTTCAATATCATGTTTGTATAACATGTGATTGAGTTTTAGAATCAAAGAAAACCATCTATATAATCACGTTTATAGGATTTTTGATTTCATAATTTATTTTTGGAGATTGACTTTGCATTGATGTGAAGTAAATTCCTTTTTAATATGAAATTTCGTCTTCAAAAGAATTTATGTTGGCCATAAACTTCTAGATGATGTTGTTTTATAACCGTCGTGATAATAGTATAAAACTTAATGGTTTGGATTAAAGGCACTGTTTTGGTTGCATTTTGTTATCTTAAGGGATTCATTTGAATCCTTGTTATATACTGTAGACCGAATGGTCTTAAATTATTGTTATATAACTGTCATGTGCATGCACTTTGGTTTGCACCGGTTGGATATAGATGTATATCTTTGCATGATTTATTGTTTATTCTAAAGCTTTTGATTTTGCATGATTTCGTGGACCCATATGGCATTTTCATTCTGCCATTAACATGCTTTCATTTATATATTTGTTAAAGCTTTATAATTAATATTGCCAATTGCTTTTGATTTTTGCTAGACTTACATGTATGAATGAATAGCTTTCATGCTTGAATGATGAACATGTAGATGTTAGTCTAGTGATATATATGATCAAACAGTATATTAATGCTAGAATTAAAGTATTTTGGTTTCTCGTTAAAATCCTTTAATGAAATTTGATGGTGAAATAAAAAATTGAACAACCCTAAATCATCCATAAGAGGCGTCCAGAGCAGAAAGGACATCCCACATAAGAAGGTCATCCATAGCAAGATGATCATCCATGGGAATGAGGGTCATCCATCAGGAAGACTCTTGGATGACCCCCTAACACTTAGGAAATTTCCAAGTATGGATCTGCCTACAAGAGCTGGCAATGGAACCACATGCTATTGTTTGAAGGCATGAGTGAGATCCAGGTTCATTGCTACAACTCCTTATTAAATACTTAACTTCCAATGATAGTTATACAAAAAAGTATAACTCCTATGGTGGTTGTGGAGGTTATCCTTGAACCCTCTAACTTCCTAAAATATGGGGGAAGTTACAAATATAATAACCGTTTCTAGGGTGCATTATATAAACACCCATCCAGACCAGATAAAGGTACGTTTTTTACAATTCCTAAAAAGTTGGAACTCCAGAACTTAAGAGAGAAACTAACTTTGGCATTGGAGGGTTCTTGGTCGGTCCACCTCGGCCACCTTTGATCATTTGTTCTTTCTTTTTCAGGCCTTCAAAATAGTTGCTAGCCCTTTGAAGCCTGAAGCATCCAGTCTACTGATTTTCTTCGCACATCAGTTGGCATCATCTAAAGGAATCTTCGATTACTTGCGTTTTGACAATTCGCCTTTCCCCAACAAAAGGCTATATGGTTTGGACAAGATTAAGGGCTACCAGCCCAGGCCACCAAGAGAGTAGGGATGCTTCTAGTTATCCACACTGTGATCGTCAGTTAGCACTTGTCATACAACTGCCTTTCATTCAACATATACAGTCCATGGCTGCCGCCATAGCGAAAATAACTCGTCAGAACCAAGAGTTGACTAGAGAGATTAGTCTAAGGAGGCAACACCATGAAAGACATGTGAAAAGGCAAGCCTAGAGTCAAGAAGGTAGAGGAGAAAATGTTGAGCCCGAGAACCAGTCAAGGGGTACTGCTTTAAGAAGGGTGCTACACTTAGAGAAGGAGATGGACCAAATGAGAAAACCTATGGATGAAATAAGAGAGAACATGAGAAGGGCGAACCTCGTAGATGATTTAGTTCACTGAATGAACTTTCATTTCACGGCTTCCATCAATAGTCACCCTTTACCCCCAAAGTTCAAGATGCCTTCCTTCAAGACTACCATTTTATGATGGGATGGAATGCGTGACCCGTGTGATTATATCGCCACCTTCAAGACTACCATTCACCTTCAGGCGGTTTCGGACGAGATTATGTGCAAGGCTTTCCCTACCACCCTCAAGGGGCTAGTGCGAATGTGGTTCAGAAAGATACCCCCAAACACTATGGGCTCATTCAAAGAATTGAGTAAGTTGTTCGTCAACAATTTTATCGGAGGACAACCCCACAAACATTCCTCTTTCAATCTGTTAACTATAGAACAAGGGGAAAACGAGAGTTTGCAATCCTTCATTACCCAGTTTAACAGAGAAGCCTTGACGGTGGATGACATGGATGAAATGTTGCTATTAGTCGCCTTCCATAATGGAGTCAGCTCTGATTTATTCATTCATAAGCATTACAAGCAAGAGCCACAAACCATGGCTGAACTCGTCCATTCAGCCCAAAATTTCATGAATGTGGAGGATGCGATCATAGCCAAGAAGAGGAAGAGAGTAGAGCATGTGGAAGCAGATCTCCTACGTCATCCTAAATAGGGTCCTCATCCAAAGAAGGCCTGGGCAAGAGAGAAAAAAAGACAGAGATAACAAGAAGGTGAGTTCTTCAGCGAGGAATCAGCAATACACTCTCTTGAATATACTGCTTAAGCAAGTGCTTATGCAAATCAAGGATGATTTATCCTTGAAGTGGCTAAAGAAAATGAAAGGAGATCATAACAAGCACAATAGGAACAAGTATTGCCGCTTCCATAGAGATCTTGGGCATGACACGAATGAATATTTTGATTTGAAGTAGCAAATAAAGAATCTCATCAGGCAAGGAAAGTTGAGGAATTTTCTTGGACGAGACCACAAGGACAAGAAGTTAAAGGCAAAGGTGGAGGAGTCGTCATAACCCCTACTTGGAGAAATAAGAGTTATTATAGGAGGAACCTCAACAAGTCAGTCATCCAAGTCAAGGAAGACATACCTAAAGGTGGTGCAAAATGTCCAACTGTCTGGACAATCTCCAAGGATGAAGGGAGCTGATGAGCAAGCCATTACGTTCACAAACGAGGATGCTAAAAGAGTTCATCACCCACATGACGACACAATCGTCATTACCCTACTCATTACCCTACTCAATGGCAGCTCAGCGGACATCTTGTATTACCCTGCCTTCCAACAAATGAGACTAGGACAAGATCAGCTCCGTCCAGTGAATTCTCCCTTGGTAGGATTTGGAGGGATAAAGAGCAACCTGTGGGCACCATTACATTACCTGTGGTAGTCAGAGTGTACCCATAACAAATAACCAAAAAGGTAAACTTCCTTATTGTTGATTACTCATCATCATACAATGCCATCATTGGAAGGCTGATTTTAAATAGTTGGAAGTTGGTAACGTCTACCTACCATTTGTCTGTCAAGTTCTCGACTGAGTATGGAGTAGGTCAAGTACAAGGAGATCAATTAGCCGCCAGAGAATTCTATTTAGCCATGTTGGCTATGGACGACCATGTACAGACGATAAACATAAACGAGAGAAGGATTACCGCGGAGCCCACTAAAGTACAAGAAGATATTCCTTTGGACAAGAACAACCCCAAGAAATTTACTAGAATTGGGGTGAGTATGGAAAAGAAGACAAAGCAGACCTTGGTCCAATTTTTGAAGAAAAGCCTTGATGTGTTCGCATGGAGCCACAAGGACATGCCAGGTATCGACCCAAGTGCCATTACCCATCGTTTAAACGTGAATCTTTCCTCCAAGCTTGTATATCAAAAGAAAAGAGTTTTTGCTCCTGTATGAGACAATGCCATCAAAGAAGAAGTCCAGAAGTTAATCATAGTGAAATTTATTCGGGAAGTCTATTATCTAGACTTGTTGGCTAATGTGGTTATGGTCAAGAAGGCTAATGGCAAGTGGCGGATGTGCATGGACTTCACTGATTTAAACAAGGCTTGCCTCAAGAATAGTTATCCGTTTCCACGCATTGACCAGTTGGTGGATTTGATAGCTACTCATAAACTGTTAAGTTTCATGGACGCCTTTTCAGGCTACAATCAAATAAGGATGGACAAGGTAGATCAAGATAAGACTTCCTTCATTACTAGCCAAGGGTTATTTTGCTACAAGGTAATTCCTTTTAGTTTAAAGAACGTGGGGGCGACTTACCGAAGACTGGTTAACCATATGTTTCGTCTACAAATCGGGCGGAATGTGGAGGTTTACATAGATGATATGCTGGTAAGGAGTTTGGATGAGGAGAAGCATTTGGACGACCTTCAAGAAACCTTTGATACACTTAGGTGGTATAACATGAAGTTGAATCCAAGAAAGTGTGCTTTTGGAGTTTTGTTAGGGAAGTTTCTAGGGTTCATGGTTTCACATAGAGGAATTAAGGCAAATCCCAATAAAATCTAGGCGATACTAATATAAAGCCACAGAAGAATATCAAAGAAGTCCAATCTCTCACCAGACGAGTTGCCGCCCTTAACAGGTTCATCTTGAAAGCTATTGACAAGTGTTTACCATTCTTTAAGGTTCTCAAAAAGGCATTTGAGTGGATGGATAAGTGTCAGAAGGCCTTCCAAGACCTCAAGGCTTACCTCACCACAACATCTTTGCTGAGCCTATCTATATTTGGTGAAAAATTATATTTGTACTTGGCGGTGTCCCAACATGTAGTGAGCTTAGCATTGATTAGAGAAGAAAGGCAGATTCAGAAGCCAGTTTATTATACAAACCAAGTGCTAAAAGGAGCGGAAGGATGATATCCAATGATGGAAAAGCTAGCCTTTGCTTTGGTAATGGCTTCTAGGAAGCTGAGGCATTATTTTCAAGCTCATGCTATCAATGTCTTGACATATCATCCCCAAAAAAAGGCAATGTACAAGTTGGAAGCCACATGATGACTAATCCAATAGGCTATGGAGCTTAGTAAGTTTGATGTCAGGTACCAACCAAGGTGGGCGATAAAAGTGCAAGCATTGGCAGATTTCATTGCGGAGTTCACTCCCGGTCAAGATAAGCTAGAAAAAGAGGTAGGGGCTTAAAGGTGGGTTACCAGTGTAGATGGCTCATCCACGTTATATGCAGAAGGGATTGGAGTTATACTAAAGTCCCTAGAGGGAGATAAGTTGGAATATGCAGCCTGTCTACAATACCAAACTACCAACAACGAAGCTGAATCTGAAGCTTTCCTCAAAGGACTAGAATTGGCTAAGCCTTTATGGGTGGAGTCAATAGTAGTTAAAGGAGACTCTCAATTGGTTATTAATCAAGTGAATGGAATGTGTAAGGCTAAGGAGGATCGAATGAAGAAATATCTCAACAAAGTGAAGCGGCTCGTCTAGAAGTTTAAAGAAGCTAGTTTTGTTCAACTCCCGCAGGAGGAAAACATGGAAGCAGATGCTTTCGCAAAAGCAGCTTTGGCAGGAAGAATTATGGACGAGTATGACAAAATACAATACATGCTGAGCATAGAGCTTTTAGAGATACAAGGGATAGGAGGGGGAGAAAATTGGATGAGTCTAATAATAGTCTATCTCAAGGATGGAAGGCTTCTAGAAGATAAGAACGAGGCTAGGAAGTTGAGGTTTAGGGCTGTCAAGTATGTCCTTATAGATGAAGTACTATACAAATGAGGCTTCCCTCAACCATACCTAAGGTACCTAGCTTCGGACGAGTCAAACTATGTATTGAGGGAAATCCATGAAGGAGCATATAGGAATCACTCGGGAGAAAGATCCCTAGTCCATAAGGTCGTCCGTGCAGGCTACTACTAACCAATTATTCAAGCAGATGCTAAGGCTTATGTCAAGGCGTGTGACCAATATCAACACTTCAACAACGTTCCTAAACAACCTTCGGAATACATGACCTCAATGATGGCCCCATAACCCTTTACGCAATGGGTACTGAATATTTTAGGTCATTTCCCACTTGGAACAAGACAAATGAAAGTTTTGGTAGTAGGGATTGACTACTTTACCAAGTGGGTGGAGGCCGAATCTTTATAAAAAATTACTCGGCAAAATGTTAAAAACTTTGTTTGGAAGAACATTGTATGTAGGTTTGGGGTACCTAGGGTACTAATATTTGATAATGGACGAAAGTTTGACAATGCACCTTTTAGAGACTTTTGTGAGCAATTTGGAATTAAGAATCACTATTCCTCACCCTTTCACCCACAAGCGAATGGACAAGAAAAAGTAGCAAACCGATCCTTACTAAAAATCATCAAGACTCAGCTTGATGGGGTAAAATGGGTATGGCAAGATGAGCTGCCAGGCGTTCTTTGGGCTTACAGGATGACTGTGAGGACCCCAATAGGAGAAACCCCTTTCAAGCTATCCTATGGAAGTGAAGCAGTCATATTTGTGGAAGTTTATATGGCTAATTATTGAGTGATGAAGTACTAGAAGAAGGAAAATGAAGAACAACTTCGTCTTAACCTCAATCTTATTGACGATGTAAGGATGGGTGCAGAACAAAGGACAGCAAGATACAAAAATCTTATGACTAGGCAATATGATGCCATGGTAAAACCCAGGTGTTTCAGCATTGGGGACCTGGTCCTTAAAAGGGTAACCTTGGCAACTAGGAATCCGACTCATGGAAAACTAGGGCCTAATTGGGAAGGACCTTATAGGGTTATCAACTACAAGAGGCAGGGGTCATACTACTTTGAAGCACTAGGCAAACAGAAGCTAGAACACCCTTGTAACATTGAGCATCTAAGAGAAGTACTATTAGTGAAAGGTGACCTTAGACGAGAATTACCATGGACGAATATCAAGGATGAAGTTGCAGCTATGTGGTCTACTATTATTACATGTTTTTACTACTACTATTATGTGTTTTTAAGAAAAAATAAAAAGTGCACTAGTTCATAACTTTTGCACTGTTTACTAACAAATTTGTGAAGGACGAAGTCATGTACTTGTATAAGTATTTTAATTTTCCAAGGCACTAGCTTCTAAGCGCATACCATATTTGTGGACGATGTTTATATCGTAAATATGGTTTGGATTTCCAATGTATTTGATGCATAAATCTAATTTCCATAATTTCACCCAAAAGAAGGCTAAGGCCTAGGATCAATGAAAATCTCTAGATGCAGGGATGTAACATTTATAAACTTTCCTCGAATTGAGGATAAAGAGAAGAAAAACTATGCTAAGGCATACTCGTCTAGTCAATGGACGAGAAAATATATACTCGTCCAAATGATGGAATTAAACCTTAAGCATGAACGCCTAGGAAATGGACGAAGGAATGAATCCATATAAAAATATATTTAAATCCATGGATAGACATATCCAGCCAAGGCAATCCAACATTCTAGACTAGTTGAATGCTAAAGACGTCTTATCTAAAGACGGAGGTAAACCATCCAGCCTATGGACGAGGAAAAGAACTGGTAAACTAGTCATTCATACTAGGAAACTCTGTGATAGATGCCTCACCTCACGAGCGTGTAAGTCGTCCTGGTGCCATCTGTTACTAACAAACATACATATAATGGGACGACAAAGTCATTATAAGTAATGGAACAATAAAGTTATTATCATCTATTGTACCCTATGGAACATTTATTATACCTTTTGGATTACAAAATTAGATGACTCATCATCATTGTCATCGTCACCAATAGGTGGTACATAATCATCATCTACCACAACACTAGCTCTACTTCTTTTCCCTTTTGCATAATTGGATTGAGCAGAATCCTTTAGAAGAAGTCCAGATGTGCTTCAATCCCAAAGCATCAACTCTCTCTTAGTTTTGCCTCATTCTATCCAATCTTGCCATCTCATAACTCGGTATATTATGAGTGCATTTGGCTTTTTTGGCCATTTTTTGAAACTATGTATTGGCATGAAAGATAAGTACAATTGCTACTAACTTAACATCATAGTCCACACCATTATCCATATCAAGCAATTCACAAGTGCAAAATTTGAACACAATTTCTACTTACTCAACACAACAATCGACCACATCAATATCCATATCAAGTTTAAGATAAGTATAAAACATCTCAATAACAATTACTGCTAACTTTTCATATCATAGTCTACACCATTATTCATATCAAGCAATTCACAAGTGCTAAATTTGAACACAATTACTACTAACTCAACACAACAAATGACCACATCAACATCCATATCAAATTCAAAATAAGTACAAAATAATTGCTACTTAGACAAGCATAAATTTTAAGAAAAGCACACAACATTTAAGACAATTGTTATGAACTCTACATATCATAATCCATATCAAGATCAACATTAGGTATGTCATGCTCTTCATTTTCATTAGCATCTCTTGAAGTTTCACCTTCAAGAACAACCTCAGTTTCAACATCACCCATACAATAGTCAATACTATTGTCCTCAACATTGATAGAGACAACATCAACAATCGCTTCTTATTGGAATGCGTCACTATTTTCTATATTGTCATTGGATTCTCCACCCCCAACTTTCGGGACATCAAACACTCTCTTATGTTGGATGGATTGCACAATTTTCCAAGGTTCACCGAATTTGGTATTTCAAAGGTAAAAAACTTGTCTTGCTTGACTAAGAAGTATAAAAGGGTCATTTTCATACCACCAACTTGTAACATCAATGCTTGTGCAGTGTGCATCGATTCTTATCGTTCTCCTTCGACCATTGGTACCAGTATTGTACCATTTACACTAGAACAAAACAACTTATGGTGAAACACATACTCCAATTCCCAAATTTTGTACTCATGACCATAGAAGTCATGTATTTCTCCCTCATGGGCCCCTTTGGTACATATACTATTGTTTTGAGTTACACGACGACTGTCTAGGTCCCTTGTATGAAACTTTACACATTGACCATATAGACTGTGTACTCGTTCACATTCGGCTTAGGACCATTTGCTAATGACCATAACTATTTGGTAGCTTCCGGTGACTCGTTAACTTTCAATCTATTCATCTATAATGACATATAACAAGTGATATTAATTAGTAATAAGAAATGATGAAGCTATTCAAATGTTTAATTTTTATTAGTGTGTGATTAAATTTCAAATTTTTTACACGTTCTCTGAACCACTTGAGAAACTTTTGTCGTTGGATTTGAGTTATGGCTTCTCTAGTAGGATTATGCAATGTGCTTTTGTATTCATTGTTAAAAATAAGGTAATTTATTTTAAGCTAAGCATTGCAGATAATATTCAAAACTTAATCAAACAATATATGAATATGAAATCACATACTTTAAATAAGGCTCTAGCTTAAGACTATTGTACAACAGGTACCAATGAGCAGTATCAAGCAATGCATGAGACAGGTTTCCATCATTTTGCCTACCACCTGTAGGTCAGGCAGTCTATGAAAAAACTATCAGTCCTTCGTTAGATTTACCAAAATCTTCATTTCTTTCTCTTTGATTATGCATAGTTTCGATCCCATCAATATACAAAGACCAGTTGTTAATACATTCTTTGAGAATGTAAGCCTCTACAATCAAACCTTCTGGTATAGCTTAATTGGAAAAGTATCTTTTCAATTTTCCAAGGTACCTACGCGGAAAAAATACGCACATTATGTGATTTTATACCACATGGGAATGATGCAATTGATGGATGCATCAAAAGATCTAATTACCTTTAAATTAGGTATATCCACCGATATTGTACCGGGCCTCCTAGAATTGCTTCTTGGGGCTAGTGAATAGCAAGGTTGACCATAATATCAAAGAATGTCGAAGGAAAGAACCTCTCAAGCTTGCATAGTATAAGAACTATGCTTTCTTCTAGTTTCTTCAATTCACTCTGCTTTAGGGTCCTTGAGCAGAAGTCTTGGAAGAAGTTGCCTAACTCAAACAATACAATACTAATGTCTTTATGTGCAAACCTTCAGAACCCAATTGGAAGAATTCGTTTTAGTAGCACATGACAGTTGTGGCTTTTTAAACTAGATAATCTACCAATTTTTGCATTCACTGACCGTGATATGTTGGCTGCATAGCCATTCGGATACTTGACTGATTTTAAAAAGTCATAGAAACCATCCCTTTTGTTTGGGCTTAATGAAAAGAAATCTTGAGGCTTGTCATATGATCCATCTGGACGTTGTTTCAAATGCAACGTGTGCCTAAAGTTTATATTTTGAAAGTCTATCCATGTTTTGTCAGTATCCTTGTTTCTCCTCTTAATGCCCAACAAAGTACCATAAGTACTCTCACTAATGTTCTTCTCCACATGCATGACATCAATGATGTGATTAAGTTTCTTATTCTTCCAGTATGGAAGCTTGTACAAAATACTTACCTTTGACCAATTTGGCTCCCCAATGAATTGTCTCTTCTTGTTACTTGGATACTTTCCTAAAATTATATTTGGCATTCTATCTAGCTGCTCTTGTATCTTTCCCACTTGTAACTCTAAAGATCTCTTCCGTTTCTTCGATAAACCATTATGCAACCGACTATGTCTCCAATGATGTTCCATAGGCAAATAAGCTCAATGGTTAATGAATCCAATTTTACTTTGTAAAGCTTCTGAATATGATTCATCATTGCAAGTGTAACAAGAGTGATAACCCTTTGTCCTCCACCCAGACACATTACCAAATCCAAGATAGTCATGTCTTGTCCACAAAAAAGTTACATGCATCTAAAAATGCTTTTTACTGTAAGCATCATAAGTTTCTAAACCTTCTTCCCACAACTCCTTCAGCTTGTCAATCAATGGTTTCAAGTAAATATCAATCTCATTTCCTAGTTGATGGGAACCAGGAATAAGTAAGGACAACATAAAATATGGCTCCTTCATAACCGGCCAAGGCGATAGGTTATAGGGGATAAGTATGACAGGCCATATACTATAGTTGTTGTTCATATTCCCAAAAGGGTTAAATCCATCTATAGCCAACCCCAACCTTACATTGCGAGGTTCGATGGCAAAATCAGGATATTGTAAATCAAACTCCTTCCACTCCTCACTATCAGCCGGATGCCTCATTATCCCATCATCCACATATTTGTCCATATACCATCTCATATCCTTAGCTCTTTGGCCTAACATGTACAATCTCTTCAGTCTCGCTGTCAAAGGGAAGTAACGCAATACCTTATGAGGAATCTTCTTACCTTGGGCACGTGTATCCTTCACACACCGGACATTTATCAAGATTTTCATTTTCCTTCCAAAATAATGCACAATCATTTTTGCATGCATCTATATGCTCATATCTTCTTTGCTTCATAAGTTGACCTTGGAACTAAGTTACCTTTCGGTAAAATCTTTGTCAGCAATTCTAGCATCATATCAAGTCCCTTATTATTTAAGTTGTTCATTACCTTTACATTCAACATCTCAATAACAAACTTCAAGATTCTATAATCAATGCAACCAGGATACAGCTCAAGTTTTGCATCTTCCTCAAGTTTGTCAAAATGATGCACCTCTTCATCTTCGGTTGCATTTCTTGGTTCCCCTCTGATTCGGTCATCTACCAAGGCATCGATACCATCCATATGATCACCATCCGACATTTCATTATCATTAAAGTTCTCGTTCAATACACGAGATTCTCCATGATTATATCAATTAATGTAAGATTGCATAATCCCGTGATGAAGCAAATGGATACGCACAGTATAAGAAGATTATCGATAGCAATTCACACAATGAATACACGAGCATGGAATATTACCACTTAAGTCCACAACTGCCTTGCAAAATTAATAAATGCATTGACCCTTCAATATATGGATGGCTTAATTTGCCATCGGGTGTCTTACCCATTGTCATCCAACTTTTATCCATGTTTGATTACAATTACAAGATGAATGTTACTTTAGTAAAATAAGGACAACTCATGCATAATGTATTCTAACATCTAAGTCTATAAGCTACTTAGATAAAGTTCTATCCCATTCATAAATGCATAAGTCTATATTAAAACTTAAACAAATATACATTGCACACACAAATATATACTCCCAATATGAATTAAACCACCTTATAACACTATGCAAGCCACCTGCTTACTCCAACACAATAGCCCATCACAAAACCAATCACAAACATCATAAATATTGAGTGTTTACAAGTATTGAAATCAATTAAAGTACTATTCATCACATCTAATCAACAAGGTCCATTCACATTTGCAAGAAACTAAAAACACTCCCAATATGAATTTAAACTACCTTATAACACCATGCAAGCCACCCGCTTGCTCCAACACAACAACCAACCACAAAACCATTCACAAACATCACAACTATAATGCTTACACGTATTGACATCAAGTAAAATATTATTCATCACATCACATCTAATCAAGCATAATCATTCACATTTGCAAGAAATTAAAAACACTCCCAATATTAATTTAAACCACCTAATAACACCATGCAAGCCACCCGCTTGCTCCAATACAACAACCCACCACAAATCCAATTTCCAACATCATAAGTATAGAGTTTTACAAGTGTTTAAATCAAATAAAATATTATTCATCACATCTAATCAACAATACTCACTCACATTTGTAAGATATGAAAAACACTCCTAATATGTATTTAAACCACCTTATAACACCATACAAGCCACCCACTTGCTCCAGCATAACAACTCATCATAAAACCAATTTCCAACATCAGAAGTATAGAGTTTTACAAATATTTAAATCAAATAAAATACTATTCATCACATCTAATCAACAATACTCTTTCACATTTGTAAAAATTGAAAAACACTCCCAATATTTATTTAAATCACCTTATAACACCATGCAAGTCACCCGCTTACTCCAACACAACAACCTATCATAACAACCCATCACAAATCCAATTTCTAACATCATAAGTATAGAGTTTTACAAGTATTTAAATAAAATAAAATACTATTCATCATATCTAATTAACAATACTCATTCACATTTGCAAGAATTGAAAAACACTCCCAATATGTATTTAAACCACCTTATAACACCATGCAAGCCACTCGCTTGCTCCAACACAACATACCACCACAAATCCAATTTCCAATATCACAAGTATAGAGTTTTATAAGGTTTTTAACTAACATTTACTTACTTTGCTCAAGTTAAGCTTACAACTTTCAGAAAAAATTCAAAGTTATTGCAAACAAAGTGTATTTAGCCTGCAAAAGAAAAGTTAAATTTATAAGTACTTCAGTCTTGAAACTGATCCTCTCATAAATTACTATACAAACTCATAGCTTACTTATGTAATATAGCAGTCATCCAAATTCCTCATCCTACAAGAATATGACACCAAAATGCTCAGTTGAACTAAACTTAGATAAACCAAATTTATTACCATTCAACTATAATTTCAACATCCAACCCCTGTAGCCAAGTCCAACCCAAATTTCAAACAAACCCACCTCCCCAATTTCACAAACTGCACAACAAAGCTCTTAAATATATATATATATATATATATATATATATATATATATATTACAAACTAAATTCACTTTTCAAATTCCTTTTATCACGGAACAATGGAGAAGAAATATAAACAAACCAAAACAAAAAGTGAGAAAAATAAACAAACCAAAAAATATAAATAAATCAAAATAAAAAATGGAGAAAAATAAGCAACAGAGGCAAACCTTGAAAAAATCAAGCAAAGTGAAGTAAAAAAAGATCATACATACAAATAAAGGTAATAGGATGCTGAAGATTATAACAAGTAGGTATCTAAAATATGTTAAAAAAAATGAAAATCTAACAAACAAAGATGACAAAGATGTAAGTGGGAATGCGATATTGAAGAACAAGGGTAGAATTGGATATTTTGAAGAACTTACAGAGGAGTGGGAATGCGAAGAGTCGCCGGTAGAGAATGCGAAAGGTCGCCGATGGGAAATGCGATTGGTCGCCAAGGGTAGGGAATGCGAACAGTCGCCGGTTGGAGGTGAAGGATAGGCTAAGACGAAGAGTCATTAGACGAGATTGCCGGCACAAAGGACGACGAGATCGACGACGAAGAGGATGGCGAGTATCGACGGCTCAGGTTCTACGATGAGAGCTTATCGGCGACGGAATGGATATGTCGGTTAAGGAATGATGAAATTGGCGATGGAATGGAGATATCAGCGATGGTTTGGTGAGTGCTTATCAGCGACAGTTGGGTTTTTGATATTTTGGGAGTTGAAATAAAAGAGGGATGGGAAGAAATGAAAGGGGAAAAGTGAAACAAAGGGGGGTTTATACTCACCTCTTTAGCGACGAATTATGTTCCGTCGCCAATTTCCACTTCGTCATTGCAAAAGGTATGGTTTTTATGTTTTTAGCGATGAATTTCAATTTCGTCTCTAATGAACCCGGGCTTTGTTAAGATTTTTAGAGATAAAATTCATATTTTATCGCTAAAGCATACTTTTAGTGACGAATTGTGATGTCGTCGCTAAAAACGTATAAGAAACTATTATTATTTTTAGTGACAACTATTTTTCGTGGCTAATTCTTCCTTATAGCGGCGAAAGGATTTTCGTCACTAATACTATCCTCAGCAATACCTACAATGATGAAATATTCTGTCACTAAAAATTTCAACTTTTAGCAATGAAATATTTTGTCACTATAGATTAATTAAGCTCACGCCAAAGTTTCCCTCTACTGGCGCCCATTTTCCAAATAACAATATCAATGAATTTTTTTTTTCATCGCTACATGTTATAATTTTTTTCATTATTAGTGACAAAATTCATATTTCGTCTCTAAAGCTGTATTTTTAGCGATGAAAAATATTTTATTACTAATTTTCATCGCTAAAAATACATTTTGTTATAGTTTCACCACTCCCGAGAATCCATTATTATCAAAACAAGCGGTTACAAGTAAAGAAATTCTAGTACCTTATACCAACCTACAGTTGAACCCTTACCCCAATACCCAATTGAACTCATTCTGTAGTGACAATCTCTCCTTGTATTACACGGCTTCTAGCACTTGTCTAACCAAAAGATGCGCAAATCCCGATATGCGACTTGATCACCAACTTGAGAAGGATGTTGGCTACAAAGTTCTTTAGTTCATCACACAATGAAGATCATGAAGTTGCCTGGTCACAAAACCCTACGGTGTACAATTATAGCAGCTTCTTGAAGATGAACTAGGGCAACTCGGTTTCTAGTCACACTTTTCTTCACACTTGTAGAATTGTGCTCTTGTGCAACTGTGCTCTATGTGACGGCCCTTAAAATAATCCTTATATATGTTTAGGATTGTGAGAAATGAAAGCCTAAATACATACTCAAGGATTGGATGAAAAACAGCTCTGAAAAACTGACTTTCATAAATCTCGATAGATAGCCATCTATCGAGATAGATGTCAAGCCACAGGCTTCAACAGCTTTAAACCTCGAAAGATACTAGCTGTTGAGATTTAAAATCCAGCACTTCCTTACTGGATTCTTGGATAGACTTACTTGGATTTAACACTTGAACTTGAAACCTTGTTTCTTGAAGTATTAAACACATCCTAAGTCTACCCAATTACAAGTAAAGTGCATTTTGCCAAAGGATTAGCTAATACATAAAATGTTGACATATGTTCCTATCATCAAATCACATATGTCCCACTATGTTTATTTTTGTGTTTGTTTTAATTCATGATTGCACAAATTCAAATTATGAGTGAAATTCTTTTCAAAAAACCATTTTTTTTTATTACAAAATTAAAACCATTTTTTTAATTTATCAAAAACAAATCTGATTTTATTTACAAACCAAAAAACCAATTTTTTATCATCACAAAATAGATCTAAATTTTCTCTCGAAAAACCACTTTTTCTAAACACTACAAAACAGATCTGGTTTTTATAAAAAAGAAGAGATTTCAATCATAAACAAATTTGTGTGATTTTTATGTTCAT
This sequence comes from Castanopsis chinensis, assembly GCA_032878915.1. Lineage (NCBI taxonomy): Eukaryota > Viridiplantae > Streptophyta > Magnoliopsida > Fagales > Fagaceae > Castanopsis > Castanopsis chinensis. Next base: position 3,689,322 of record JAVQMG010000102.1, read on the forward strand.
CTTCCACATGTTCAACATATCATTCATGTCATGCACAAAATGGTACATTGGTCACAACCGTCTAGAAGACCAGACTCTGTCTGGGCGAAATGGGTGCCTAACACCTTCTTTGTTCATCAATGATAGAGGAACAATTCAGTCATGTATTATGTCTTAGTTTTTCTTATTTTTTGTACATAAAAAATAAGTGGCGACTCCATACCACTTACCCAAAAAGAGAGTTGTCCTAAAAGGTACCTAAATCTCTTTTTTGAGGGACCTGTCTCTCACAGTGGCGACTTCGCTGGGGATGTTGAGGGCTAAACTTCATATTAGACTTAAGTGACCAGATATGTACCATTGTTTTGCATGGTCTTGAATGATATAGTTGTTGTTTGTTTATTTATGTTTGATAGGATGTTGAATGATACATTGTTGTATGTATTGTTTGTTACAATCTTTCCCTAACTGTCATTATGTGTGCCATCCAAACAATATGTATGCATCCCTTTTCAACAATTTTGTGGTAGTAGTAATAATGGATCACCGGTTTTCATTAGATTCAAGTACCCAGTGGCGAACTCACCAGCTCATAACTCAAAGTCACTAGATCAGTTCCTATTAATTGTAAAGGACAAACCATGTCTTTTGGACCAACGCAATGTTCATTACATTACAAGTTGGGAGGTGTAACGTCCAAGTTATGAGAAATAATGAAACAACAAACTCACCCTACAACGTAATGACTTAGAACCTATCCTTAGGTCGGTCCTGTTAAACTTGCAGTGCATGTTGTGTGTGTTTGTTTTGGTTGAATGATGAATGTGAATGGGGTCGTAGCTTTGATTAACCCGACCAACCTGTCATTAGGGGAGAATTTGGTCAAGATCTAAAGGAAGGATATAAAGAGAACACAAGTTTGGCACTCAAGCCAATAGCTTCAGTTCCATGCCTGCCACTCCATAGCTGCAACACCACAACCCTATCTTCGACCTCCAAGGTAATTCAAGCCACCAGAAGTTTGATGCTTTCCACACTATGGCCGAGGAAGGAGAACACCGAAACACAGAGGAACCCATGAACACTCAAGAGCTATTCAACACTATGGTAGCTAGTCAGATTCAGCTACGGGAAGACATGAACCGCATAATGCAACAGTTTTAGAATCTAAAGAGTAATCAAGAGGAAGATAAGACTAATCATGATCCACCAACTGTAGAAAGTGAGAAGAAGATCAAAAAAAGAATAAATAATATGGAGGACAAGACTATGATTCTCTCTCATTATTCCCAAATGCAAGATTGCCACCTAAGTTCAAGATGGCAACACTTGACAAGTTTAATGGGACTGGTTGTCTAAAGTCCCATCTGAAGATGTTCATGAGGGCTATGTAGACCTTAGGCTCGACTAAGGAAGTATTCGCTCAAATGTTCCAAAGCACGCTGATTGGAGCTGCACTTAGGTGGTTCCCCAATTTAGATGATGCAAGAGCAATGAGTTAGGAGGACATCTGCCGAGAGTTCCATAAGCAATACAAGTACAATACGGAAGTTAACATCACAAGAAGAGACCTCGAGACTACCAAACAAGAGCCAAAGGAGTCCTTCTCCACTTTCATCACCAAGTGGAGAGTTAAGGCAGCACAAATGATGAGTAGGCCTAGTGAGGAAGAAAAATTAGCCATGGTTGTAAAGAATTTGTTACCTGTGTATCTTAAATATTTGTTTGCATAGTACTTTCCCAATTTTAAAGCTCTAATTGCTGCTGGAACACAAATTAAGGATGCTTGGAACCATAAAAATTGATGACCCACTAAGGTTTAGAAAGAGTATAGGATCTAATTCCAAGGCTGTAGAAATTTCTAATATTCATAAAAATGATCCCTATCAATTGACTGCACCCATTGCACCTGTGCAAGTACCACAAGAGCCTAGGCCTAAAAGAGAATTTCATGAGTTGTACATGCCCATGAGCCAAGTGTTTAATAAGCTAAAAACAAAAGGGTTACAGAAGCCCTTGGACCCAATACCAATTCTGAACCTCTTGCCCTTAAGGTTTAATGTAAATAAAAGATGTGCCTAGCACCAAGGCCCTGGTCATGACACTGACCGTTGTTTCACTCTTCGTCATTCAATTCAAGACTTGATAGACAATAAAGTGATTGCGCTGCCTACAAGGCCTAGCATCACTAACAATCCCTTGCCTAATCACAACTTTGGGAAAGGACTAAGGATTAATTGCTTGATAATTGAAGAGGAGAATAAGGAGGATTCATCCAACCTAATCTATGACCCACCCGCATGCTTTATGATGACATGGGAAGAATTAATGGATAGGGCATCTACCACCGCCGCAGGATATGAAATATGGAATGAAGAATCAGAACTCGAGGATTGCCAAACCCCCACAAATGGGGGGAGACATTTCAAACCCCAAATAAACAACCAAACATCCACAAGTGGGGGGAGACACTTCAAACCCCAAGAAAATAACCAAACACCCGCAAATGGGGGTAGACACTGTTGAAAAATTTGACTTTGTATCTCATACAAAACACACAGCGGAAGCAACAAACATGGATTTATTTCATTCATGATTGATAACATGCACTATGTAAATTTCAGAATTTAAGAACAAGATAGTGTACCTTGATGTGGAGAAATTCAAAACAAAGATTAGAAGCACTTGGGAACACTTTTAATCTTCACTCCAATTCAACTTTATGCCCAAGAAGTGTCGTCTCTCAATCAGTTTTCAAGGGAGAATTATTGAGTGGCTTTACACACACATACACAGCAATTCACAATGATGTCTCTATTTTTTTTATTTTATTTTTCAAAAAATTCTTTATGTTTTTCCCTTATAACTAACTGATTATCTAATTGGGCTGGCCTATTGGACCTTTTCAATTGGGTTTAGTGTGTGGCTTGGAGTGGGACCAAAAGGGACTAATAAGACACTAGCTCCAATGAGCTTTGAGCTTTTCTGTCAACTCTTGACAAGTTCAAAGTTACCATTAATTATATTTAATACCACTATATAAATATAATTGCACTCTAGGCCTTATTAATAAATTATATCCCAAAATTTTATTGTACACACAACCCCTTCATAAAATATTCGAAGTAACACAAAGTCATGAATGTAGACTGCCACTTTATAAATTACTACATCTTATCCTTGAGTACCCGGTTTAATCCTTTAAAGTTATTTATCATATATTTATGAAATCCAATTTCATAAATATATACTTTAATAACATCTTACCAATGTGGTTAGGCCTAACTCTCTAAATAACAAACCCATTAAACTTATCTCAAGGGAATATTTTGTATCTCTGTTAAGAAACTATGAATTCCATCTTGAGAATATATGTTTCATCAACACTAAATGTGGTTGCCCAACATGCTGAGGTTTTAACCGTTACATTAGATCTCACTCCTGATATATCAAAGCAACCTACACCTCATGATCAGGTCCATTATTCTCTCAGGATTAAGAGTTCATGCAAATGGAAGTCGTGAGATTTATTATTCATTTGACAGTCGTTAGGAGAATAAAAAATCTCACAGCGGGCCAATTCAATATATCTTAACTCTTAAAACATATCAACATATCAATTTGAAGTCTCCACTTCCATGATCAGGACAAATCATCTTAATTGATACGTTATAGTCTTCGCAGATGAAATGCCTAATTTCATCACCGACTACGAACTATAAATTCTGAGTTTACAAAGAACTTGTGATTTATATCTTCTGTGACTTTTCACATAAATCACATACTATGCATCTCATGGACTATATGATAATGTCTCAATATTCATGTTACCATTATTTTAGATTATAATAAAACAACTTTATTAAACACAACATTTAGCCATAAATAATGTCATACATAGCATCATACACAATATTACAATATTGTCTTTGAGGATAATACAATATCCATGTTTACCTAAGTAAGTTGCAGAAATTAAATTTCTACGAACATTAGGTACATACAAACAGTGTTCCAATATTAAAACTCTAGACTTAAAGCATAAATTAAACACTCCAACAGGTACAATCGGAATCTTACTCCTATTAGCCAAAGTAAGAAATAGTTCTCCATCATTCAACTTTTTGGTCTCCTAGAACTCCTGTAAAGAATTGCAAATATGATTAGTACAACCTAAATCCACACACCAGGAATTCGTGGGATTCTATACCAAACATATTTCAAGAAGAAAGGAACTTTTATTACCCTTATTCTTGGTAGCTTTGAACTTTGGACAATTCCTCTTCCAATGTTCTTTCTCACTAGAATGGAAACACTTTCCTTTGATCTTCTTTCCTTTGTTAGCAACCCCTAAAGCAATTTGTTTACCATCTTGCTGAGTGAGGTCCTTTTTCTTCTTCTTCTTCTTCTTCTTCTTCTTCTTCTTACCCTTACCTTTCGATTTAGGTTAAGAAGTAGACCACATTGGCTTCAACACTAGAAGTACCAAGGATGCCTTCTGCCGCCACTAACTCATTCATTAATTTAGACAAAGAATAAATCTTTTTTTTTATATTATAATTGAGTCTAAATTCCTTGAATGAATCCGGTAATGATGGGAGTATCATATCCAATTGGGATTCTCCACCAATGTCGGCACCTAAAACTTCTAATGTGTTCAGATTAGCAGTCATCCTAAGACAATGCTCCCTCATTGAACTTTCTTCAGCCATTTTGGTATTATAAATTTGCGTCATAATTTCTTGCCTTCAGAACAGCCCTGCTCACTAAACATCTCCTTCAGACTTAGCATTATGTCCAAAGCTAGTTCTACATCCTGCATTTAATGCTATAGAACATTTGATATAGATGCTAGGATATAGCACTTGGTCATCTCATTAAATTTCTACTAACGATCATATCGCTGTCTTTCCTCAAGAGGATCATCTAATGAAGGAAAGCTAGGATATGGTTGAGTAGGCACATATTTGTACTCTTCAGCTGTAAAAACAATGTCCAAATTTCTTTTCCAGCCAACATAGTTGGATCCAGTCAGTTTGTTTTGGTTAAGAATAGCAACAAGTGGGCTAAATGATGCCATGATTTAAATCTGAAAATAATGAACATGAATATAATAAGTCAACTAAACATTATCAATTTAGCATATAAGCATATAATATGGAACCTTAATAAAACAATAAATTAATATATGCAATGACAACCCAAACCTATATTCAATATCCCCCAGCATAGAGTGAACATTAAATACTATGATTGATTGGGAACTATTCTCATTATTAGTGCTATCATGATAACTCTTATCAAACACTAATAATATGCCATTTTACATTTAGCCTTTAAGTAATAATAGTAAGAACTCAATATAGAGGATACTATAATACTTAGTCTAGTGTATACCATTGTCTAGAATCATGTGTAGCCATATTTCATCCCCTTAACAAGCTTATTTTGTAGAACTATGATAAAAACACTCTCTGCATGGAATGCAAAGCTCAAACCTAAGACAAGGTGTTTATCAAACCACTATAAACTAGGAAATTCAATCTTGTAAGACCATAAAATAAATACTCTCCGCATGGAATGCGAAGCTCGAAGCTATGACAAAGTATATATTTCACACTACTATGAACCAACAATGGAGGTCGTGAGATGTAACCCTTGTATCTCTCTACACTAGATGTTTTAAATTAAAGGTTTTTAAGATCAAGAACCATAATAATGCTAGAAACCCTTGAAAGACATAATCCTAATCTCATTAGGAATAAATTTCATTAAACTAGCATTAATATATATAAATATATATAACATAATATCAACTCATATTACATTATAACACTATATTATATTATATATATAATATAATATACGGATTATTATATGTAATATATAATTATTACATTATATACATGACTTTCAGATTGTTAGAATCCTTAGCGTAAAACATGCAAGATGGCCAAGCCATGCAAATAATTTCAAGCCATGCAATAAAATCCAAGCCACACATGAATAGACCAAGCGGTTCATTAACAATCCTAGTGCATTTGACAGTTACATAATTTCTATTCAATAACTATATCAAGACACAACACTATTAACTTCTATTCAATCCCACTTGCAATATATATATATATATATATATATTACAAATTAAGATTTCCATTAATGGTTATTGAATGAAATTCAACAACTACTCCCAACTGCCACTAATATCCAATACATGCACTCTTGGTGTCATGCAAAACAATACATTGCATATATTGATCAATGCACACAAGGTTTATGGAACAATATCTTTATGCAGAAATTTGAAAACACAAAGATAACGATTTTTTGAAATTCTAAAATCCAATCACATGCTATACAATCATAATATGAAAACCTGGCTTTAATACCAATTGTTGGAAAATCTGGTTTTGTATCTCATACAAAACACGCAGCGAAAGCAACAAACATGGATCTATTTCATTCATGATTGATAACATGCACTATGCAAATTTCAGAATTTAAGAACAAGATAGCGTACCATGGTGTGGAGAAATTCAAAACTGTTGGGATATATGTCCTTAAATCCTATTGTATGATACTATGTATTTTATTATGTTAGACATTATGTATGACTTAATGTTTTGGTTAATAAAGTTGTATTAATATTTGAAAATATTGGTAACATGAATATTGGGACATTATCATATAGTCCATGAGATGCATAGTATGTGATTTATGTGATTTAGTCACAGAAGATATAAATCACAAGTTCTTTGTAAACTCAGAATTATAGTTCGTAGTCGGTGATGAAATTGGGCATTTCATCTGCGTAGACTATAACATATCAACTAAGATGATTTGTCTTGATCATGGAAATAGAGATTTCTAATTGATATGTTGATATGTTTTAAGAGTTAAGACATATTGAACTGGACCGGCGTGAGATTTATTATTCTTCTAATGACTGTCAATTGAATAATAAACTCACGACTTATATTTGCATGAACTCTTAATCCTGAGAGGATAATGGACCTGATCATGAAGTGTAGGTTGCTTTGATATATCAGGAGTGAGATCTATGGTTAAGGTCAAAATCTCAGTATGTTGGGCAGCCACATTTAGTGTTGATGGAACATATATTCTCAAGATGGAATTCATAGTCTCTTAACGGAGATATAAAATATTCCCTTGAGATAAGTTTAATGTGTTTGTTATTCAGAGAGTTGGGCCTGACCACTTTAGTAAGGAGTTACTAAAGTATATATTTATGGAATTGGATTTCATAAATATATGACGAATAACTTAAAGAATTAAACCGGGTACTCAAGGAATTAAGATGTAGTAATAAACAAAGTGGCAGTCTCCTTTCATGACTTTGTGTTACTATGAATATTTTATGAAGGGGTTGCATGTATAATAGAGTCTTGGGATATAATTTATTAATAAGGCCTAGAATGCAACTATATTTATATAGTGGTATTAAATATAGTTAATGGTAACTTTGGACTTGTTAAGAGTTGACAGAAAAGCCCAAGGCCCATTGGAGCTAGTGTCTTATTGGTCCCTTTTGGTCCCACTCCAAGCCACACACTTAAGCCCAATTGGAAAGGCCCAAAAGGCCGGCCCAATTAGATAATCAGTTAGATACAAAGGGAGAAACATACAAAATTTTTGTAGAGTAGAGAATTTGTAGAGATTTTCATAGAGAAAAAGAGAGAGTGTGAGACACACTTTCATATTCTCCCTTTGGAACTGATTGAGAGACCACACATCTTGGGCGTTAGTGGAATTGGAGTGAAGATTGAAAGTATTCCCAAGTGCTTCTGTTCTTCAAGTTTTTGAAATTCATCGCTCCAAGGTATACTCTCTTGTTCTCTAATTCTGAAACTTAAATAGCCCATGTTAACTTGTATGTATGAAGTAGATCCGTTTACATTATATTTTCTTCCGCTGCGTATTATATTTTTCCAACAAAAACAAAGATTAGAAGCACTTGGGAACATTTTTAATCTTCACACCAATTCCACTTTACGCCCATGAAGTGTTGTCTCTCAATCAGTTTTCAAGGGAGAATTATTGAGTGGCTTCGCTCACACATACACACCATTTCACAACGATGTCTCTCTCTTTTTTATTTTTTTTTCAAAACATTCTGCATGTTTCTCCCTTTATAACTAACTGATTATCTAATTGGGCTGGCCTATTGGGCATTTCCAACTGGGCTTTAGCGTGTGGTTTGGAGTGGAACCAAAAGGGACCAATAAGGCACTAGCTCCAATGGGCCTTGGGCTTTTCTGTCAACTCTTGACAAGTCCAAAGTTATCATTAATTATATTTAATACCACTATATAAATATAATTGCACTCTAGGCCTTATCAATAAATTATATCCTAAGACTTTATTGTACACACAACCCCTTCATAAAATATTCGTAGTAACACAAAATCATGAATGTAGACTGCCACTTTGTAAATTACTACATCTTATCCTTGAGTACCCTGTTTGATCCTTTAAAGTTATTCATCATATATTTATGAAATCTAATTTCATAAATATATACTTTAGTAACTTCTTACCAAAGTGGTTAGGCCTAACTCTCTGAATAACAAACCCATTAAACTTATCTTAAAGGAATATTTTGTATCTCCGTTAAGAGACTATGAATTCCATCTTAAGAATATATGTTCCATCAACACTAAATGTGGCTATCCAACATACTGAGGTTTTGACCTTTACATTAGATCTCACTCCTGATATATGAAAGCAACCTACACCTTATGATTAGGTTCATTATTCTCTCAGGATTAAGAGTTCATGCATATAGAAATCGTGAGACTTATTATTCATTTGACAGTCATTAGGAGAATAAAAAATCTCACAGCGGGCTAGTTCAATGTATCTTAACTCTTAAAACATATCAACATATCAACTAGAAGTCTCTACTTCCATGATCTAGAAAAACCATCTTAGTTCATACGTTATAGTCTTTGCAGATGTAATGTCCAATTTCATCATCGACTACAAATTATAAATTCTGAGTTTACAAAGAACTTGTAATTTATATCTTCTGTGACATTTCACATAAATCACATAATATACATCTCATGGACTATATGATAATGTTTTAATATTCATGTTACCATTATTTTAAATAATAATAAAACAAGTCTATTAAACACAACATTAAGTCATACATAATGACATACATAGCATCATACAGTAGGATTTAAGGGCACACATCCTAATAGACACTTCAAACCCCATGACACTAACCTCGATGATCCAACAAAAATTTCCTACATCACGAGATGGGAGACACTTCAAACCCCTAGATTTGGAGACTGACAACCCTGTGGAGGCCTTGAATAGATCTACCCAATAGCCACTTGTCGAGGAAGATGAAGTCCTCAAGCAACTACAAAAGACATAAGTTAACATATTCTTATTGGATTCACTCATGGCCTCATATAAACACGGCCAAAACCTAGTATACCTGCTTAACCAAATCTAAGTCCCTACAACCATAACCTCCTAGGATCTGAATGCTATGATTGGGTCTATAAATAGGGAACTCACCATCTCTTTTTTTGACAAGGATTTGACCAAGAAAGGGAAGCACCACAACGACCCTTTGCATATCACTGTAGATTCCATGGGGAAGAGAATACCGATGGTTTTGATAGATGATGGAAGTGCTTTGAATGTGTGTCCATTGAAGACTGAAAGCTGCTTGGGCCTTAATATTGAAGACTTTGTGCCAACTAATCAACTTGTGAAGGCATATGACAACAGTAGAAGAGAGGTCTTGGGGATCATAACATTAGAGCTTATTGTAGGACCCATGGTCAAGAAAGTGGATTTTTAGGTCCTAAACATAGCCTCATGCTTCAACTTGCTCCTTGGGTGACCCTGGATTCATGACATAAAGGCCATACCTTCTTCCCTAATAGGCCAAAAATATATTGACCCCTTGTAATAAATTAATTGATTAATTAACCAAGTTAATTAATTAATCCAATTAAAATGTAAATCGCATGGTAGCATAAACAAATCACCAAATAACTAAATGCAATGAAATTTAAATTTAACACAGGTGATTTGTTTATGAATAAGGAAAACCATTGAGGCAAAACCCTACGGGGTGAATTTAAGCTCACCACTCCCGAGAATTTACTATTATCATAACAAACGTTTACAAATAAATGAATTCTAATACTTTATACCAACCTACTGTTGAACCCTTAATGCAATACCCAATTGGACTTGCTTTGTAGTGACAATGTCTACTCTTAATGCATGGCTCCTAGTATGTGACTAATTAATCAATAAGTGGATTCCAGTACACGGCTTAGTCTTTTGCACGAATCCCCTTATGTGACTAACTCCACCGCAACCCTTTGATTGTTGTAGTTGACTTGCAGCAGCTTCACATAGAAACACCAATAAGATCTTCAATGTTGATGCAAGAGACTTTGCTTGGTTATAGAACTCAAAGGCGTACAAGAAATGCAGCAAGATCTCTTTCTTCTATAGGAGGAGGCTAGGGTTTCAAAAATAAAAACCTTTTAAAGCTCTCTAGGGTTTTGTTTTTCTTTTTACACCTCCCATAAATAGGAGCTTAATAGGCTCCCCTATTTCAAATAGGTTTACACAAACCTTGGGCTTTCCTAGTCCAATAAGGTTTATACAAACCCACAAACCTTAGATTTTCCTAGTCCTATAAGAATTATACAAACTCATAAACAAATATCCTATTAGAATACAAATGTTGTTGGCTATAGACTGAATCCCAGAAGCTCGACAGATCGAGACATCTAACAAGTTTTAATGATTCTCAACAGATTGAGCTTCTGTCGAGGAGGTATTGAGGCTTGCAGATTGCACTTTTCTTGAGCAGTTCTTGAGTAATCTTCATGTCTTCAATTTAACCACTTATAATGATCATCTTGAACCTACTTTGATTTACCCAAATACATGTAAAATGCGCTTTGTCAAAAGATATGCCAATTACATAAAAGTATGTTCCTAACAATCTCTCCCTTTAGCAAATCGTGAAAAAAACACAAGAGTACAGTGAATATTCTAGAATACATTCTACTTGAGATTACAGAATAAATAAGCCTAGTCTAAAAGATCTAAACCTTGGAAGTTTCTGCAAGAAGAAGGTTCAGAATCTTGACTTGGCTTTAACTTGTCTTTCCTAAAAGGCACGAAAAAAAACACATCAAGGTACCATGTGGAAAATAATGACAAGTTAAATAAATAAGAAACATGTGTATAAAGAGAGAAAAGAAACAACACATGTGAGATAAAGAGTGAAACACATACATCATCATCAAAGATAGAAACAACACGATGTATGTAAATAGTTACAAAGCCATAGGATACACAACACAAGATATATATATATATATATATCAATATCAAAGTGTATCAAACTAACTCTCCCCCTAAGTTAGTTACAATAAAAACTTTCTTCCCTTTAATGTGAAGTTCTCCCCTTAAGTTTATTACTCCCCTTTAGGAATGACATTCAATTCTCAAGATTCTCCCCTTTTTTGACACGATTGTCAAAGAGCATAAAAAGCCGAAAGACTTGATCGGAGATAGACAGAAAACTAATATAGTGGGAATGAGGAAAAACAAGATGCTATGGACGTAAAGAAAAGAAATGCAAAACAAAGAAAAATGAAATTAATGCAAGGGTATCTCGATCGATTAAGAGGTGTCGAGAATCTATCGAGAAGAAGCCAACCGCGATGGCTCGAGAATCTATTGAGGATCTATTAGCCAAACAGAAATTTTTTCAATAGATCGAGAAGCTATCGAGAATGCAATAAAAAGAAGCTGAATAGACTCGATAGATAGCCTAGTTGTTAAGAGGTATCGAGAAGTTGTCTAGATTGCTTAAAACAGCTTTTCAAAGAAGAGAAAAACATAGAAATTAATGCAATCGAGCATGCTACTCAACCAAAAATCCAAACAACATTTTAAACTCTTAAAAACATCTTTCAACAAAAAGAATGTCAAGCATTTAGATCCCAAACACACACACACACACTAAACAAGTCTAACTAATTTTATATTTCAAAAACAAGTCAAGACAGTTTAGTGGGTATACATTAACACATGTATTCCTTGTGCTGGCCAAATCACATTGTACCTACACATGTATCAAATGTAGCAAATAATATTGCGTGTTGTGCGTGAAAAACACCGCAAGATTGCGTAAATGTCTACATGTTATGATGATTTGAGATATGAGTAAATCAATTTCACTCATACACAACCATAGCTGCTTGATAGGGACTATCACCTTTGAGGTACATCCTATAACTCCTACATCTCCTAGAATACACACTTGCAATCATATTTTAAAGCATTTTGATTATTTTTTCTTTAATTTTTCTTTGCATATTTTCTTTTAATCATATCATGCATGGGCATATAAGAGAAAGAAAAGAAATACCCAATTATGTTAAGCATTTGACATTGCACTTTGGCTAAGCCAAAGCATACAGATGTCATTTCATGATTAGCGGGCAACAGTGGTGAGATGGTTATTTATACCTTTCTCTTAGGATTTTCTAATCTTTCCCGTCAAAAAAGAGTCATACGAGTATTAAGTACAAGAGATAACTTAATCTTACTCATCAAAAACACGAGCCACAAAGCTCACTTGCTTAGTTGCTTAGTTGTGCATAGAGATGCTCATCTAAGCTACAAGAGATATAAAGTTTAGAAAACTTTGTTTCATTGGCCATTCAAGGTACACAATTACCAATGTACACAGACACACACTGTTTTTGTATTCTTCCATTTTTTCAATTTTTTTAAATTTTTTTATGAAAAACAAAATAAAGCAAAACTAAAAACAAACAACAAAAACATTTTAAACAAAGTAATGCATAAAACTAGATGCAAATGCATGAAAGCAGGATTCCAAAAAGATAAGAAAACAAGAAAGAGAGTCCTACTTTAGAAAGGAAGAATTAAAGCAGAGGAAAAATAAAAAGACAATTAAATCTTAGGATCCTTTATCACCCACATAACAAAAGTCTTGGGCTGTGAAGATGAAAAGGCACGTGTCCTAGTATGACTACTAAAAGACACAAAGGAATTAGAATTCCCTTGAAATTGAGTTAAAAAGCTCAAAGCTTTTAATAACTCATGAAGAATAAGTACAGAGCCTTTAGACAAAGGATGAGATCTATTAGACACTCGCTTATGAGGAAACAACTTGAAACAATTAGGATGAGTGTGACCGGAAGCACCATAATGGTGACAAACATGAGTAGTTTTTGAACTACTATACTTCTTAGAAGGAGGTCTAACCTTAGAGGTTGACAAAGTCCTTAATTTAAGACAAATGGCCTAATATGACCAACAATATGACAATGATGACAAGTGGGGACAAATTCAAAATTTTTATTCAACCTTGGAGGAGTTTTAGACATAGGTTTAGAAACTTCAACGTTAACATCGGAATTTTTCCTTTGTCTATCCTAGTAATATTAGCCTTCAACTCTTCATTATTCCTTTTAAATGGAGGAATATAAAAATCTTTTTCTTTTGAGTTAGGCTCAATAACAAGTTTGGCACTAGTTCATTTTTCAATTTCAGTTTTAAATTCAACTAGTTGCTCTTCCAAACTCTTAATTTTGTCCACTTAAGATGAAATTTGATTTTTAAAATTCTCATTCAAATTATTGGCTTCATCCAATTTTGCAATCAAATCATCTTTTTCAAGCTTGACCTTTTAAAATTAGCTTTTAATTTTGTAGAACTTTTAAGAGATCTTATACAAAAATTATAAGGCTTACAATAGGCATCTTGAATATCATCATCATCGTTCAACACAAGATCATGCAAATCAAAACAATCAAGAGTTTCCATGACAACAGGGGTCAATGGATCACACAAAAAAGATTAAAACCTAATCAGAGTGTGTCTGCTCAGATACCACTTGATAGGCCAAGAATCTATTGACCCCTTGTGATAAATTAATTGATTGATTAGCCAAGAATGTATTGGGCTTTCCTAGTCCAATAAGGATTATACAAACCCACAAACGTGAGTTTTCCTAGTTCTATAAGAATTATACAAACCTATAAACAAATAGCCTTTTAGAATAAAAATGTTGTTGGCTATTGATTAAATCCTGTAAGCTCGATAAATCGAGACATCTGTCGAGTATTAATGAATCTTGACAGATCGAGCTTCTGTCAAGGAGGTATCGAGACCTACAGATTGCACTTTTCTTGATCAGTTCTTGAGTAATTTTCATGTCTTCAATTTAACCACTTGTAATGATCATCTTGAACCTACTTAGACTTACCTAAATATAAGTAAAGTGCATTTTGTTAAAGGATATGCCAATTACATAAAAATATGTCCCTAACATTCCCTACATCAGAAGGTTCGATTTCCACATGAAGGAACTATTGTGACCATCTATGGGGATACTTTGACTATGCCTAAACCCTTTTATGGTATTGATTCCGAGTAAAAGCCATTGACCTTGGATGGCTTCATGATTAAAAGGCCTATTTCTAAAAAGAGAGAAGGAGAAGTTGAGAAGATTCCGATGAACTTTGCTCCTTATGGTAACAACAAGCAATGATGAGGAGAATGAACTACCTTCCGGGGATGAACTTGGGGAGAACTGTAAAGAAGCCAACTATTCAAGACTCGACGATCCCTACTGCCACACCACCTTTTGGGCTAGGCTAGAAGCCCACTGACGATGATTTGCTAGAGATAGAAGTGATGATAACAGCAACAAAAATGATGATAGCCATGCAGTGGTGATGATTGGCGTGAACCCCCTAGTGATAGAGAAGATGAAGATGCAGACCTATTTTATAAAGAATATAATAGTGATGTGGACTATTATGATCAAGACATTAAAAACGATGCCGAGGCTAACAGGTGGAGCGATATTGATAGTGATCAATATAGATTGGTGAATGTGTTAGGAAATGCAAGAGAAGAGAATGCACAAGCCAATCGAATGTACCACGAAGAATATCTCTATGAACACCTTCCAAATTGGAGTGATATCACTAATGTTAGTTCAAAGTCTGGCCCAAGGTATGACAAGCATGGAAGAGAACTTCCCGAATTGGGGCTATCATTCAGAACCAAGTTCACCCACTACTGAAGAGGAGTATGACATAGATGCTAGGTTGGCTGCACTAGACCATAAGCTGATGGTCCACAATCTCATAATCATAACACTTGAGAATGTTGAACGTAATGATGAAAGGGAAGAAGGAGGTGAGCTAGAGCATCTCCTTCAACTTACTGATTTGGACAACAAAGGCAAGCACAACCTGTTTGATGAATGGATGGATAGCATAGAGTGTCTGGATGCTTTTATGACCGACAAGCCTATAGACATGGAGATTGAAGAAGAAGCTACAGATTATATGGATGTAGATCCCACAGTACTAATGCTGAGGGAAGAAAGAGCTTACTAGGAGCCAATTGCCATTGTGGAAGCCACAATTGAGTTGAAGAACTTGGCATTTGAGGGAGCCACCCACCCCATGGAGGACTTCATGAAAAAGATCAAGACCATCAAGTCAGTCACCTTTGCTAAGAAGATCAAGACCATTGCGCTAGTCGCCCCTGCCAAGAACATTGTTTCTTTCCCTATTGAGTCTATTTCTGATAGTATTTCTATTCCTGTTAAGTCTATTGGTGATAGTTTTCTAGTTGAGTCTACTTTAGTTGAGTCAGTCAATTCTCTTAAGTTTGCTGAGAACTCTTTTCCTTTTAATATGATTTCTGATTTTGATTATTTGTTGGCTTTGAATGTTTTATTTCTGAAATTGGTAAAGATACTCTTAATAATAAGGAATTAAAACATGGACACTTAGAACCTATGAAATAAGAAACCCAACCCATTAACATGGGAACTAAAGAGAAGCCCAGAATAATCCAAGTTGGCAATGCCCTAACCACTTCAAAGAAAGATGCATTAGTCACACTATTAACAAAATTTAAGGAGGTCTTTGCCTGGTCATATGAATACATGCCTGGGATTGATATAGATATTGTACAACACTACATTCCAATAGTCCAACCATGAAACTAATTAAGCAGAAGTTGAGAAGAATGAAGCCAGAGTGGACTCTCAAGATCAAGGAAGAAGTGGAGAAATAGTACAATGCTGGATTCCTAAGAGTGGTCAACTATCTAGAATGGTTAGCTAATGTAGTTTCGGTACCAAAGAAAGATGAGAAGGTCAAAATGTGTGTAGATTTTCGAGATCTAAACAAGGCCAGCCCAAAAGATGATTTCCCTTTACCTCACATTGACGTCTTGGTTGACAACACCACAAGTCATGCTCTGCTATCATTTATGGATGGATTTTCAGGGTACAACTAGATCAAGATGGCTCTAAAAGATATGGAGAAAACCTCCTTCATTACACCATGGGGACATACTGCTACAAGGTCATGTCATTTGCTCTTAAAAACGCTGGTGCTACTTACCATTGTGCAGCCACCACTTTGTTGCATGATTTGATCCACAAAGAAGTAGAAATTTATGTTGATGACATGATAGTGAAGTCCAAAGACCGTGAAGGGAATGTACCAGCTTTAAGGAAGTTCTTTAAAAGAATCCAGTTTTACAAGTTATGATTGAATCCCAAAAAATGCGCCTTCGGAGTCATGTCTAAAAAACTGTTAGGGTTTATGGTAAGCCAAAGAGGAATAGAAGTTGATCTTGACAAAATCAAGGCAATTTTGGAGATGAAGCCTCCAAGGACTGAAATGGAGATCTGAGGATTTCTAGGGAGAATATAATACATCAGCAGGTTCATATCCCAGTTCACCATGATTCGTGAACCAATCTTCAGACTTCTTAAGAAGGAAGTCCCTACAGCATGGAATGAACAATGTCAAGAAGCCTTTAAAAAGATCAAGAAGCCATTGTTGTTGTATCTCACCTCTACAAATATAGCAATGGGAGCTCTACTTGCTCAATACCTTGAAGAGACTAGAAAGGAGAATGCAATTTACTACATTAGCAAGAAAATGTTGCCTTATAAAGAGAAATACTCACCCTTAGAGAAGACATGTATAGCACTTGTTTGGGCAACCCGCAAACTCAGACATTACATGCTTGCTTACAAGGTTCTATTGATTGCAAGGATGGATCCTTTGAAGTACTAAATGGAAAAACCCATACAAGATGGAAAGATTGCTAAATGGGTCTTGCTTTTATCAGTATTTGATATTAAGTATGTGACTCAGAAATTTGTGAAGAGGAGAGCAATTGTCGATCACTTACCCTATTGTTTACCAGAATAAGCTGAAGAGATCCAATGAGACTTTTCAGATGAAGGCATCATGGAGATTGAAGTAGAATCATGGAAGATGTATTTTGATGGAGCAACAAACCAAAATGAAAGTGGAATTGGTGTTCTCTTAATTTCACCAAAAGGGATACACATTCAATTTTCTTGCAAACTTAACTTTCCCGCCACCAACAATGCTACAAAATATGAGGTTTGCATTATGGGTCTACAAGCAGCCTTAGGCCTAGGAGTGAAGGAGTTAGAGGTAGAAGGAGATTCAGCTTTAATAATCTCTCAAATTCAGAAAGACTTGTGCCTTATAATGAATGTCTTTAGAAATGGGCATCAAAATTTAGCAAGATCTAATACAAGTATATGCCAAGGATGCATAATCAAATTACAGATGCTTTAACGTCCATGGCATCCATGATGGATGGGCCAAAAGAAGTTGAAGCCAAACCGATAGTGTTGGAGCAGAAAGAGAAACCAACCTACTACATGACAATAGAAGAAGATGAGAGAAAGAATGGGGAAGGTGAATGGTATTCAGACATCCTACAGTACCTCAAGGTTGGGACATACCAATCATTTGCAGACAAAAATGACCAATTGACCATTCGAAGGTTATCCACTAATTACATTATTTGTAGTGCAAGACTTTATAGAAGATCATATGACGGAATTCATCTCCTTTGTGTAACAGCTAAGGAGGCATAGCAAATAATTAAGGAGGTTCATGAATCAAGTTATGGACCACATATGAATGCACATATGTTGTTAAGGAAGATAATGAGACAAGGCTATTACTGGACTACTATGGAAGCCAACTATGTAGCTCATGTTTGAAAATGTCATAAATACCAAGTCCATGGAGATCTGAAGCACATGTCGCCCATGCCACCCATGCCATTGCATACTATGACATCACCCTGGTAGTTCTCTACATGGGGGATAGGCAACGTTGTTATGGCGATTTCAGGTCTGGATGTATGAGCATTTTGGAGTAGGCCATGAAACACAAGAGATAGTTGCTGGCATTTTTCCTAGATTACTTTGTTGGTTGCCCTAGTATCGTTTGTCTATACTCTCCAGGCATTCTTTGGAGATTTGGCGCTTGGTTATTGAAAATCTAACCATTGATGTTATGATTTCTTTCTTTCTTCTCCTTTTAAATCTTTGGTACTTGGTTATGATTCAGTCTCTTCTCTTTATGAGCTCATTTTTGTGATTTTTCAGATGAACTTAAATCCTTAGGCTAGATGTGAGGGGTATGTTGAGTGTGAGCGGGCTCAAGAATTGAATGGCCGCCAAGTATTATTTGAATGTGGGCATGGAAAGTATTGGTATCTTGGTGATCGGGTATTGCCCCAAGTTGAACATGTATATCCTCCTCCAAAAACTCTAGTTCCTCCTTGTCCCTCCATTCGGTTAGCTGACTTTATGACTGATGAAGAGATTGCTCAAGCTTGTGTAGGCTTTGTTTTTCCAGGAATAGAAGGATCTTATTTCAAATTTATTAAAACTCGCCTGCAAGGTTTCTTGGCTAATCAAGGGGTACTTCTTTTCTTTTCTTAAGTCAAATCTTCATTTTGCAAATTCTTTCCATATTTCTACTTGGTGACAAAATTTGCATGTTGGACTTTCAGCCTCCACCTTTTGGAGGAGAGGAAGAGGGAGATGAAGATGAAGATGAAGAAATTCCTTCTCCTCATCATGCTGGTAGTTTTTCTAGTTCCTTTTCAGAGACTTATTCTCATTTTTCGGAATGGCAATATGATGTGATAGATCCTGTTGGAACGTATAGTTCCATGCCTTTGAATAGGCCAAAGCATGTGCCTAACATTCCTTGATTCGATTTGGTTTGTTCTTGAATTTTCAGCCTTTTATCCTTATTTCTTCTTGGCTTATTGAATAGTTCATGATTTGGCAAATTTGTGCTTTAGGTTGAAGTGGATCTTGTAAAGGAAAGCATGCACATGATTGAAGGCTTGTAGTCATTGGCTCGCACTCAATCTTCCCAATATGTGCTCAATGATGTGAGCTGGGTATGCCTTGTTACTCTCTGACTATTTCTTGATTGAATTGTGCTTAATGGTGGAATTAACACCTGGTTTCACTGACTTTTCAGGCACATAGAATGGAGGCTGTTGATAATACTAAGAGAACTCTGGAGGAAAGGATCAGGAGCCTCGAACTTGAAAATAGTCAATACGATCCTCGCTTTTTCTTGAGTCAAGAAGGTAATACTGAAGATGGCTCCTCTAGAGGTGGATTAAGAAGATCCTCACATAAGCGGACTCGGAGTCCCAATGATGTATGACTTGTGTTTTTATTTTTCCTACAAAATAGAAGGAAGTGTTCCTTAGACAATCTTGTATTAATTTCCATGTTTTAGCTCTTTGCCCTTTGGATCATGTAGAGACTTCAATTAAGATAATTTTAGATTTCACCTGATGAGGTGTTGTAGTACCGATTTAAACTTATCTTGCCTAACTCTGTTGGAATCTGTACTTGCTTAAATCAGGTGGTAGGCCAAATCCTTATGATTTTCCAATGCATGTTTCGCGGATTCGTATTTTTTGAAAAACTTTTACTTCATTTGTGGTCATGAAACACTTTCCTAGTCAACTACAAACCCTATGAAACCTATTTCAAACCTAATTGGGAATTGATGTGGCCCATATAAATAAATCCTCTTATGACAATTCTCTACATAAAGGTTAGCAAAACACAATAATCACAAGAAAAAGTCATCCATGGCTAACAATCAAAATTTTTCTCATCTAACAATTCATGATATTAACAGATGGGTTTGTAGCTTTGATTTTAGCACCAAAACCAATTTTATAGCCCTCAAACTAGAGGGGATTAAGGCTTTGAGGAAGTTAAGATCATGGGAGTGTTAGGATATGTGCCCTTAAATCCTATTGTATGATGTTATGTATGACATTATATATGACTGAATGTTGTGTTTAATAAAGTTATTTATTTTTATCTAAAATAATGGTAACATGAATAGTTGGACATTATCATATAGTCCATGAGATGCATAGTATTGACTTATGTGATTTAGTCACAGAAGATATAAATCACAAGTTCTTTTTAAACTCAGAATTTATAGTTCGTAGTCGATGATGAAATTGGGCATTTCATCTGCGAAGACTATAACGTATCAACTAAGATGATTTGTCTTGATCATGGAAGTGGTGACTTTTAGTTGATATGTTGATATGTTTTAAGAGTTAAGACATATTGAACTGGACTGCTGTGAGATTTATTATTTTGTTAACGACTGTCAAATGAATAATAAATTTCACGACTTCTATTTACATGAACTCTTAATCCTGAGAGAATAATGGACCTGATCATGACGTGTAGGTTGCTTTGATATATCACGAGTGAGATCTAATGTAACGGTCAAAACCTCAGTATCTTGGGCAACCACATTTAGTGTTGATGGAACATATATTCTCAAGATGGAATTCATAGTCTCTTAATGGAGATACAATATATTCCCTTGAGATAAGTTTAATGGGTTTGGTTATTCAGAGAGTTAGGCCTAACCACTTTAGTAAGAAATTACCAAAGTATATATTTATGAAATTGGATTTCATAAATATATGGTGAATAACTTTAAAGGATTAAACCGGGTACTCAAGGATAAGATGTAGTAATTCACAAAATGACAATCTACATTCATGACTTTGTGTTACTACGAATATTTTATGAAGGGGTTGTGTGTAAAATAAAATCTTAGGATATAATTTATTAATAAGACCTAGAGTGCAATTATATTTATATAGTGGTATTAAATATAATTAATGGTAACTTTGGACTTGTCAAGAGTTGACAGAAAAGCCCAAGACCCATTGGAGCTAGTGTCTTATTAGTCCCTTTTGGTCCCATTCCAAGCCATACATTAAAGCCTAATTGGAAAGGCCCAATAAGCTGGCCCAATTAGATAATCAGTTAGTTATAAAGGGAGAAACATACAGAATTTTTTTATGTGATTTTTTAAGAAAAGAATCGTAGAGAAAAATAGAGAGTGTGAGACACACTTTCATTCTCCCTTTGGAAACTGATTGAGAGACCACACATCTTAGGTGTAAAGTGGAATTGGCGTAAGAGTTAGGCCTAACCACTTTAGTAAGAAATTACCAAAGTATATATTTATGAAATTGGATTTCATAAATATATGGTGAATAACTTTAAAGGATTAAACCGGGTACTCAAGGATAAGATGTAGTAATTTACAAAATGACAGTCTACATTCATGACTTTGTGTTACTACGAATATTTTATGAAGGGGTTGTGTGTAAAATAAAATCTTAGGATATAATTTATTAATAAGACCTAGAGTGCAATTATATTTATATAGTGGTATTAAATATAATTAATGGTAACTTTGGACTTGTCAAGAGTTGACAGAAAAGCCCAAGACCCATTGGAGCTAGTGTCTTATTAGTCCCTTTTGGTCCCATTCCAAGCCATACATTAAAGCCTAATTGGAAAGGCCCAATAAGCTGGCCCAATTAGATAATCAGTTAGTTATAAAGGGAGAAACATACAGAATTTTTTTATGTGATTTTTTAAGAAAAGAATCGTAGAGAAAAATAGAGAGTGTGAGACACACTTTCATTCTCCCTTTGGAAACTGATTGAGAGACCACACATCTTGGGTGTAAAGTGGAATTGGCGTAAGAGTTAGGCCTAACCACTTTAGTAAGAAATTACCAAAGTATATATTTATGAAATTGGATTTCATAAATATATGGTGAATAACTTTAAAGGATTAAACCGGGTACTCAATGATAAGATGTAGTAATTTACAAAATGACAGTCTACATTCATGACTTTGTGTTACTACGAATATTTTATGAAGGGGTTGTGTGTAAAATAAAATCTTAGGATATAATTTATTAATAAGACCTAGAGTGCAATTATATTTATATAGTGGTATTAAATATAATTAATGGTAACTTTGGACTTGTCAAGAGTTGACAGAAAAGCCCAAGACCCATTGGAGCTAGTGTCTTATTAGTCCCTTTTGGTCCCATTCCAAGCCATACATTAAAGCCTAATTGGAAAGGCCCAATAAGCTGGCCCAATTAGATAATCAGTTAGTTATAAAGGGAGAAACATACAAAATTTTTTTATGTGATTTTTTAAGAAAAGAATCGTAGAGAAAAATAGAGAGTGTGAGACACACTTTCATTCTCCCTTTGGAAACTGATTGAGAGACCACACATCTTGGGTGTAAAATGGAATTGGAGAAAAGTGTTCCCAAGTGCTTTTAATCTTTGTTTTGAATTTCTCCATACCAAGGTACGCCATTTTGTTCTTAAATTCTAAAATTTACATAGTGCATGTTGTCAATCATGAATGAAATAGATCCATGTTTGTTGCTTCCACTGTGTGTTTTGTATGAGATACAAAACCAGATTTTTATCTAACAGGGAGTTCCTTTGTGCTGCTATGAAATTCTACAATTTGGAAGATCATATGTTTCGGTTTAACACTGCTGAACTCTATCCGACAGTTGAAGAATTTTCTTTTATTCTAGGCTATGATCCAAGCAGAAAATCTATTGTAGTTCCTTGTGATCCCAGGCATAAGGAATCTTTGTCTGATGCTATTGGTCTTCCTACCTTACTGAAAGTATGATCGATGGCCATATCATGAATCTTTGTACAATTATCTCTCAGCTGATTGAAAAATGCACTTATGGGGTGGCCGACAATATGCAGAAAAACTTTGGTTTGGCCTTATGCTTTGTGGGACAATTTTTTACTTTGCTCTGGGAGGCATGGTTTTGTGGATGCTTGTGATGGAATCATACAGCACAGCGGAAGAAAAAATAAATAAACGAATCTACTTCATACATAAAGGTTAACATGTACTATTTAAGTTTCAGAATATAAGAACAAGAGAGTGTACCTTGGAGCGGTGAATTTCAAAACTTAAAGATGAGAATCACTTGGGAATACTTTCAATCTTCACTCCAATTCCACTAACGTCCAAGATGTGTGGTCTCTCAATCAGTTCCAAAGGGAGAATGTCAAAAAATGTCTAACACCTTTTACACCACTTCAGAAGAGTGTTCTTTCAAAAACTCTCTCTCTAAATTCTCTCTCAAAAATCTTTTTCATGTCTCAAAATTCTGTGTGTTTCTCCCTTTGTATCTAACTGATTATCTAATTGGGCCGGCCTTTTGGGCCTTTCCAATTGGGCTTAAGTGTGTGGCTTGGAGTGGGACCAAAAGGGACCAATAAGACACTAGCTCCAATGGGCCTTGGGCTTTTCTGTCAACTCTTGACAAGTCCAAAGTTACCATTAACTATATTTAATACCACTATATAAATATAGTTGCACTCTAGGCCTTATTAATAAATTATATCCCAAGACTTTATTATACATGCAACCCCTTCATAAAATATTCATAGCAACACAAAGTCATGAAAGCAGATTGCCACTTTGTTTATTACTACATCTTAAATTCTTTAAGTTATTCATCATATATTTATGAAATCCAATTCCATAAATATATACTTTAGTAACTCCTTACTAAAGTGGTTAGGCCCAACTCTCTGAATAACAAACCCATTAAACTTATCTCAAGGGAATATTTTGTATCTCCGTTAAGAGACTATGAATTCCATCTTGAGAGTATATGTTCCATCAACACTAAATGTGGTTGCCCAACATACTGAGATTTTGACCGTTACTATAGATCTCACTCCTGATATATCAAAGCAACCTACACTTCATGATTAGGTCCATTATCCTCTCAGGATTAAGAGTTCATGCAAATATAAGTCGTGAGTTTATTATTCATTTGACAGTCGTTAGAAGAATAATAAATCTCACACCGGTCCAGTTCAATATGTCTTAACTCTTAAAACATATCAACATATCAACTAGAAATCTCAATTTCCATGATCAAGACAAATCATCTTAGTTGATATGTTATAGTCTTCGCAGATGAAATGCCCAATTTCATCACCGACTACGAACTATAATTCTGAGTTTACAAAGAACTTGTGATTTATATCTTCTGTGACTAAATCACATAAATCACATACTATGCATGTCATAGACTATATGATAATGTCCCAATATTCATGTTACCAATATTTTCAAATAAAAATACAACTTTATTAACCAAAACATTAAGTCATACATAATGTCTTACATAATAAAATATATAGCATCATATAATAGGATTTAAGGACACATATCCCAACAATCTCCCACTTGGCCTAAAGACTATTGTGCACTAATCTAACTCCCATCTCCTCCAAATGTGACTCGAAAGTCCTTTGAGGCAAGGCTTTGGTGAAGGGATCCGCTAGATTCTTTGCACCATCAATCTTTGCTACCATCACATCTCCACGAGCAACAATGTCTCGAATGATGTGGTACTTTCTTTCTATGTGTTTTCCTTTCTTGTGATTCCTTGGATCCTTGGATTGTGCAACCGCTCCACTATTGTCACAAAATAATGTAATAGGAACTTGCTCAATTCTTATAACACCAAGATCACAAAGGAATTTCTTGAGCCAAACAGCCTCCTTTGCTGCCTCACAAGCAGCAACATATTCGGCTTCCATGGTGGAGTCCGCAATACAAGATTGCTTAACACTCCTCCAACTTATGGCTCCACCGCCCAAGGTGAAAATACAACCCGACATGGATTTTCTGAAATCTAGATCCGACTGAAAATCTGAATCTGTATAGCCAATGGGGATCAAATCCTCACAATGGTAAACAAGCATATAATTTCTCGTTCTCCGTAGATACTTGAGAATATGCTTTACAGCTTGCCAATGTTTAAGTCCTGGAATTGATTGATATCGGCTGACCATGCCAACTGAATAACAAATATCTGGCCTAGTACAAAGCATGGCATACATGAGACTTCCTACAGCAGAAGCATAAGGAACTTGTCTCATCATATTTTCTTCCTCTTGAGTCTTAGGCCTTTGGTCATCAGACAGAGGAACTCCATGTCTAAAAGGAAGTAATCCTTTCTTGGAGTTTTGCATGCTAAACCGTTCTAGAACCTTATCTATATATCCGGCTTGTGACAAACCTAACATCCTATTCTTTCAATCTCGCCAAAGCTTGATCCCTAGAATATAGTTAGCTTCGCCCAAGTCCTTCATATCAAATTGGCTTGACAACCAAACTTTAATCGATGACATCACTCCTACATCGTTTCCAATGAGGAGAATGTCATCAACATAAAGCACTAGGAACATTACTACTTTGTCTTGATGTCTCTTGTACACACATGGTTCATCAAGATTTTGCTCAAACCAAAAGATTTGATTGCTTGATCAAATCTGATGTTCCATGACCTAGATGCTTGCTTAAGTCCATAAATGGACTTTTTCAACTTGCATACCATATGCTTTTGGTTCTTTGCTATGAAACCTTCTGGTTGCAACATATAGATTTCTTCTTCAAGATTGCCATTAAGAAATGCAGTCTTGACATCCATTTGTCAAATCTTATAATCATAATGAGCAGCAATGGATAAGAGAATTCTGATAGATTTAAGCATGGCTACTAGCGAAAAGGTTTCATCATAATCGATGCCTTCTTTTTGTGTATACCCTTTAGCCACTAGCCTTGCTTTAAAGGTTTCAACCTTTCCATCTATCCCTCTCTTCCTCTTGTAAACCCATTTGCAACCAACAGGTTTAATGCCGTTAGGCGCCTTTATAACACTCCAAACTTGATTGGAATACATGGAATCTAATTCAGATTTCATAGCTTGGACCCAATGATGTGCATCTATATCATTCATTGTCTCCTCATAAGTGTAGGGATCCGATTCAGCCTCTTCTGAGATAGCCTCATAAGTTTCTCCTAAACCTATAAATCTTACAAGAGGCCGAACAATTCTCCCACTACGACGAGGTACTTGTGTACTAGACATTTCATGAGTAGTATCTTGTGGTGTATCTAATACAACCACTTTTTCCTTAATTTTATCTAATGGTTGTTAATTTACAGACTCATTCATTTCAGCCAATACAACTCTACTTATAGGAGTAAAATTATTCATATAGTCATTTTCCAAAAATTTAGCATTTGTACTAACAAAAACTTTGTTATCATTTCGACTATAGAATAAATAACCCCTAGTTTCTTTTGGATAACCAACTAGCAAACACACTTCCGATTTTGGTTCCAACTTATCAAGCTTCCCCTTTAGCACATGTGCTGGACAACCCTAAATGTGGAGATACCTCATACTAGGCTTACGCCCACTCCACAATTCCATGGGTGTTTTGGAGATAGATTTTGATGGAACTAAATTCAAAAGATGTATTGCTGTATCTAAGGCATATCCCCAAAAAGAAATTGGTAAAGTTGAATAACTCATCATGGACCTAACCATTTCCAAAAGAGTTCTATTCCTTCTCTCCGCTACACCATTTTGTTGAGGAGTTCCAGGTGCAGTCAATTGGGATATAATCCCATTTTGAATTAGGTAATCCTTGAAAATCCCAAGAAGGTATTCGCCACCTCGATCAGATCAAATGGCTTTTATGTGTTTGCCTAATTGATTCTCAACTTCAGCCCTAAACTCTTTGAACTTTTCAAAGGCTTCGGACTTCCGTCTCATTAGGTACACATAACCATATCTTGAGTAATCATCCGTAAAAGTGATGAAATACTCATAACCTCCTTTTGCTTGGGTTGATATAGGACCACATACATCTGTATGAACTAATTCAAGCAACTCTTGGGCTCTTCTACCTTTTGCATTAAAAGGTCGCTTGGTCATTTTACCTTCCAAACAAGATTCATAAACTGGAAATTCATCAAAGTCCATGCGCTCTAAGAGTCCATCTTTGATCAGCCTTTGAATTCTGTTTGAATTAATATGATCTAAACGCAAGTGCCAAAGATATGCATCATTTGAAGGAAACTTTCTCTTTAATGATTTTACATGCGAGTTAGTATCTAATTCAGAATTATGTAGTTCATGCTTAATAGGAGTTAAAATATAAAGACCATCCACAATATTGTCAGAACAGATAAACATTTTATCCTTCTTTATTACAACATTGTCTTTTAGGATAACACAATATCCTTGTTTCCCCAAATAAGTTGCAGAAATTAAATTCCTACACACATTAGGTACAAACAGACAGTCTTGCAATATTAAAACCCTAGACTCAAAGCACAAATGAACAACACCAACAGCTACAATTGGAATTCTGCTCCTATCAGCCAAAGTTAGAAATAATTCCCCTTCACTCAGTTTTCTGGTCTCCTGAAACCCTTGCAAAGAATTGCAGATATGATTAGTACAACCTGAATCCACACACCAGGAATCAGTAGGATTCTGTACCAAACATATTTCAAGAAGAAAGGAAGTTTTCATACCCTTGTTCTTGGCAGCTTTAAACTTTGGACAATTCCTCTTCCAATGTCCTTTCTCACCACAATGGAAACACTTTCCTTTGAGCTTCTTTCCTTTATCGGTAACCCCTAAGGCAATTTGCTTACCCTCTTTCTTAGTGAAGTCCTTCTTCTTCTTCTTACCCTTGCCTTTCGACTTAGGTTATGAAGTAGAAGCTTCACCAACATTGGCTTCAACACTAGAAGTACCTAGGATGCCTTCCGCCGCCACTAACTCATTCATTAATTCAGACAAAGAATAAACCTTTTTGTTCATATTATAATTTAGTCTGAATTCCTTTAATGATTCCGGTAGTGACTGGAGTATCATATCCACTTGGGATTCTCCATCAATGTCGGCACCTAAAACTTCCAATGTATTCAGATTAGAGATCATTGTAAGACAATGCTCTCTTACTGAACTACCTTCGGCCATTTTGGTATTATAAATTTGCCTCATAGTTTCTTGCCTTGCTGAACGGCCTTGCTCACCAAACATCTCCTTCAGACTTAGCATAATGTCCGAAGCTAGTTCTACATCCTGCATTTGATGCTGTAGAACATTTGAGATGGACGCTAG
The DNA here is from genome assembly GCA_032878915.1 of Castanopsis chinensis. Classification (NCBI taxonomy): domain Eukaryota; kingdom Viridiplantae; phylum Streptophyta; class Magnoliopsida; order Fagales; family Fagaceae; genus Castanopsis; species Castanopsis chinensis. The sequence continues at coordinate 3,717,595 of JAVQMG010000102.1, forward strand.
GATATAGCACTTGGCCATTTCATTAGATTTCTGCCAACGATCATATCATTATTTTTCCTCAAGAGGAGCATCTAATGAAGGAAAGGTAGGACATGGTTGAGTAAGCATATATTTGTGCTCTTCAGTAGTTAAAACAATGTCCAAGTTTCTTTTCCAATCAACATAGTTGGATCCAGTCAGTTTGTTTTGATTAAGGATAGAAATAAGTGGGCTAAAAGATGCCATGTTCAAATCTGAAAATAACAAACATGAATATAGTAAGTAAACTGGACATTATCAATTTAGCATATAAGCATATAATATGGAACCTTAATAAAACCATAAAATAATATATGCAACGACAACCCAATCCCATGTTTAAAATTCCTTGGAAGCAAGTAAATTATAAACACTATGATTGATTGAGAACTATTCTCATTATTAGTGCTATCATGATAACATTAAACTTAGTACCGTGAATTAAACACATATTATTCATCTTAAAGAAGTTTAACCTGTAGTACCGTGAATTAAACACCCTCCGAAGGGAGCAAGGAGCAAGGCATATACGCCAAGGCGAGGTGCTTAATCACACTACTATAAACCGACAATGGAGGCCGTGAGACCCAACCCTTGTATCTCTCTCCCACTAGATATTTTAAAATAAAGGTTTTTAAATATAAAACATGCATAATATAATTACACATAGCCTTGCTATTATATATATGTAAAAACACTTAGAAAAAAAATTCTGGATCAACAGTTCTCGATCGATCCTCGACAGATTCTCGATCGGTCTAGAAAAGTTTCGCGAAACTCGACAGATCCTCGATAGATCCTCGATCAATCGAGAAACTTTCTGTCTACTCGATAGAATCTCGACAGATTCTTGATCGATCGAGCTTCGCGAATTTTGAATTTTCCAGAATTTTCCAAAAACAGTTTTTCAACGTTTTCATGTACTAAACAACTATCATACAATCATTATGAACATGAATTGATATCAAAACTGAATTTCATTGATATTACTGCCTTCAAGTTCAGTTTAACATACTTAAACTAAAAATTAAACAACATTATAACATCAAAAATAGTTTTCATCAAGAATAATGATTTCATCGACCATGCAGTAAACTATTTTCTAACAACATGAAATCATTGTTACTAATTCCAAAACTCAAAAACATGTTAAACAGATATGTAACGAAGACCACTCTGATACCAATTGATGGAATCATATAGCACAGCAGAAGAAAAAATAAATAAACGGATCTACTTCATACATAAAGGTTAACATGTACTATTTAAGTTTCAGAATATAAGAACAAGAGAGTGTACCTTGGAGCGGTGAATTTCAAAACTTGAAGATGAGAATCACTTGGGAATACTTTCAATCTTCACTCCAATTCCACTAACGCCCAAGATGTGTAGTCTCTCAATCAGTTCCAAAGGGAGAATGTCAAAAAGTGTCTAACACTTTTTACACCACTTCAGAAGAGTGTTCTTTCAAAAACTCTCTCTCTAAATTCTCTCTCAAAAATCTTTTTCATGTCTCAAAATTCTGTGTGTTTCTCCCTTTGTATCTAACTGATTATCTAATTGGGCCGGCCTTTTGGGCCTTTCCAATTGGGCTTAAGTGTGTGGCTTGGAGTGGGACCAATAAGACACTAGCTCCAATGGGCCTTGGGCTTTTCTGTCAACTCTTGACAAGTCCAAAGTTACCATTAACTATATTTAATAACACTATATAAATATAGTTACACTCTAGGCCTTATTAATAAATTATATCCCAAGACTTTATTATACATGCAACCCCTTCATAAAATATTCATAGCAACACAAAGTCAAGAAAGCAGACTGCCACTTTGTTTATTACTACATCTTAATTCCTTGAGTACCCGGTTTAATTCTTTAAGTTGTTCATCATATATTTATGAAATCCAATTCCATAAATATATACTTTAGTAACTCCTTACTAAAGTGGTTAGGCCCAACTCTCTGAATAACAAACCCATTAAACCTATCTCAAAGGAATATTTTGTATCTCCGTTAAGAGACTATGAATTCCATCTTGAGAATATATGTTCCATCAACACTAAATGTGGTTGCCCAACATACTGAGATTTTGACCGTTACTATAGATCTCACTCCTGATATATCAAAGCAACCTACATTTCATGATCAGGTCCATTATCCTCTCAGGATTAAGAGTTCATGCAAATATAAGTCGTGAGTTTATTATTCATTTGACAGTCGTTAGGAGAATAATAAATCTCACACCGGTCCAGTTCAATATGCCTTAACTCTTAAAACATATCAACTAGAAATCTCCATTTCCATGATCAAGACAAATCATCTTAGTTGATATGTTATAGTCTTCGCAGATGAAATGCCCAATTTCATCACCGACTACGAACTATAATTCTGAGTTTACAAAGAACTTGTGATTTATATCTTCTGTGACTAAATCACATAAATCACATACTATGCATCTCATGGACTATATGATAATGTCCTAATATTCATGTTACTAATATTTTCAAATAATAATACAACTTTATTAACCAAAACATTAAGTCATACATAATGTCTTACATAATAAAATATATAGCATCATACAATAGGATTTAAGGACACATATCCCAACAGCTTGAGCCATAAGCATTGTGAGCCAACTTAGGGATAGTGACAACCTTGCTTCGTTGATCTTGAAAGAAACCCTTCTGGGATTGGATGCTTTATTTCATGGTGAAGAAACTTTGAAATTCTTAAGGAGTCTTTTGACTTTGTAGATATGGTTGATAGAGCGACTGGATATGATGGCCAGGCCTACCACTAGTAATTATGGACCTAGTAGTTATCTTAGCAGGACTGTAATCAAAACTGGATGTCAAACTAAGAGTGATTGGGTGAAGTTTTTGGACAAGAAATCTAGTACATCAATTCAATGGGACTGTTATTGGTGGAAGTGGCCAGCCCCTTTATTGCGGTCTCTATGATCAGATCACATCTTCCTTATTGCATTACGGAGGGCAACTTTCTACAAGGCAGCTAGAATCTTGAGGCAATTGAAATACGAACAAGGAATGCTATGTGGTGAAAGAAGAAGACCTTTCTCTCCTGTGGACACAAATCCTACTACTGTAAAGACCATGCTATTGGGTTTAAAGATGGCTGGCCGTGTGGACCAATCTTTTGTCAAGGTTCACTTTCACAAGGTGACTACAGAATATTCTAACTGGCTGATAGACAAGATTGACAAGGAAGTTGAGAGGGTTACTATGAGAGAACAATTTCCCAGAGACACCCAGGAAAGGCTCAATGAAGACAACTATGAGTTCAAAAGAAGAGACAGTACCTAACACCAAAGAAATTAATGATCAAAAGAAAATGAAAAAACTGAAGACAAAGTGACTTTCTTATTTCTTGGTTTTAAGCATGTTTATTTAAAAGTTGATGTAAAAACTCTTATTTTTAGGAATTATTTAGGATTTGATGGTTAAGGGTTCTGTTTATGGTGTAGGCTTTTGGGGTTTTTTTTTTTTTTTGTTTTTTATGGTTTCTTGGTTTATATATATATATATATATATATATATATGGTTAAGGTGTGGGTTTTTGGATTTTGTGTAATGACATGGTTTAATGGAATGGTTGAATTTTTGGTAATTTCGGTTAATGGGCAAATGGTGGGCTTTGGGAAATTGTGACCGAACTAATGCATGGTTGCCTATGTACCCCCTTGGATAGAAGGATCAGGTCGTCATGTTGTTCATTGATTTTTTTTTTATTTGCCTTAATTTTTGTCTAGGTCGCCCTTTCAAGTTTTCAACCTAGTAGGCTCTCTCATTTTTTTTTTTTTTTTTACTCTCCTTTTGCGTAGGTTGCCCTTTCGGGTTTTCGACCTACCTTGTTCTCTTCTTTTTTTTTTTTTTTTTTTTTTTTGCTTTTTTTTTTATGTTGCTCTAATTTTTTCCTAGACCGCCCTTTCAGGTTTTCAGCCAAGTGAGCCTTTTTTATGTTTTTTTTTGGGGTTTGGTTTGCAACTACCACTTTAGACATGGTACTTTTTCAATTGATCCATGTTGGTTGGCTCAGTGAAAGGGTTTGTATCTAAGTCCATCAACCTTATGGCTCCTTCAGAGTATATCTGCTTGATAATGTATGGGCCTGCCCAATTTTGCTTGAACTTCCCATTTGCATCCTGAACTGGGGCTCTGATTTCTTTCAATACTAAATCTCCCAACTTCAAATCTCTGGTTTTTACTTTCTTATCAAAAGCTTTCCTAAGTCTTCTTTGGTATCCTTGAATGTGGTACAAGGTTTTGAGTCTTTTCTCATCTAGCATGCATAACTAGTCGTATCTGCTTTGCAACCAATCTGTTTCGGGGATTTCACTTTCCAGTACTATCCTTAGTGATCAGACACCAATTTCAAGTGGAAGGACTACTTCCATCCTATACACTAATGAATAACGGGTAGCTCCTATAGAAGATTGGATTGATGTTTTGTACCCCCAAAGTATATAGGGAAATTGTAGGTGCTAGTCCTTGTAGTTCTTTGTGCTCTTCTTCAAGATTCGCCCTATATACTTATTAGCAGCCTCAACTGCTCCATTAGTTTGAGGACGGTAAGATGAATATTTATGGTGCTGAATGTTGAATTGTTACAATAGCTTCTCTGTTTCGCCTTTAAAATATAACCCATTGTTAGAGATAATTTCATGTGGTACCCCATATCTGCAGATGATTTTGGTTTGAATGCATTGAACAACTTTTTTTTGAATTCAAAACCTTGTAGGAGGCAGCTTCTACCCATTTAATGAAATAGTCTATGGCAAAAAGTATAAATTCATGGCCAAATAATTTCCCAAAACTTACACATAACCAAAAAAAATAAAAAAATTCTTTTCAAACCTTACCTGCCATACAAATGGTGCCCCACCTAAGCTTGAAAGACTCCGCCTAGAGAGTTGGGTCATGTAGTGCATCAAAGTAGCATAGGCCATACCGCCCCAACCATAATTCCAGATTTGTCCAACTTTTTTCAAGCTTTCTAGATAGCGCAAATTCACAGTACTGCCTAAGTCCGGACACAATAAAGTCCCAATAAAAAGAAGCATGAACATGCATGCACCTTTGGCCGCAGTCTCACAATGAGGAATACTTTCACATAACCAAGACAAGGGGATATTGTTACTCCTCATTCTAGAAGGCACTACAACTAGAATTGTTTTAAGTTTGGCTAAAGTAAAGGAATCATTGATAATGACTCTTTCACTACCCAACTTCAGACCAGTGATAACAAAGAAATCATAAGGTGTCAACATTACCTCCCAAATACATGGAAAATGGGAGGTGCAAGTAGTGTGCCAAAAGCGCTCTGCCAAAGCAAGAAGTAACTGAAGATCTTTGTACTCCTAAGTCTCATGATTCGATAAAGCTTCGAAGAAAGTACCAAAGCCTGCTTCATTGATAATGCTTTTGATGTTAGGAGACAACGTTGCCCATGCACCTCTCAACATTTGAAGACTACCTTGACTCTTGAAGTTCTACAACACACAAATCCAGCCCATTAATTCCCATGACCAAAATCAGATGATCAAAAGTTTCCATGTCCAAAAAAAAAAAAAAAAAAAAATTCATGACCAAAATCATGTCCAAAAATTCTTATAAGCCCAAAAAAGTCAATGCCCTACCACCATGAATGAAAAGCAATGCCCTACCAAAATTTTACCATAACTAAAATTTTTGACATGTCCTTGCACAACTACCAAATTTTTCCATTTAAAAAAAAAAAAGCTACATGACCAAGAAAAAATCCCACAAGCTCATAAACAAATAAATTCTCACATTGCCAAAATCATAACCACACAAATTTTCCTAGAACCAACATCACATGCCCAATAAAATTCTTTCAAAGTTCATACCCATAAAATTTTCCATGTCAAAAAAACATTTTCATACCCACAAGATTTTGCCAAGTTCATAAAACAAAGTTTGCACATTCCAACAAACTTTTTCCATATTTATCATGAACAATGACAATACTCCCAAAATCCAAACCAAAATTCATCCAAGAACATCAATATCTACCTACATTGTCAAAATTCGATAAGTCACCCACATTATCCAAATTGCACCGTGATCACAAAAATGATACTTCAAGAATGTTTCAAAGCCAACATTTTCCAACATAACCAATCAAGCAATGCCCCAAATTTCAAACAACCAAATGAAAAAATCTCACCATGAAAATTTCAATAAAACATGCAACAACATTTTTTTCCAAGCAAAGAAACCAAAGAAAAGCTCACCTTGGTGTCTACATGACAATATGGAGCATAGGTCCTAGGGTCTTGAATAAGTCCATCCTCCTCATGCCAATCGAATATTGGATCATATTTCTTAACATGAAAAGTAAGAAAAGAAGGTCCTTTGGAAGAAGAAGCCATTTTGATGCAAAGAAAAATGGATTTGAAAGATGGGTTTTCACCAAAATGGGTGTGTGAAGAAAATGCTCAAAACACAAGGATCTAAAGAAATATTGATGGAGATGAATGACGGAAACTTGAGAAGCTTAGAAAAGTGTTTTTTGTGAGAAGAAATTATGAAATGAAGAAGAAAATCTAAGGTGAAGAGGAGAGTAAATAGTGACAATGGAGGAAGAGAGGTAAAGAAAGAAAAAACAAAGAAAAAAGGAAGACAAAAAGGAAGTGGGGGGCCAAATATATGCTTAAACTCAGCCAAGGTTGAGTCAACTCAGTTTAACTGAGTTGACTCGGTCAAAAAAAAAAATCTTTTTCCAAAGTCTTCAAATATCTTTTAAAAATCCAAGTTCTCAATTCAACAATTTTCATTCCCAAATTTTCAAATCTCCAATCTCAATGCTCCATATTTTAAACTCATATCTTTAGTCAACCAAAAAAAAAAAAAGGACCTTTGATAGTCATCAAAGTAGAGGAGAACCTTTGATTGACATTTCAGCAATTTCATATTGAAGTAAAGAAGACCTTTGATCATCATCAAAGTAGATGAGGACCTTTGATTGACATTTCAGCAATTCCAGATCAAAGTAGAAAAGACTTTTGATTGCGATCAAAGTAGAGGGGGACCTTTGATTGACATTTCAGCAATTTCAGATTGAAGTAAAGAATACCTTTGATCAACATGCCATCAATTCCAGATCGCAGTAGAGGAGATCCCTTTCATCATCATTTCAGTTCCAGATTATCAAAGTAGAGAAGACCTTTGATCGTCATCAAAGTAGAGGGGACCTTTGATTGGCATTTCAACAATTCTATATCAAACTAGAGATGACCTTTGATCATCATCAAAGTAGAGAAGACCTTTGATCATCATCAAAGTAAAGGAGGACCTTTGATTGACATTTCAACAATTCTAGATCGAGGTAGAGAAGCCCTAATATTACAGACAGCTCCAATTTCAAGGTAGAGAAGCCCTTTGGTTGCCTTTCATCAAGATCGAGGTAGAGAAGCCGTTAGATCACACACAGCTCTAGTAATCAAGGTTGAGAAGCCCTTTGGTTGCCTTTTGTCAAGATCAAGGTAGAGAAGCCTTTAGATCGCAGACATCTCTAGTCATCAAGGTAAAGAAGCCCTTTGGTTGCCTTTCGTTGAGATCAAGGTAGAGAAGCCCTTAGATCGCAAACAACTCCAGTTTCAAGGTAGAGAATCCCTTTGGTTTCCTTTCATCAAGATTGAGGTAGAGAAGCCCTTAGATCGCAGACAACTCTAGTTTCAAGGTAGAGAAGCCCTTTGGTTGCCTTTTGTCAAGATTGAGGTAGAGAAGCCTTTAGATCACAGGCAACTTTAGTTTCAAGTTAGAGAAGCCCTTTGGTTACCTTTCGTCAAGATTGAGGTAAAGAAACCTTTTAGTCACAGACAACTCCATTTTCAAGATCAGGACAAAAAAGTCCTTCGGTCACCCCAATTGCCAAGAATCATGTCCAGAATCATGTCAACTACCAACTAAGTCCGGTATTTTCATTTTGTTGTCAAAAGATAAAGCACTAGTTTTATGTTCCAAAGTTTTAAGCTCAAGGGCTAGGTAATCTTTGAAAACTCAACCTTAATTAAATCATGGTCGCTGAAATCAGTGTCTTTATTTTATATTGACATTCGCTTTTCAAGCTCTGTCAATGAGGGGCATTTTGTAGACACTCGATTTTGCATCCATGATTTAATCAAGGAGAATGACTCGAATGACCATCAATGTACCCAAAAAAAAAAATCATAATTGCATCACATGCTATAGACACTCGATTTTGCACTTATGATTTAATCAAGGAGAATAACTGGAGTGACCATCCACGTACAAAAAAAGAAATCATTCTTGCATTGCATGCCTCATTTGTTCTTGCATTACATACATCACTTTGTCTTTGCATTACATGCATATAAATGATCTTGAGATTCTAATGGTCGCAATGGCATTTCTGGTTTTCAAATCGGACCATCGAATGGAAGGGCATCCCATGAACAAGTTTGCATGGTCCATATGCATTATGTCTAGGAAGAGTTGGCCACACATGATTAATTCTAATTGGTCAAGCAATTAAAATTAATTAAATAAGTTTGTGATTGGTTGATAATTAGTGTTTAAAATAAAGCTGCATGCATAAGAATAAAAGAGATGATTGGATAATAATAAAATTGTGGATAATCTAAACTTTACTAAGATCTATTTTAAGGGATTTATCCACTAGATAATGGGTAAAGATAATTGTTCTTAAAAAACCTGAATTATCCAAAAAAGAGATAAAAAATCATAAACGGAGGATGAAAATGCGTCTAGGTACAAGGATCGACCGAAAACCCTAGAAAGAGAATCTAATTGGCACCCGAACTCGAAAGTGCATTCGGACTCCAATAGCCAATTCAGCACTTTTGGAGTGCCGAACGGCACTTTGAAAGTAATGAATTTTCCTTGGTTGGGCTTTGGCCCAATGGCCTTTGGGTGATGACAATGCACACCATTTTCAACCTTTTCGCAAAAGGATATGTCCAGATTTAAGCCCTAGTCATCCATACCTATATTTTAGGGATTTCTGACCTCTATAAATAGAGACTGAACCTCATAATTCAACACCTTTTGACTACGCTCTAGGAGGCATACGCTTTTGGCACTCAAATCCCTCATATTTTCTAATCCCTTCTCTGAGTGTTGCCGCCTATAACATCATTTCAAGAACAAAGTGTGCTCATGCAAAAGGTTGTTCTCTAACCTTTTTTGTTCTTATGTTTCTTTAATCGTGATGATGCATGCTCTCTTTTTTTTTTTTTTAAACATTCATATGCTTACTTGTTAATGTAAATTGTGAAAATATGATCTTGTTTTTATTGTTACTATAATCTGTTTCTTAGTTTTAAAGATTTGCATGCAATTAACTCTTTTTCTTCAAAACAAAATAGATCTACATCTTTCTTGGATGTAGATCTGAATTTTTCTTCAAAACAAATTGGACCTACATTTTTCTTAGATGTAGATCTAATTTTTCTTAAAATAAAAACGGATTTTGTATCTTCATTAGTTACAGATCTGATTTTTCTAATACATGCAGATTTTTAAAATAAAGAAAGAGATCGTGAATTGTTGTTTGTTTTATTTGAGTCAAGTAGCATGAAATAATTTCATGAATGAGATACTCTCCATAAAAAACATATCTTTTTCAAATACAAAAACAAATTTGATTTTTCTGTTGTAAAAAACATTTTTTTTATCATCATCAAAATAGATTTGATCTTTCACAAAACTCAAAACCACTCTTTTATCTCTATAAAAACAGATCTGAATTTTCTCTTTAGAAATCATTCTTTTTAGATAGACAAAAGCAGATCTGAATTTTTATCTCAAAAAACCACTTTTTCTAAATATTACAAAACAGATTTGATATTTTGACAAATCAAAATCAATTTATTTTTTTACCAACTAAAACAGATTTGATTCTTTTCAAAAGGAGAGATTTCGTTCATAAATGATTTTGTGTTTGTCTTTCACATGTTCAACATGTCATACATAACATGCATAAATTGGTACATTGGGCATAAGAGTCTAGAAGACCAAACTTTGTCTAGGTGGAATGGGTGCCTAACGCCTCCCCATTCCGTAACCTAGCCTCTGGATTTAGATTTTTGGTTAAGTAGACTTAGCCAATAGTAACTAGGACAAAAACCCATGTATATTTGGTCAATAGTAACTAGGACCCAAGGCCATGTAAAGTTCAAATTTTCAAATTTGTATTTTTTTATTCAATCAATGAAACGAAGCAATTCAGTCATATATTTTGTATTCAATTTTTCTTATTTTTTGTGCATAAAAAATAAGTGGCGACTCCATACTACTTACCAAAAAACAGAGGGGCCCTAAAATGCACTAAAAAAAAAATCTTTTTTTTGAGAGGCAATTTTTTCGGTCTCTCACACATGCATCATTATGTTCTTGCATTGCATACATCATTTTGTCTTTGCATTAGATGCATCATGTCATTCATTACATATCATGAAAATGATCTTGAGATTCTAACGGTCGCAACAGTGTTTCCGATTCTAAATCAAACCATTAGATTGAAAGATATCGCATGATCAAGTTTGCACGGTCCATATGCATTATGTCTAGGAAGAGTCGACCACACATGATTAATTTTATTAATTCTTTTTAGTCAAACAATTAAAATTAATTAAATAATTTTGTGATTGGTTGGTAATTAGTGTTTATGATAGAGATGTGTGCATAGGAATAAAAGTGATGATTGGATAACAATAAAAATGTGGATAATCTGAACTTTATCGGGATTTATTTTAAGGGATTTATCCACAAGATAATGTGTCAAGATAATTGTTTTTAAAAAGCCTGAATTATCCAAAAAACAAATATTAAAAGTTCATAGACGGAGGATGAAAATGCGTCTAGGTACAAGGACCGGCCAAAAAACCCTAGAAAGAGAGTCCAATTAGCACCTGAAAACAAAAGTGCGTTTGGCATCCAAGGGCTATTCGGCACTTTTGGAGTGCCGAATGGCACTTTGAAAGTGTCAAATTGCCATCATGTGGGCTTTGGCCCAACGGCCTTCGGGGGACGATAATGCACACCATTTTCGACCTTTTCGCGAAAGGATGCATCCAGATTCAAACTCTAATAGTCCATACCTCATAATTCAGCACCTTTTTTTTTTTACACTCTGGGGCATACGTTTTGAGACTAAAAGAGTGCTGATATTCTTTGATACTTTTTGAGAATTGCTACAAGAATTAGGGTTTTTAGGTTTCAAGGATAACTGAATAAGTTCCTTTGAACCCTAAAACATCCTCTTAAGAACAAAGAGTGCTCATGTAAGAGGTTGTTTCCTTTACCCTATCTTGTCTTTATTTATTTATTTTGGGTGGAATGTAACTAAGACAAAAAACCATATATCTTTGGTAGATTGTAAATAGGACCCAAAGCCATGTAATGTTGAAAATTTCAAACATGTATCTTCTTTATTCAATCAATGATAGAGGAACAATTTAGTCATGTATTTTGTCTTTAGTTTTTCTTATTTTTTTGTACATAAAAAATAAGTGGAGACTCCATACCACTTACCCAAAAAGAGAGGTGCCCTAAAAGGTACTTGAATCTCTTTTTTGAGGGACCCGTCTCTCACAAAACTAGCATTTGCTTATTCACCTTAGCCTCCCCACAATCATTCAACCACTACAACCTATACAGTCTAGGGCGTTTCAAGGTAGGTAAATTCAAATTTTCAACTAAAGTAGTGCTAGCCACATTAGTATAACTCCCCCCATCAATGATTATACTACATACCTTGTTGTTGATGTGACATCTAGTATGAAAAATGTTCTCCCTTTGTTGTTCCATGTGATCTTTGACTTGGGCACTTAAAGCACGCCTAGTCACAAGTGACTCACCCTCCACTGGATGCTCCACATCCTTGTCACAAGCATCCTCATATTTGGGCATTGTGAAGCTATATAACCTACTCCCAAGTAACGAAAACACTTAACATCGTGATTACAAGTTATGGATTCGTTTTTACCTTTGTTGACACTGGGAACTTCATCTTTCCTTTTTGGTGGTTTGGTTTTGAACTTAAAGACAACCCCTTCGTCTTTCCTCCCATTCAACCTCCATGAAGCACAGGTGCCTGAATTTTGAAATGATCTAGTTCTTTTACTTTTAAGCTGTCGTTCCACCGTTATTGCCATGTGCACCATGTCCTCCAACTTCATGTAGTGTTGCAACTCCACCACGTAGTGTTCTCCATGGTAGCTTCTCTATCCTCCTCTACATTATCCCGAATCATGGCAATTTCCATCTCCTTGTGGTAGTTATCCACACTCCTATAGCCTTGAGTACGACTATAATTTCTGATACAAGTCCCTATAGTTGTGACTAGGGACAAACTGCCTCCTCATGCCGGTCTTCATTTCCTCCCAAGTCTCAATAGGCCTCTCATGGTTTTGTAGGAAAAATGTAGTTTGTATCGCATACAAAACATACATAGCGGAAAATTAATGGATCTACTTCATTCATAATTGATAACATGTGCTATGTAAATTTTAGAATTTAAGAATAAGAGAGTGTAGCTTGGTGCGATGAAATTTAAAACCAAAGATTGGACGTACTTGGAAAAACTTTTAATCTTCACTCCAATTCCACTTATGCCCAAAAAGTGGTCTCTCAATTAGTTTGTATGTATGTGTGGAAGGGAGAATAAAAGAGTGGCTTACACTCACATACACACTATTTTCATTCATTACAAAGTTTTGTATGTTTCTCTTTTTATATATAACTGATTATCTAATTGGGCTAGCCTTTTTAGGCCATTCTTATTGGGTTTTAGTATGTGGCTTGGAATGGGACCAAAAGGGACAAATGAGATACTAGCTCCAATGGGTTTTAGGCCATTATATCAACTCTTGATAAGCCCAAAATTACAATTAATTATATTTAATACCATTATATAAATATAATTGCACTCTAGACCTTATTAATAAATTATATCCCAAGACTTTATTATACATTCAACCCTTTCATTAAAATATTCGTAGTGATACAAAGTCATAAATGTTGACTTCCACTCTAAATGTTTACTACATCTTAATCCTTGAGTACCCAGTTTAATCCTTTAAGTTATTCATCATATATTTATGAAATCCAATTTCATAAATATATACTTTAGTAACTTCTTACTAAAGTGGATAGGTATAACACTCTGAATAACTAAACCCATTAAACTTATCTCAAGGGAATATTTTATATCTCTGTTAAGAGATTATGAATTCCATCTTGAGAATATATGTTCCGTCAACATTAAATGTGGCTACCTAACATACTGAGATTTTGATCGTGACTTTAGGTCTTACTCTTGATATATCAAAGTAATCTGTACTTCATGATCAGGTTCATTATTCTCTCTGGATTGAGGGTTCATGCAAATAGAAGTCGTAAGATTTATTAATCATTTGACAATTGTTAGTAGAATAATAAATCTTACAACGGTTTAGTTCAATATGTCTTAATACTTAAAATATATCAACTATAAGTCTCCACTTCCATGATAAAGACAAATCATCTTAGTTGATATGTTATAGTCATCGCAGATGAAATGCCCAATTTTATCACCAACTACGAACTAAAATTTTGAGTTTACAAAGAACATGTAATTTATATCTTTTATGATTAAATCACATACTATGCATCTCATGGACTATATGATAATGTCTAAATATTCATGTTACCATTATTTTAAATAATAATAAAACAACTTTATTAATCGCAACATAATGTCATACATAGCATTATACAATAAGATTTAAAGGGCACATATCCTAACAATCTCCCACTTGCCCTAAAGACTATTGTGCACTAATCTAACTCTCATTCCCTCCAAATGTGACTCAAAAGTCTTTTGGGGAAAGACTTTGATAAAGGGATTTGCTAGATTATTTGCACTATCAATCTTTGCTAGTACTACATCTCCTTGAGCAACAATGTCTCAAATGATGTGGTACTTTCTTTCAATATGATTTCCTTTCTTGTGATTTCTTAGATCCTTGGATTATGCAACCACTCCACTATTGTCGTAGAACATTGTGATAGGAACTTGCTCCGTTCTCACAACACCAAGATCAGAAAGGAATTTTTTGAGCTAAACAGCATCTTTTATTACTTCATTAGCAGCAACATATTTAGCTTCCATGATGGAGTTAGCAATACAAGATTGCTTAACATTACTCCAACTTATGGCTCCACCTCCCAAGTTAAACACACAACCTGAAGTGGATTTTCTAAAATCAATATCTGATTGAAAATCTAAATCTATATAGCCAATGGGAATCAAATCCTTAATGTGGTAAACAAGCATATAATCTCTTGTTCTCCTTAGATACTTGAGAATATGCTTTGCAGCTTGCCAATGACTAAGTCCTAGATATTTGGTCTAGTACAAAGCATGGCATACATGAGACTTCCCACTGCAAAAGCATTGGGAATTTGTCTCATCAAAATTTCTTCCTCAAGAGTCTTAGGCCTTTGATCATCAGACAAAGGAAGTCCATGTCTGAAAGGGAGTAATCCTCTTTTGGAATTTTTCATGCTAAACTATTCTAGAACCTTATCTATATATACTGCTTGAGATAAGCCTAATATCCTATTCTTGTGATTGTTAGGATATGTGCCCTTAAATCCTATTGTATGATGCTATGTATGACATTATGTATGACTTAATGTTGTGTTTAATAAAGTTGTTTATTTTTTATCTAAAATAATGGTAACATGAATATTTGGACATTATCATATAGTCCATGAGATGCATAGTATGTGATTTATGTAATTTAGTTACAGAAGATATAAATCACAAGTTCTTTGTAAACTCAAAATTTATAGTTCGTAGTCGATGATGAAATTGGGCATTTCATCTGCGAAGACTATAACGTATCAACTAAGATGATTTGTCTTGATCATGGAAGTGGTGACTTCTAGTTGATATGTTGATATGTTTTAAGAGTTAAGACATATTGAACTGGACCGCTGTGAGATTTATTATTCTCCTAACGACTGTCAATTGAATAATAAATCTCACGACTTCTATTTGCATGAACTCTTAATCCTGAAAGAATAATGGACCTGATCATGAGGTGTAGGTTGCTTTGATATATCAGGAGTGAGATCTAAAGTAACGGTCAAAACCTCAGTATGTTGGGCAACCACATTTAGTGTTGATGGAACATATATTCTCAAGATGGAATTCATAGTCTCTTAATGGAGATACAAAATATTCCCTTGAGATAAGTTTAATGGGTTTGGTTATTCAGAGAGTTAGGCCTAACCACTTTGGTAAGAAATTACTAAAGTATATATTTATGAAATTGGATTTCATAAATATATGATGAATAACTTTAAATGATTAAACCGGGTACTTAAGGATAAGATGTAGTAATTTACAAAATGGCAGTCTACATTTATGACTTTGTATTACTACGAATATTTTATGAAGGGGTTGCATGCAAAATAAAGTCTTGGGATATAATTTATTAATAAGGCCTTGAGTGCAATTATATTTATATAGTGGTATTAAATATAATTAATGGTAACTTTGGACTTGTTAAGAGTTGACGGAAAAGCCCAAGGCCCATTGGAGCTAGTGTCTTATTGGTCCCTTTTGGTCCCATTCCAAGCCACACACTAAAGCCCAATTGGAAAGGCCCAATAGGCCGGCCCAATTAGATAATCAGTTAGTTATAAAGGGAGAAACATACAGAATTTTTTAACGCAATTTTTCATAGAGAAAAAGAAAGAGTGTGAGACACATTTTTATTCTCCCTTTGGAAACTGATTGAGAGACCACACATCTTGGGCGTAAAGTGGAATTGGAGTGAAGATTAAAAGTTTTCCCAAGTGCTTCTAATCTTTGTTTTGAAATTCTCCATACCAAGGTACGCTATCTTGTTCTTAAATTCTGAAATTTATAGAGTGCATGTTGTCAATCATGAATGAAATAGATCCTTGTTTGTTGCTTCCGCTGTGTGTTTTGTATGAGATACAAAACCAAATTTTTATCCAACAGTGATCACGCCAAAACTTGATCCCTAGAATAAAGTTAGCTTCGCCCAAGTCCTTCATATTAAATTGGCTTGACAACCAAATCTTTACTGATGATATTACCCCTACATCATTTCCAATGAGTAGAATATCATCAACATAAAGCACTAGGAACATTACTACTTTAACTTGATGTCTTTTGTACACATACGTTGATCAAGATTTTGTTCAAAATCAAATGATTTGATTGCTTGATCAAATCTGATGTTCCATGACCTAGATGCTTGCTTAAGTTCATAAATGGACCTTTTAAACTTGCATACCATATGCTCTTAGTTCTTTGCTATGAAACCTTCTAGTTGCATCATTTAAATTTCTTCTTCAAGATTGCCATTAAGAAATGCAGTCTTGACATCCATTTAACAAATCTCATAATCATAATGAGCAGCAATGGATAAGAGAATTCTAATAGATTTAAGCATGGCTACTAAAAAAAAAGGTTTCCTCATAGTCAATACCTTGTTTTTGTGTATACCCTTTCGCCACTAGTCTTGCCTTAAAGGTTTCAACCTTTCCATCTATCCCTCTCTTCGTCTTGTAAACCCATTTGTAACAAACAGGCTTAATGCCATTAGGCTACAAGATCCCAAACTTGAATGGAATACATAGAATCCAATTCAGATTTCGTAGATTTGATCCAATGATGCCCGTCTACATCTTTCATTGCCTCTTCATAAGTGTAAGGATCAGATTTAGCCTCTTCTAGGATAGCTTCATAAGTTTTTCCCAGACCTATAAATCTTACAAGTGGCCGAACAATTCTCCTACTACAACGAGGCGCATGTGTACTAGTCATCTCATGAGTAGAATCTTGTGGTGTATCTAATACAGCCACTTCATCCCCAGTTTCATCCATTGGTTGTTCAATTACAAGTTCATCTATTTCAACCAAAACAACTTTACTTCTAGGATTAAAATTATTCACATAATTATCTTCCAAAAATTTGGCATTGGTGCTAACAAGCACTTTATTATCTTTATGATTATAGAATAAATAACCCTTAGTTTCCTTTGAATACCCTACAAACATGCATACTTCTATTTTTGCTTCCAACTTATCAGACTTCCCTTTCAATACATGCACTGGACATTCCCAAATGTGGAGATATTTTATACTGGGCTTGTGCCACTCCACAATTCCTTATGTGTGTCGGGAAATGATTTTGATGGAACTAAATTTAAATTATGCATTGCAATTTTTAGTGCATATCCCCAAAAGGAAATTGGTAAAGTTGAATAACTCATCATGAACCTAACTATTTCTAAAAGAGTCATGTTCCTTCTCTTTGCTACACCATTTTGTTGAAGAGTTCTAGATGCAGTCAATTGAGAGACAGTCCCATTTTGAGTTAAGTAATCCTTGAAATCCCCAAGAAAATATTTGCCACCTTGATCAGATCGAATGGCCTTTATGCGTTTACCCAATTAATTCCCAATTTTAGCCCTAAACTCTTTGAACTTTTCAAAGGCTTCGGATTTCAGCCTCAGTAGGTACACATAACCATATTTTGAGTAATCATCCATAAAATTGAAGAAGTACTCATAACCTCCTTTTGCTTGGGTTGACATAGGATCACATACATCCATATGAACTAATTCAAGAAACTCATGGGCTATTCTACCTTTTGCCTTAAAAGGTCTTTTGGTCATTTTTCCCTCCAAACAAGACTCACAAACTGGAAATCTATCAAAGTCCAATGGCTCTAAGAGTCCATCTTTGATCAGTTTTTGAATTCTATTTGTATTAATATGACCTAAATGCAAGTGCTAAAGATATGCATCATTAGTAGAAGGAAACTTTCTCTTTAATGATTTTACATAAGAATTATTATCTGATTCAAAATTGTATAATTCATGCTTATCAGGAGTTAAAATATAAAGACTATCAACAATATTGATAGAACAGATAAACATTTTATCCTTCTTTATTACAACATTGTCTTTCAAGATAACATAATATCCATGTCTAAAAGAATAGCAACAAGTGGGTTAAAAGATGCCATCATTTAAATCTGAAAATAACAAACATGAATTTAATAAGTAAACCAGACATTATCAATTTAGCATATAAACATATATTATGGAACCCTAATAAAAACATAACATAAAATATGCAATGACAACCCAATCCATATCTATAATTCCTTGGTAGCAAGTATATTATAAACATCATGATTGATTGAGAACTATTCTCATTATTAGTGCTATCATGATAGCTCTTATCAAACACTAATATTATGCCGCATTAACTTTAGCTTCTAAGTAAATAATAACATAGCTCCTTTGGAAGGTTAACATTACACTTAGTCTAGTGTACACCATTATCTAGAATCATGTGTAGCCACATTTCATCTCCCTCATAGTGTTTAAACTTGTAGTACCATGAAACAAAACACCCTCCTTTGGGATTGCGAGGCATATACGCCAAGACGAGGTGCTTGTTCACACTACTTTAAATTGGTAAGTTCAATATTGTAGTGCTATGAAGTAAATACCCTCCTTTGGGATTGCGAGGCATATATGCCAAGATGAGGTGCATACCCACATTACTATGAACTGATAATGGAGGCCATGAGATCCAGCCCTTATATCTCTCTCTTACTAGATATTTTAAAAGAAGGGTTTTTTTTTTTTTTTTTTAAATTAAAAATCATGTGTAATCTCATCACACATATTCGTGCACTTTTAAAGTGTGAAAACACTAAGAAAAATTCAAAATTCACTGCATTCGATCGATCAAACCTTTTTTTTTTTTCGATTGGTTGAAAAAGTGAAGAAATTCTTACCAAACCTTCAACCTAGCTCAATTGATATTTGATCACTACTCAATCGATCAAAAAAGAACATTCGATCGATCGGAAGCAATTTTTGATCAATCGAAAATATAAAGAAAATCATCACATAGGTTCTGTCCAATTCGATCAACTCTCAATTGCTAGTCAATCGATCAAAAAGGAACATTCGATCGATCCAAAATAAATTTCGATTGATCGAAACATGTGATGAAATTTTCCAGGAGCTTTCCATCTCACTCAATCGATCGAAGGTGATTCTTGATCGATCAAAACTCGTGAAACTGAATTTTTTTTTTAGAATTTTTCTAGAGCAATTTTCAACGACTTCTATGATATGAACATAAACAATTGAGATTGTGATCAAAAACTGTATTCCATTGATGCTATAGTCTTAAAGTTCAATCTAACATACTTAATATCAAACCTAAACAACATCATAACATCAATATCATTTTTTTAAACAATAATTTCAATAACAATGCAGAATATTGGTTGTAAAATCTTCTAACATTATGAAATTACTATCTTTGATTTCAAAACTCACAAAAACATGCTATACAAATTTGAAATTGAAGACCGCTCTGATACCAATTGTAGGAAAAATATAGTTTGTATCGCATACGAAACATACGCACTGAAAAATCAATGAATCTACTTCATTCACAATTGATAACATGTACTATGTAAATTTCGAAATTTAAGAACAAGAAAGCGTACCTTGGTGCAGTGAAATTCAAAACCAAAGATTAGAAGTACTTGGGAACATTTTTAATCTTCACTCCAATTACATTTATGCCCAAGCAGTATGGTCTCTCAATCGATTTATACATATGTGTTCAAGGGAAAATAAGAGAGTGGCTTACACTCACATACACACCATTTTTATATATTACAAAATTTTGTTGCTGTGACTTAAATAATGCTCCTAAGTGTAAGATTGTCATGAAATAATAACTCGGTAAGTCCGAGGTCAAATCCACATGGAAAAAGGGAATTGATTAACAAACCACAAGAGAATAAAACTAAAATAATAAAGTTCAATTGAAGATATTTTTGATGGTTTAGTAAAGGTAATTTAAATTGAGAGAAAATAATAATATATTAAGCCCCTAAGGTTTAGGGATCCACACACAACACATCTATTAGTAGTCTTAACAATATTTATTTTATAACTCAACTAAAATTCATACGAATGATGATCTTAGTCAAATGATTTAACAATAAGAACTCAAGAATTAATTGTCTAAGGTAGTTCCATGAAATTGATTGATTTTAGGCAAAACAAAACTAGTGAATTAGTTTGCAGGGAATACTAAGCATTTAACGTGCCTGGAGTCTATATCAAAGGATTATACAAAACTAAACACTTTTCTAGATGAGTAAAAAAAAAACATAAACATAAAATCATAAGCTTTAAAACCAATAAATAATTGTTAAGAACATACCAATAAACGGTTAGGTTTCACCCCTTTCCTTAGAAAGGCTTCTAGCAAGCCATAACACAAGTTAAACTCTAAAAAACTGTAAAGAAACTTTAAGAAAACCTAAATTGTGTTCTACAGTAGCTCTCTCCTGAATTTTGCCTTAAAGAGACTTTAAATAGGTCAAGGAATCCTATTACAAGTTGAATTTCCGTTTGGTGAAAATCTCTGGTTTTTAGGCTTCAATTAACTGACATTTTGGCATCTTTAACTTTAGAATTCGGACTTTTAGTAAACTACAAAGTTTTAGCCCTTTAAGTTAGCTTTAAAGAACAACTTGAATCATCTCAATTGGACATTTGAGATGAAAGTTATACTTGAAATACTAACTCATGTGTAAGCTAGAATCCGAATCCGAATTGGACTCATATTTGGTGCAAATTTCCTTTGATTCCTTGCTCCAATTAGACTTCTTAATAAAGTGGTTGGCCTTCTTTGACTTCATCATGGCCTTTGTAAAAGTAAAGCCCTTTCTTTGCACAAATTCACTTATTTAATGTCATTATCTTACAAAAGACAAATTCACGCATTAAAATTCAATTAAGCACAAGATTGATTATTTAGCATTATTCCATATCAAACTATAAAATGTATGAATTAACTTAAAATAGGTATGATAATGCTTTTCAATAATGATATAAATATGCAAAATTAAGCTATCTGTATGTTTCTCTCCTTATATATAACTGATTATCTAATTGGACTAGTCTTTTGTGCCACTCCTATTGGGTTTTAGTATGTGGCTTGGAGTGGGATCAAAAGTGGCAAATAAGACACTAACTCCAATGGATTTTAGGCCTTTCTATCAACTCTTAACAAGCCCAAATTACTATTAAATATAATTAATACCACTATGTAAATATAATTGCCTCTAGGCCTTATTAATAAATTATATCTCAAGACTTTATTATACATTCAACCCTTTCATTAAAATATTTGTAGTAATACAAAGTCATGAATGTTTACTGCCACTTTGAAGTTTACTATATCTTAATCCTTGAATACCCAGTTTAATCCTTTAAGTTTGATAGGCCACAAATGCGTTGACCCCTTATGATTAATTAAGTTTGTTAATTAGCCAAGTTTTTAATTAATCAAGTTAACATACAAATTCACATGGCAGCACAAACAAATCACCAATAACTAAAGTATGCAACGGAAAATAAATGACACAGTGATTTGTTTATGAATGGGAAAAACCTGACGGCAAAAACCCCACCGGGTGATTTAAGGTCACCACTCCCAAAACTCCACTATTATCACAACAAGCTGTTACAGGCAAGGAATCCCAAGTACCTTACCAACCTACAGTTGAACCCTTACCCCAATACCCAATTGGACTTGTTCGGTAGTGAAAGTTTCTCCTTTTGATGCATGGCTCCCAAATATGTGACTAACCAATTGTGCAAATCCCAGTAAGCGACTTCAATTCACCAACTAGAGAGAGAGTTGTTGGCTGCAAAGTTCTTCAATTCATCCACATAATGAAGATCAAGAAGATGCTTGGTTACAAAACCCTACGGTGCACATTACACAGCAACTTCTTAACAGGAGATGAACTAGGGCATGAACTTTGTCTTAGGTCACAAATTGCATGAACAAAAATTTCTCAATGCTTGTGCAACTTGCATCGTTTGACGGCCCTTAAAACAATCCTTTTATATGTCTACGGTTAGGAGAAAAGAAGTCCTAAAGATACATTCACGGATTGGAATCAAAACAGAACTGAAAATCTGCTTTCCTTATATCTCGACAGATTGAGGTGTCGAGGATCTGTCGAGAAGCTGTCGAGCCTCGGGGCTAAAACAGCTTCTAAAGCTCGATAGATGCATGTGTCGAGACTAGGTGTCGAGCTTTAGTAACTTACACTTTCCAGTTTGTTTCTTGGATAGACTTGATGACTTCAACACTTAATCTTTGAAACAAAGTTTCTTGAAGTGTTAAACACATCTTAAATCTATCCAATTATAAGTAAAGTGCGTTTTGTCAAAGGATAAGCCAATTACATAAAATAATGGCATATGTTTGAAATCACTTGAACCACATATGTCCTAACAAAGTTATCCATCATATATTTATGAAATCCAACTTCATAAATATATACTTTAGTAACTTCTTACTAAAGTGGTTAGGCCAACACTCTGAATAACCAAACCCATTAAACTTATCTCAAGAGAATATTTTATATATCCATTAAGAGATTATGAATTTCATCTTGAGAATATATGTTCCTTCAACATTAAATGTGGCTACCTAACATACTGAGGTTTTGATCGTGACTTTAGATCTCACTCTTAATATGTCAAAACAACCTACACTTCATGATTAGGTTCATTATTCTCTCAGGAGTGAAAATTCATGTAAATAGAAGTCGTGCGATTTACTATTCATTTGACAGTCATTAGTAGCATAAAAAATCTCATAGTAGTCCGGTTCAATATGTCTTAACACTTAAAACATATCAACATATCAGCTAAAAGTTTCCACTTTCATGAACAAGACAAATCATCTTAGTTGACCGAGACATGCCGAAAAAGAGAAAAACAATTTTCCATTCCGAGTACGGTTTCCCCCAACCTAGTTTGGAGCATTGCCAAAAAATTCAAAAAAAAAAAAAGCAAGAAAATTCAAAAAAAAAATTTTTTTTTTAAAAAACATTATTCCGGCTTCATTTCTAGCCAAACCAGACCGGGATAGGCTGAAAAAGAGAAAAACAATTTTTCGTTCCGGGTACGGTTTCCGCCGACTTAGGTTCGAGCATTCCCAAAATTTTGAAAAAAATTGTAAAAAAATTCTAAGAAATAAAAACGTCATTATGCCTTCATTTCTAGCCAAATCGGACTAGGACGGGCCGAAGAAAGGAAAAACAGTTTTTTGTTCCACTTATCGTTTCTACCGACCTAGGTTGGAGCATTCCTAATGTTTTGACATATGTGGTTCAAGTTGTTTTGAACATATGTTATTATTTCATGTAATTGGCTTATCCTTTGACAAAATGCACTTTACTTGTAATTAGGTGGAATTAGGTGGAATTAGGATATGTTTAACGCTTCAAAAAACTGTGTTTCAAGATCATGTATTGAAGTCATCAAGTCTGTCCAAGAAACAAGCAGGAAAGTGCATGTTATTAAAGCTCGACACCTAGTCTCAACACATGCATCTATCGAGCTTTAAGAAGCTGTTTCAGCCCCGAGGCTCGACAGCTTCTCGACAGATCCTCGACACCTCTATCTGTCGAGATTTATGGAAAACAGATTCTAAGTTCTGTTTTGATTCCAATCCGTTCTTATGTCTTTGGGACTTCTTTTCTCCTAACCCTAGACATATAAAAGGACTATTTTAAGGGCCATTGAAGGATGCACAAGTACACAAGTTGCTCAAGCATTGAGAAATCCTTGTTCAAGAAAATTGTGATCCGAGACAAAGTTCATGCCCTAGTTCATCTTTCTTGTTAAGAAGTTGCTGTGTAATGTGCACCGTAGGGTTTTGTAACTAAGTATCTTCTTGATCTTCATCGTATGGATGAATTGAAGAACTTTGCAGCCAACAACTCTCTCTAGTTGGTGAATTGAAGTCGCGTACTGGGATCCGCGCAATTGGTTAGTCACGTACTGGGAGCCGTGCATCAAAAGAAGAAACTGTCACTACAGAACAAGTCCAATTGGGTATTGGGGTAAGGGTTCAACTGTAGGTTGGTAAGGTACTGGGATTCCTTTATTTATAACCGCTTATTGAGATAATAGTGGAGTTTCGGGAGTGGTGACCTTAAATCACCCGATGGGGTTTTTGCTGTGTAGGTTTTCCCTATTCGTAAACAAATCATCGTGTCAATTTATTTTCTGCTGCATACTCTAGATTATTGGTGATTTGTTTGTGCTATCATGCTATTTGCATGTTAACTTGATTAATTAAAAACTTGGCTAATTAATCAACTTAATTTATCACAAGGGGTCAACGCGTTTGTGGCCTATCAAGTGATATCAGAGTGGGCACACTCTAATTAGGGTTTAATCCTTGTGTGTGATCCATTGACCCCTGTTTATCATGGATAGAGGTCAGTCCCTTATTATACCTCCATTATTTGATGGTACTAACTATGCATACTGGAAAGTACGCATGAGAGCTTTCTTGCAGTCATTAGATGAGAAAGTGTGGCAAGCTGTGGAGATAGGCCAGACCAAGCCTACAGAAGTGTCGGCCGATTGGGATGATGCTAAGATCAAGGTGGCAAATTTCAACAGTAGAGCATTGAATGCCCCATTCAGTGCGATCACCAATAAGGAGTTCAAGAAGATTTCCTCCACAGAAGCTACTAAGGAAGCATGGACGATTCTTTAGACAAGCTATGAGGGAACAAAGGCTGTCAAGGATTTGAAGCTACAGAGGCTTACTACAAGCTTCGAAGAAATTAAGATGGAGGAAGATGAGTCATTCGATGAGTTCTATGCAAAGCTCAAAGACATAGTGAACTCAGCTTTCAATCTTGGGGAAACCATTCCTGAACCCAAAATAGTGAGAAAAGTGCTCAGATCTCTGCCCAAGAGATTCCATGCCAAGATCATAACAATACAGGAATCGAAGGATATTGACAAGATTCCTCTGACTGAAATGGTTGGTAATCTACAAACCTACGAGTTAGGGTTGACAAGGATTGGCAAGTTAAGTAAAGGCAAGAGCATGGCTCTAAAGGCTAAGAGTAGTGACATAGATGAGTCTTCCGACGACGAAGATTCTAAGATGAAGTCCTACATTACTAGGAAATTCAAGAAATTTATGAAAAATGCAAATGGAAAAGGCTTCAACAAAGACCATATGCAAACCAGTTCTTCTCAGTTCAAGAGCCTAGATAAAGGGAAGAAGGATGCTAGGGATGGCGGTCAGTACACTGTTCCCATTGGACCAAAGTGCTTCGGGTGTCAAGGCTTCGTTCACATGAAACAAAAGTGCCTCACATATCTCGAGAGCATTGTTAGAGCAAGGCACTCGCTGTTACCTTGAGCGACATTGAGCCTAAGGATGATTCCAACAATGAAGATGATGGAATCTTGAATGCCTTCACTGCCACTATTAATCCTACTGAAGGGATTACTGAAGAAGTAGATGATGAAAAGGAATTGATGGATACTAAGTTTGAAACTATGGATGACCAAGATGATATCCATACCGCCTATGAGAAATTATACAAGCTTTCTAAGAAGCATGAGAAACTCTATAAGCTGGCCACCAAGAAACTCACTGATGTGGAACTTGATCGTGAGAAGCTTTCCACTAAGTTTGATGAAGTAAATCAGACTATTGGGGCACTGAGATTTGAGAACAATTTCCTAACTGAGAAGACCAAGAAGCTTGAAGCGGAGTTGTTTCAAGTTAGAGCGCAATTGAAAAGGACGTCGAGTGCAAAGCTAGATGAGATGCTCAGCATTCAAAAATCTGTTTCGGATCAAACAGGATTAGGTTATGAATTCTCTCTCTAATACTCCTTCTACTAGTACTACTATTTTTGTTCCTCCTGCTAATAACATTAAAATTGAGAACAATAATGTTAAAACTGAATTAGCTAGTGAGAACTTAAACAAGGGTAAGTCCATTTTAGGAGCACCCCCTAAGATTGAGAAGAGGGAAACTAAAAACCCTAGGACTAAGAAGGCTATCTCTCAAAAGTCTAAATAGAAGAAGCAGCATTTCTGTTATCATTGTGGTATTGCCAGTCATACTCGACCAAATTGCTATAAGTAGTTAGCCAATCAACAGAGCAATGGCATGATAGCATCTGGGAACCAGAATCAGCTTCAAACCTCTCTTGCCGCACTTGGAGATCTATTCAAAGCCCTTATATTCTTTTCGAACTTGAACAGTTTCAATCCTTCCCCCTCTTGACCGGTTCAAGGTTTGGCAAAAAGGAAAGGTTCTTCTAAGGTGTGGAAGGAAAAGGGTCCTAAGTGATTTTGTTCACTTCTTCTCTCTCCCCTTCTTATTGTTCTTTTGTGTGTTGCTTTACTATTTTGAGCTAGTCTAGTTTTATGCATTGTTTTTGCATTTCTTTAACATGTTTCTGTTTATGTGTTTTCAGTTTTGTGTTTTTTTGCTTTAAAAAAAAATAAAAAAATTGAAAAATATAAAAACAGTGTGTGTTTGTGTACATTGGTTCTTGTGAACCTTAAAATGGCCATTGAATCAGAGTTTTTCTAAACTTTGTATATCTTGTAGCTTAGATGAGAATCTTTATGCAAAACTAAGCATGTGAGCTTTGTGGCTCTTTGTTTGTGATGAATAAGGTTAAGTGATCTCTTATACTTAACACTCGTATCACTCTTTTTGACGGGTAGGACTAGAAAATCCTAAGAGAAAGGCATAAATAACCATCTCACCACTGTTACCCGCCAATCATGAAATGACATCTATATGCTTTGGCATAGCAAAAGTGCAATGTCAAAAAGCTTAACATAATTGGGTATTTCTTTTCTCTCTTATATGCCCATGCATGATATGCTCAATAAAAGGAAATATGCAAAGAAAGTAAAAAGAAAAAAAAAACAAAATGCTTTAAAATATGGTTGCAAGCGTGTTTTCTAGGAGATGTGGGAGTTATAGGATATACCTCAAAGATGATAGTTCCCATCAAACAGTTATGATTGTGTGTGAGTTAAAATGATTTTCTCATATCTCAAATCGTCATAACTTTGAGACACTTATGCAATCTTGTGATGTTTTTCACACACGACATGCAATATTCTTTGCTATTCTTGATACATGTGCAGGTACAATGTGATTTGACCATCACAAGGTTTACATGTGTTAATATATGCTCACTAAACTATCTTAACTTATTTTTGAAATATAAAATTGGTTAGACTTGTTTTGTGTGTGTGTGTGTGTGTTTTGGGATCCGTGTGCTTAAAATTGTTGTTGAGAGATGATTTTGAAAGCTTAATGTGTTGATTGGATCATTGGTTGAGTTGCATGCGCAATTGCATTTATATCTGTGATTTTCTCTTCTCAAAAAACTGCCTTTTGAAGCCAACTCGACACCTCCTCGACACTTCCTCGATACCTGGCTGTCTGTCAAGCTTTTTAACTTTTTCTTATTGCAATCTCGACAGCTTTTCGACACCTGGTGAATCGATAAACTTTCTGTCCTCTCAATAGCTTCTTGACAGCTGGTGGATCGATCGAGATTCTTTTGGTGTTTGATCCTTCTTTCTCGACACCTCCTTGATAGTTGTATCTGTAGAAGTTGTTCTCATCGATACCTACCTCGACAGCTGTCTCGACACCTCTCGATACCTGCATCTATCGAGAATTACTGAACTTCTATATATATGTTCAGTGTGATTCTGATCTCATTTCTCTCGATCTCTCTCTCGATACCTCTGTGTTTTCTCTCCCAAAACTTCTCTCACTCACTCCAAAACTCTTCCTACGGTTTCTTCAAGCTTTCTTCAAGTTTTTCTTCACTTGGTAAGCTCCTTATTTCTCATTCTTCATGCATTTCATGTTTAAAAACCTAGGTTTTGGGGTTTTTGAAAAATTTTGGGGTTTTTCAAAATTGATGAGTGTTTATCACAATTTTTGGGTTGGTTTTATAGTTTTGATCCTTAAAACTACATGCATTGCATCACATTAGCATTCTAACAAAATTTTCATGCATTTAGATGTGTGTAATTTTGTTGTGTGCTAGTAGGATTGGATTGGGCTGAGCCCATGATGTTTTTCATATTACATGTCACATGTTCATGCATTTCCCATGAATACGTTCTTTCTTTTCAATATACTTGTCATATATTGAACTGTTTTGGAAATTTTTTGTTTGTTTCTCTCTTTCTCCCTCTTTTTCTGTTTGCGTTAGTAGTGTCTATGGCACCTAAGCGTAAATCCATTCCATCCCAGAACCCTCTTCGTTCTAGGGGCTCTTCATCTTTTGATCCTACTCCTCTTTCTATTCGGTTCCGTGATGAGAAAGCCCAACAGGACTTCTTGGAGAACTTTTCTAAACGAGGAGTTCGTTCAGAATACCAAGTTATTTTGGCAGACTTTGCCAACACCGACCTACCCGATGTCATTCACAGTCGGGGTTGGGAGTCATTGTGTGACGTTCCAGTCACTTGTCCTTCCATGCTGATCCAAGAGTTTTACTCCAACATCCACGGAATTGATTCTTCAGTACCTCTCTTTCATACTCGCATTCGAGGTACGCGCTTTGCAGTCACTCCGGAGTTGATCTTCAAGGAGCTTCATGTTCCGAGGGTTGATCATCCTGATTACCCTGGTTGTGAGCGTCTATAGACTGTGTCCAAAGACAAGATGATTTCTGCTTTCTGTGAGCGCCCCTCTGATTGGGGTAAGCATCAGTATACACCATGTAGGCCTTTTGCTAAAGGTCCTCGTTTTCTAAAGATGGTGATGACATTTGTTTTGCACCCTCTCTCTCACTACAACTCCATCACAGGGCCTCGTTCTCGATTTTTGTTGTCTTTTTTAGAGCACCTCACTATAGACTTTCCTTCACACTTCATCTTCTCTACCATAGATGTCTATAGAGATATGACTACCCGTGATAAGCTCATCTTTCCTTTCTGCTATCACAAGGATTTTCCCCCGCTTCTCCATCCCATTTCCTTCGTCCAACCCCTTCCATGTCATGGCTGCCATAGATGCCACTACCGGAAAACGTAGTGAGGCACAGTTCAGGTCGAGACAGACGGATTCTACAGCTCCTTCCTCCCGTCTGGCTCCATCCAGATCTGTTAGAGCCACATCTGGCAATGTTGAGCATTTAAACTATTGAACTGTTTTCAGTCCCTAAAACTACATATGTGATTTTGGAAATGTTGAGCATTTAAACTATTTTGAGTCATTAAAATTACTTATGTGTTTTTGGAACCTATTGTAAGTTATAACTTTTGATATATGAAAAATTGACTATTTTCTAAACCATCTATGATATAGGATTAAAGTATGTGATCTATGTGTAACTTATTATTTTAAGACCATGAAATTTCTTCAATTAGTTTGAAAATACATAGTATATTATAACTTTTGAAAACACATAGTATATTATAACTTTTGAAAACACATATTATATCTTATACTTTACAATTCTATTGATTGATGGAACTTATTAGGATTTTGATTACTTATTGAGTTGTCAGCTCACCCTATTTTTCCTCTCTAGTTTCAGATTGTGAAGAATAGCAAGTTTTGGGAGTTTTGATGTTGTGTTGTGAGCAAGGAAAGAAGCTTAGTGATTTTGGAATTAGATGGCCTTGTAATAGTCTTATATATTTTGGCCAATTTGCATTATGTACATGAGGTTTGGATTTTGTTCCTATTAAATTATTGGAGAACTATTCATAAAGAAATTGTTGAGGTATTTTGGATTTATTTAATTTAATTTTTGAGAATAAATTTTAGTTGCTAAGAAGGCCTTGCACAGTTGCAGGGTGTGTACTTTATAAATGTGTGGTAGTTGTCACGTGCCAATCTTATAGTTGGGTTCGGGGCATGACAATTATAATGGTATGAAAGCTTAGGTTATGATCTTGTAGACTCTATACTAGGATTTGATTTGGAATAAGGTTTGCACACTAGGAATTACGGTCATAGTCATTGTTTATGAAGGTTATTAAGCCATAGATAGTGTTCTTTTGATGACTTGATGAGAAGTGTAAGTGAGGTTCCATCATAAGATGATTTGTTAGGTCAAATTTGAAGGATTTGATACTTATGTCTACATGGTCATGCATACGTGACTTATAAATACAAAAAGGGAGGATTTTAATTGATATACTTCTATGATCATATACTAGTTTTAAGTGGGTATATTTTTTATTCTTGAAAATTTTGTAATTGATTAGATTGGTTATTAAAACTTCTTCTTATTAAAAGGAAAAGAGAGTGAGAAAAGAACAAGCAAAGGAAATCTTCCTACTGTTTTGTGACTGATCTTTTGAAAACTCATTTGATAATTTTGCCTAATATAGTTGACCTACCTAAGGTTAGTTTGATCTGTAGGAGATTCTCATAGGTTTAATTATTGAATGATAGTTTACTATATGCCCTATTTAGAATTTGGAGTGCTGTTAGGAAATTGTAAATTGCAAAACTTTGTTTAAGGGTTAAGGTTTGATGTTGGAGCTATGATTCCTTGACTTTAGTTTATATGGAGTAGGGAAATTAATGGAAGGTTTGTAGTGTGAAGGGAAAATCAATTTGTGGTAATTGTAGTTCACATTATATTATATGTTATTATATAAATTCTGAGGGTGTTTAAAGAATTTGGTAATATATCGATGACTTCTTTGGATTCTAATGTTAAGGACCAACTTTTTGGGATCATTTAGGGTTGACCTACATGGATTACCTAGCTTTATTTATGTGTGAGGTGGTCCCTAAATGTTTTTGAGACATGTTCTGTTACTTAGAAGTTTGAGGTCCTAATTTTCTTTCTATGGACTTGGAGGATTGTTTAATATCCTAGGGAATAAGTTTTGATACTAGAAATGTAATTCTTTGAATTTTGACAGATAAGAGTTAATGGGTTGGCACAATTAAAAAATAAGGAGGATACAACACAAGAACGTGGTAGTATTGAATTGGACTAGTGAACCATAATTTTGATTGGATATTGAAGGTTTTGGATGGCAAGAGAGTTTGTTTTGAAAGACTATTACAATTTGAATTATAGTTAATTATGGTACATTTTGTTTTATTTTGGCAGATGGTTAATGATTATAAATTGCATTGTACTCTAAGTTCTAGGTTGCTTGGACAATAGTATCGGCAAGTTAAAGAAGGAAAAAAAAAAAAAAAACAAACAAACAAACAAAAGAGGGTTTGAGATACTTCATGGACTATTCCCTTCTAGCCGATGTATACTTAGGGATTTGCTTTCATAATAGGCAATGTAATTATAAGGAACCCAGCTCTTCAATGAGTACTAGCCCAAGTATCATTTGGAGATTAAAGGTGAATAAAGCTTGCTTATTTGAGAAGATAATTTATGGTTAAGATAGAGGATCTGTGAAAGACCTTATATTAATGCTCAATTGATTATTTATAGAGATTTTGAAATTTATTTTTTTCTTACAAATCTTGAGGAAGAGAAGATATAGTGATATACGCATATGTTGTAAATTAGTTTTGAACTTAGGAAGGATTGGAACTTTGGATGCACTACTTAATTTTGAGGTATAGAATTAAATGGATGCTAGCATTCAATGGTCTATGTGAATCTCAAAATTGTGGATTTCCCTTGTTGTAATTTTGGAGACTACTTAGGCCTTGGAATTTTGTTGAAATCAATAATTGATGGAAAATCAGTTATTGGGGTTAATATAAACGAATGGGCCTTGGAACTTTTATTCATATTGAAAGGAACTTAGAGAGCTATTTAGACTAGAGATATGTATATCTTTAAAGAATCTTATATTTTTCGTAATATGATTGTTCTTAAAATATGGGTAATGGAGTAAGAAATTTTATAGTGGTATTGTATTATGCAGCGGAAGCATCATGGCTCCATTTGCTTTAGAAATTTTTATTTTACATATTTTGAGGAAGGAAAAGTCTATGCATATGTTGTGAAATTGTTTTGAACTTATATTTAAGTGAAAGTAATATACAACTCAATGGGATGTTAGAGCATAATGATTTACGGTAGACTTTGATTGTGGTTTTCTTTTATCACAACCTTGGAGGCTCATTCAAATTGAATTATTGGAGATTACTTATTGAAGAAACTATCATTTTTACTGGGTTTACTTGAATGTGTGGGTTTTGAAATTTATATTCACTATGGAGGTAAATTATAGTGCAATTTGGGTCAAGTGATAGGCAATATATATATAAAGGACTTCTTCTTAGTTTAATTGCTCTTACTGTGGTGATGGGAGATAAATTTGTATAGACCAATACGATTGTGGCTTTAGAGTAGCGTAGTGGAAGCATGATAAATTGGTTCAATTTGTGATGAATTCAGAGGACTGAATTCTTATAAGTGGGGGAGATTGTAATACTTGGAAAAAAAAAAGGATTTAAAAGGAGGGGTATTTAAGTAAAAAAAAATTTGGGGCCAATTTTATAATTTATAATTTATAATTATAAGGCAGTTTTTAGAAAATAAGGTTGAAACCCTAGCTATATATAAGCTTATTAAGTCAATGTATATAGAGAGATATTTTGAGAGAGGGGAATACCCAAAGGACTGAATTAGAGAAGGATTGACTATACCTTTGAGGTAAGTGCTTAAGAAATCTTATTCTTTTGTCAAATTTAGACTTTATTTGGTATTAGAATATTTTCTTATGTGAGTATTTTGCCCAACAGTGAGACTTTCTTTAGCCATGGCCGTATGGGTCTGTTCTAAGTAAATTTTCTTAAAGGAATTGTATCGGAACACCAACTTCTTTCTAATATATTATTATTTGTTTATTGACTTGGTAGAGGAATAATAGTGTTTCAATAAAAGCTTGTGGCAAAGCTTGGTTTGTGTGATTGTCCTCATTCCAAAGAAAACTAGATGTGGCAATGGAAAAAAAAAAAAAAAAAGAACACGTGTAGAACTATAGAAGATGGTCTAAGGGTGAATGGAGTTAATATATATATATATATATATGAGCACACGTTTAGAAGATTAGGTGGTGTACTTTTGATCCAATATGGCTATACCTATGGTGTATCTATAGGCTTTATTCCTAGGTACTATTGGTGGCAGAAAGTGGAGGAAATATATATATATATATATATATATATATATGATGAATATAGAGATTTTTAACTATGAGATAATAGTGGGTAACAATTGGATATTTTTAACGATCTCTCTTCTGGCCGAGTATTCATATAAGTTTTATTTTAAAAATATTGGATTATTGAGTAAATGATATTTGAAAAAATTGTTTAGGTGATATCTACGGATTTTAGAGGAAGTGTTAGAGAGAAGTTCCTTCTGATATGGTTTTTAGAGGTAAGTAACCTTATCCTAATTAGGTTTTATTTTGCTTATATTAATATATTTTTAACTGTTGAAAATTTGTTTATAGTTGTTACAATTTTATTTCTATTGTATTACTGATTTCAAATTAAGAATTATCATAAATATATCTGTTTTCTGAATATATGATGTATTTTATTTAACTGTTTTTAGCTATACTGATTCAAAGTAAAGAATAAAGAATTTTCACAAATATATATGAGCATTGAATATAAGATTTATTTTATTTAATTGTTTTTGGGCTATTTTGATTTAAAGTAAAGAATATAAAAATATCACAAATATATTTAAATACTGAATATATGATTATATATATGTATTTGAATGAGATATATTTTTGGTTTGAACTATGATTTGATATATATGATTATGGATAATCTGACTATGAATTGATTCTCTGATATCCAACCAATAGGGGTCATTCATTGGTATTCTGATACCTAAACTAATGTGGGGTTTTTCATTGGTATTCCAATACCCAGCTAATGGGGGTTATTCATTGGTATTCTGATACCCAAACCAATGGGGGTTATTCATTGGTACTCTGATACCCAGCCAAGGGGGGTTATTCATTGGTATTCTGATACTCAGCCAATGAGGGTTATTCATTAGTATTCTGATGCCTAGTCATAAGGATATAGCGTGACCATAATCATAAGAATGTTAAGGGTATGAATGAACATTGAACTATTTTGAGTCCCTAAAACTACATATGTGATTTTGGAACTGTTGAGTATTTAAACTATTTTGAGTCATTAAATTACTTATGTGTTTTTGGAACCTATTGTAAGTTATAGCTTTTGATATATAAAAAACTGACTATTTTCTAAACCATCTATGATATAGGATTAAAGTATGTGATCTATGTACAACTTATTATTTTAAGACCATGAAATTTCTTCAGTTATTTTGAAAATACATAGTATATTATAACTTTTGAAAACACATAGTATATTATAACTTTTGAAAACACATAGTATATTATAATTTCTTCAGTTATTTTTGGTTACTTATTGAGTTGTCAGTTCATCCTCTTTTTTCCCTCCAGCTTCAGATTGTGAAGAATAGCAAGTTTTGGGAGTTTTGATGTTGTGTTGTGAACAGGGAAAGAAACTTAGTGATTTTGGAATTAGATGGCCTTGTAATAGTCTTATATATTTTGACCAATTTGCATTATGTACATGAGGTTTGGATTTTGTTCCTATTAAATTATTGGAGAACTATTCATAAAGAAAATTTTGAGGTATTTTGGATTTATTTAATTTAATTTTGGAGGATAAATTTTAGTTGCTAAGAAGGCCTTGCATACTTGTAGGGTGTGTACTTTATAAGTATGTGGTAGTTATCACGTGCCTATCTTATAGTTGGGTTCAGGGCATGACAAAACCGAACCAAGACAAGGCGAAAAAGAGAAGAAAAATTTTTCGTTCTGAGTACCATTTCTGTCGACCTGTGTTTAAGCATTCCGAAATATTTTTTGAAAAAAATAGTAAAAAAATTTTTAAAAATAAAAAACATCATTCTAGCTTCATTTCTAGGAAAACTGGACCGGTACGGATCAAGAAACAATAAAAAAAAAACTAATAATAAAAATTCTTTCTAGCTACGGTTTCTGCCGACCTAGTTTGGAGCACTCCAAAAAATATTTTAAAAAAATATTGTAGACGAATGAAAAAAAAAATGTCATTCTAGCCGCATATCTAGCCAAATAAGAGATAGGCCAAAATATAGAAAATCCAATTTTTCGTTTTGGGTACCTTTTTCGCCTACCTATGTTGGAGCATTCCCAAAAAAATTTTTGAAACAAATAGTTTAAAATTTGAAAAAATAAAAAACTTCATTCTGGCTTCATTCTAGCCAAACTAGACCGGCATAGGCCAAAAAAGAAAAAAAAAAAAAAAAGTATTTTTCGTTCCTGCTACAGTTTCCGTCGACCTAAGTTGGAGTTTACCCAAAAAAAAAAATAGTAAAATCGGACCTCATTCTAGGTATTTTTTCCACTGATCTGTGTTGGAGCATTCTAGAAAAAAAATTTAAAAAGTAGTAAAAAAATTTAAAAAAATAAAAAATGTCATCGGGCTTCCTTTCTAGCCAAAAGGGACCAAAAAATACTAAAAAAGAGAAAACCAATTATTTGTTGAGGGTACGGTTTCCACTGACCAGGGTTGGATCATCGCCAAAAACATTTAAAAAAATAGTAAAATAAATGAAAAAAATGAAAATCATTTAGGGTTGTGTTGGAGCATACCCAAAAAAACTTATAAAAAAATAGTAAAAAAATGTTAAAAAATAAAAAACTTCATCGGGCTTCATTTCTAGACAAACCGGGCAGGGATCGACCTAAAAAGTGAAAAACGATTTTCTGTTCTAGGTAATGTTTCTGCCGACCTAGGTTGGAGCATTCCCAAAAATATTCAACAAAAAATAGTAAAAAATTTCAAAAAAATTGAAAATTGTCATTCTAGCCTCATTTTAATCCAAACTGGACATGGACAGGAGGAAAAATGGAAAAACATTTTTTCGTTCCAGGTACCACTTTTGCCGACCCGTGTTTGAGCGTTCCCAAAAAACAAATTGAAAAAAAATTGAAAAAATAAAAAATGTCATTCGGGCTTCATTCTAGCCAAATCAGATAGAGATAGGGCGAAAAAGAGAAAAACAATTTTTCATTCCGGGTATGGTTTCTGCTGACCTGGGTTAGAGCATTCCCAAAAATATTTTAAAAAATAAAACTTCAAAAAAAAAAAAAAAAAAAAAGAGTCAATCTTGCTTCATTTCTTACCAAACCAAACCGAAATAGGTTGAAAAAGAGAGAAACAATTTTTCATTCTGGGTACGGTTTTCGCTGACCTATGTTTGAGCATTCCAAAAAAGAATTGAAAAAAGTATAATTTTTTATTAGAAAACTAAAAACGTCATTCTGGCTTCATTTCTTGCAAAACTGGGCTGAGACAAGCCGGGAAAAAAAAAATGTTTTGGCTACAGTTTCTGCCGACTTGGGTTGGAGAAATCTCGAAAATTTTTTAAAAAAAATGTAAAAAAATGTTATTCTAGCCACATATCTAGCCGAATAGGATCGGGACAAGCCAAAATAGAGAAAATCGTTTTTTTCATTCTAGGTAACTTTTCCACCTACCTATGTTGGAGCATTCCCAAAAATATTTTGAAATAAATAGTTAAAAAATTTTAAAAAATAAAAAACTCTATTTTGGCTTCATTTCTAGCCAAACTGAACCACGATTTTCGCCGACCTGGGTTGGAGCTTTCCAAAAAAATTCAAAGAATAGTAAAATTTAAAAAAAATAAATAAATCATTCAGGCTTCATTGGTAGCTAAATCATACCTCGTTACGGGTATTGTTTCAACCAATCTGTGTTGGAGCATTCCTAACAAAATTAAAAAAAAAAAAAAAAATTTAAAAATAAAAGACATCATCGGGCTTCCTTTATAGCCAAACGGGACTGGGAAATGCTGAAAAAGAGAAAAACAATTTTTCGTTCCAGGTATGATTGGAGTGTTCCCATAAAAATTTAAAAACAAAATAGTAAAAAAATAAAAAAAGTCATTATGGCTTCAATTCTAGCCAAATCAGACCGTGACGGGGCGAAAAAGAGAAAACCAATTTTTTGTTCTGGGTTCGATTTTCGCAGACCTGGGTTGAAGCATTGCCAAATTTTGTTTAAAAAAAATAGTAAAATAAATTCAAAAAAAAAAAGACGCCATTGTGGCTTCATTTCTAGCAAAATCGGATCAAAAAAAGCCAAAAAAAAAAAAGCAAAACAATTTTTCGTTCTGGCTACGGTTTTTGTCGACAGGGGTTAGAGCTGTCCCAAATTTTGTTTTTTTTTTTTTTTTTTAAATCATACAGGCTTCATTGCTAGCTAAATCGGACGAGGACGGGCCGAAAAAAAAAAAGAAAAAACAATTTTTCGTTCCGGGTATCGTTTTCCATCGACCTGGGTTGGAGTAGGGATGACAGTTGTTATCCGATCTATGGGTACTGACCTGGCCCGACCCGATAAACAATAAGGTTGGGTTTGGGTTTTTAAAATAAAACCCGAAGTGGGTTTGGGTCGTGTTCAGATTTTTGCAGAACCTAGCCTGAACCCGGACTCGGACTTGACCCGTTCAAGACTAAAATTACCCAGAAAACCTACTCTTTCTCTCTCTCTCTCTCTCTCTATATATATATATATATATATATATATATATATATACTTATAAACCCTCATCTCTCATTTCACACATACAGCCCAGCCGTCCCACTTTCCTCTCCTTCTCTCTCACAATCCTCTCCCACTCTCACTCACTCTCCTCTCCTCTAACCACCACAGCCACAACCAAGCCTCACTCATTCTCTTCACTTCTCACGGTCTCACCACCACAACCCCAATCAAGCACAGAAAACAAGATCCAAGAAAAAAAATTCTTCACCGACGAATCATCCTCAATCCTCTCTACATACATGTCAAAACTCCCACCAATCACCGATCCTACACCACTCTTTCAATAGCCACCGACAGAAGCCTGCGACGTCCACTGCTAGCTACAGACTAACATCGCATAAAGCTATTGTTATGCCGAGAGCTTTTTTTTTTCTTTTTCTCTATGTAAAGTAAGGGGAATTTATCTTTTCGTTGGCTGGGTTTGCCATTATTGTGAGCCAAATTTGTTAGGTTTTTTTTTTTTTTTTGCTGGTGGGATTTTTATATTTGCTAATTTTTCTTCTGGGTTTGCAAAATTTCTGCAATTTGTTGGATTTTGGTTATGGGTTTGTTTGTTAGATCTTGGCATCCGTTTGGATGGCAAGAAAATAGCCAAGAAAATGTTGTAATTATTTTTTCTATGATTTGTGTTTGTGATTTTGGGATTTCTGTGCTTGTGATTTTGGGTTTGTGAATCGTGATTTTTTGAGTCTGTGATTTTCTATGTTTATGATTCTGATTTTTGTGTCGAGCATTACAGGACGGGGCCTGTGGAGCCCAACGGTGGGGGGGGGGGGCTGGGTTGAAAATAAAAACCCATTTATTAAATGGGCTGGGTTCGGGTAATGTGTATAGACCTGTGGGATAGGTTCGAGCATCAAGAAACCTGACCCGAACCCAATTCATTGCCATTCCTAGGTTGGAGCATTACAAAAAAAAAAAGTAAAATAATGAAAAAAAAATGAAAAGTGTCATTCTAGCCTCATTTCTATTCAAACTGGACTGGGACAAAATGAAAAAGAGAGAAACAAGTTTTCGTTTTGGCTACAGTTTTAGCTAACTAGGGTTGGAGCTGTCCCAAAAAAAAAAAAAAAAAAAAATCGTTCAGTCCTCATTGCTAGCTAAATCGGACAAGGACGGGCCAAAAAAAAAAAACAATTTTTCATTTCGGGTATTATTTTCGCCGACCTAGGATGGAGCATTCCAAAAAAATATTAAAAAAATAAAGTAAAAAAAAATGAAAAATATCATTCTAGCCTCATTTCTATCCAAACCAGACCAGGATAGGACGAAAAAGAGAAAAAAAAATTTCATTCCAAATACCGTTTTCGCTGACTTGTGTTTGAGGATTTCTAAACAAATTAGAAAAAAATAGTAAAAAATAATAAACGTCATTTATGCTTCATTTCTAGCTAAATCGGACCAGGAGAGGTCGAAAAAGAGGAAAAAAATTTGTTCCAAGTATGGCTTCTGCTGACCTGGGTTGGATCATTCCAAAAAAGATTCTAAAAAAATTGTAAAACATTAAAAATGTATTTCGGGCTTCATTTCTAACCAAACTAGACCAAGAAATGCTTAAAAAAAAAAAAAAAAAAAAAAAAAAAAAAAAAAAAAAAAAACTTTGTTCTGGGTACGGTTTCCACCAACCTGGGTTGGAGCATTCCTAAAAAGATTCAAAAAAAAAAAATAGTAAAAAAATTCAAAACAATGAAAAATTTCATTCTAGCCTCATTGCTATCCAAACCAGACTAGGACAGGACGAAAAAGAGAAAAAAAAATTTTTGTTCTGAGTACCGTTTCCACTAACCTGTGTTTGATCATTTCCAAAAAAATTTGAAAAAAAGTAATTTTTTTCATAAAATAGAAAAAGTAATTCAGGCTTCATTTCTAGCCAAACCGGAACGGGACAAGCCGAAAAAGAGAAAAACAATTTTTCATTTCAGGTTCTGTTTCCGTCGACTAGTGTTGGAGTGTTCCCAAAAAAATTTAAAAAAAGAATAGTAAAAAAATTCAAAGAAAAAAAAAATCATTAGGGCTTCATTTCAATACAAACTGGACCGAGACGAGCCGAAAAAAAAAAAAAAAAAAAAAAAAAAAAACAGTTTTTCGTTCTGAGTATCGCTTCCGTTAACCTGGGTTGGAGCATTCCAATAAAAAAATAAAAAATAAAAATAGTAGAAAAATGAGAAATGTCATTCTAGCATCATTTCTATCCAAACTGAACTAAGACAGGACAAAAAAGAAAAAAAAAAAAAAATTTGTTCCAAGTACCGTTTCTGCCGATTTGTGTTTGAGCATTCCCAAAACAAATTGGAAAAAATGGTAAAAAAAAAAAAACCTAGGTTGGAACATTCCCAAATTGTTTTTTTCAAGAAAAATAGTGAAAAAATTCAAAAATAAAAAACTTCATTCTGGCTTCATTTCTAGCCAAACCGGACTGGAACAGGCGGAAAAGGTGAAAAACAATTTTTCGTTCAAGTTATGGTTTCCGTCAACCTGGGTTGGAGCATTCCAAAAAATTTGTATAAAAAAATAGTAAAAAAATTCAAAAAAATAAAACACATCATTATGTCTTCATTTCAAGCTAAACTGGACCAAGAGATGCTGAAAAAGAGAAAAAAAAAATCCTTTCCAGGTAGGGTTTCCGCTAACCTGGGTTGGATGTATTAAAAAAATTAAAAAGAGAAAGTCATTCTAGCTTCAATTCTAGCCAAACCAGACCGAGACCGGCCAAAAAAGAGAAAAAAAATCTTCCGTCCTAGGTACGGTTTCCATCGACCAGGGTTGTAGCACTATCGAAATGTTTTTTAAAACATAGTAAAAAAAAATTCAAAAATATTAAAAAAAAACGTTAATCTGGCTTTGTTTCTATCCAAACCGGACTGGAACAGGATGAAAAAGTGAAAAACAACTTTTCGTTCCAGGTACGGTTTTCAAAGACCTAGGTTGGAGCATTCCCAAATTTTTTTTTTAAAAAAATGGTAAAAAATTCAAAAAAATAAGAAATGTCGTTATGGCTTCTTTTCTATCCAAACCGAAACCAAACAAGGCGAAAAAGTGAAGAACAATTTTTCGTTCTAAGTATCGTTTTCGCCGACCCGTGTTTGAGCATTTCAAAAAAAAAATTTGAAAAAAATTGTAAAAAGTTTTTATAAAATAAAAATCATCATTCTAGCTTCATTTTTAGCAAAATCGAACTGGGACAAGCCGATAAACAAAAAAAAAAAAACAATTTTTCGTTCCAATTACGGTTTCCGCCGACCTAGGTTGGAGAGCTCCCGAAAAAATTAAAAAATAGTAAAACAAAATTTCATTCTAGCCACATATCTAGCCAAATAGGACTAGGACAGGCTGAAATAGAGAAAACCTATTTTTCGTTCTGGGTGCCTTTTCCACTTGCCTATGTTGGAGCATTCCCAAAAAATTTTGAAAAAAAATAGTTAAAAAATTTTA
The DNA here is from genome assembly GCA_032878915.1 of Castanopsis chinensis. NCBI lineage: Eukaryota > Viridiplantae > Streptophyta > Magnoliopsida > Fagales > Fagaceae > Castanopsis > Castanopsis chinensis. The sequence continues at coordinate 3,758,617 of JAVQMG010000102.1, forward strand.
AAAAATAAAAAATACCATTCTGTCTTCATTTCTAGCCAAAATGGACTAGGATAGGCTGAAAAAGAAAAAACAAAAAATTTCGTTCCAGCCACGGTTTCCGCGGACCCAGGTAGGAGCTTTCCCAAAAAAATTCAAAAAATAATAAAAAAATTCAAAAAAAAAAAAAAAAAAACATCATTTAGGCTTCATTGCTAGCTAAATCAGACCTCGTTTCGGGTATTGTTTCGACTATCTGTGTCTGGAGCATTACCAACAAAATTCAAAAAAATAGAAAAAAAATTAAAAAAAATGTTATCGGGCTTCCTTTCTAGCCAAACGGGATCGGGAAATGCCGAAAAAGAAAAAAAAAAGTAGATTTTTGTTTCAGGTACGATTTTCGCTTACTGGGGTTGGAGCAGTCCCAAAAAAATAAAAAATAAATAAAGAAAACATCATACAGGCTTCATTGCTAGCTAAATGGGATGAGGATGGGCCAAAAAAAAAAAAAAGAGAAAAACAATTTTTCGTTTTGGGTATCGTTTCCGCCAACCTAGGTTGGAGAATTCCAATTTAAAAAAAAAAAAAAAAATAGAAAAGAAAAAGAAAAATGTCATTCTAGCCTCATTTCTATCCAAACTAGACAAGGATAGGACGAAAAAGAGAAAAACAATTTTTTGTTCTAGCTATGGTTTCCGTTGACCTGGGTTGGAGCTGTCCAAAAAGAATTTATTGAAAAAAAAAAAAAAAAACATCATTCAGGCTTCATTGCTAGCGAAATCGGACGAGGACGGGCGAAAAAAAGAAAAAACAATTTTTTGTTCCGGGTATCGTTTCTGCCGACCTAGGTTGGAGCATTCCAAAAAAAATAAAAAATAAAAAGTTAAAAAAATGAAAAAAATGAAGAATGTCATTCTACCCTCATTACTATCCAAACCGGACCGGGACAGGATGAAAAAGAGAAAAACAATTTTATGTTCCGAGTATCGTTTCCATTGACCTCTTTTTGAGGATTCCCAAAAAAATTAGAAAATAATAGTAAAAAAATTATAAAAAATAAAAGACTTCATTTAGGCTTCATTTCTAGGCAAATCGGACTAGGATAGGCCAAAAAAGAGAAAAACAATTTTTCGTTCCGGATACAGTTTCCGTCGACCTAGGTAGGAGCAGTCCCAAATTTTTTTTTTTTAAAAATAGTGAAAAAGTTCAATAAAAAAAAAAAATGTCATTTTGACTTCATTTCTAGCCAAACTGGACCGGAACAGGTGGAAAAAATGAAAAGCAATTTTTCGTTCAGGGTATGGTTTCCACCAACTAGGGTTGGAGCATTCCCAATTTAAAAAAAAAAAAAATAGTAAAAAAAATTCAAAAAAATAAAAAACGTCATTATGGCTTCATTTTTAGCCAAATTGGACCAGGAGAGGCCGAGATAGTGAAAAAAAAAAAACAATTTGTTCCATGCATGGTTTCCGCCGACCACCGTTGGATCATTACCAAAAAGATTTTAAAAAAATTGTAAAAAAATTTTAAAAAAATATTATTATTATTATTATTATTTTTCAGTTTTTCAACTTGTTCGGTCCGGTTTGGATAGAATTGAAGCTAGAATAATGTTTTTTTTTTTTGAATTGTTTACTATGTTTTAGAAAACATTTTGGTAGTGCTCCAACCCACGTTGGTGAAAACCATACTTGGAACATAATTTTTTTTGCTTTTTTCTCTTTTTCTAGGCTGTCCTATTTCAATTTGGCTAGAATTGAAGCTAGAATGACTTTTTTTTTTTTTAGTTTTTTTAGTTTTTTTTTTTAAAATCATTTTGGGAATGATCCAACCCAGGTTGGCAAAAACCGTACCTGTAAAGAAATTTTTTTTTTTTTCTCTTCTTCGGCTTCTCCTGGTTCGATTTGGCTTGAAATGAAGCCATAATGATGTTTTTAATTTTTTTTGAATATTTTTTTAAATCTTTTTGGGAATGCTCCAACCCAAGTCAACAGAAACAGTTCCTTGAACGAAGAATTGTTTTTCACTTTTTTCACTTGTTCTGGTCTAGTTTGGCTAGAAATGAAGCCACAATGATGGTTTTTTTTTTTTTTTTTTCACTATTTTGTTTTTTTAAATTCGGGAATGCTCCAACCTAGGTTGGCGGAAACCATATCTGGAACGAAAAAATGTTTTTCTCTTTTTTGGCCTGTCCTGGTCTAGTTTGGCTAGAAATGAAGCATGAATGACGTTTTTTTTTTTTTTTTTTAATAATCTTTTTACTATTTTTTCCAATTTTTTTTTGGGGATGCTCAAACACAGGTCGACAGAAATGGTACCCGGAAAGAAAAATTGTTATTTTCTTTTTCATTTGGTCTGGGTCTGGGTTTGGTTAGAAATGATGCTAGAATGACATTTTTCATTTTTTTTATTATTTTTTTTGGAATGCTCCAACCCAAGTCAGCGGAAACAATACTCATAATGACTTTTTTTTTTTTTACTAATTTTTTTTTGGGAACACTCCAACGCTAGTTGGCAGAAATCTACCTGGAATGAAAAATCATTTTTCTCTTTTTCACCCTGTCCCGATCCGGTTTGGCTAGAAATGAAGCTCGAATTACGTTTTCTATTTTTTTTTTTTTTTAAATTTACTATCTTTTTCAAATATTGTTTTGGAATGCTTAAACACAGGTTGGCGGAAAAGGTACCCGAAACAAAAAATTGTTTTTCTCTTTTTCGTCCTGTCCCGATCCGGTTTGGATAGCAATGAGGCTAGAATGACATTTTTCATTTTTCACTATTTGTTTTTGAATTTTTTTGGGAATGCTTCAACCCAGGTTGGCAAAAACCATGCCCAGAACAATTTTTTTTTTCTTTTTTGTTTGGCATTTCCCAGTTCGGTTTGACTAGAAATGAAGCCCAAATGACGTTTCTAGAATGGTCAAAAAATTAGTTGAATGATTATAATATGAACTGGGAAGTGTTCTTATATCTAAAAAATCGAAAAGGATCAGATTTATCCCAATCTAGGAGCCTTCGGGCCATGCCCATAATTTCTACCAATCGACACTTGGCACTTGGAAAGTGCTGATCGGCACCCCAAGAGTGCCAAATGGCCCTCTTGGGTGTTGGTCCCTTATTTGAGTTCTAGTCCATTTTGGACTCATTTTTTGAGGTTTTTTGAGCCGAGACTTGCACTTAGATGCGTTTTTAATCCATATTCCAAAAATTAAGCTCCTTTTTTGATGATTCAGGTCTCTACAGCAATGATTATCTTGTAGGTAAACACTCCAAATGATTATCCATAATTTTGTAGTTATCTGATTATCCTCTTTACTCCTATGCAAGCAAACCTATTTTTGACATTAACTAACAACCAATCACAAAATTATTTAATTAATTTTAATTGTTTAGACAATCAGAATTAATTTAAATTAATCATGTGTGGTTGGTTCCATCTAAACAAAATGCATGTAGACCGTGCAAACTTGATCATGCGATATCTTTCAATTCGATGGTCCGATTTGGAAATTGGACATATTGTCACGACTGTTAGAATTTCAAGACCATTTTTATGATATGCGATAAATGAATTAATGCATGTAATGAAATCAGGAATTTTGGGTATAAGAATGACCATTCTAGTCATCTTCCTTGATTAAATTATGAGTGTAAAATCGAGTGTCTACACAATCAGAGCAAACGTGATAGGGAAATTTATTGAAGAAGCCCCAGCAGAAATGATAGCACCATCACTGTTGATGAGCCAAGAAAAATGATTATGCAGCAACCAGAGGTAGCCAATATAGTGATAGGAAACAGTCACACTTTGATTATGTTAAGAGATCTAAAAGTTTGAAAGATACCTCTCTTAAAGAGCACCATGAATATGTGGACTAGAGATGTTCCAATCAAGACAAACGTGATAGTGAAATTTATTCAAGAAGCCCCAGCAGAAATGATAGTCATGGTCAGTCACATGTGCAAAGTAGTCATCAAAGAGAGCGAGATGATCTGGAGGTGTTCAATACGAGGCACCATTAGATTGAGCAGCCATCTTCTGGCATGTTAAAATATCATTATAGTAGATCATCTTCATCTTGGTTAAATTTTGTGAATGATTCAGTTGCAAAAAAAGACGAACAAAATCAAATGTTGAGGATAGAAGGGTAAGAAAAACATATGAAAAGCATAGTTCAGACTTTTTGGTATAAAATGCTTGTGAGGATTGATACATTCCTTTAGAATCTCATGATATGTATGAATATGATCTCTCCACTGGCAGCAAGCACCAGGCCAGATAAATTGTGTTACAGAATTGCTTGACCAACCTATCATCTTCTCTTCAATAAGGAACTTTCCTGGCTACCATGATAACTCTGAGTAGCTTCATCTTTTGAAGTGAGTAATTCTATTTTTTCTAATATCCGTTTTAAGCATGATTTTATCTTTGTTTGAATGTGTAGTTAGCTTTTGACACTGTTTATTCGAATAACTTTGCAGTACAAACTCATCAGGCTTCAGCAATTTAATCTACACTTGTATTTTCCTTTGTATCCTTGAACTGTTTTCTTATTTGTTTGCTGTTAAGCTCAGTGTGATTTCTCCAAACTCATCTAGATCCTAGACGATATTTGTTTTTGCATAAAATATTTTCCAGAAGTTGTTTCATAATATTTGGTGCAACTGAAAATTGTTTGTCAACAGAATGTTTTTGGTCTGCTGTCTCAGGCAACCAAAAATAAAACCTATACTCCTAAAAATATATGTAGTAGTGCGAGTAAGGATCGTTCCCGCGGAGAGTATCTAGCCTAGTTTTATGCCACGTGAACAAGGAGGGGGGGGGGTTTGAGTATAATGAAAACAACTTTAAGAAAAACAATTAAGGAACAATTCGAATTAAAATATCAAAATCAATCAAAAGAACAATCCTTGGTCTAAGTCAACATCCACCACCGGAATTTCCAACTGATCATTGATGCAAGTATATATCAATTCACACTTTGAATATTCACCGTTAGAACTATTTTCCTATCTCTCCTTAGTCGCAGTAAATTAGAAATCAAGCGATCTAATCAACCCTAACTACTAAACAACCCAAGACAAGCGCTAAAGGTTTAATCTAGTAGCAACCTTAAGAATTAGAGAGATCGATGAAACTAAACAACACAAGCACAAGCAGTTGTATTTAATTTAATCGAGCGTTCTTCCTAAGATCTAATAATTTCTGGCATAGCAAATCATTAAATCTTGGTTGCTTCACAAATTAGAGCGATTAAATAATTACGGATTTGATATCTAACCTAGCAGTAGATTGCAATGAATAATAAACTAGTAGGTCTCCTAGTAATTAAACGAGACAATCATGAAAATAGGCATAGAAGAACATCTGATACTCAAAGCATAAAATTTAACAATAAAAACAAATTAAATCTCACAGTTTTATTGATTCTAAGGCTTCTGTTTCCTTCCACTAAGTATAAAAGTTTTAGCCACGCAGGGCCATGACAGAAAATTTGAAGGAGAATAAACAATGACTCTAGTACCAAGCAAATAAGATTGAAACTTTTCTAAAGCAAAAACAATAGCTAAAAATTCTTTTTTAGTAGTTGAATAATTTCACTAGGCATCACTCAAAGTCCTTGAACCATAATAAATGGCATGAGACGCTGATCCAATTCTTTGACCCAAAACAGTGCCTACTGCATAATCACTTGCATCGCACATTATCTCGAAAGGAACGTTCCAGTTAGGGGGTTGGATAACTGGGGTAGAAGTCAACAATTCTTTCAGCTTATTAAATGCCTTTTTTCACGCCTCATTGAACTCCAAAGCCACATCCTTTTGTAGCAACCTGCATATGGGTAATGCTATTTTGGAGAAGTCCTTGATGAACCTTCGATTAAAACCTGCATGTCCAAGAAAAGAACGAACTTTCTGCACACTAGTAGGATAAGGTAAAGATTGAATAATATCAACTTTAGCTTTATCTACCTCAATTCCCTTAGATGAAAAAACATGACCCAAAACTATACATTGTTCAACCATAAAATGATATTTTTCAGAATTTAACACAAGGTTAGTTTCTATGCATCTTTGAAGAACAAGTGTAATGTTATGCAAACAATTGTCAAAGGAGTCTGCATAAACTGTGAAATAATCCATAAAGACTTCTATGATATGCTCAATATAATCTAAAAATATGCTAACCATACACCTTTGGAAAGTGGCCGGGGCGTTGCAAAGGCCAAAGGGCATGCGACAATATGCAAAAGTCCCGTATAGGCATGTAAAAGTTGTCTTTTCTTGATCCTCTAGAGCAATTGCAATATGAAAATAACTTGAATAACCATAAGGAAACAATAGTAAGAATGACTAGCTAACCCTTCAAGAATTTGATCAATAAAAGGCAGAGGGAAGTGGCCTTTGTGAGTTATAGCATTTAATTTTCTATAATCTATACAAACCCACCACTCATATTGAATACGGGTAGGAACTAACTCATCATTTTGATTTTTCACAACAGTTATTCCAGTCTTTTTAGGAACCACTTGAACTGGGCTAACCCAATTGCTATCCGAAATAGGATAAATCACTCCAATTTCAAGAATTTTGAGGATCTCCTTCTTCACTACATTCATCATGAGTGGGTTCAATCTTCTTTGTGGTTGATGAGAAGGTTTTTCTCCCTCTTCAAGTAAGATGTGATGCATGCATGTAGACGGGCTAATTCTTTTAATATCTGCAATTATCCAGCCAATAGCCATCTTTTGCTCCTTAAGGACTCGCACAAGCTTTTCTTCTTGCGGTGCACTCAGTTTATTGGAAATGATCACTGATATCATTCCTTCGTCTCCAAGGAACACGTACTTAAGGTGACTAGAGAGAGGCTTCAAATCTGGAATGGGGGCCTACAAAACAGAGGGTAAAGGTCTCTTGTTAGAAACTGGTAACGTGATATGAGGAGCGTTACCTGACTATTGAAATTTCTGAAAATCATTCAATGCTGCAATAGTTTCCTATAAATCAATACTCAAGGCTAACTCCTCATTCTCTTTTTCAAGATGCTTACTAATGGCAACTTTCATTCCATCTTTTCCATCAAGTTCAAAAACTTCCTGTGCTAAAGAATTAATCACATCAATTGAATAAATGAGATTATCATCATCAGGATATTTCATGGCATCATATATATTAAACTAAACAATTTCACCATCAAATTCCATGGTAAGTGTGCCACTATGAACATCTATCTTAGTCTTGGATGTCTTTAGGAATGGTCTTCCTAACAAAATAGGAGTAGTTTGATCACCATTCTCCATATCAAGCACATATAAATCAGCAGGGAAAACCAAATCATTAACTTACATAAGAGCATCCTCAACTATACCTTTAGGATAGGCAATAGATCTATCAGCCAATTGAATCACAACACCAGTTTTATTCAAAGGTCCAAGTACTAAAGAAACATATATAGAATATGGTATGACATTGATAGAAGCTCCTAAATCAAGCATAGCCTTCTCAAGTTGAGTGTTACCTATTGTACAAGGGATAACAAACATACCTGGATCTTTGCACTTTGCAGGGAACTTTCTTTGAATTACTGCAGAAACATTCTCCCCTACTTTCACCTTCTCACATCCTTTAAGTTTTTGTTTCCTCTTAATTGTACACAGTTCTTTCAGGAATTTAGCATAACGAGGTACTTGTTTAATAGCATCTAAAAGTGGAATATTTACCACTCGCATCTACAAAAAGTCTCAAATAAATCTTTATTTTGCTAATCTTTTCTAGATTCTGCTAAAGCATGAGGAAAAGGAGGGTCTAGTTTATAATCAGAAAGAGGAGGAAACTTATGCTTAGGTACCTCATCGTCATTGGGAATGTTCCTGTCTACAACAACGTTTTTCTTCTTTTCTTGCTTCGACAATGCAAGGGCTACCTTTACTGGAATCTCAACCTCTTTACCATTTCTCAAAACGATTGCACTTGTATTTTTTCTTGGATTTACTACTATTTAAGAGGGTGACAGGCCACAAACGCGTTGACCCCTAGTGATAAATTAAATTGATTAATTAGGCAAGTTATTAAATAATCAAGTTAACATGCAATATCACGTGATAGCACAAACAAATCACCAAAACTAAAGTATGCAGGGGAAAAATAAAAGACACGGTGATTTGTTTACGAATGGGGAAAACCTGACGACAAAAACCCCACTTGGTGATTTAAGGTCACCACTCCCGAAACTCCACTATTATCACAACAAGCGATTACAAGCAAGGAATCCCAAGTACCTTACCAACCTACAATTGAACCCTTACCCTAATACCCAATTGGACTTGCTCTGTAATAACAGTTTCTCCTTTTCAATGCACGACTCCCAAGTACGTGGCTAACCAATTGCGTGGATCTCAGTACGTGACTTCAATTCACCAACTAGAGAGAGAGTTGTTGGCTGCAAAGTTCTTCAGATTATCTACACGATGAAGATCAAGAAGATGCTTGGTTACAAAACCCTATGATGCACAATACACAGCAATCTTCTTCACAAGAGATGAACTAGGGTACAAACTTTGTCTTTTTTTATCACAAATTGCATGAAAAAGGATTGCTCAATACTTATGAAACTTGCATCTTTTTGACAGCCCTTAAAACAATCATTTTATATGTCTAGGGTTAGGAGAAAAGAAGTCTCAAAGACACATTCACGGATTGGAATTAAAACAGAACTGAAAATCTCTTTTCTTTAAATCTCGACAGATAGAGTTATCGAGGATCTATCGAGAAGCTGTCGAGGCTCGGGCTAAAACAGTTTCTTAAAGCTCGATAGATGCATGTGTCGAGACAGGTGTTGAGCTTTAGTAACTTGTACTTTCCAGCTTGTTTCTTGGATAGATGTGATGACTTCAACACTGAATCTTGAAACACTATTTCTTGAAGCGTTAAACATATCCTAAATCTATCCAATTACAAGTAAAGTGCGTTTTGTCAAAGGATAAGCCAATTACATAAAATAGTGACATATGTCAACAAATTGAACTACATATGTCCTAACAATCTCCCCCTTTGGTAATCCGTAACAAAATCACAACAAATAAATGAAGATATGAGAGAAGTCATAAAGCACTTTAATTCATATTCACTTGTTAAATACAATAAAATCTAACCTAACACAAACTCTTGAAAAACTTTGCAAGAAGAGAGTTTATGACAAGTAGACTTTGACAACCTGTATTTCTGAAACACTTATAAACAAAACACATCAAGGCATCTTTGTGTGAAGCAGAAACAATAGATTGCATACAAGTAAAAGAAACATATGTATAAAGACTAAAAAAAACAACACATGGAAAGATAGGTGAAAGAAACATACATCAACATATATATTAAGAAATAAGTACAATGTATGTCAATACATTATCAATGTATCTCTAAAAAGTTAGAAAAGAAAAGAAATATATGTAATCTTCACTACATCCCTCATATCAACACTCCCCCTATAAAAAATGTCCTATACTAGCTCTCCTCCTAAGTATGACTACTCTCATACACCAAACTACTCCCCCTTTTTGTCAAGAGTGACAAAGGGTAGAGTGTCAAGTAGACATCTCATCAGAAAAGCTCGCATCTCTATCATCATCATCCAAAGCATCATTGTCATCACCGTCATCATCATCCTCAGTCTCAGAAGTGACATGAGGAGGCGGAGGAGAAGCCTCTGGAGCAAAACCACCCAAAGTCGCCTATCGCCTAGCGATGCGACCAACACAAACGTTCACCTGATACAACTCCATGGAGAGAGTATCGAGGCGAGCATCCATGCGCTGAAGCTGCGCCATGGTGTCTCCTAGAGTGACGTCGCTCGAAGAAGAAGGAGCAGATGTCGCTCGAGCAAATCTGGATGTAGTCGGACGGGAGGATGGAGCAACAGCATCTGATTGTCTCGATTTAAACTGTGCCTCGCTATGTTTTACGGTAGCGGCGTCTATGGCAGACATGACATGAAATGGATCGGACGAAGGAAAGGGGATGGAAAAACGGCGAAGTATCCTCGTGATAGCGGAAGGGAAAATGAGCTTATCACGGGTGTCCGTATCTCTATAGACATCTATGATAGAGAAGATAAAGTGTGAAGGGAAGTCTATAGTGAGATGCTCAAGAAGAGACAACAAAAATCGAGCACGAGGCTCTGTGATAGAGTTGTAGTGAGAGAGTGGGTGCAACACAAAAGTCATCACGATGTTAAGGAAACAAGGACCTTTAGCAAAAGGCCGACATGGTGTGTACTGATGATCTCTCCAAGAGGAAGGACGCTCACAGAATGTCGAGATCATCTCGTCTTTGGACACAGTCCATAGATGCTCACATCTGGGGTAATCAGGATGATCCACCCTTGGAACATGAAGAACCTCGGAGACTAACTCCGGAGTGACAGCAAAGCACGTACCTCAAACGCTAGAATAGAAGAGAGGTACTAAAGAATCAATCCCATGGATGTTGGAGTAAAACTCCTGTATCAACACGAGAGGACAGGTGACCGGGACGTCACACAATGACTCCTAAACCCGACTGTGAATGACATCGGGTAGGTCAGTGTCAGCAAACTCTGCCAAGACAACGTGGCGTTCCGAATGAACACCTCGTTTAGAGAAGTTCTCCGAGAAGTCCTTATGGGCTTTCTCATCACGGAACCAGATAGATAAAGGTGTAGAATCCGAAGAAGAAGATCCCTTAGAACACAAAGGGTTCTGGGATGGAATAGACTTACGTTTAGGTGCCATAGACACTACTAACGCAAACATAGAGAGAGGGAGGGGAAGAGAAACACACAGAAAAGTCCCAAACAGTTCAATATAGGAAGAGAAATATTGAAAAGATAGAACGTATGCATGGGAAATGCATGAACATGTGACATGCAAAAATAAAAACATCATGGGCTCAGCCCAACCTAAACCTAACAGCACACAACCAGTTTGCACACATCTAAATGCATGAAAATACAATTAGAATACTAATGTAATGCAATGCATGTAGTTTTAAAGATCAAATCTATAAAATCAACCCAAAAATTTCATGAAACTTTCAACAATTTTGAAAAACCCCAAAAATTTTTAAAAACCTTAAAACTCTCAAAACCTAGGTTTTTAAAACATGAAATGCATGAAGAATGGAAGAATAGATGCTTACCAAGTGAGGAAAAACAAGTAAAACACTTGAAGAATCCTTAGGAAGAGGTTTGGAGAGAGTGAGAAAGGTTTTGGGAGAGAAAAACACCAGCTATCGAGAGAGACAGATCGAGTGAAATGAGAGAAATCGCGACAGAACCTGATATATAGCCCTTCAGTAATTCTCGACAGATGCAGGTATCGAGAGGTGTCGAGACAGCTATCGAGGTAGGTGTCGAGAAAATGCACTTCGATAGATACAGCTATCGAGAACATGTGTCCAAAAAGAAGGATCAAGCATTTAAGAATCTCGATCGATCTAGAAGCTGTCGAGAATCTATCGAGCAGACAGAAAGTTTCTCGATCGATCCACCAGGTGTCGAGAATGTGTCGAGACTGCGTTTAGAAAAAGTCTAAGAAGCTCGACAGACAGCTAGGTGTCGAGGAGGTATCGAGATGCCTTAAAAATAGTTTTTCAAGAGAGGAAAAACACAGACATGAATGCAATCACCCATGCAACTCAACCAAAGATCCAAAAAACACATTTAGCTCTCAATAACATCTCTCATCAAGAATTTTAAAGCACATGGATCCCAAAACACACACACACACTAAACAAGTCTAACCAATTTTATATTTCAAAAATGAGTTAAGACAGTTTAGAAAGCATACATTAACGCATGTAAACCTTGTGATGGCCAAATCACATTGTACCTGCACATGTATCAAGAATAGCAAAGAATATTGCGTGTTGTGTGTGAAAACATCGCAAGATTGCATAAGTGTCTCAATGTTATGACGATTTGAGATATGAGAAAATCACTTTAACTCACACATAATCATAACAGTTTGATGGGGACTATCACCTTCGACGTACATCCTATAACTCCCACATCTCCTAGAAAACACGCTTGCAACCATATTTTAAAGCATTTTTAATCTTTTTGCTTTTATTTCTTTACATATTTTCTTTTATTAAGCATATCATGCATGGGCATACAAGAGAGAGAAAAGAAATACCTAATTATGTTAAGCTTTTGACATTGCACTTTTGCTATGCCGAAGCATACAGATGTCATATCATGATTGGAGAGTAACAGTAGTGAGATGGTTATTTATGCCTTTCTCTTAGGATTTTCTAGTCCTACCCGTCAAAAAGAGTGATACGAGTGTTAAGTAGAAGAGATCACTTAACCTTACTTATCACAAACAAAGAGTTACAAAACTCACTTGCTTAGTTGTGCAGAAGAATGCTCATTTAAGCTACAGGTGATACAAAGTTTAGAAAACTCTGTTTCAATGGCCATTTTAAAAGTTCACAAGAACCAATGCACACAAACACACACTGTTTTTTGTATTTCTCAATTTTTCAATTTTTTATTTTATTTTATTTTATCAGAAAAGCAAAAATAAAACACAAAACTGAAAACACACAAACAAAAACAAGTTAAAGGAAGCAAAAACAATACATAAAACTAGACTGACTCAAAACAGTAAAGCAACACACAAGTAATGCAAAACAGTAAAACGGGGAGAGAGAAGAAAAACTGAACAGAATCACTTAGAACCCTTTTCCTTCCACACCTTGGAAGAACCTTTCCTTTTAGTCAACCCTTGAACCGGTGATGAGGGAGAAGAATATGAACCATTCAAGTTTGAAAGGAACATGAGGGCTTTGAGAATGTCTCCAAGAGGAGCAAGAGAAGTCTGAAGCTGATTCTGGTTCCCAAATGCTATCATACCATTGCTTTGTTGAGTGGCTAGCCACTTGTAGCAATTTGGTCGAGTATGACCGGCAACACCATAATGATAACAGAGATGCTGCTTCTTCTGTTTGGGCTTTTAAGAGATAGCCTTCTTAGTCCTAGGGTTTCTAGTTTCCCTTTTCTCAACTTTAGGGGGTGCTCCTAGGATAGACTTGCCCTTGTCTACGTTCTCACTTGCTAATTCAGTTTTAACATTTTTATCCTCAGTTTTAATGTTATTAGCAGGTGGAACAAAAACAGTTGTACTAGCAGAAGGAGTATTAGAGAGAGAGAATTTATACCCCAATCCAGTACGATCTGAAGAAGATTTCTGAACAGTTAGCATCTCGTCCAGCTTTGCACTTGATGTCCTTTCCAATTGTGCTCTAACTTGAAACAGCTCTGCTTCAAGCTTCTTGGTCTTCTCAGCCAAGAAATTGTTCTCAAACCTTAGTGCTCCAATTGTCTGATTTGCTTCATCAACCTTAGTGGAAAGCTCCTCACGGTCAAGTTCCACATCACTAAACTTCTTGGTGGCCAGCCTATAGAGTTTCTCATGCTTCTCAGAAAGCTTGTACAGTTTCTCATAGGCGGTATGGATATCATCTTGATCATCCATAGTCTCAAACTTGGCATCCACCAATTCCTTTTCTTCATCTACTTCTTCGGTAACCCCATCAGTAGGATTAACAGTGGCAGTGAAGGCATTCAAGATTCCGTCATATTCATTTTCGGAATCATCCTCGGGCTCGGTGTCGCTTAAGGTAACAGCAAGTGCCTTGCTCTTCCTAATACTCTTTAGGTACGTTGGACACTCTTGTTTCATGTGTCCGAAGCCTTGACACTCAAAGCATTTTGGTCCAGCGGGAACAGTGTACTGACTGCCATCCTTGACATCCTTCTTCCCTTTATCTGAATTCTTGAATTGAGAAGAACTGGATTGCCTACGGTCTTTGTTGAAGCCTTTTCCATTGGCATTCTTCATGAATTTCTTGAATTGCCTTGTAATATAGGACTTCATTTTAGAATCTTCATCATCTGAAGAATCATCTGTATCACTGCTCTTGGCTTTTAGTGCCATGCTCTTGCCCTTGCTTGACTTGCCTATCCTAGTCAGCCCTAACTCGTAGGTTTGCAAGTTTCCAACCAGCTTAGTCAGTGGAATTCTGTCAATATCCTTCGATTCCTTTATCGCCGTGATCTTAGCATGGAATCTCTCGGGCAGTAATCTGAGCACTTTTCTTACTATCTTGGGTTCAGGAATGGTTTCCCCAAGATTGAAAGCTGAGTTCACTATGTCTTTGAGCTTTGCATAGAACTCATCAAATGACTCATCCTCCTCCATCTTAATTTCTTCAAAGCTTGTAGTGAGCCTCTGTAGCTTTGAATCCTTGACAGCCTTAGTTCCCTCATAGGTTGTCTGAAAAATGATCCATGCTTCCTTAGCAGTTTCTGTTGAGGAAATTTTCTTGAACTCCTCATTGGTGACTGCACTGAATAGGGCATTCAATGCTCTACTGTTGAAATTTGCCGCCTTGATCTTGGCATCATCCCAATCGGCCGGCGCTTCTGTAGGCTTGGTCCAGCCTATCTCCACAGCTTGCCACACTTTCTCATCTAAAGACTGCAAGAAAGCTCTTATGCGTACTTTCCAGTATGCATAGTTAGTGCCATCAAATAATGGAGGTATAATAAGAGATTGACCTCTATCCATGACAGCAGGGGTCAATGGATCACACACAAGGGTTAAACCCTAATCAGAGCGTGCCTGCTCTGATACCACTTGACAGGCCACAAACGCGTTGACCCCTAGTGATAAATTAAATTTATTAATTAGCCAAGTTATTAATTAATTCAGTTAACATGCAATATCACGTGGCAACACAAACAAATCACTAAAACTAAAGTATGCAGCAGAAAAATAAAAGACACGGTGATTTATTTATGAATGGGAAAAACCTGACGGCAAAAACCCCACCGGGTGATTTAAGGTCACCACTCCCGAAACTCCACTATTATCACAGCAAGCGATTATAAGCAAGGAATCCCAAGTACCTTACCAACCTACAGTTGAACCCTTACCCCAATACCCAATTGGACTTGCTCTGTAGTGACAGTTTCTCCTTTCAATGAACGGCTCCCAAGTACGTGACTAACCAATTGCGCGGATCCCAGTACGCGACTTCAATTCACCAACTAGAGAGAGATTTGTTGGCTGCAAAGTTCTTCAGATCATCTACACGATGAAGATCAAGAAGATGTTTGGTTACAAAACCCTATGATGCACAATACACAGCAATCTTCTTCACAAGAGATGAACTAGGGCACGAACTTTGTCTTTTTGATCACAAATTGCATGAATAAGGATTGCTCAATACTTGTGCAACTTACATCTCTTTGACGGCCCTTAAAACAATCCTTTTATATGTCTAGGGTTAGGAGAAAAGAAGTCCCAAAGACACATTCACGGATTGGAATTAAAACAGAACTGAAAATCTCTTTTCTTTAAATCTCGACAAATAGAGGTATCGAGGATCTGTTGAGAAGCTGTCGAGGCTCGGGCTAAAACAGCTTCTTAAAGCTCGATAGATGCATGTGCTGAGACAGGTGTCGAGCTTTAGTAACTTGCACTTTCCAGCTTGTTTCTTGGACAGACGTGATGACTTCAACACTGAATCTGGAAACACTGTTTCTTGAAGCGTTAAACACATCCTAAATCTACCTAATTACAAGTAAAGTGCGTTTTGTCAAAGGATAAGCCAATTACATAAAATAGTGACATATGTCAACAAATTGAAGTACATATGTCCTAACAGAGGGTAATTTCCTTGAACTTTGCGCCTCTAGCCGACTAATTATGGTTGCCATTCGGCCCATCTGATTGTCCAAACTTTGAATATTGGCCCTCACCTCTTGTTGAAATTGAAAAGTATTAGCATTAAGAGACTTAACAATATCTTCTAAAGACACATCAAAATTAGAAGTTTGGCCCGTTTGTTGGCTAAGGGGGGTGGCTGCTTATATTGCTAGCAACTTGGGTGGTTTTAAGTCGTGGGCTGATTTACTTGTGGATTCCCATAGCTAAGATTGGGGTGATCCCTCCATCCAGGCTTATACATGGTCGAATAAGGATCATACTTCCTTTGCGGTTGTCCAGGAAAACCATCTGCCACATTCACTTGCTTAATGGGCTCTTCTTGAAGAGTTGGGCACATATTGGTTGGATGCCCTACTACCGAACAAATCCCACAAGCCTTCATCATTTGCATATTACCTATAGCCATTTGATGAACAAGAGAAGTTAGACTCGCAATTTGTTATTCAAGGGAGGAGATGTTTACCTTATTAACATGCTTAGATGGAGGGTTAAGCCTAGTGCCAAATTTTTGAGAATTGGCCGCCATGCCCAGGAGTTTTATCCACCAAAGGTCCTCTACTAGCTGCATCAATCATGCTCCTATCAATGGGTATAAGTCCCTCATAGAAATACTAGATAAGTAGCTGCTCACTAATTTGATGATGGGGGTAGATTGCACATAATTTCTTGAAACGTTCCTAATATTCATGTAGGGACTCTCCGTTATGCTGTCTTACTCCACAAATTTCTTTTCGAATGTTGGTTACCCTTGAAGCTGGGAAATATTTCTCCAAAAACAACTTATAAATCTCGTTCCATGTTTTAATACTCCTGGAGGGTAGATAATAGAGCCAATCCTTAGCTGAATCCTTCAAAGAAAATGGAAAGGCTCTTAATTTAATTTGATCTTCAGTCACCCCCGTGGGCTTCATACTCGTGCATACCACATGCAACTCCTTTAGATGCTTGTGAGGATCTTCACTTGCAAGGCAATGAAAAGTGGGCAAGAGATGTATTAGTCCAGATTTTAATTCAAAAGTAGTAGTAGCATCTAAAGTAGGGAATGTTAAGCATAAGGGTTATTGATTCAAATCAGGGGCAGCAAGCTCTTTCAAAGTTTGATTTCCAGTCATGACTTCCTCCTCTTCTAAATTAGAATCGCTAGCAAATAGGGAATCAAGAGCTAGATTGTGCTTTTCAGAATTTCTTTGAAATTTTCTCCTTAACTTGCACAAAGTTCTCTTTATTTCTGGCTTGTACTGCAAATCACCTTGATTAGAAGATTGAGTTACAGTCATAAACAATCAAGGAAACTCTAATAAACCATGAAAACAAAATCAAGAAAAATCTAGAGTAATAAAAATAAATAAAAATTCTATGCTAAAACACAAAAAATACCTAAAAACCCTAGAAAACGGTGGAATTTGGCCTCGAAAGGGTGGGGCTAGTAATCCAAATGATTAATTAGTCTTGCTCAGAACATCGTTTACCTTAAAAAACTATACTATCAAGGCCTAATTCTATCGCAATCAAAATTCTGCCGAAACCGTAACTACTGAAAACTAACGATTTTTTTTTTTTTTTAATTTCAAGAACGAAATAAGGTTCACAAGAAGCACAAAAATCAACTAGAATCACTCCCCGGCAACGGTGCCAAAATTTGGTGTAATGTCACAGGCAACCAAAAATAAAACCTATACTCCTAAAAAAATATGTAGTAGTGTGAGTAAGGATCATTCTCTCGGAGAGTATCTAGCCTAGTTTTATGCTACGTGAACAAGGAGGGGGGGGGGGTTTGAGTATTATGAAAACAACTTTAAGAAAAACAATTAAGGAACAATTCAAATTAAAATATTGAAATCAATCAAAAGAACAAACCTTGGTCTAAGTCAACATCCACCATCAGAATTTACAACTGATCATTGATGTAAGTATATATCAATTCACACTCTGAATATTCATCGTTAGAACTATTTTCCTATCTCTCCTTAGTCATAGTTAATTAGAAAACAAGTGATTTAATCAACACTAACTACTAAACAACCCAAGACAAGCGCTAAAGATTTAATCTAGTAGTAGCCTTAAGAATTAGAGAGATCGATGAAACTAAAGAACACAAGCACAAGCATTGTATTTAATTTAGTCGAGTGCTCTTCCTAAGATCTAACAATTTCTGACTCAACAAATTATTAAATCCTGGTTGCTTCACAAATCAGAGGGATCAAACAATTATGGATTTGATATCTAACTTAGCAGTAGATTGCAACGAATAATAAACTATCAACCCTCCTAGCAATTAAACGAGACAATCATGAAAATAGGCATAGAAGAACATCCAATACTCAAAGCATAAAATTGAACAGTAAAAACAAATTAGATCTCACAGTTTTATTGATTCTGAGGCTTCAGTTTCCTTCAGCCAAGTATAAAGGTTTTAGACATGTAGGGCCATGACAGAAAACTCAAAGGAGAAGTCAGAGAAGAGGGGAGAGAGAGGCGTGTGTGAAGTCTGATTTTTACTCCCCCTTTAACATGTTAATTGCCCCTTTTCCAAACCTACAAAATCTCCTAAAAATATTCTAAATAATAATATCTAAATCTGACTAATTAAGGAAAAAAATAAAAAAAGTCCTAATATAGCTAGGAAAGTGGTGTTTTTCAGCTGGAATTTTCATGCATTAGATCTGGAAGCTTCCGAAAATACGCTACATCAGATCCGTGTATTAAAATTGCAGACTAAGGAATGTTCCAGAACGTTAGAAGTGCAGGTGTAGCAAGTTCAAGCCCAATTTCAACCTTGATGCGGCCCGTATCTCTCAAACCTCAAAACAAAAGTTGTAGATCTCTAGCTTGGCATTCCATATCATCTTGAATCATCTCAATCGGAGCTCAAATGACAAAGTTATGCCCAGATTACTAAGTGATGTCAAAGTTGTCCAGAATCGCCCAATTAGCTACGTTTTGCACTTAATTCCTCCATTTGCATCCTAAATGAAAATATAAGAATAATGAGTACATTTAGGCACCAAATAAGTATAAAAGACTAAACATTAAGGAGCAAAATATGACAATTTGCATTCTCATCAATTTTCGTGATCAACGAAATATTATAGAAAAGGAGCTGAAAATTGCTTATGCAATGTGAAAGCATAAACAATTCCTAGAGCAAGCCTTTGATGTCCCCACTCCCCACCACCCTAACTCTCCCCACTCCTCTGTGTTAGCTCAATCACCTCCTTGCTCCCTTCCCAACTTCTTTGTGCCATTCAACAACTCTTCCCTCCCTCCCAGCCTCCTCGTTGCTCCTTTGTTTCTGCTACCACGACCACCTCCTCCACACACACATCCCCAAAAGAACCAGATTTCTCCTTGTTGTTGCCAACACCTCCCTTCTATCTCTTGTGCCCCCACAACGACCACCTCTCTCTCTCCCTTCCCGCTATCACTGCTGCCACCATAACCACCACTGCCTATTGACTTCAGTGGGTTTGTTGGTTTTGACAATATAGATATTTTTGGTGCACCAAGCACAGGAGAAGTAGTTTAGAGACTCAACCAAACAATAGGCAACAAATTATTTTATTTGAAAATATTTTCTACAGAAGATATTTTTTCCTGGAAAATGTTAAAAAAAAAAAAAAAACCAAATGGAGCTTTTGATTGCCATTACTTGCATCATGATATGACTCTTAGAGCATGTTTGGTTGATGCCCTACTTATTTCGCTGGAAAATTTCGTGTAAAGTTTCTAGTGTTTGGTAGCATAAAAAAAGAGTCAAGAAAAAACTATCTTTGGTCAATAGAAAAAGTATGGCTTATCTTTAAAGATTTTTTTTCCACTAATTTTTTGTTGTAAAATAGCTCTATCTCACAACAAGCTACATAAGGAAAGTTTGGAGATTGTTTTTCAACCCATTTAAGGTTGCTACTAAATATAGAAAAATGATATAGTTTTATAAGAAATTCTTTTTAGAAAATTACTCATTTTCTAGGAAACATTATTGTTAAAACAAACAAAGCGTAACTTATTATTTGGCTTATGTGCATCTGTTAAAGCCTTGTTTTTAAATACAACTTATTTTTATCTAGCCTATTTTTTAAGCAATTGCATTCTTGCCACCTGTATTAACATCTATGCTATCTTTCTTTTTAGATTTAAATGAAAATCCTTTTGTTCTACTTTGTGGACCTAGGTCAGACTTCTTGAAGTTTGTTTGTTTGTGTGTTATGATTCAGACAATAGCAGCAGACCAACATACGCGTGTAATTGTACTTGGACTCTCGACTTGCACATTAGTTTCTTTAGAGACTTTGGATAAGGATAAAAAAGTTGTAGTTGGAATTAAAGATTAGGTAAGTATTTGGAGCAGTTTAGAAGTTCAAATAAATTAGGAGCACTTTATTAAGCCATCCCTTTTATGTAAGAGGAGATAAGTGTAGATTTGTTGTTATTAGCAGTTGTTTGTATTTGTAATTTGAATTTCTAATGTAACTATTTTATGCCTTATTTTAAAGGGCATAATGAATTAATGACGGTAAGTAGAAATTTATCCTAAATTTCTTTTCTTATTCCCTATTAGACTCATCACACATGTTTTGCGCGTGCAATAATGCTCTTTTTTATTTATTTGTTTTTTTGGTTTAGTGTTATAATTTTTAAAAGTGACATTTAAATAACCATATGTATGTTATTACAGTATTTTTTTTTTTTAAAGAAAGAGGTAAGGTAACGTGGAATAATGTTTAAAAATAAAATAGAGAACTATAAGAAGTTGAGACCCAATAAGACATTTGAATTTATTGATTGGGATAAAAATTGTGATAAGTAAAAAAAAAAAAAAAAAATTGAGATTTAACCAAAAGAAAGATGATATACGTTAGCATGGATGGATGGGGATTTGTGATAACTGTATAGAATTTAGATAACAAAAATTTTGGAATGTTTTGAAAAGTTAAAAAAAAAAAAAAAAAAACAATAAAAATTTTGGGATAAGAATGAGTAGTTTTTACATGAGGTCGTGGGTTTTTTTTTTTTTTTTTTTTTGAAGTAATTTTGTATTTTTTTATAAAAATAATTGAAGTATTTGAATAGATAATAAATACAGATAGGAATTAGACATTTGAATACACATGGGTGGTGAGAATAACGGGTTTTTTTTTTTTTTTCCCCTTTTGTATGTGAGGTAGTATTACTCTTTTAACATTGTTTAGAAGAAGTAGTTTAGTATTTTTTTATAGAGATAATTGAAGTATTTGAATTCAAATAGATAACAAATACAAATATGAATCAGACATTTGAATACAAATAGGTGGTGAGAATAACGATTTTTTTTTTCCTTTTATATGTGAGGTAGTATTACTATTTTAACATATTTTTGCTTTTTTGTAGGAAAAAGAAACTAAAGGGTATGTTATTTTAGAATTTGTATAAGGATATTTTAGTACACCAAAAATTGAAAATAAAACAGGGGAATCCTCTTATTAATATTATAGATTTAGTCGAGTGATTATCTTGAATATAACCAGCAACCCTTCATTTAACTTTACAAACATGTTTTATCATTTGGTATCAAAGCCAGATGATGAACAACCCACCACCTACATGCTTAACAACCAATGATGATCATTTGTCAGCCTTAGAAGTTAGCAACCATTCTATCAGAAGAAAATTTGGCATCTAGAAGGAGGAATTCACCATAGAGTTTACTAATATAAAGGAAAGCATGGAAGCCCTCTCCAACTACTATAACTAACAATCTACACTTATCTCCTCCTACATAATAGGGATGGCTTAATAAACAACTCCTAATTTATTTAAACTCCTAAACTACTCCTAATACTTATCATTCCTAATCTTTAATTCGAACTACAAATTCTTTATCCTTATCCAAAGTCTTTGCAGAAACTGATGTGCAAGTCGAGAGTCCAAGTGCAGTTACATGCATATATCTGCTATTGTCTGAATCATAACAGAGTGTGTGTGTTTTTTTTTTTAAATTTTTAATTATTTTTTTTTTTATAATTTGGTCTGACTTCTTGAAGTTCAAAGAGGATTGAAATAAATAGGGACTGAATTACATAATTTTTCATTGGGGTATAGAGGCTTTTAATAATTAGGAGAATTCTAGTCTAAAAAAAAGAGGAACATATTTTACTCTTTTATATTCTTTATGTTACAAACATGGGCCAATTAAATTGGCCAAATATCACTGTTTTTGAAAATGTTTTGCAATCTACCACTATTTTTAAAATATGTAGAGATTTACTACTAATTGGATACTCGAGTTTGGAGAACTCGAGTTTTTCTTTGTAAAAATTTTGAATTTTTTTTTTTATGGAACTTGAGTTCCAGAAAAAAGAACACGGCAAATTTGAAGGCTATTCTTTTCAAAGAACTCAAGTTTCTAGAATTTGAGTTATACAACAAACTTGAATTTCACAAACTTGAGTTTTCAAAAGGTGGTAAATTGCTAAATATTTCACAAATAGTGGCATTTTGGCCTACAAACATTGGAAGGGGGGGGGGATTATTTTAACGGACAAATGAGTTACTAATTTTTTTTTTTTTTTTTTTTTTTCTGTTACTTCGGGGTAGGCAGTCATTTAAGTTATCTGAAGGCAAATTATGAGCTTTACAGTGCATGGGGTGGCAGCCCCTCCCCCATGTTCATAAATCCTTCCTACCTTGATGAAGGCATGATTTGGTCTATTATGTTGAAAATAGGACCCACTAAACATTACCGGTGATCAGCTTACACCTTCCAATAATATTTTATAATTGATTGAACTGTCATAATTACCTATTTGAAGCCAAGAAAATAGCATTTCACATATAAGTTAGTAGCGCTATTGAAGCAGATATCCTCCACTTTGTAACAAGATTTATGTTACAGTTGGTTTTTTACCATAATTTAAACAGTTTTTTTTTTTCTTACAATAATATGTACTGTTAGGTTCTAAGTACTTAGGAACTAATGTATTGGAACTCTAATTTGTATTATTGGCAAACCATGATCAAAACAGGTGTTTAGTCTTGTTCTAGACCTACTCAAAGAATGTCATTATTGTAAAGTTAGAATCGAGTTAAATGCAGGAGTTACTGTGTAAATCTGTCTGGCTCGATCGATTAAGAATTAGACTTGACCGATTGAAAGTCATGTAGATTGTATTTTCTGCAGAATTTTCAACTTAGCCCTAAGCCCATATGACGTGTAAGGTTTTATGTTTGGCCCTAGGTATAAAAGGCAAACCCTAGCTACGTTTTTGTGGTTGCTCATATTGTTATTTGTGTGAATCTCTTGCGATATCTAAAAGGTGTTTGCCTTCACACAAGCTTAGGATTATCAAGAAGGAGATTTTTTCAAGAGCTTGATGATCATTCAGTTGCTATCACAAGAGCTTAAAGATACACAAGCAGGAGTGCTTGTACTTGCTGGAGAATCCAAGAAAGAAGGAGTCTATGGTCTCGAAGCTAGCACGTGGTCGTATCAGTAAGTTTTCTACTAGTGGGTAGCAATTGGATGTTAGTGGTCTAAATCGCTATTGCACAAACTTCGATTCTTTCATAGTGGATTCAATTTTACCTTGAGGATCGCTAGGTTAAATCCTCTACAGGTTTTTTACCAGTTTGGTTTTCCTGGGTCATCATATCTTTGTGTATGTGCGTGTGTGTGTGTTTTTTTTTTAATATATATATTTCACACTTTACATTGATATGATTATATGATTGTGTTAACCTAGATCTAGAATTTGGACTACGTAATAACTTGGCTTGTAAACTAGTTTAATCCAATTGTGTTTTAAGGGGTCTAAAATCTTTACAAGCGGTATCAGAGCAGGTAGCTCTTGTGTGTAGATCTTTTGATCTCTGAGCTGATCCTTGACCCCAGTTGTCATAGAACATGGACACTCTCTTGTTATTCCTCCTTACTTTGATGGGAATAATTATGCTTACTGAAATGTCAGGATGAAAGCATTCTTGAAATCCATTGATGAGAGAGTCTGAAACTCCGTTGAATATGGATGGGAAAAGTCCACTACTCCTGTGAATAAGTGGCAAACTTCTCAGAAAGAAGTAGCTGCCTTTAATAGCAAAGCTATGAATGCTATCTTTAATGATGTTTCTATGGAGGAATTTAAGAGAATCTCTAATGTTGAGGTTGCTCACACTGCTTGGATACATACAACTTGAGTGAAATCTATGATCAACCTAAAATTGTTAGGAAGATTCTTAGATCTTTAATTGAAGATTTTAGACCCAAATTGACTGCCATCACTGAGAGCAAGGACGTGGACTCTATCCCTATTGATGAACTTGTAGGATCTCTTTAGTCCTATGAGTTGGACCTACCCAAAACTAGCAAATCCAAATCAATGGCTCTTAAGTCTGTTGATGATGTTGATGTTGGTGGATTTGATGATGAGCTCTCTACTACAAAGATTGCTTACCTTGCCAAGAACTTTAGGAATTTCCTTAGAAATATCAACAGAAGGACAAGAGGTAAAAACATTGATGAACCTAGAAACTTTAGGAAGAATGATCCCACTAAGGTTAACAAAATTGAAAAACCTAGAGAAAAAGTAGGTCAATCTTCTAATAATTCTATGGGTCCTCAATGTTTTGGATGTCAAGGGTATGGTCACATAAAATCTGAATGTCTAGCATTCTTGAGGTCTAAGGGTAAGGCTATGGCTGTAACCCTCAGTGATGATGAAGTTTTTGATGATGAGTCTGGTTGTGATGAAGATGGAAACTTCATTGTTTTCACTGCTACTGTTGTAGTCAATGAAAGTGTGACTGTTGAAGAGAGCCCTTCTGATGAGGAACTCTCTGAAGATGCAGATCTTCAAGAAGCTTACAATAAATTTTGCAAAATTGCTGCAAAGGATGTCATGAGTGTTGAATTAGGCTTAAAGAAAATTGCATCTTTTGAACTTGATAAGAAAAATTTGCTTGTGAATTTGTTTAATGCTATTGAACTTTTGAATAATGTGAAGACTGAGAACATGCTTTTGCTTGATAGAGTTAAATCTTTGGAACATGAACTATCTATTGCTAGAGAACAAACTAATAGGTCTGCTAGTTCCAAACTTGATCAAGTGTTGAGTGTTCAAAAATCTCCTTCCGACAAAATTGGTTTAGGTTTTGTAGAAAGCATCAATGTGTTTGCACCTAATTCCACAATCTTTGTTCCTTCATCTTCTTCTGAACCCCCTGTGAGTGAAGTTGTGAGTGAGGTTGTCAAACCCCCTATACGTGAGGTTGTCAAACCCATAGAAGTTTCACCTCCCAAGAAGATTAGGGTTGATTTGAAAGAGTCTAGACCTAAGAAGTATACCCTTTCGAAGGACAAGTCACATGATAAGCCTGCATGGGTTTGTCATTTTTGTGGAAAGTCTGGGCACATTTGTCCAAACTATTACAAGCTACAAGCTGCTAAGAGAGCAAAAAAAGCAAAAGTACCTGTGCCTCAAGCATAAGATCTGATGGTACTCATTGGTGAATTGGTAAAGGCTCTAAACCTTTATTCCAATCCTGGAGTTGGAAATCATTCCCATGTGAAAAGAACTCAAATGCTTAAGGTACATCTAAAAAGTTTTGGATGTAAAAGGCTTAATCTAATTTAGTCTTTCTGACATGGTCCTTGTGCTTCATTGCTTTACTCATTGTGACCATTTTTTTGTCTCTAGGATTTGCATTGCATTACATTCATGCATGTCATTCTAGGTTGTTTTTTGTTAATAAAAAAGGGGGAAGAAAATTGTGTTTTGCATTTATTTTCTTGGTTTTGAAAACAAGGTTGGTCAATTTATTTTCACATAACATGTCTATGTACCTTGTTTAGCTTGGATGAGCTTATTTCTTGCACTTTACTAGTTGAAGGTTTGTAGTGCATGTTGTGTGGGAAGATGTTTATAGTTCTTGATCACTTTGTCTTGATTATGAAGTCACATGTCTTTGACTGTCAGACTTGTACCTTTTGAGAAAGACATAAATAACCATCTCACCACTGTTCACTAGCCAATCATGAACACCTTAGTGCATATCGTAAGATTTTGTGCTCGAGAAAGTGTTGCACGTGCACAAAAAGAATATAAGGTGTAGTCTCGGTTTAGATGCTTAAAATTGGTGTGTACATTATTGGACTTAATGCTAAATCAAATAAATAAAATTGGTGTGTACATTATCCCAGCTATTTTTAATAAGGTTCTGAACAATTAAAATTTGTGTACAATATGAGGCAAAATCAAGAAACTTACATGATTGCAAGCTTATGATCTAGGAGATGTGGGAGTTATAAGATGTAACTCCTTAGGTGATAGTCTCTTTCAAATTCTTTGTGATGAATTTTATAGACTTTATGGTTGACTTCTATTTAAATATCACCTCACATGTATCTCAAGTTTTTGCTAGTTGCACATACTACGCAAGTTACTCTTTGCTAAACTTTGTACATGTTATTGTGTATGTTTATGGTATGACCAACCAAGTTTGAAAATGCCTTGAGTTTTATGCAAAATAGATTTAATGCTTGAGAATTCAAGGAGAATGTTTTGAAAATATTAATTTTGGGAAAACTGGGTTCAAAACATGTGTTTTTGAAAAGTATTTCATCTCATATTCATGCATTTTATTCATAAAATTCAATACTTTGAGGTGTTTTTACAGCAAATTGCTCTATATTTTCAAAAACTGATTTTTCCAGAATTTCGACTGGTCGAACCTGTTTTTCGATTGATCAAAATTGCGATTAAAAATTTTGGTCAACCTCTGTCTATTTCGATCGGTGCTCAATTGGTGTTGGATCAATCGAAGCATTTTCGATCGATCGAATATGTTTTTCGATCGATCGAAAATCGTGTAGAGAATATTTTTGAAAAGGTTGATGTTTACGTGTCCAACTCAATTTTCAAAAGTTTTTCAACTTTTTCTCTCTCTATACGATTCGGTCAAGGCTCCAATCAAGATTTTTGTCGTTTTCCTCCGATCTTTTTGCAAGCTTTTCCTCTCCTAAGGCCAGTAAGACCTTTTTACCCTTTCTTTTGCATTTTATTTCATATTTCATGCATAAATTCGTGCATTTAAGGGTGATTCTCGGACCTATGCATATTTTGGGATTTTTGATTATTCCAGCCATATTTTCTGAAATTGATCAATGGGTTTTTGTCATACAATGTTATAATCATGATCTATGATGTTTAACTTGATCAATTTGGTGTTTTGTGAGGAATTGAAAATTCTAGGGCTTGTATTTATCCAAATCGGGGTTTTTATTCAAATTAAGTTTAATTGATGAAATTGGCTTGTTGGTTTGATGCATTTGATCATTATAAACTGTTGTCTAACTTGTGTGATGATCAATTGGTCAATTTAGTAAAACTTCTACAAGTGGTTTTTCAAAATTTTGGAGTTTTTGATATAAACTCTTTGCTCAAGCAAATTTTGTGATTCTAAACTTAAAATTGAACTTGTTATCACTGCATTAAAGCATGCATCATGGCATTTATCTGTTCATGCATCATATAGTTTTTTATATATTTTTGTTGTGCTAACTTGCAGTCTGCCCTTGTGTTTTGTTTTGTTCTTTCTCTTGTGTCTCTGTCCTTACCCTAGCACCATGTTAGGAAGACTAGAGCCCATAGAACACCCTCCTTTTCTTATGCTCCTTCCTCTATGGGCACTTTGTTTCTGGGTGAGAAAAGCCGAGAGCTTTATGAGAAACTTAACCTTAAGAGAAAGATTTGGGCTGAGCATAAGGTTTTGTTAGATGAGCTAGATATTGCCATTAGGGTAAACTTTGAGCGTTGAGGCTGGTTACCACTTTTGGATATTGATTATCCACCTCCAGCAACCCTGATCAGAGAGTTTTACTTGAATCAATCTATCCACATCTCTGATTCCATCACTTTAGTAAAGAGTTGGATATGAGGTGTAGAGTTCACCATTACTCCTAATGTAGTGGCGGATGCTCTTGGGGTACTTATGGTCCAGCATCTTGTTTACCCGTATGTTGAGTCTCCTCCCCTAGACAACATCATGTCATACATCACTGGTACTTCTATCCAGTGGAGTTCTGATCCTCGGATCACTTCTACTAAGCTCACTGAGTCTACCTATCTTATCTTTAGGATAGCGTGTCATTCCTTATGGCCTATCTCTCATCTACACACCATTCCTTTGGAACGATGTGCATTTTTGTATGCTTGTGTTACGGATGCTCCTATTAGTTTTCCTCATCTGTTTCTTCGTTCTTTGAACAAAGTTTATAGGAGTTCCTTTACTACTCATGCTCTTTTTCATCCTGTTTTCATTCATAGGATTTTGTTGTTTTTAGATTTAGATGACTTCCCCGCTTTTAAGCCAGTACACATTATTGCTCCCATAGGTGCCACTTTTCTTAGGTAGAGAGCTGCTCAGATGAGAGAGCACTCTAAACATCCTCGAGTTGAGCCTTCTGGTACTACACCCCTTTCTTCTTCTACAGGTTTTACTTCTGGTGAGGCATCTGCTGATCTTGTAGGTGATGCTGCTGCTGCTATTCCTCCACCATCTACTTCGGATGACTTTGACATTTGTCATACATTGGAGACTGTCGTGACCGTTCAGGCGGCTCATGGTCAGATTTTGGTGGACATGCTTGATGAGCTCCGTGCTTTGCGAGCAAATTTGGCGCATTTTAGACGTTCGCCTTTGCCACCTTCTTTTGATGATGGATTCTGATTGCTCTTTGGCATTCCGTCACAAAAAGGGGGAGTACTTTTGAGTATTTTTTAGTACTTTTGAATACATTTTCGACTCTTGCAGAGGTTTTTTGTAGTTAGGGGGAGTGTTTTTTTTTGTGAGCCTGTGGAGATTAGATTGTATCTAGGTGCTTCACTTTGTATTTACATTTTTGGCTCTTGATGACTCTTGATGAATTCATGTTAGGAGGAGATACATTTTTTTATATATGTTTCTTGTTTCATTGCTTATTGACTTATGTTTATGAGTTATTCATTGATATATGTCTATATTTTGTGTTTTGTGAAATCAAGATTTTTATTTGGTTTACTTGTATTTTCCACA
Source organism: Castanopsis chinensis (assembly GCA_032878915.1). Classification (NCBI taxonomy): domain Eukaryota; kingdom Viridiplantae; phylum Streptophyta; class Magnoliopsida; order Fagales; family Fagaceae; genus Castanopsis; species Castanopsis chinensis. The sequence continues at coordinate 3,787,410 of JAVQMG010000102.1, forward strand.
CATACATTTATGTGTTTTGTTTAATGTTTCAGGAAATATACAGGTTGATTCAATTGAGCTGTCTACACTTGCAACTGATGGATGGTAATTAGGATTGGATTTGTTATTATGGGCATTTTTTTGTAAAGGGTATAATCTTTGAGCTTTTGTGTTTTGTCACGGATTGCCAAAGAGGAAGTTTGTTAGGTTCTAAGTACTTAGGAGCTAATGTATTAGAACTCTAATTTGTATTATTGGCAAACCATGATCAAAATAGGTGTTTAGTCTTGTTCTAGACTTGCTTAAAGTATGTCATCAATGTAAAGTCAGAATCGAGTTAAATGCAGGTGTTACTGTGTAAATCTGCTTGGCTCGATTGATCGAGAATTAGACTCGACCGATCGAAAGTTGTGTAGATTTTTTTTTCCGTAGAATTTCCAACTCAGCCCTAAGCCCATATGACATGTAAGATTTTATGTTTCACCCTAAGTATAAAAGGCAAACCCTATCCATGTTTTTTTGGTTGCTTATATTGCTGTTTGTGTAAATCTCTTGTGAGATCTAAGAGGTGCTTGCCTTCACACAAGTTTAGGATTATCAAGAAGGAGATTTCTTCAAGAGCTTGATGATCATTCAGTTGCTGCCATAAGAATTTAAAGAAACACAAGTGGGAGTGCTTGTACTTGCTGGAGAATCCAAGAAAGAAGGAATTTGTGGTCTCGGAGCTTGGACGTGGTCGTATCAGTAAGTTTTCTACTGGTGGGTAGCAATAGGATGTTAGTGGTCTAAGTCGCTATTGTACAAACTTCGATTCTTTCATAATGGATTCAGTTTTACCTTGAGGATAGCTAGGTTAAATCCTCCCCAAGTTTTTTACTGGTTTGGTTTTCCTGGGTCATCATATCTTTGTGTATTTTTTTTTTTTTTTTTATATATATTCCGTACTTTACATTGATATGATTATATGATTGTGTTAACCTAGATATGGAATTTGGACTAAGCAATAACTTGGCTTGTTAACTAGGTTACTCCAATTGTGTTTTAAGGGGTCTAAAAACTTTACATGTACTGCTAGTGATCTCTGGTATATGTTATTTTGCTATGTTCTTTAGACCAAAATAATGTACATAATTCACTGATGGCCACGGGATCATTAATTAAGAAGACAAAAATGGTAGAACAAAGGGCCAAATAGTTACTGTGGTATTGCAATGGATTTCCCTAATGAGCATCCTTGACATTTCAAAGAGAAAGCCTCGATCTATTAGACATTTCTTGTGCTTATTTATTTATTTATTTATTGCTAAGAAGCATACAAGAGACTTTCATTGAAACTGACCAAAGGTCAAATTGATTACATCATTTTGAATCTGGTATCCTATAACAGGAGGGGTATCCTCTACCCAAAAAATACAATCCTCTACCCTTCGGGCATGCTGTGCCAGTAAGTGTGTTGCCAGGTTGTTGCCCCTGCGAGTGTGGGAGGCCTTCCATAAGCTAAAAAATCTCAGCGACACTTCGATTCCTTCCACAACCTTCCTGATAGAGCTAGGAATGGAATTCGGCCCACTAATGGCTTTCACCACTATCAGCAAGTCATTCTCCACTACAATATCTTTGATACTAAGATCCCAAGCCAAGTAAATCCCTTCTTCCACAGCTTTAGCTTCAGCCTCCAACACACCCAACGGCAGTGACAATTTCTTGCTCATTGACCCCATCAGCTGGCCCCTCTCATTTCTAATCACCACACCCACTCCACAGCAACCAATATTCCTAAAGACAGCCCTATCAACATTTATTTTATACCAACCCCGGCTTGGAGGGGACCACGAACACAAACCTGAAGAGGAGGAGCGGGGATGGACAAGGAGAGATTGTCTAAATTCCTTGACGTATTCAGCAGCCAACTGAGCCAAGACCAAAGCAGATTTGCCACCACCCCCATGCCTAATTAAGGTTTGGTTGTTCCACAAACTCCACACCAAGACCGCAAACAACTCCCAATCTAACTCGGCACTTTTCTCCTTTAATTCCTAGACAAAGTCCATAAAATCCAGCTGAGCTACAGGCAAAAGAGGAAGCCTTAAGTCTGTTTTGCTCCATAAATCTGCAGTTGTTTTGCAACTACAAAAAATATGATTTGCATTTTCGTCCCCACCGCAGGTGTCACAAGTAGTTTCCACATCCAGACCCTTTGACTTTAGACAGCATTTCGTTGATAGAATATTTTTACATGCCCTCCACATGAAGTGTTTTATCTTGTTTAGGCAGTCCAGGTTCCATATAAGCTTCAAATGGCCTTAGATTTAGACCCATCTGAGCTCTCCCCTCTTTCACCTTGTTGGTTTACCTTCGAAAGCTGATCCAAAGCAGCCCTATAGGCGCTTTTGACTGAGGAGCAGCCATTATAAGTCCAGGCCCAGACCAGAGAGTCATCAGGAAGCCAAGGGCTGATTGGGATGCCTAACACCATTTCAGCTTCATGGGGTAGAAAGGAGTTCCTAACCAAGTCGACATCCCAGCCCCTATTTTCCTTATTAATGAGGTCTGAAACCATTACAGCATTAGAGGAAGGAGTTCTCGGGCTGGCCACTTTGAATGAGGTCGGCCTAGGGATCCATCTATCTTCCCAAATATGAACACTTTCTCCATTCCCAATAATCCATCTAGAACCCCCTACAATTAAGTCCTTGGCTGCCAAAATACTTCTCCATACATAGGAAGGTCTATGACCCAATTGAGCCTCCCAAAAGGAAATACTCGCAAAATACTTCGGCTTAAAAACTCTATGGACAAGGGAGGAAGGGTTTTGAAGGATCCACCAACCTTGCTTTGCAAGGAGAGCAAGGTTGAAAGATTTTAAGTCTCTAAAGCCCATCCCCCCTTCCATTTTAGGAATACATAGTTTATCCCAAGAAATCCACGCCATTTTTCATTCCTTATCCTTCTGCCCCCACCAAGATTTACTAACCATGGAATTCAGCTTATTACATAAAGTCACCGGAAGCTTGAAGCAACTCATAGTGTAGGTAGGAGTGGATTGGGCAACGACTTTAATTAGGATCTCCCTTCCCGCATTGGAGAGGAACTTTCCTTTCCATCCCGCAATCTTCTTTCCCACCATATCTTTGATACAGTTAAATGCTTTGCACTTCCTCTTACCCACAATAGGCGGCAACCCAAGATACCTCTCATGGTGTCTAATAATCTGAGCTCCGAACAAGCACTTCACTTGGTCTTGAACTTCTCTCCTAGTATTCTTGCTAAAGAATAAGGAAGTTTTTTCCTTATTCAGCTTCTGCCCCAAATCGCTTTCATAAACCTCAAGCACCCTCATTACCCGGTTTGCTTCTTCAATAGTAGCCTTACAGAAGACATACTATCATCTGCAAAGAGGAGATGGGAAATTCTTGGAGCCCCCCTACACACCGCCACACCTTTTATATGCCCATTTAGCTCTTCCCTTTTCAACATGGCCGTCAACCTCTCCGCATAAAGAAGGAAAAGATAAGGGGAGATTGGGTCACCCTACCTAAGCCCCCTTGATAAGGTGATTTTGCCTTTGGGTTCACCATTAAGCAAAACCGAGTATGTCACTGAGGTTACACACATCATCACAAGGGAAATCCACCTGTCATGAAACCCAACCTTCTCATCATTGCTTCCAAATAGACCCATTCAACCCTATTATAGGCCTTGCTCATGTCAAGCTTAATAGCCATAAGGGCCTCCTTTCCTTTTTTTCTTTGGTCTATACAATGCATTGTTTCAAATGCCACCAGGACGTTATCTGTAATGAGCCTCCTCGGAACAAAGGCACTCTAAGATTCATCAATCACAACAGCAAGGACTTTTTTCAGCCGATTAGCTATGACTTTTGCAATAATTTTATAGAGTACATTACAAAAGACTTATCAGCCTAAATTCATTAATTTTTTGGGGACTTTTGACTTTTGGAATGAGACAAATATAAGTTTCATTAAGGCCACTAGGCAGTACACCAACATTCAACGCATTCAGTACACAATTTATAACATCATTACCAACCACATCCTAATATTTTTGGTAGAAGAGCGGAGACATACTGTCGGGGCCAGGCGATTTTGTTGGGTGCATCTTGTTGATAGCTCGCACCACCTTGTCTGCCTTGAAGTCAACAAGAAGCTCGTCGTTTATTTTAGGAGTGACACGGGAATTAATTGCACTCAAACTGGCTTCAAAAGAGGATGGACAGTCTGACTTGAAAATACTCCAAAATAAGGCCCTCAACCTTCCCTTGATCCTCCTGCCACACCCCATCCGAGTCTTGCAGCCCCACAATTCTATTCTGCCTTCATCATTGGCTAGTAGTGGAGTGAAAAAATTTTGTATTCCGATCTCCCCACTTTAACTAGAGGGCCCTAGACCTCTGGTTCCACATTATCTCCTCCCTCAATAAAGACTCATTAATTTCTGCCCTTCACTTTCTAATCTCCTCCGCCTTCTCATTCCCATATTCCGTGGCTTCAAGCTGTTGGAGATACGCCTGCTTCTACTTTAGAATCTTATTCACATGCCCAAAAACTCTCCAATTCCAACTCTGCAAGTGGTCCTGGCAACGCTTCAGTTTATCCATGATTGTCAATCCTGCATCACAGCAAATAGGATCCCAAGCTGATTCAATAATGTCCTTGCAACCATTCTCCCTTGTCCACATAGCCTCAAACATAAACCTCTTTTTTGATTGCTTTTTTGGCTGACTACACTTCAGGGCGAGCACCAACATGCAGTGGTCGGAGTTAGACATTGCAAAGTGGTACACTCTTGCCTCTGGATGCAATCTCAGCCAATCTTCATTTGCTACCATCCTATCTAGCCTAAGCTTTGTCCTCTAATCACCGTACCGCCCATTACACCAAGTGAAGCGCTGACCCATGAACCCCATGTCAAACAACCCATACCTAGCAACGCAGTCCCTGAAAATTGCCATTTGCTTACTGTCTCTTTCTCGCCCCCCCTATTTTCTCAGGCGAATAATAAATCTCATTAAAATCGCCGAAGACGATCCATGGCATTTTGCACTGGTTTCGAAGAACATCCAATAATTGCCACGAAGTGTGTCTCTTCTCGGTCTCAAGATGCCCATAAAAGCCGGTCGCTCTCCAAGGAATGGAAGAAGAGCTCTCCCGAACCACTACATCAATATGGGCATTTAAACAACTTTTAAAGCTCACACTCGCACCTTCCTTCCACAATAGGGCAAGGCCACCACTCCTTCCGTCGCTAGGGACGACGATGCCCTATGTATAGTTTAGCTTCGCTTGGAGCCCTTTTATTCTGCTAGCACTGGCCTTAGTTTCCACAAGAAAGACCAGCAGGGGATCACGTGTTTTCACCTCGTCAATGAGGATTTGAACCGCCAAGGTAGACCCCATCCCTCGACAGTTCCATGCCATCAGATTCATTGGGCTCAACCGGGCCGTGCCGTAACCTCTGCCTCTCCGCCAGCCATTACTTCCTGATTCTTGAAGGTAACTCTCTTCTGAACCGTTCCTTTTCTTTTCTTTAGATCAGCTATATTTGGGTCCAACTCTTGTAATGGAGTAGGGCCATTCCGTTTTTACTTTTTGGACCGGGCCCTTCACTTACAGTCTTGCCCTTAGGTTCCCTGGCCAAACGTTTCCAATGTTTGCTGTTTGGTCCTAGAATTTCTGCAGTCCAACCCACTTTTGCATCATATGACATCGCAACTGGGTCTGGAGACTCTTGTTCTACACCTGTGCATGTCTCATGCATCTTCGGGTCTTGCGTATGTTTTGATTTAAATTTAAAAACAGGCTCTTTCACTTGCCCTGTAAAATCCTCCCACTGCATATCCTCAGTTGCCTCGGGTAGAGTATCTTTCACATCAGCAATCTTTTTACTGTTTTGAGCTACCAAAACTTCTGATTTTACTTCCTCCCGATTGACTTTGCCTTCTTCGTGTAAGCTTACTGTCAGAGGCATTGGGGAGACCAATTTTGTTTCACCCCATGTGGTGCTGGCATCACCCAACCCAGCAGGTCTAGGCATGTGGGTACTACCACCCACTTTGGCCACCTCGGTCCTGGAACGATAAACACTCTTCGTCTCCATTCTGATTCCGGCAACCCCAACCCTTCATATACCTTCATCCGAGCCAGGTCTAGTAAAAGCCTTATTTCCACTTCTCATGGGCTTCCCTCTCAACCAAACCCCATACTGTAATTCTCTATTGCTGTGTGAATCCGTTCCCGAGTTTGGCATTCCTTGAGGCCATGACTGAGCAAACCACAGCTATAGCAAAAGTTTGGTAAGCGTTCATATTTGAAGTTGATCTACCGACTCTCCCCGCCTTTTATGGATACCCGTTTCCCCCTCATTAGACATTTTGTCACATCTAAATAGATTCTCACCCTCAAACGCTTCCCCCAGACAACTCCTAATTCAGGTACATCCACGTCCAAGACCTCCCCTATTTTTGAGCCGATTGCAATCCCTGTATTCCTCATTCTACTCTTCAGTGGAAAATTGAACATTTGTACCCAAAAAGGAAACCAATTCAGCTCTATCTCCTTAGGAGTTAACTCGGCCTCAAAATCTTGTATGATAATTAGCTGTTTCTGATAACTCCAAGGGCTCATGTCTAAAATTTTCCTCTTATCTTTCTCATCTCCAAGCTCCACCAGGAAAAGATCTTCCTCTATTTCAGACAGTTGCATTTCCTTCTTTGGCTTCCATATCATTCTCAGATTTTTCCTCAGGGCATCCAAGCTAATGCTTCTATGTGCGAAGACCTTTAGGACTACACAGTACTTCCCTCATTCTATTGCCGCTTTCGTGCTTCGACTCCCAAGCTCAACGTCGTTGGCTTCTTCCTCTGTAAATGAAAGCTTCTTCCATAACTCTTCTAATTCCTCCGCCATGATCTACTTTACTGGTTCAACACTCATGATGGTGCACTGTAGTATCCGCCCACACCATCCACCAACCGCCCTTGACCTTACACACGGAAGGTCAGACTAACTCTCGTAATAGATGTTAGGACATATGTAGTTGTTCAAGCTTGTGAACATATGTCGTTATTTTATGTAATTGGCTTATCCTTAGACAAAACGCACTTTACTTGTAATTAGGTAGATCTAGGATGTGTTAAACACTTCAAGAAACAGTGGTTCAAGATTAAGTGTTGAAGCCGTCAAAGTCTATCCAAGATACAAGCAATGAAGTGCAAGATTTTAAAGCTCGATAGATACCTCGACAGATACATCTATCGAGATTTAAAGAAGCTGTTTAGCCCGAGCCTCGACAGCTGTCTCGACACCTCTCGACACCTCTATCTGTCGAGAATTAAAGAAAACAGATTTCCAGGTCTGTTTCAAGTCCAATCCGTGTGTGTGTCTTTGGGACTTCTTTTCTCCTAACCCTAGACATATAAAAGGATTATTTTAAGGGCCGTCAAAGTGTGCGAAAAAGCAGAAATCACAAGATACAAGTTGCTTCTTCTCTGTTCATGCAAATTGTGATCTGTGAGACAAAGTTCGTGCCCTAGTTCATCTCTGATGATTTGAAGAACTTTGCAGCCAACATTCTTTCTTCCTCAAGTTGGTGAGTGAGTCACGTACTGGGATTCGTGCAAAGGAGTAAGCTGCGTACTGGGATCCGCGCATCACATTGGTTAGTCACGTACTGGGAGCCGTGCATTGAAAAGCAGAAATTGTCACTATAGAACAAGTCCAATTGGGTATTGGGGTAAGAGTTCAATTGTAGGTTGGTGAGGTACTGGGATTCCTTACTTGTAACTGCTTGTTGTGATAATAGTGGAGTTTCGGGAGTGGTGACCTTAAATCACCCGGTGGGGTTTTTGCCTTAGGGTTTTCCCCATTCGTGAACAAATCACCGTGTTATTTATTTTCCGCTGCATATCTTAGTTTGGTGATTTGTTTGTTCTGCCACGTGATTGCATGTTAATTTGATTAATTAAGAACTGGGCTAATTTAATTAATCTAATTATCACAAGGGGTCAACGCATTTGTGGCCTGTCAAGTGGTATCAGAGCAAGCACACTCTGATTAGGGTTTAATCTATTGTGTGTGATCCATTGACCCCCGCTGTCATGGATAGAGGAAAATCTTTAATTATACCTCCTTTATTTGATGGCACTAACTATGCATACTAGAAAGTACGCATGAGAGCTTTCTTGTAGTCTTTAGATGAGAAAGTGTGGCAAGCTGTGGAGATAGGCTGGACCAAGCCTACAGAGGCGCCGGCTGACTGGGATGAAGCTAAGATCAAAGCGGCAAACTTCAACAGCAGAGCATTGAATGCCCTATTCAGTGCAGTCACCAATGAGGAGTTCAAGAAAATTTCCTCAACTGAAACTGCCAAGGAAGCATGGACCATCCTCCAGACAACCTATGAGGGCACCAAGGCTGTCAAAGATTCAAAGCTGCAAAGGCTCACCACACGCTTTGAAGAAATAAAGATGGAGGAGGATGAGTCGTTCGATGAGTTCTATGCCAAGCTGAAGGACATAGTGAACTCAGCCTTCAATCTTGGGGAGACCATCCTAGAACCCAAGATAGTAAGGAAGGTGCTCAGATCGCTGCTAGAAAGATTCCATGCTAAGATCACGGCGATCGAAGAATCGAAGGATATTGACAGAATTCCTTTGACTGAGCTGGTTGGAAACTTGCAAACCTATGAGTTAGGGCTGACTAGGTTAGGCAAGTCGAGCAAGGGCAGAGTTTGGCACTGAAGGCCAAAAGCAGTGATACGGATGACTCGTCAGATGATGAAGATTCCAAGATGAAATCCTACATCACAAGGCAATTCAAGAAGAATGCCAATGGAAAGGGTTTCAACAAAGACCGTAGACAGTCCAGTTCTTCACAATTCAGGAATCCGGAGAAAATGAAGAAGGATGTCATGGATGGCGGTCAGTACACTGTTCCCACAGGACCAAAGTGCTTTGGGTGTCAAGGCTTTGGACACATGAAACAAGAGTGTCCTACATACTTAAAGAGCATAGGGAAGAGCAAAGCACTTGCTGTTACCTTAAGCGACACAGAGCCCGAGGATGATTTCGAGAATGAGGACGACGGAATCTTGAGTGCCTTCACTGCCACTGTTAATCCTACTGAAGATGTGGATGAAGAGAAGGAATTGGTGGAGTCCAAGATTGAGATTATGGATGATCAAGATGATATCCATACCGCCTATGAGAAGCTATACAAGCTTTCTGAGAAACACGAGAAGCTATATAGGCTAGCCACCAAGAAGCTCAGTGATGTGGAACTTGACCGTGAGGAGCTGTCCACAAAGGTTGATTAAGCGAATCAAACCATTGGAGCACTGAGGTTCGAGAACAATTTCTTGGCTGAGAGGACCAAGAAGCTTGAAGCAGAGCTGTTTCAAGTCAGAGCACAACTGGAGAGGACGTCAAGCGCCAAGCTGGACAAGATGCTAGATGCTCAGAGATCTTCTTCGGATCGTACTGGATTGGGGTATGATTTCTCTCTCTCTAATACTCCTACTTCTAGTACTACTGTCTTTGTTCCACCCGCTAATAACATTAAAACTGAGGAGAATAATGTTAAAACTGATTTAGCTAGTGAGAACGTAGACAAGGAAAGGTCCATCCTAGGAGCACCCCCTAAAATTGAGAAAAGGGAATCTAGAAACCCTAAGAATAAGAGGGCTAACTCTCAAAAGGCCAAACAGAAGAAGCCGCATCTCTGTTATCATTGTGGTCTCGCCGGTCACACTCGACCAAATTGCTACAAGTGGCTTGCCACTCAACAGAGCAATGGTGAAATAGCATCTGGGAGCCAGAATCAGCTTCAGTCTTCTCTCGCTCCTCTTGGAGACATTCTAAAAGCTCTTATGTTCCTTTCGAACTTGAACGGTTCATATTCTTCTCCCTCTTTACCGGTTCAAGAGTCGACCAATAGGAAAGGATCTTCCAAGGTGTGGAAGCCAAAGGGATCTAAGTGATTTCAGTCACTTTTTCTTCTCTCTCCTGTTTTCGTGTGTTGCATTACTTGTGTGTTTCTTTACTATTTTGAGTCAGTCTAGTTTTATGCATTGTTTTGCTTTCTTTAGCATGTTTTTGTTTGTGTGTTTTCAGTTTTGTGTTTTATTTTTTGCTTCTTTGATAAAAATAAAAATAAAAATTTGAAAAATAAAAAATACAAAAACAGTGTGTGTTTGTGTGCATTAGTTCATGCGAACTTTTGGAATGGCCATTGAAACAGAGTTTTCTAAACTTTGTATCATCTATAGCTTAGATGAGCACTCTTTTGCACAACTAAGCGAGTGAGCTGTGTAGCTCTTTGTTTGTGATGAGTAAGGTTAAGTAATCTCTTCTTCTTAACACTCGTATCACTCTTTTTGACGGGTTGAACTAGAAAATCCTAAGAGAAAGGCATAAATAACCATCTCACCACTGTTACTCGCCAATCATAATATGACATCTGTATGCTTCGGCATAGCAAAAGTGCAATGTCAATGACATCGGTATGCTTCGGCATAGCAAAAGTGCAATGTCAAGGACACCTGTATGCTTCGGCATAGCAAAAGTGCAGTGTCAAAAGCTTAACATAATTGGGTAGTTCTTTTCTTTCTCTTGTATGCCCATGCATGATATGCTTGTTTAAAAAGAAAATATGCAAAGAAATAAAAAGCAAAAAGATTAAAAATGCTTTAAAATATGGTTGCAAGCGTGTTTTCTAGGAGATGTGGGAGTTATAGGATGTACCTCGAAGGTGATAGTCCCCATCAAACGGTTATGATTGTGTGTGAGTTAAAGTGATTTTCTTATATCTCAAATCGTCATAACATTGACACACTTATGCAATCTTGCGATATTTTCACACACAACACGCAATACTCTTTGCTATTCTTGATACATGTGCAGGTACAATGTGATTTGGCCATCACAAGGTTTACATGTTTTAATGTATGCTCACTAAACTGTCTTAACTTGTTTTTGAAATATAAAATTGGTTAGACTTATTTAGTGTGTGTGTGTATTTTGGATCAAAATGCATGATATTTTTCTTGTTGAGAGATGATTTTGAGAGCTTAATGTGTTGATTGTATCTTTGGTTGAGTTGCATGCATGATTGCATTCATGACTGTGTTTTTCCTCTTTTGAAAAACTACTTTGAAAGGCATCTCGACACCTCCTCGATACCTCTCGATACATAGCTATCTGTCGAGATCCTTAGACTCTTTCTTATCGCAGTCTCGACAGATACCTCGATAGCATCTGGATCGATCGAGAAACTTTCTGTTTGCTCGATAGCTCCTCGATAGTTTCTGGATCGATCGAGGTTCCCTCTTGCGTGTTTCTTCTCCCTCGATAGCTGACCTCGATAGCTGCATCTGTCCACGTGCTTTTCTCGATAGCTTCCCTCGACAGCTACCTCGACAGCTCTCGACACCTTCAGCTGTCGAGAATTACTGATGCTCTATATATTGGATGTTCGCGATTTCTCAGTTCAATCTCTCGATCTCTCTCGCTCGAAACTCTCTTTTCTCTCTTCCAAAACACTTCCCTCTCCCTCCAAACCTCTCTCAAGGCTTTCTCAAGTGATTCTTCGTGTTCTTCATCTCTTGGTAAGCACATTATCCCTCTTTTTCATGCATTTCATTGTTTAAAACCCTAGGTTTGTGTTTTTGAAAAATTTTTGGGAGTTTTCAAAATTGTTGGGGTTTTCATGAAATCTTTGGGTTGGTTTTCTAGTTTTAATCTACAAAACCACATGCATTGCATCACATTAGCATTCTAATTGTATTTTCATGCATTTAGATGTGTGCAAATCTATTGTGTGCTGTTAGGTTTGGATTGGGCTGAGCCCATGATGTTTTTTAGTTGCATGTCACATGCTCATGCATTTTCATGCATACGTTCTTTTCATTTCAATATTTCATTCTGCCAATATTGATTTGTTTGGGACTTTTCTGTTTGTCTCCTCTTTCCCCCTCTTCTATGTTTGCGTTAGTAGCGTCTATGGCTCCTAAACGTAAGTCCATTCCGTCCCAAAACCCTCTGCGTTCTAAGGGACAGTCTTCTTCTGACTCTACCCCTCTCTCTGTCCGGTTCCGTGATGAGAAAGCCCGTAAGGACTTCTCGGAGAACTTTTCTAAACGCGGTGTTCATTCGGAACGCCACGTCGTCCTGGCAGACTTTGCCGACACTGACCTACCCGATGTCATTCACACTCGAGGTTGGGAGTCACTGTGTGACGTCCCGATCACATCTCCTCTCGTGTTGATTCAGGAGTTTTACTCCAACATCCACAGGATAGATTCTTCTGTACCTTCTTTCTATTCTAGCGTCCGAGGTACGCGCTTCTGTGTCACCCCAGAGCTAGTCTCTGAGGTTCTCCATGTCCCTAGGGTGGATCATCCCGATTACCCTAGCTGTGAGCGTCTCTGGACTGTGTCCAAAGACGAGATGATCTCGGCGTTCTGTGAACGTCCTACCTCTTGGGGAGATCACATGTACACACCATGTAGACCTTTTGCTAAAGGTCCTAGATTCCTTAACATGGTGATGACTTTTTTTGCACCCACTCTCTCACTACAACTCTATCACAGAGCCTCGTGCTCGGTTCTTGTTGTCCCTCCTTGAGGATCTCTCTATAGACTTTCCTTCTCACTTCATCTTTTCTATCATAGATGTCTATAGAGATACGGCCACCCGTGATAAGTTCATTTTCCCTTCCGCTATCGCGAGGATCTTGAGTCGTTTTTCCATTCCCTTCCCCTCGTCCGATCACTACCATGTCATGTCTGCTATAGACGCCGCTACCGTAAAACGTAGCGAGGCACAGTTCCGATAGCGACAGCCGGATGCTGCCACTCCTTCCACCCGTCCGACCACCTCCAGATCCGCTTGAGCTTCTGCTTCTACTTCTTCGAGCGACGTCACCTTGAGCGACATCATGGCGCAGCTACAGCGCATGGATGCTCGCCTCGATACACTCTCCACAGAGTTGTATCAGGTGAATGTCCGTGTTGGTCGCATCGCCAGGCGACAGGCGACCATGGGCGGCTTTGCCTTAGAGGTTTCTCCTCCGCCACCTCATGTGTCGACTGAGACCGAGGGTGATGATGATGGCGATGATGATGATGCTTCCGACGATGATGATGATGGAGATGCTAGCTCATCGGATGAGATGTCTACTTGACACTCTACCCTTTGTCACTCGTGACAAAAAGGGGGAGTAGTTTTGTATGAGAGTAGTCATACTTAGGGGGAGTGTTAGTATAGGACATTTTTGTTAGGGGGAATGTGGTTGAAGGATGTAGTGAGGTGATCTATTGTATTTTTTTCTTTTCTTATCTTTTAGAGATACATTGATCATGTACTTACAAACATTGTACTTATTCTCTTTCTCTATATGATGATGTATGTTTTCTTTTTCACCTACCTCTACATGTGTTGTTTCTTTTCTGTCTTTATACACATGTTTCTTTACTTGTATGCAATCTATTATTTCTGTTTCACACAAAGATGCCTTGATGTGTTTTGTTTACAAGTGTTTCAGAAATACAGGTTGTCAAAGTCTTCTTGCCAAAAACTCTCTTCTTGCAAAATTTTTCAAGAGTTTGTGTTAGGATAGATTTTATTGTATGTAACAAGTGAGTATGAGTTGAGTGATTTATGACTTCTCTCATATCTTCATTTGTATGTTGTGGTTTTGTCACGGATTGCCAAAGGGGGAGATTGTTAGGACATATGTAGTTGTTCAAGCTTGTGAACATATGTCACTATTTTATGTAATTGGCTTATCCTTAGACAAAACGCACTTTACTTGTAATTGGGTAGATCTAGGATGTGTTAAACACTTCAAGAAACAGTGGTTCAAGATTAAGTGTTGAAGCCGTCAAAGTCTGTCCAAGATACAAGCAATGAAGTGCAAGATTTTAAAGCTCGATAGATACCTCGACAGATACATCTATCGAGATTTAAAGAAGCTGTTTAGCCCGAGCCTCGACAGCTGTCTCGACACCTCTCGACACCTCTATCTGTCGAGAATTAAAGAAAACAGATTTCCAGGTCTGTTTCAAGTCCAATCCGTGTGTGTGTCTTTGGGACTTCTTTTCTCCTAACCCTAGACATATAAAAGGATTATTTTAAGGGCCGTCAAAGTGTGCGAAAAGCAGAAATCACAAGATACAAGTTGCTTCTTCTCTGTTCATGCAAATTGTGATCTGTGAGACAAAGTTCGTGCCCTAGTTCATCTCTGATGATTTGAAGAACTTTGCAGCCAACATTCTTTCTTCCTCAAGTTGGTGAGTGAGTCACGTACTGGGATTCGTGCAAAGGAGTAAGCCGCGTACTGGGATCCGCGCATCACATTGGTTAGTCACGTACTGGGAGCCGTGCATTGAAAAGCAGAAATTGTCACTACAGAACAAGTCCAATTGGGTATTGGGGTAAGAGTTCAACTGTAGGTTGGTGAGGTACTGGGATTCCTTACTTGTAACTGCTTGTTGTGATAATAGTGGAGTTTCGGGAGTGGTGACCTTAAATCACCCGGTGGGGTTTTTGCCTTAGGGTTTTCCCCATTCGTGAACAAATCACCGTGTTATTTATTTTCCGCTGCATATCTTAGTTTGGTGATTTGTTTGTGCTTCCACGTGATGGCATGTTAATTTAATTAATTAAGAACTGGGCTAATTTAATTAATCTAATTATCACAAGGGGTCAACGCATTTGTGGCCTGTCAATAGATACAAGACCTCCACCTGCTACTACAAGCCTAAGGCCAGAGTGCACTCACCCCCGAGAATATTGATTTAATTGAGTTGATAAGTTCAAGGCTTTCTATCTTCTTGTTATGTATTCATGCCTGTTTTAATTTTCTCAAAGCTAACCTTATTTCTTATAGATTTCGAAAACATCCAAAACTTTTGCTGGAGATTTTAAGAAGTTTGTTAGAATGCATGAATATGGGAACTCTGGAGTCTGGACACCACGTGTATTGAAGATTGCTAACGAGCCAATAAAAACTCTGCAATTGCAACTTCCTCGTTTTTCTGGTAAGCATTGATGGCATGTTTCAAATTATCCATTGAATTACACATACATATTTGTGTACTACGTGAGTAGATATTTTGTATTGACAATTCCTTTTTTTTTTTTTTGTGATTTAATGATCGAAGATATGTTTATATATATTGCTGTACATGTGGATTTTTGGTTTCTGTTTGGCGATGTAGGCTGCATTCTGGATCCTATCTTTGGTGAAGGGCTTACGAAAAATGGCCACTTTCATTTTGGTAATGGTAAGCTGATCCTTCAATGAAAAATCAGCTTAGATCTTCCCGAGTTGGGTTTGTTTCAATTTAGAACTTACCCACAAGAAGCGGGAAAATTCTAATTGGCCATTGCGGAACTGATTATCTTTACATCGCTTGGAAGTGAATAATAAACTATGTTAGTTTCAAAGAGTTCAACAAGGTGAAAACAGAAATATCTATACAAACAAATTTTATATATGTTAGTGTGACTTTCGAATGACAGGTTCAATCTTGTTATAGGTTCTAATGTAGTAATTAAGACAGTCTGTGTTGAGGTCTCATTTCTCAATTGTCAATTCAAAATTGCTTTCAAGTTACAAAAAGGTTGGTATTGTTTTTTTGGGTTATTTAAATGGGTTGAGTAACCTTCATGGTGTTTTACTGTACGTAGTTTTTAGTGGAAACATTAACTTAGATGTCCAATTCTGATAGTGTAAGCAGTTCAGATTCAAATCCTGGAGGAGAAGCAGTCACGATTCCAACGGCTAATTCTCAGTCCCAAACGATGTTGTCTGCTAAATCACTTAAGTATAAAAAACGCCTAAAATGAAACAGTGTCGTTTCTTATTAAAACCCAACGGCGTCGTTGTATCTTGAATCAGTTATTGAAGAATCAGTTATCCCACGCACGTGTAAGAGTCTGTTATGAAGCGTGTGAGGTGGTTACTAGTCTGTTAGACCTCTTTGGGCTTTTCTCTTCTTCCTTTTCTGGTGTATAAATATCTATTTACTTGTATTGTAGATTGTATTGTATTATATTCTTCAATAGCAATAATAACAGAGTTCTTGCCGTTCATCTTTGTTCTTTGTCTCTGTTTTCATTTCTGAATCGATTACAGTGAGATTGAGAGAGTTTTGTTTGAGAGATTAAGAGTGATTTTACATGGTGTCAAAGCTTTGATCCATATCAATGGCTTCTACTCAATCTAATTCATCTTCTTCAAGTACTGTGCCTGTTATGGCTGCTTCAAGCTTTCCAGTGAATTCCTCGTTGCTGTTGCTATCAAACATGTCATCTATGACGACTGTGATGCTTGACTATGGAAATTATGTTGTTTGGAAACACCAAATCGAGGTAATTCTTGATACCTATTCAATGATTGATGTTCTTAGTGATTCAATCACTGCTCCAAATATATTTCTTAAAGATTCCTCTAGTAGTTTTACTTATGAAATCAATCCGGTGTTTATAGCTTGGAAGAATCATGAACAAGCCATGTTCACTTTTTTGAATTCAACTTTTTCTCCTGCGATTCTTGCTCTCACAGTTAGGCAAAAATCTGCTAGAGGAGTTTGGAAAGTGTTAAAGAAGAGATTTGCATCAGTTTCAAGGTCTCATGTCATGAGCCTTCGTAATGAATTGAATGCAATCAAGAAAGGGGTTGATTCTATTGATAGTTATTCTCAGAAGATTAAGCAAGCTCATGATAGGTTAGCTGCTATGTCTGTGTTAATGGATGTTGAGGAGCTTCATCAATTTCAAGGTCTCATGTCATGAGCCTTCGTAATGAATTGAATGCAATCAAGAAAGGGGTTGATTCTATTGATAGTTATTTTCAGAAGATTAAGCAAGCTCGTGATAGGTTAGCTGTTGTGTCTGTGTTTGTGGATGATGAGGAGCTTCTCCACATTATTCTTGATGGTTTGCCATCTGATTATGATTCTTTTAGCTCAGCTATTAGAACTTGGAGTGATGTATTGTTAGTGGAGGAATTGAATGCTTTACTTAATGATGAAGAGAGTGTGATTAACAAGAGATCCAATAGTGTTGATCCAGCTTCTATGGCTATGGCTGCAAATTTTCATTCAAAAAATTTTCCTCGAGGAAGAGGAGGTAGAAACTATAACCAGAGAGGGAGAGGTGCTCGTGGACGTGGTTCTAATTTTGGTGGAATGAATTCTCACTTTGGTGGAGGAAACTATTCCAACTCGGGTGGTTCTCAGTTTCAAAATTTCAACTTTGGTAGTAACAATTTTCCATCACAAGTTCAGTCTTTTAATCATCCTAAGTCTTCCAATAATCAAGGTCAATCTAGTAGGCCTATTTGTCAGATTTGTGGACATAATGGTCATTCAACTCTTAATTGTTATCATCGCATGGATTTTGCATATCAAGGAAGGCATGCACTTGCCAAATTGGCTTCTATGGTTGCCAATGCTGCTTAAGTTCAAGCTTCCAACTCTTGGCTTACTGACACGGGATGCTCAGATCATGTAACTCCCAACTTATCACAACTGTCTCTTCATCAACAACCTGTCTAAGGTAATGAAACTGTCACTGTGGGAAATGGTCAAGAACTGCTAGTCACTCACATTGGTAATGGTAAAATTCAAACCCTAACTCATAATTTTAGGCTTGATAATATTCTAAAGGTGCTTGACCTTGCTTCTAATCTTCTGTTAGTTCATACACTTTGTCTCCAAAAAATATTTTTTTTTGTTACTTCGATGCCAACAAGTTCTTAATTCAGGATTTGCCCATAGGGAAGATCCTTTATGCAGGGTTGAGTAGAGATGGAGTTTATCCTATTCCATCCATCTCTGACCTATCTTCATCATTGAATCATTTCAAGTCTTCTGCTTTTGTGTCTGTCAAACCACACTTGATTTTGCTTTGGCATCACAGGCTTGGTCACCCTAATTCTAGGATTTTGTATTCTGCTCTTAAGAATGTATTTTCATCTCTTTCATTGTCCATGATTGATGAGATTTGTTCCTCTTGTGAATATTGTATAAGTGCTAAGATGCACAGACTTCATTTGAATAAATCTCTTATTGCTTCCACTTCATTTCTTGAAATTGTGCAAAGTGATGTTTGGGGTTCCTCTCCCATTACTTCTTTACTTGGCTTTAATTACTATGTACTCTTTGTTGATGATTACACTTGTTTTACTTGGCTATTTCTTCTTAAATCTAAGAGTGAAGTTTTATCTGTGTTTAAGCATTTTAAGTCAATGGTTGAAACTCAACATAGTTCCAAACTTAGAATTTTGAGGACTGACAATGGTTCTGAATATACTAATGCTGAGTTTCAATCTTATTGTTCTGCCCATGGGATTCTCCATCAAACTTCCTGCCTTCATACCCTTGAGCAGAATAGTGTCTTAGAAAGGAAGCACAGACATGTTGTTAAAACTGGTTTTACTCTCCTTTATTAAGCCCACCTTCCTCTTAATTTCTGGTCATATGCTTTCATAGCTACAATTTACCTTATAAACAGGCTTCCTTCTTTTGTGTTAGGCTTTCAAACTCCTTTGGAGAAATTGTTTTCTAAAACTCCCTCTGTTCAAGCTCTTAAGACTTTTGGGTGTGCTTGCTATCGTTTCCTAAGGCTCTATAATAAACACAAATTACAACCCAGGTCTACCCCATTTGTCTTTCTTGGGTATCCTCCTCTATCTAAAGGTTATATTTGCCTTGATCCTACTTCTAACAGAATATACATTGCTTGTCATGTTTTGTTTAATGAGACTCTTTTTCTTTTTGCCACTAATCCTCATCTTACTAATCCTCATGTTCCTTTTTCTTCTTCCTTGGTTGATTGGTTGTCTCCTTTTGTGTCCTCTCCTACTCCTTCTGTTCCATCTCCATATTTTATACTCCTACCTCTTCTTCCTTTACCTCAAATTTTGAGTTGATTTCTTCCCCACTACCCTCCTATTTTTCTTCTTTAAGTCCTATTCCTATTGTTCCTGCTCCTAGAGACATTCCTTCTTCAGTGTCTGCTACACCTATTTCTCCCTTACCTTCTGTATCATCTCTCAATCCTATTTCTACTGATCCTGTGCCTTCCTCCACTAATGCCCATCCTATGATTACAAGGTCTAAGCATGGAATATATAAGCCTAGAGTTATGTAGGTACAATGTGACTATACTGAGACAAAACCTCCTTCTTTTACTATTGCTTCCAAACATCCTCAATGGGTGGCTCCCATGGATGCTGAGTTTCAATCATTATAGAAGCAAAAAACTTGGTCTTTGGTTCCTCTTCCTCCACATAAGAATGTTGTGACTTGCAACTGGGTTTATAAGCTTAAGAGACATAGTGATGGTTCAATTGCAAGATATAAAGCCAGGTTGGTGGCTAGGGGTTATCTACAATGGTATGGATTGGATTATGATGAAACTTTCAGTCTAGTTGTCAAACCTGCTACTGTTAGACTTCTTCTTACCTTGGCTGTGCAACATGGTTGGGAGTTGAGGCAATTAGATGAGTCAAATGCTTTTTTACATGGTGTACTTAAGGAAGAGGTCTTTATGGCTCAACCTCAGGGTTATGTTGATCCTGCTTTTCCCAAGCATGTATGTCTGCTTCATAAAGCTCTCTATGGTCTCAAACAAGGCCCTAGGGCTTGGTTTGAGAAGTTTACTTCTCAGCTGCTTCATGTGGGTTTCTATGCTTCAACTGGTAATGGTAATCTGTTCATCTTGAAGCATCATTCTTTCATTGTGTATTTGTTGCTCTATGTAGATGATGTTATCATTATTGGTAAGAGCTCTTCCTTTGTTTCTTCCATCATCAAGCTTTTGGGTAAGGAGTTTGATCTCAAGGATCTTGGGTTGCTGCACTATTTTCTTAGTCTCCAAATTAATTATACCTCTACTGGTCTATTTGTGCATCAGTCCAAATATGATTATGATCTTCTTCAGAAATTTGGTATGACAGATTGCAAGCCTTGTAAGACACCATGCTCCCCTAATCATCGTCTCCTTCCTAATGATAGTCCTCTCTTATCTGACCCTAAGTCCTATGGGAGTCGTGTTGGGGCTTTACAATACCTCACCTTCACCAGGCCAGACATTTCTTTTTCTGTCCAACAAGCTTGTTAACATATAAGCACTCCTACTCAAAATCATCTTCAGGCTGCCAAGCGGATTTTGAGATATCTTCAAGGTTCTCTTCATTTTGGGATTGCTTTTACTCCAGGTCCTATTTCCTTATATGCTTATAGTGATGCAAATTGGGCTAGGGATCCTATGGACAGATGTTCTATCACTAGGATGATTGTTTTTCTTTGTAATTCCCCTATTACATGGTCTGCTAAGATGCAATGTACTATCTCTCGCTCTTCCACAGAGGCTGAGTATCGAGCTTTAGCCTCAACTGCAGCTGAGTTGTACTGGCTTCGAATGCTTCTTAGGGATTTTGGTATTTTTCTTCCTCAACCTCCTCTTCTCTAATGTGACAATGTTAGTGTATTGGCCATAGCCTCCAATCCAGTATTTCATGCATGCTCAGACTAAGCACATAGAGGTTGACTACCATTTTGTTCGTGAAAAGGTCCTCAGGCGTGATTTGTTAATTAAATTCATTTCCACCCATGATCAACTTGTTGATCTGTTTACCAAAGGTCTTCCTTCTCCCAGGTTTAATTGGCTTACCTCCAAACTCATGTGGAAGTTCCCCATTCGCTTGAGGGGGGATGATAGTGTAAGCAATTCAGATTCAAATCCTGGAGAAGCAGTCACTATTCCAACGGCTAATTCTCAGTCCAAAACGATGTCGTCTGCTAAATCACTTAAGTATAAGCATGCCTAAAATGCAATGGAGTCATTTCTCATTTAAACCCAACGGCGTCATTTTATCTTGAATTAGTTATTGAAGAATCAATTATCCCACGCACATGTAAGAGTCTGTTAAGAAGTGTGTAAGGTGGTTACTAGTCTGTTAGACCTCTTTGGGCTTCTCTTCTTCCTTTTCTGGTGTATAAACATCTATTTACTTGTATTGTAGATTGTATTGTATTGTATTCTTCAATAGTAATAATAACAAAGTTCTTGCAGTTTATCTTGTTTCTTTGTCTCTATTTTCATTTTTGAATTGATTATAGTGAGATTGAGAGATTTTTGTTTGAGAGATTAAGCATGATTTTACAAATTCTCTCTTCCTTATCAAAAGAGAAAAAGGTGGGAGCCCAATGGGGTGCTAGCTTAGTTATAAAAAGAAGCAAAATTCTTATTCTTGTTTAATTAAGGAACTCTACAAGGTTCAAACTTCAAAGGTGCAAAGCAAAGCCTCTTCAGAGGCATCAAAAGCAACTAAATAATTCCTCATGTCAATAGGGGTAGAGGACAAAAGCACAAAATCGAAGTCCATGGTCTGGCCAATGTTGGGCTTTGTGGAGCCTAGTTATGTTTGATCCGGTTGACAACCCGACCCGACCTGACCTGAATAATGTTGCGTGGTTTTTAAATGGGAGATTTTCTGAGGCTTAGCCCATGGAGCAGAGGCATAGGCCAAAAAGCCCAAGCCGGAGTGCTCATTTTGGCCCGTTTTGTAGCCCATTGTGAATCCTGTGCGCAAAATGTAGAAAACACTATTTTGTGATTAGGGTTTTGTTGTTGTCAGTTTTTTGAGAGAGAAAAAGACCATAGCCACACTTTTGTATTTTTTTTCTTTGATAATAGTGATTTCCCCTTTAATTCGTTGCTTCGCTTCGAACTTGTATCTGATAGTTTTGGTTTTGGGAGGTGCTATTATATATAAGTCAATATTTTATATTTGATGTGTTTGTAATTGTAAGATCATAATGGAGAGGCTTATTAGAACAAAATGATTAAACCGTGGATAATTGGTTTCTGCTAGGCTATATGAAGCAGAGTGCAGATTCGAATTCAGGTTCGGATTCGGGTTTGGGTTTGGGTTTGGGTGTGGGTGTGGGTGTGGGTACGGGTGTGAATGCAGATGCGGATGTGGATACGAGTGCGAGTGCGGGACTTGGCAATTTTTGAAAAAGTAGGATGCGGATGCAGCAGGATACGTTTACTAATAAATTATTAAATATATTTTTAGTTAAAAATTATTAAATATATTTTCAAATAATGGTAAACATATACCAATTTAAAAGCAATAATAACTAAAAATAATTCAATAATTTCAATTTAAGTTGTTTAACCTACAAATAATTTGTCAAAAATATAATAAATTAATAACTAAATAAGAAATCAGCTCAAGTTTTTATTTTTTTATATTTATTTTTAACATGTATCTCGGCCAGTTTCTTGGCCAATTTCGAACGATTTCGGCTGGTTACGGCCAAAATTGGCACGAATCGGGAAACGAAAAAAAAGAAGAAGAAGAACATGAATCAGTGTGTCGAGTTCAAATCGGTGCATTGTTGAGTGTCGGGTGTGGGTACGGTGGCCTTGGAGCCGCACTCGTGCTTTCTAGCTACCACTTATACCCTTCAACTTCATTGTTGCAACTTAGTCCAAAAAACAAAAAGAAAATTTTTTTGGATCCTACAATGTCCATGGATTCAACTCAACTTTAATGATAACTTGGATCGAAAGTTATGTAGTTGCATAGACAAATTCCATGCATTCAATTGGTAAATAGTTTACATGCACCCTCAATATGGGTTTGGGTTGGACATAAATGAGAGGGTGTATATAACTTATTCTCATTATAACCCATTTAACTAATTAATTATAACCTAAACTCGACCCAACCCAATTACTATAGGTAAAACCCATCTAATTAAATGACCAAAAAACCCTTAAATCTATAAAAAAAAATTGGATCCTACAATGTCCATGGATTCAACTTAACTTTAATGATAACTTGGATCGAAAGTTATGCAGTTGCATAGACAAATTCCATGCATTCAATTGGTAAATAGTTTACATGCACCCTCAAAATGGGTTTGGGTAGGACATAAATGAGAGGGTATATATAACTTATTCTCATTATAACCCATTTAACTAATTAATTATAACCTAAACTCGACTCAACCCAATTACTATAGGTAAAACCCATCCAATTAAATGACCAAAAAACCCTTAAATCTATAAAATTACCAAAATGCCCCTAAATTTTCAAAATGACTAAAATACTACCCCAAAACCCTTTAAAATGACCAATAAACTCATAAAACCTAATAGTGACCAAAATACCATTCAAACCTAAAAACAATGATAAAAATAGCTTTGAAACTTAAAAAATGATTGAAATTCCCTTAGAACCAATAAAATGTCTAAAATGACCCCAAAACTTAAAAATTGACCGAACTACTCTTAGAACCTAGAAAATGATCGAAATATCCTTAAAACTAAAAATAACCGAAATACCCAAAACCTAAAAATGACCAAAATATCCACCCTAAAACCTTAAAAATGACTAAAATACGCTGAGACCTCCAAAATAACCAAAAAACAAAATGACCGACTCTCTTTGAACCTAAAAAATGACCAAAATGCCCTTGAAACCTTAAAAAATGCCAAAATACCCTTAGAACCTAAAAAATAGCAGAAAAAATCTAGAAGCCAAAAAATGATTGAAAATTTGAAATACCCCTGAAACTTATAAAATTTTTGGGTATTTTGGCTTATTTTAGAGATTTTGAAAGTTTTTTGGTCATTTAGCAGTTTCTTGGTATTTTATTTTGTCATTTTAGAACTATTTTTAGACCTGGATCGAACCAGGAGGTCAAATCGTGAAAATAGGGAACCGGGATGAAAATCAGTTTTTTAAGCATAAAGGCGGGATTTTTTGTTAATTTCGTGAAAATAGAGGGGGGGTGGAGACTCTTCAAACCCCAAGACACCAATCCCAATGACCCAACAAAAATTGATCATCATAAGGGGGGAGACACTTTAAACCCCCACATTTAGAGACTGACAACTTGGTAGAAGCTCTGGAGAGATCCATCCAAAAAACACTTGCCGAAGAAGATAAAGTCCTCAAGCAACTACAGAAGACACAAGCCAACATCTCCTTATGGGGTTTACTCATGGCCTCATACAAACACCTACAAAGCCTAGTAAGCCTTCTCAACCAAATCCAAGTCCCTACAACCATAACCTCCCAATATCTGAATGCTATGATTGGGTCCATCAATAGGGAACTCACCATTTCCTATTCTGACAAGGATCTGACCAAGAAGGGGAAGCACCACAACAACCCTTTGCATATCACTGTAGATTCCATGGGGAAGAGGATACCGATGGTTTTGATAGATGATCAAAGTGCTTTAAATGTGTGCCTGTTGAAGACTGTAAGATGCCTAGGCCTCAGCATTGAAGACTTCGTGCTTACTGATCAACATGTGAAGGCATATGACAATAGTAGAAGAGAAGTCTTGGGGACCATAACATTAGAGCTTACCATAGGACTGATGGTCAAAATGGTGGATTTAAAAGTTCTTAATATGGCTTCATGCTTCAATATGCTCCTTAAGCGACCATGGATCCATGACACGGAGGTCGTACCTTTTTCTCTATATCAAAAGATTCGATTTCCATATGAAGGAACTATTGTGACCATTTACGGGGATACTCTGATTATGCCTTAGCCAATTTACAATATTGATTCTGAGAAAGAGCCATTGACCTTGGATGGGTTTGAGATTGAGAGGCCTAATTTTGAAAAGAGAGAAGAAGAAGTGGAATTAATCCCAATGGACTTTGCTCCTTATGGTAAGAACAATGTGGTAGCAATGATGAGGAGAATGAACTACCTTTCGGGGATGAATTTGGGGAGAATTGTGAAGAAGCCTACTGTTCAGGACCTGATGATTCCTACTGCCACACCACCTTTTGGGCTAGGCTATAAGCCTACTAATGATGACTTGTTAGAGATGGAAGTGAGAAAGATAGCTTGAGCCAAAGCCAAAGCCAAAGGACTTCCTTGTCCTCCAGAACCTCTGAAGCCCTACACTCCAACATTGAATGAGAAGTTTGTAAAAGCTGGTAAAATTCAACGTTATTGGGGATTCCCTGAACCAAGATTTGATCCTATGAAAAAGACAATGGTAGCTGGGCTTGAGATACTACTTGTTTGCCACAATAAGGTTCTAGAATTGAAGAAAGAAGACACGACTTGGGTTCCTACTGATTAGGCTGATTACATGGACCCTGATGCCATGGCTACACTCCTTGAGGATCCTATTTGCAACATAGAAAAAGAAAAATACTAGGAGGCTTGCCAGCATGCATTGAAGAGCCTGTATGAGCTAATAGCTAATGATGAAGATGAAGAAGGGGGAGCAGCCCCTAGTGATGATGAGGATGAAAATGATGACAAGAGTGATAGTAGTAGTGACAGCAACAGCAATGATAGTGGACATGATGATGATGACAACAGCACCAATAGTGATGACAACAGTAGCAAAAGTTATGATAGCCTGTATAGTGGTGATGATTGGAATGAACCCCCTAATGATAGAGAAGATGAAGATTCAGACTTATTCTATGAGGAATATGACATTGATGTGGACTATTTTAATGAAGACATTGAAGACAATGCAGAAGCTAACAGGTGGAGTGACACTGATAGTGACCAATATAGACTGATAAATGTGTTGGAGAATGCAAGAGAGGAGAATGCACAAGCCAATCAAATGTATCATGATGAATATCCCTATGGGCACCTTTCAAATTGGAGTGATATCACTAATGTTAGCACAAGGTCTAGCCCTCGGTATAACAAGCATGGAAGAGACATTCCAGTATTGGGGTCGTATTGTGATTCAGAACCAAGTTCACCAACCCCACATGTTGAAGATGAGGATGACATAGACGCTAGGTTAGCCGCTCTAGACCAAAAACTGATGATCCATAGTCTTAGAATCATGACACTTGAGAGTGCCGAACGTACTAATGAGAGGATGGAAGGAAGTGAGCTAGAGCATCTCCCTCAACCCACCTATTTGGGCAATAAAGGCAAGCACGACCTATTTGATGAATGGATGGATAGCATAGAGCCCTTGGATGCTTTTGTGACCGACAAGCCTACACACATGGAGGTTGAAGAAGAAGCTATGAGTTATATGGATATAGATACCACAGTACTGATGCTGAGGGAAGAAGGAGCTTATTGGGAGCCACTTACCATCGTGGAAGCCAAGATCGAGTTGAAGAACTGGGCATGGGAGGGAGCTGCCCACCCCATGGAGGACTCTGTGAGGAAGATCAAGACTGTCAAGTCAGTCACTTTTGCCAAGAGGATCAAGACCACCAAGCTAGTCACCTCTGCCAAAGACATTGTTTTTGTTCCCATTGATTCTAGTTCTGCCACTATTTTTTCCTGTTAAGTTTGTTTGTGATAGTTTTCTAGTTGAGTCTGTAGAGTTTGTTAAAAACTCTTTCCCTTTTAATATAATTTATGATTCTGCTTATTTGTTGGCTTTGAATTTTTTTCTTTCTAAAATTTGTAAAGAAACTCTTAATAATAAGGAATTAAAACATGGATACCTAGAGCCCATAAAAGAAGAAACCCAACCAATTAACCTCGGAACTGATAATGATCCCAAAATGATCCAAGGGGGCAATACTCTAACCACTTTAGAGAAAGATGCATTAGTGGCACTACTGACAGAGTTCAAAGAGGTCTTTGCCTGGTCATATGAAGACATGCCTAGGATTGATACAGATTTAGTACAACGTTGCATTCCAACAAATCCAACCATGAAGCCAGCCAAGCAGAAGTTGAGAAGAAGTGGAGAAACAATACAATGAAGGATTCCTAAGAGTGGTTAGCTAATGTGGGTTTGGTACCAAGGAAGGATGGGAAGGTCAGAATGTGTGTAGATTTTCAAGATCTGGATAAGGCCAGCCTAAATGATGATTTTCCTCTACCTCACATTAACGTCATGGTTGATAACACAGCAAGTCATGCTTTGCTATCATTTATGGAAGGATTTTCAAGATACAATCAGATTAAGATGGCTTCAGAAGATATGGAGAAAATCTTTATCACTCCATGGGGGGCATACTGCTACAAGGTCATGCCATTTGGCCTTAAATATGCTAGTGCAACTTACAAACATGCAACCACTACTTTGTTGCATGATTTGATCCATAAAGAAGTAGAAGTTTATGTTGATGACATGATAATGAAGTCTAAAGACCGTGAATGGCACATACCAGCTTTGAGGAAGTTCTTTGAAAGGATCTGGTTCTACAAGTTTCGATTGAATCCAAAGAAGTGTACTTTTGGAGTCACATCTGAAAAATTGCTAGGGTTTATGGTAAGCCAGAGGGGAATAAAATTTGATCCTGATAAAATCAAAGCAATAGTAGAGATGAAGCCTCCAAGAACTGAAAAGGAGATCCGAGGATTTCTAGGAAAGATACAGTACATTAGCAGGTTCATAGCTTAACTTTCCATGACATGCGAACCAATCTTCAGACTACTTAAGAAGGAAGTCCCTACAGTGTGGAATGAACAATACCAAGAAGCCTTTGAGAAGATTAAGAGCTATCTAATGAAGCCACCAATACTGGTTCCACCGGTACTTGAAAAGCCATTGTTATTGTATCTCACCACTACGGATATGGCAATGGGGGCTTTACTTGCTCAATACCTAGAAGTGACTAGAAAGGAGAATGAAATTTACTACATTAGGAAGAAGATGTTGCCTGATGAAGAAAAGTATTCGCCATTAGAGAAGACATGTGTAGCACTTGTATAGGCAATTCTCAAACTTAGACATTATATGCTTGCTTACAAGGTTTTGTTGATTACAAGAATGGATCCTTTGAAATATCTAATGGAAAAACCTGTGCAAGATGGAAATATTACTAAATGGGTCTTGCTTCTGTCAAAATTTGATATTAAATATGTGTCTCAAAAGTCTGTGAAAGGGAGAGCAATTAATGATCACTGAGCCCATTGTTCACTAGAAGAAGCCAAAGAAATCCAAGTAGACTTTCCAGAAGAAGACATCATGAGGGGTGAGGTAGAACCATGGAAAATGTATTTTAATGGAGCAACAAATCAAAATGGAAGTGGAATTGGAATTCTTTTAATTTCTCCAAAAGGGACACACATTCCATTTTCTAGCAAACTCAACTTTCCTGCCACCAACAATGCCACAGAATATAAAGCTTGCATTATGAGCCTACAAGTAGCCTTAGGCCTAGGAGTGAGAGAGTTGGAGGCATACAAAGACTCAGCTTTAATAATTTCTCATATTTAAATTGAAGATCAAAGAAGAAAGGCTCATACTTTATCATGAATGTCTTCAGAAGTGGGCATCAAAATTCAGCAAGATTCATTATCAATATGTGTCGAGGATGCAGAGAAATTGTAGATGCTTTAGCAACTATGGCATCTGTGAGAGACCTCGCCAAATTTAGAGTTGCCTCTAAAAAAAAGAGATCTTATGGTGTGCTTTTTAGGGCACCTCTCTTTTTGGGTAATTGGTGTAGAGTTGCCACTTATTTTTTACGTACAAAAAATAAGAAAAACTAATACACAAATTTACATGATTGAAGTGCCTCATTATTATTGATTGAATGAAAAGATACAAGTTTGAAAGTTTGAACATTACATGGCTTTAGGGTCCTAGGTTACGAAATGGGAAGGTGTTAGGCACCCATTCAGCCCAAACAGAGTCTGATCTTCTAAACTCTTGTGACCAATGTACCATTTTTATGCATGTCATGAATGATATGTTGAACATGTGAAATAAATTAAACCACACAAAACCATTTATGAATGTATCCTCTTTTTTGTTTAAAATTCAGATCTATTTTAATGATTAGAAAAAAAAAAAAATTATTTTGACTTGAAAAATCAGATTTGTTTTTGTATGTGTAAAAAGAATGGTTTTTGAAAAGAAAATTCATATTTTTTTTAATAAAAACAAAGTCTTTTGGTTGGTTTAAAAAATTCAAATCTGTTTTTAAGAGATAAAAAAAAAAAAAAATTTTGAGTTTTGTAAAAGATCAGATTTGCTTTGTAATGATAAAAAAATGGTTTTTTATAACAGAAAAATCAGATCTATTTTCCATTTGGAGAAGATTTTTTTTTTTGTATGGAGAGAATCTTATTCATAAAACAAATTCAAGCTACATGACTCAAACAAAACAAACAACAAAAACAACAATACATGATCTCTTTCCTTATTTCGAAAATTTGCATGCATTGAAAAAAAATTAGATCTATATCTAAAGAAAATACAAAATCCATTTTTGTTTTAAGAAAAATTTAGATCTACATCTAAGGAAGATGCATGTCCATTTTTTTTTAAGAAAAATTCAGATCTACATCTAATGAAGATGTAAATCCGTTTTATTTTGAAGAAAAATTCAGATTTACATCTAAGGAAGATGTAGATTTGTTTTATTTTGAAGAAAAATTCAGATATACATCTAAGGAAAATGTAGACCCGTTTTATTTTGAAGAAAAATTCAGATCTACATTTAATGAAGATGTAGACCCATTTTATTTGAAAGAAAAAGTCAGATCTACATCTAATAAAGATGTAAATTTGTTTTATTTTAAGAAAAAGAGTTGTTCACATGTAGATTATTGACACTCAAGAAAGAGATTATAACAATCACATAGAAAATTTATCATGCTTTAAACATAAAAAAAATGGTGAATCGTTCATTCTATGGATAAAAACATTCATCAATGAAAGAAGCATAACAAGGACAGGGTGATAGAAGCAACCTCTTGCGTGAGCACTCTTTGTTCTTGAGAGGATGTTTTAGTGTTCAAAGAAACTTATTCAGTTATCTTTGAAACCTAAAAACCCTAATTTAAGCAACAAATCTTAGAAAGGATCAGCAAGGATCTGTAATTTAAGAGTCTTAAAACATATGCCTCTCATAGCATAAAAAAAAGGTGTTGAATTATGAGACCCAGACTCTATTTATAGAGGCCAAAAATATTTAAAAAATATATATTTATGAAATTGGATTTTATAAATATATAATAAATAACTTTAAGAGATTAAACCAGGTACTCAAGGATTAAGATGTAGTACTTTTCAAAGTGGCAGTCTATATTCATGACTTTGTATTACTATGAATATTTTTTGAAGGGGTTATATGTATAATAAAGTCTTGGGATATAATTTATTAATAAGGGCTAGAGTTCAATTATATTTATATAGTGGTATTAAATATAATTAATGGTAACTTTGGACTTGTCAAGAGTTGACAGAGAAGCCCAAGGCGCATTAGAGCTAATGTCTTATTGGTCCATTTTGGTCCCACTCCAAGCCACACATTAAAGCCCAATTGGAAAGGCCCAATAGGCCAGCCCAATTAGATAATCAAATCTATATATATATATATATATATATATATATATATATATATATATATATAATAGGTGAAGCAGAGAGAAACTCAAATTGGAATTTCAAATTAGAGTTCTAATTTTGTGCCATGTATCTACATTTATGTGGAGAGCAAATCATAATTATCCTTTCAATTTTTCAATTAAAATTTGAAATTAAAGTTTAATTTTATAGATTTTATGTATCCGGTCAAGTGAGCTAGAGTTCTAATTTTGTGCCATGTGTCTACATCTATGTGGAGAGCAAATCATAATTATCCTTCCAATTTTTTAATTAAAATTTGAAATTGAAGTTTAATTTTATAGATTCTATGTATTGGGTCAAGTGAGCTACTGTGCTAATTAAATTTTTTCTTGATTTTGCTGTTAAATGAGAAAACCAAAGAGGCTATTTTTTTTTCCAAATTAGAGTTCCAATTTTGTGCCATGTGTCTACATTTATATGGATAGCAAATCATAATTATCCTTCCAATTGATCAATTAAAATTTGAAATTGAAATTTAATTTTATAGATTCTATGTATTGGGTCAAGTGAGCTACTGTGCTAATTAAGTTTTTTTCTTGATTTTGCTGTCAAACGTGAAAACCAAAAAGGCTATTTTTTTTTTAATAGGCAAAGAGGCTATTTTTATAGCCGATGAAATCACTAATTTCATAAGAGACAGGGGAAGGAGAGAGCCGTGAGGCACTATGAAGGAGAAATTGAGGACCACCACCATGTCAGACTATCTCCCACCTTCAACCCATCCTTTTGCCACCAATATATATTGCTTGAACCACTATTGATACAGGTATCTTTAAACAATAAAAATTGTATCAAATATGATTTAGGTTTTGTTATTTTGGATCGATTTTTATTAATTTAGGTATTTGGGTTATTGGTTTTGATTAAGGTTGGATGACAAAGAAATAAAGGGCATGATCAAAGACGTTTGAAACCCATTTAGCTTAGGGTTTACAGCCATTGAAGGTATTGCCAGGAAATAAGGAATTTTCTTTGCTTAAACATGGTTTGGATCCTATGTAATGTTCTTTTCTTCTTCTTCTTATTTGAATGAATTTCATTCTCTGAATTGTATTAAGGTTTTTTTTTTTTTTTTTAATGATTTGTTTTTTAATTCCTTTTGATTTTAGTGCCATTTTTCCTTCTTCAAATTTTCATATCTATTGGTTTGGGTGTCAATGTTAACTTTCTAATTTAATGAATTCTCCAAATTGGGTTAAGTATTGCATGCCAACTATTTGATTTGTATTGCCCTTTTCTTATTATAATTATTATTGCTATTTGGAATGTAAAATTGTATTCTTTTATTTTTCTGTTTGTCTATAGGGGTCAAGAACGAGGCACTCCATACATATAGCAGAACTATTGCAAAGGTCTATTTCTACTCTCGTTTGAACATGCAGATTTTGTGTTTGGCAGCCAATTGTCAACTTAAAGCATCCATATCATTAGAATATAAAGAGTAACAACACTGATGTGAAACAACGAAATAAGTTGGTTGCTTTGGATTTTGTTCATTGTTTTCTTAAAAAATTATGAATGGGATTCTATATGAAGTGTTATTATATACGGCTATTTAACTGTTGAGCTTAGTTTTTGTATTTTACTTTATGCATTTAATTCCTAAACCACATTCATCTCCCAAAAAAAAAAAAAAAAATCTAAACTACATATTGTTAATTCAATTACATTAGTTGGATACATCTCATGGAATATTGGATCATGCTCACTTATTTATTTGGGTGAATTAAAGTGTCCTCTACATGTTTGACTAAATGCTTGGTCATTAGGTCTTACTAAAGATGTATTGATTTCATAATGGTTATAGCCTCCTATCCCACAATTGTTTTTCCAAATTAATTTTCTTAGTTGGTCATGTTATGGGCATAGTTCAATTAAGTCATATCATATGAAATATGAGGCTTTAGTTTCAATTATTTATCAAGTTCTCTAATGTTATATATGTTGATAATTGTTTCCCTTATGTTAACATTTTTGTGATAATAGTGACTAAAAGGACCCAGCATGGTCATCCTAGAAAAACATTTCCAACCTTGCTGTCATAAAGATAGACTCAGTTTATTTGTTGTGTTTTGAATTAGAGGGCTTTCTCCTGATACTGATGAAGTTATTCTAAAGGATGCTTTTGGACGATGTGGTGAGCTCATTGAAGGTAATGTATTAAACAAATCTGCCTTCTCTTATGTTAGTTTTAGTCTATTCTATTTAGTTACTTAAGTTAATTTACCAAGAATTATATTTCATATAATTTAATCTATTATACCTAATTTGTAGACCTAATTTATCATCTTTACCTTTTGTTTTGGTGACATTGGGAGTATCACCCATGATTTTAATACTCAAATCTGAAAGTTGAATTCTGATTTGTTGAGTTATTTGCCAATTATAACACTGGGATAATCTCCAAGAAGAGTTGCTAGAACAAATTGATAGGTTAGGATAGTCTGATTTCCCTTCTATTTATCTCATACTTCGTACTAGATTTTTTCCATTTAGTGTATTTGTGTTTGAATTGGCTCTAACTTGCATGTTTTAGCCTGCTTTTTTCTTTATAGATTGATTTTAATAGCCAAATCTAAAGTTTAGAGTGAAGATTTTGTTAAACACTGTGTTACTGCATATTAAGGGATTATTTACTTAGTATGGTTGTTTGGTTTACACAGTAATCCGTGGATCTAAATTTTTTTGAATTGTTCTAAAAAAAAATTGTTGAATTGTTGGATCTAATTTTCAAGAAGAGTTGCTAGAACAAACTTATAGGTTAGGATAGCTTGATTTCCCTTCTATTTATCTCATAATTCGTACTAATCTTTGTCCATTTGGTGTATTTGTGTTTAAATTGGCTCTTATTTGCATTTTAAGCCAGATTTAAAAAAAAAAAAAAAATAGGTAATTTGGCCAGTTGTTTATTTTTATCGTTTTAAATTATTTTTGCGTTAGTTCTTGCTTGAATTAGATTGATTAGTTTTTTTTCATTCTTTTGAAAATTGAGACTGCTATGTTTTTGAAATTAAAAGCACTGATTAGCTTTGCACTGCCTAAGATAGTAATCAATATATAGCCTATGCTGTCTATGGTACTACTCATTTTAGTTATTTTAGGCATTCTTTGTTAGAAAGTTTGTTTTAAATGGGGGCAAGTTAAGCTAAGTTTGAATGAATTACCTTCTCACAAGTTGTTTGAAAGAATTCATATTTCATAAATATGTGTTACTATGGCATGATTGATTTTTCCACATAAATCAATTCCTAAATTCATACTACAGCTCTATATCTATAGTACCCCAAACTTTTAAATTTTAAGTTTGGAAAGAATCTCCCCCTTGCTAAAGTTTCCAGGTTATTTAGTGTACAATACCAATTTTACTATAATATGATTTTAAATTTCAAATGTCTTATATACATGTAATTTCAAAAAACACTGAATAAAGTGTGAAAAGATGTGTCTTTCATGTTTTCAGAGTTCAGACTTTACAAAAACAAATATTGCACTTCTTTGCTCAAACGCAGTTCTTAAGCCACCATTATACATTTAGTTTTGAGTCCTATTACTCCTACACTTCTTATGTACAAATCCAAACAAACGTAACAACTATCTATTGACTCCTTAAATCGTTGTTCCCTACCCAATTATTTTTTTTTCATTCTTTCTCTGTCTCTGTATCTCTCTCTTCCCATTTTCTCAACAAACACCGCTCCTTTCATTGAAGGTTATTCTTCAATCCCAATGTATATCACACAAATAGAGGTGGATTTTCTTCTAGGAAAAAAAAAAAAAAGATGGTAGTATTGCATTTCGTTTGCCAATTTTATAAAGTACAAGCTCTTATAGTATATTACTCTTTGTTGAAACATGTTGCTTATTTTATAGTTGTCTTTGTCTGATTTTTACGTAGAATAGTCCAAGGTTATTATATGATTGATTGTAAAATGGAATTTATTGTTTCATATAATAGAAATTGGATTATTTATTTGTGTAGAAACAAAGGTCAAAGAGCTATTTCTTCCGGAGCTTATTAGGCATGTGTAGATTTGTCAGTTTTTTCTAAGATTAATGGATGAATGATATTTGCCTAGGTGAATTTTTCTAGATAATTTTGATACTTGGCTAAATTATGGTTTGAGTCCAAATAGTCCAATTGATAGAGCAAAGGTTAGGCATTATTAAAAAATTGCAAACAATATCTCTCATGGTGTCTCACGCATAATGAACATTGTTGGCCACACAAAGTCTAGGTTGGAAGTTTATTTTAATTCCAAAAATTGATTTCTTTTTTCTTTGGTTTTGAGGTATGATATAATTTGTATAGTGAAGTATGATTGTGATTATGTAAAAACTGCTTGGGTTTAGAAGGGGCTGGTGCGTATGGTTATTCCCTAGCATTGAACTTTTTTATAAATTGAGGGAAAAAGAAATCAATAATCTAGAATTTTAAAGTTTCTTTTGAGTTAGATGATTTTGATTATTCCAAAATGTGATTTATTATGTCACAGCACAAGTGATGACTTTAGACAAGCTGTCGTTTCTCAATGTTGATGAGCTTGAGATTTTTCAAGAGTATGTTGATCATGATATTCATATTCAAGCTAATAAGGATAATGAAATAGTTAATATCATGTAAGCATCAACAACAATATTCCCTCAAACCCACAATCTTCAGAAAAACCCTGGATCAAATCTGCATTAGTTATAACTTATAAAACTTCAATTATCATTTTTTCTAAACCATGTATTGATGCTAGATTGGTCATTTTCTGAACAAGAGTGTGTGTAATTTTATTCATGCCTAAGGTTTAGCCCCATAATCAGAGAAGTGTATACATAGAATTTTGAGTTCTTTGAATTGTGTGTGTGACCTAATTAAGAGATACTTTAGTTGACAAGTATTTTCTTTGAGATTATTTATATACACATTGATTTTTGAGTTTATGATGTTTACATACTAAGTTTAATTCTTTAATGCATTTATAAATTTAGTTAGTTTGAAAGTAATTGACTAATATTAGTTGATTAGTGGCAATACTAAAAATAAGTTCAAAGAAATCCAAATTGGGTTTCCCTTCGAAAGAATTGTTGTTGGTGGCAAATTAGCATAGGAAGTATAGGCTTCTAAAATGATAAAGAATACTTTGACTACTTGCTGTGGGAACCACCATGTATCAAACTCCAAACTTTCAAGGTTGCCAAAAAGCTAGAATGGGATATTAGAACCGTGATGAACCTTATCCTAATGGTTATGAAGAATTTATGGTTACGTGCAAGAGATGCTCGATCGACTTTGAAATGTTTAAGTTGGTGAATAGGTTTTTTTTTTTTTAAGTTTGACAAAAAAAAAATAATATTAATGCCCCTTTATATATATTTTAAATAATAAAATGCAATATTCTCTTTTTCTTTTTTCATTGTAGCATCACTTAATAAAATGTAATATTCTCTTTTTTTATTCATTGTTTATCTAATGCTATCCTCCTTATGATAAACAAAAAAAAAGGTTTAATAGTATCACTTAAATAATAAAATGCAATATATATTTTTATTATTTTATTTAATTCTATCCTCCTTGTGATAAACCCAAAAAAACAAAAAAGAAATTGACCAATAATATCACTATATTAACCATTCCCGTGCGGTAGCACGAGTTACATACTAGTTAGTTATAAAGGGAGAAACATACAGAATTTTTTTATAAGAGAATAAGAAAAAGAGAGACATCATTGTGAAATGGTGTGTATGTTTGAGTGAAGTCACTTGATAATTCTCACTTGGAAACTGATTAAGAGACCACACTTCTTGGGTGTAAAGTGGAATTGGAGTGAAGATTAAAAGTGTTCTCAAGTACTTCTAATCTTTTGTTTTGAATTTCTCCACACCAAGGTACGCTATTTTGTTCTTAAATTCTGAAATTTATATAGTGCATGTTATCAATCATGAATGAAATAGATCCATGTTTTTTACTTCCACTATGTATTTTGTATGAGATACAAAACTAGATTTTCTAAGATAATCAACTTTTTATAAATGACTCACATTGATGAACCTTCTCCAAATCATAGACTTGACAGAAAAGTAATCAACTTTTTATAAATGGTCCATTAGATACCAAAAATTTTAACTTCCAATTCAAACCCCTAGTTCCAAGATTTTGAAGGAATTTCTTGGATTATATTTATGGCAAATTATGCTTTTCTACGACAAACTATCATCTAAATTATACTTATCCCTTTGAACTATCAAAATGTATAATTGCCCTTAAAGTTATAATCCTATTTCAACATCCTCCTTCCATTTGTTTTGGTGTTAATTCTAACTAAATTTAATATTAAAAGACCAATTTACATTTTTCTAAAAAATAGACGGTTAAGGGTAAATTGGCTTTTCAGTGCCAGATTTTGTTAGAATTAATAACAAAACAGACGACAAAAAGGTTAAGTGTAATGTGTTTTTGAAATTCAGGGGTGGGGGGGAATTGATCATGCGATTCAATAATTTAAGGGGTGAATTATAATTAGAGTGATAGTATAGGGTGGAAAAATGTAATTTCTCCTTATATTTATATCATAGTTGTGCCTAGATATCAATTTGTCAACTAAAACTTGCCGTTGACGAAGTTCTTCGTATTAAAAAATGAAAACAAGGTGTACATTCAAGATCCTCACTCACTTCTACTTCAAACCTCAAGTTCCAAGCCTTTAGACAGTTTCTTGGATTAGATTTATATTGCAGTTGTGTTTAGATGGTAGTTTCAAAACTAAGACTTGTCCCTGTGAGGTTTTTTTAGGTTGGTGACCTCAAGCTCAATATTACCCTCCGAATAATTAATGCCAAGAATTTGTTTAAGACAATGTTGATTTCTTCTTTTTTTATCATTGTTTAACACTTCTTGATTATAGGGAAGGGAAAGTAAGCCTAACAAGAAAAAGGGGATCAAAAGGTAACTAGAGGGAAGGAAAGTAGGGCTATCCAAGCAATTGCCCAAACCAACCCACCAGCTTAACCTTGACCAATATGTCATAATTTGAACAGTTTTGACAGTGGTGGTGAGTCTAACATTTCAAAACCCACCAAAAACAAGTCGAGTGTTATTTTTCCCACTTAAGAATTCGATGAAACCAACTCATCCAACCTTATTTGCATTTCTAGCTATCTCTAACCAAATCTAACATCTTCTCGTTGATTATGCTCATAATTGTCGTGGTTAGTTGGTTCTGACCAAATTCGACCTCCACCATGGACACCTGCACAGTCAAGCTTCCATTTCTGTTTAGTTGACAGTAAGTTTCACCCTCTTATGTGTTGTTGAAGACAAAGGCACAAGCACTATAAACGACAGAGGAAATGATAGGAAAAACGACAGAGGAAAAGAATGAATAGATAGTGAAACGATAAAAACAAGAGGAAGGTTGAAATGAGGTGTTTTAGTTAATGAAGTCACACAAGCCACACGTGAGAAGGATCACAACATTCAGTTAGAGAAAGGGCCATCTGTCAAAATGTAATTGTTTGATAGGCTGAAAATCAGTTAGTTAGTTTTGGTGCCTGGAGCATTACAATGCTCTGTTTTCTGGACTTGTATATAAGTAGCTTAGTTAGTAATTATTTGATTCCTTCTGTTTGTAAAATCATTTTCAGTTAATGAAAGTTTGAGTATTCTTCAATCCTCTGTTATTTTACATAATATCAGAGCTTATTTTCTCTCATTTTCTCTCCTGCCAAACAGAAATTTTCTCTTAATTTTCCTTATTTTCTTTGTTTTATTGATTGCTTATGGCTTCAGATTTGTCAAGCGCACCTTCTTCTTCATTTGCACCTACTACAAGTGCAGCTATGGCAGATGAATCTGCTAACATTCCCTTTTTCTTACCAGCAAATGAAAATCCTAGTTTAATTCTCACATCTCAACCTCTCACAGGTCCTGAGAATTATATGACCTGGGTGAGATCTGTGTTTCTGGCTTTAAGTTCCAGAAATAAATTTGGCTTCGTCAATGGTTCAATCTCAGAGCTAGATTCAGCTTCACCTTTGTTCAATTCTTGGAACAGTTGCAACACTACGATCCTTTCATGGTTGACTAATTCACTCAGTCCTGATCTTAAGGCTAGTGTGCTCATTGATCTAGTGGTTTTAGCCCTTAGACTCGTCAACAAACCACTCAACTTCAATGTCCAATTTCTCAGGTCCAATGTGAATAGCTACTAAATTATCTGAAAGCTTATAATGCATCAAGTTCTGGCTTTGGTACTCCAACTGGACCTAGTGCTTAGACTGCATCACAGGTTGCATCAGTGATGGTACCTATTCTTCCTTGAACCTCAGCCACTTCTGCTTCTTCATCTTCTTCCAATTTTTCAAGTAATCCCTTCTAGATTCCTCCCAATTTTATATACTCTATTTTTTCTACTCAAGTCATTGATAGACAATGTTTTAAGTCTAATTATTGGATCATTGACACTAGAGCCACTGATCATATGGTGCACTCAGTTTCACAATTGACCACAATAACTTCTACTGTTCATTCTTGTGTCTATTTTCCAAATGGGGATAAGGCTAGTGTAACACACATAGGCACTGTGCAACTCTCTTCCACACTTACACTCACAAATGTTTTGTGTGTTCCTACTTTTAGTTTTAATATTATTTCTGTTAGTAAACTTTCTCAGACCAAACTTTGTTGTCTTATCTTTCTTGGTCATTGGTGTTTCATCCAGGAGCTTGCTTAATGGAGCATGATTGGTCCAGGTAAGGTAAGCAATGGCTTAAACCTTCTTCAAGCTATTGTTTCTTCCTCAAATGTAGCTGCTCTTGCAACTATTATCAGTCATATTTCCTCTTCAAATCTATGGCATTCTAGATTAGGCCATCTTTCTTTAGCCAAACTTCAATTGTTGAAGCCATTTATAAATATTGATCTTCCTAATAAGGCTTCTTGTTGTGATGTTTGCCATTTTGCAAAACAGAAAAGGTTTTCTTTTCCCTCTAGCATTCATGTAAATACTACACCCTTTGAATTGATTCGTTGTGATCTATGGGGTCCGTTTTCTATTCCTACTATTGATGGTTATAGGTTTTTTCTAACCATTGTGGATGATTTTACTTGATGCACATGGGTTTATTTACTTAAACACAAATCTGACACTCACTCTATATTTCTTAAGTTTGCATCAATGGTTTACACTCAACTTAATTGCAAAATTAAGACCATTAGAAGTGACAAAGGTACAGAATTTTTCTTAAAATAATTTTTTCATTCTAATGGCATTTTACATCAATTTTTATGTGTTGATACTCCTCAACAAAATGGCATTGCTGAAAGGAAGCATCAGCACATCCTAAATGTTGCAAGGGCCTCACAATTTCAATCTAACCTTCCTCTATGTTTTTGGGGTGACTGTATTTTAACAGTTGTACATCTTATTAATAGAATTCCTTCAAAGGCTTTAGGCAATAAAAGTCTTTATGAAATTCTCTATCATTCAGCACCTTCTTATCATCATCTCAGAAATTTTGGCTGCTTGTGCTTTATTTCCACTCTTTCTCACCTTAGGCACAAGTTTGCACCTAAGGCTAGGAAATGTGTGTTTCTTGGCTATCCTCATGGCATTAAGGGCTACAAGGTTCTTAATCTTCAATCTAATTTTGTTTATGTTTCTAGTGACATTGTCTTTTATGAATCAGTTTTTCCTTATGCTAAGTGTTCTCCATCTTCCACATCACTTTTGGATACTTTTGTTTTCCCTCATGCTTCTAGTTCTGATATTGATTATGATATTGTTTTATGCCCTTCATCTTCTTCTCCACCTGATCTTGTTCATGTCAATCCCATTTCTTCGCCTGATAGTGTTTCTGCAGAACCTCTTTTTGTAGATTCTATTTCTATTGATCCCATTGTTAATCCAGATTCCTAGTCCACTTCTGTCCCATGTTCTACCATCAAACCAGCTCCTCTTAGGAGGTATTCTAGATCCCATAAACCTCCTTCCTACCTGTCTGATTACTCTTTTCAATTTGCTAGTACTAAACCCAGCTCTGGTAAGCCTTATGTTCTTTCAGATCACTTGACTTACTCTCACCTTGGACCTAGTTTTCACTCCTTTGTCATGGCTGTTTCTTCTACTCCCTTAGAACTTGTCTCTTTTCAACAGGTAATTCAGTTCCCTGAGTGGAGAGCTGCCATGGACAAGGAAATTGAGGCTTTAGAGGTTAATGACACTTGGACTTTAAACCCTTTGCCACATGGTAAGTCTGCTATTGGTTGTAAATGGGTTTATAGAGTGAAATACTTGCATAATGGCACAATTAAGAGATACAAAGCTAGGCTTGTTGCTAAGGGATTTACTTAAACACTTGGGCTGGACTACTCAGAAACTTTCTCTCCAGTTGCTAAGTTTGTCTCAGTTAGGATTGTTTTGTCTTTGACTGCTGTGAAAGGGTGTTTTCTCCATCAAATGGATGTAAACAATTCATTTCTTCATGGTGAGTTGCTTGAAGATGTTTATATGTGCTTACCACCTGGCTTTCACAGTAAGGGGGAGCCTCATTTGGTTTGCAAGTTGAATAAGAGTCTCTATAGTCTTAAACAAGCTTTTAGAAAATGGTTTGAGAAGTTTTCATAAACTATTCTACAAATGGGGTTTGTTCAGTCCAAGTCTGACTACTCCTTGTTCACTCGCACTCAAGGGACTTCATTCACAATTTTTTGGTATATGTTGATGATATACTTTTGACAGGAAACAATATTGTTTGTGTCAACAATTTGAAGAAGGTTCTTAATGATAAGTTTGGTTTGAAGGATCTAGGCTCACTGAGGTATTTTTTTTGGGATTGGAAGTGGCTAGGACTAATGAGGGAATCAGTCTTAATAAAAAAAAAATGCTTTGGAAATCCTTACGGATACTGGTTTCATTAGCAGCAAACCTGTTAAGTTTCCCATGGAGCAAAACTTGAGGTTATCAAAGTATGAAGGGAAGTTGTTGGAGGAACTAGGTCAGTATAGAAGACTAATTGGTAGACTCTTGTACCTTACCTTAACAAAACCTGGCCTGACTTATGCAGTGCATAAGTTGAGTTAGTTTGTTTCACAACCAAGAGAACCACATTTGCAGGCAGCTCACAGGGTGCTTCAATTCATTAAAGGGTCACCAGGTAAAGGAATTTTCTTCCCAAGCAAAACTGAGTTGCATATTAAGTCCTTTTGTGATGCGGATTGGCTGGATGTAGTGTATTTGGGAGATTCCTTGATTTCTTGGAGATCAAAGAAACAAGGGGTTGTGTCCAAGTCCACAGCTGAAGCCAAGTACAAGGCTATGGCAAGTGTGTCCTGTGAGATCACTTGGGTTTTGTAATTGTTCAAAGATTTGAGGATTGAACATTCAAGACCAGCAATGCTTCTTTGTGATAATCAGGCTGCCTTCTATATAGCAGTAAGCCCTGTCTTTCATGAGAGGACAAAGCATATAGAAGTTGACTACCATTTAGTAAGAGGTAAAATTTTTAGAAGGAATGATTAAAACCTTCCATGTTGCTACAAATTCACAAGTGGCAAATATTTTCACTAAAGCTTTGGACTTTGCATCCTTTGTGAGATTGTCAAACAAATTAGGAATGAAGGATATTTTTCAAACTAAATTATCAAATGAAGATTCTCGGGTTGCCTCTTTAGTTCAAGTCTCAGAGTTCAATACTCTAGACTTAAGGGGGAGTATTGAAGACAAAAGCACAAGCACTATAAACGACAGAGGAAATGATAGGAAAAACGACGGAGGAAAAGAACGAATAGATAGTGAAATGACAAAAACAAAAGGAAGGTTGAAACGAGACGTTTTGGTTAATGAAGTCACACAAGCCACATGTGAGAAGGATCACAACATTCCGTTAGAGAAAGGGCCATCTGTCAAAATGTAATTGGTTGATAGGTTGAAAATCAGTTAGTTAGTTTTGGCGCTTGGAGCATTACAATGCTCTGTTTTCTAGACTTGTATATAAGTAGCTTAGTCAGTAATTATTTGATTCCTTCTATTTGTAAAATCATTTTCAGTTAATGAAAGTTTGAACATTTTTCAATCCTCTGATATTTTACATTTGTCAAGTTCAATCTGACCCGTACATTGCCCTAAAGGAGAGGGTGACACCCCTAAATGGATCAATTTCATAATTTGACATAAATATTAAGGATCCGAATGTATATTCAACATCATGTCATTTAAAATTTTAAATGACACGGTACTCTATATTGTATCAAATCCAAAACTAAAATCTTAACTGTAAAATTCACATTCTTTATTTTAAATAAAATACAGATGATTTAATTCCTTTCAAAGGAGGGTGACACCTTCGGGGGTAACTTCACAAGGAAGGAGGGGACGTACTTCGGCCTAATTCTTCTTGAAATTTCTCATAACTAAGCTGAAAAGTTAACCTAATCGAAGAAATGAGATGTTTTCTACTGCCTACTGGGTCTAGAGAAAGTTTTATATACTCCATACTAGAATGTGATGTATATTTTGTTTAATGGTAAGTTATGCATCATCATTTGCTAACCCAAAAACCACCCTCTTTTTTCTTTATTATTTTATTTTAATTTTAAACCAAAAGTCAAAATAGAATGCTCCTCCAACTTTACTATTGAAGTCCACGCCATTATCACCTACTATATTGGCTGGGATTGGTGTCATAAATACTTTTCAGTTATAGTCTCACTAACATTCATAAATGAGTTTTTGAACTCTCACTACAAAAGGAAAGTTGAGTATATCACTTTCAAATTTTCAGCATCTCAAAATATATGTGTGTGTGTATATATATATATATATACATATTAAATTTCTTCTAAGTACTCAAGACGTGTACATGTCGATAAAACAAAAAAATTCAATAAACAAAAAAGTTTAGGAAAATATCTTTTTAAGGGTTATTAATTCCAACCATGAGATTCTCAAAAAAATTAATAAAAGTAATAATTTGAAAATAAAAACTCCAACCGTGCAGGTAGTATTTCTACTTTTTAGTGTTATTTTTCCTTCCATCTTTTAAAACTTCACCTCTTTAAAATAGAACTTATTCTTATCTAACATAAAAATATATACCAACGAAACACATACACATCCAACAATTAAATTGCATATTCTCTATATTATTAACAAATATGCTAAATTTTGTGCCAATTGGATCCAATTTACTATTCGATCTAGAAATCTGTCTTATATATGCATAGTTTTATCATATAAAAACTATAAATTGAAACACTAGATAGATGACAGAGTTATTGATCTCTAATTATCATGAAATTTTGTAAGAATGTAGGAAATAAAATAAAATCAAAATCCAACAGTGGATTTGTCACAATTTGCATCCAAAAACAAAATATTAAGTGGTGTAATATTATTTAAAGTTACACAAAGTGCAACTTAATCCTCTCTCTCTCTCTCTCTCTCTCTCTCTCTCTCTCTCTCTCTCTCTCTCTCTCTCTCTCTCTCTCTCTCTCTCTC
Source organism: Castanopsis chinensis (assembly GCA_032878915.1). Classification (NCBI taxonomy): domain Eukaryota; kingdom Viridiplantae; phylum Streptophyta; class Magnoliopsida; order Fagales; family Fagaceae; genus Castanopsis; species Castanopsis chinensis. Next base: position 3,831,248 of record JAVQMG010000102.1, read on the forward strand.
TCTCTCTCAAGCAAAATTAACTCATTCACACACACTAGTTGTGATCTTGCCAAAGAGTATTTTTATTTAATTGGCAACTCTTGGCTTCCAATAGAGATGTCTATGGTTTAGATCCTCATTATCCACTGTAACTATCAAACTATATCAAAAATAAAAATATGTGGATGCATCTTTCATAACTACATATATAAATTCTTATTTATTAGCTGTGAATACACACACATGCATATATTTTCACAACATTACCTTCATGAAAATTACTCATGCACACTTCTAATCATAGAGTAATTATTTAGTATTTTGGAAGTAATGCTTTCTCATTTTACATAATAATATATCTTACTAAGTAAATTTGAGTTGGAACTCACCATTCAAGTGAGAGAAAAGAAATAGGTTTCAGTTAGCTCAATTGGTAAAGTCTCTGATGGTTGAATAAGGTATTCGAGGTTTAATCTCAACCTACACCAAAAACCGATTAATGTTTTGGTTTGATGATAAAGAGCTATTATCAAGAGTGAATGCCATAAATTGAAACTATCTCAAAAAAAAGTGAGAGAAGAGAACATTACTATCAAAATATCAAACAATTTTTCCTCATATAAGCACTCTTTCTCTTAAACGTTGCAAGATAATTTGATATCCCTTCAATAAGATATTTAACAATGCATAATAAATAGAGAAAATGGATTGCTAGTAAAGTATGTCAATGAAAAATATTACATATCTTTTTCTTAAAATCTTTGTTGTTATTGATAATATTTGATAGAATATCTAGTTTTAAAGTATTCCCAAATATATGAAATAACTTTAGAACATTTTTATATTAAAATATTTAACTACGCTATCATTTATAAAGGAATACACATGTAGTAAAAATTTAAAAATGATACTGAGTATGATTTGGATTAGATAAAATGTTAATAAAGAATGCATGTGATTGACTTTAATTAATTTATTAAAAATCTATAGCTAAACTAAAAATTTTAGGATCAAAGCTTCATAATTGTTGTAGGGTCACAATTTGTGCCTACACCCAACAATGCGAAGGGAATAAGCCCAAAAAGCCCAATACAATGAAATTTGTAGAGAGTGGGCTTGACATCTAGGTTGTAGGGATGTTGGATAATAAAGATAATGAACTAGTTTACCACATCACGTAAGATGAACTGTTATGCAACAGAATCTCTCCTCAAACGCAAGCCAAGAACAGTTTATATTATCCTTCCTTCAATAGATTACAATTGAGGATGATGGTGTGTACGATCCTTTTTCTATCTCCCCCCCTTCCCTTGAATGCCCTCCATTTTCTTTTATATTCTTCTCTTTCTTATCTCCATCGTCTACATATGGATCAGATCACTAATATAGATATTTGTCTCATCCACCGCTCTCTTGAAGTCTTCAAACAATGGCTGTAAGACTGGTCACTACTATTCATTTGTCATTTTCTCATTAATGCAGTCAGAGAGATAGGTGCAGAGTCTTTAATGCGGCAGTAGCAGTTTTTTCCAGGATATTTCTCACTTGTCTTCCTCTCTGTGCCCTTGTGGAATACATCTTCATCCACAAAACCTTCTAGAATCTCCTTTTAAACATTATGGCATATCATATGATCTACACTTCACTTAGCCGAGGAGATGCCCCTCTTGAGACTATTTCCAGCAGCCTCTATCCCAACAGTTTGCTTATGGGCTTTTAAGTTTGATATTGTTACTACCATTAAACTTCCTCGAACAAGCTAATACCCTTGGGTCAGGCCCAAGCCCATGGACATGATCTGAACCTTTAGCCCTCACAATTGTCATTGTATCTATTATGATTATTATTATTATTATTATTATTATAAAAACTGGGTTTAAATTAAGTTAATTGGTAAAATCCCTTGACTTTTTCCCTTTGAATAAGGAACACTGAATTCTATATACACCAAAAACAACCTATTGATGTTTTAGGCTAATAATTAAAAAAAATAATTATTATAAAGCACACTTAATAAATCCAAACCTTATTTTACTTTATCAAATATATATATATATATATATATATATATATTTATATATATGATTAAATTTTATAAGGACGTGGTGTAAAACCCATATTTTACCCCTCCAATCCCAAAATGTTACATCAACTTATCACATATTTAAGAATAAACACAATCATACTCAATCAATTCTAATACCCATATATAAGTCCAACTAAATTGGAAATTTATTAAGATGTTATTAGGTGTGGTAGGATATATTGAATTTTAAGTAAAATGCTGATGTGACAACCACTTATTGGATGGTGTAAAACATGAGTTTTACACCCCATTCTTATAGAACTTAATCTCTCTCTCTCTCTCTCTCTCTCTCTCTCTCTTTCTCTCTCTCTCTCTCTCTCTCTCTCTCTCTATATATATATATATATATATATCTTAAAAAAAAAAAAACCGTATTGTGAATCTCCTGCTGTGACCTCAGATAGTACCACCAGCAAGTGAGTTGATCAGTACACACTTGAGTCTAAGGGTGTGTTTGGTTGGGGTGAAAATAGGGAGAATAAAAAATAAGAAGAGAAAAATAGGGTGAAAATTTGCATTTTTCACTGTTTGGTTGAAAGGGAGAAGGGGGAGAGAAAAGTGGTGGGGTCTACAAGTTTTTTCTCCTCCCCTTTCAAAATACAATCTCTACAAATTGAAGTGAAAAGTGAGAAATTTTTTTGATAAAACTGCCCCCACCTTTCTGGTTCTTTTTTTTTTTTTTTTTTTTTTTTTTTTTTACTTTTGGCTTTTTGCCTTTTCTTTTCCTTTCTTTTGTTTGGTTAGGTGTGGGTTTTTCTTTTTTTCTTTTTTCTTTTTTGTCTTAATTTTATTTTTATTATTTTTTATGACAACACTTTTGAATGATTTCTTATGCTATTTTTTTTAAATGTCCACTTTCATCAATACACAATTTTTTTTAAAAGTATAATGTATTACTTTATCTTTTATTTAAGAAGGACATGATGATAAATTTATACAAATCTTATTTTCAACCAAACCAAAAAAATTTTCATCCCTCTATTTTTTCACCCTCTCAACCAAACACAAGTGAGAAAAAATAAAAAATTTTCTATCCTCTTATTTTTTTATCATCTTTCTATTTTCTATGCTCCCACTTTTTCATCATCCTAACTAGGGGTGTCCACGGGAACCCGGGAACCGACCCACCCGCCCAAACCGCCCGGACCGACCCAAAAATCGGCTGACCCGACGCCAGTGACGGGCGGAGACGGATCTCCGCCACCAAAAACCGAGTGAGGCGGGTCGGATGGCGGGTTTTCTTCCTCAAAATCTGATATACCCGATCCGACCGACGAAACCCATTAAAGAAGGCCGGAGTTCCTAGATCCGTTCAGATTCATTGATATTCCGGTGAAGGTTTGGTAGTTTTTGGTTAGATCCAATGAAGATCTGGATTTTCTTGCTTGGATTCGCTGGTGAGATGAAAAAATCTGCTCAAATTTGCGGTGCTTTTGCTTAGATTTTTCTTAGATCCGGCGATGAGAAGACATTTTCACTCAAATCGGAGCTTGATACGGTGGTTTTTGCTTCGATTTTTGCCTAGATCCAGTGACTTTCGCTCAAATTTGAGCTTGAAATTGTGGTTTTTCTTTGATTTTAGCATAGATCCGGTGATTTTTGCTCAAATCTGAGCTTGATGTTGAGTTTTTTTTTTTTTTTTTTTTTTTTTTTTTTTGCTTAGATCCGGTGAAGGTCCGGTGATCTAACTCAGACCAAGGCCGACCGACCCGACCGTCGTCCACTGGAGACTGATCCGACTCGACCCGAGGTCGTCGGTGGTCGGCCGCGGGTCGTTCAGCCATTCCACCGGATGTAAGCGGGTCGGTTGCGGGTTGGGCATAAACCCGACTCGGACCGACCCGTGGACACCCCTAATCCTAACTAACGGAACCCAAAGTCCAAACACAAACACAGAACTGGAAACGGTAGAGTAGTGAGTAACATGACATAGCAATAGTCCATAGATTAGTCATAACATAACATAACAAATCTCATCTGACCCATGTGGCCGGGTGCGTGTGTTTGTGTCTGTAAAAAGTTGTAAACCGAATTTTCCATCTCATAAAAGTCTCTCCGTTTCATCATTTCATTCATTCACTCTCTCTCTCTCTCTCTCTCTCTCGAACACAATAGGGAAAAGAAGAAGACACAACAGTATTCAAATCAAGAAAGAAAATGAAAAAGAGGCAGCCCACCACAACAGTTCTGAATCTTTTTCTCCATTCCCACCAATACCCAATCTTCTAATTCCACTGCAATTCTTGCCTTTTCTTGTTTTTTGTTTTTTGCTTGCTTTTTTTTTTTTCGTAATATCCAAAATGACGAAGACTGATGGAGGGGCTATGGCAGCCAGGGCTATGGAGCTGAAGAAGGAGTTGTGGAGACTGGTGAAGGAGATTGTTGATGAAGATGACTATATGGTTGAGACAGCCGACCAGGCCATCACAACATTGGGTTCTTTGAAGTATTTGAAGCAATCAAACAACACCCTTTCTTTCAAACTTGATGATCATGCTTTCACTGTTCCTCAAGAATTCAGATGTCCCATTTCTAAAGAGCTCATGAAAGATCCTGTTGTCTTGGCTACTGGCCAGGTTCTTTTCTTTTCTTGCCTCTTTTGTTTCCAGCTGTTAATTTGTTGCTTCAATTTTTCTGGGTTTAATTCAGTTTCAATATGCATGAAACAATTTTTACATTTTAATACTAGCATTGAATGTTCTGTTCTATTCTGTTCTGTAATAGTATTTTTGCTTGATCTTGAAAAGGCTTTAGAATTTGCCGAGAAACGGATTTGTTTAACAAGTTGAATTCTTTGGAATTAAGGATCTCACTTTTATTGATTATGTTCCAATTTGGTAATACCATGAACCCCTTAATTCTATGCAATAAAATTCTTGATAAAGAATATGAGTGATTCCAGCTTCACTAGATATATAAATGCAAAAGATCTACTGCCATTTTCTGCATCTATTTCATGCTTTCTTCTCAGTTTCTTGCTTGAAAATTCATCCAAGAATCTCATTTTTCACTAATCTTTGGTTCTTGCTATGGTTGAATGAAAGTGATGCTAAGAATTTAGGACAAGCTTTCCATGGAATGGTTCTTTTATTCTTCTGGGTCAGAAAGTTTAGGTGGTTTAATTGGATGTAGAATTTTGTGAATTGGGGGATCAATGATGTTTTTTGAAGTCATTATCTCCATGGTTGCAGTGCCAGTAGGCTTTGTTATTGGAAATCTTACATACTGCGAAAGATAAGTTAGTTGTGGATATGAAAATTATATCTCAAATGATAACCTCAAAAATTAGAATCATTCATTTATAACATTAAAGAATTGTCACCAACCAGTCATCAATTATATATGTTACAAACTTAATATCATGTTTGTACAATTTTTCAATATCATGTCTTTGCTTTATTTTCTTTCTTTTTTTGGCTGTTTCTTATGCTTTTTCCTTGTTACTCATCTGTAGAACCATAGTACTCATTTTTGTACATTTCATTATCGTTTTTTTTTTTTTTTCTCTGATGAGTCCTTTAATGACCGTGTTGATCTGCAGACTTATGATCGTGCATTCATCCAGCGGTGGTTCAATGAAGGTAACCGGACATGCCCTCAAACCCAACAAGTCCTGTCCCATTTAGATCTTACTCCTAATCAATTGGTCAAAGAAATGATTTCCCACTGGTGCAAGGAGCATGGAGTTGAGCTTCCAAAGCCTGTAGACAATATTGATGAGGCAGTAACTGCTGCAGAAAGAGTCTCTTTACAACCAGGCTATATAAATTCTCAGCTTGAAAAGTTGTCCCAATCACTTTCTGTCCAGAAAGAAGCTGCAAAAGAGCTTCGGAAGCTAACAAAGAAAATGCCATCATTCCGGGCCCTTTTTGGCGAGCACCCTAATGCCATTCCTCAATTGCTTAATCCACTCTCATCAGGCAGTGCTGATACTCATCCTGATCTCCAAGAGGATTTGATCACAACAGTTCTAAACCTCTCAATTCATGATAATAATAAGAGACTAGTTGCAGAGGATCCAGTGGCCATACCGCTTCTTATTGAATCCTTAAAATCTGGAACCATTCAAACAAGAAGCAATGCTGCTGCAGCACTCTTCACATTATCAGCCCTTGATCCAAACAAGCTCATTATTGGAAAATCTGGTGCTCTCAAACCTTTAATTGACCTTCTAGATGAGGGGCATCCATTAGCCATGAAAGATGCTGCTACAGCAATATTCAACATTTGTTTTGCCCATGAGAATAAAGGGAGGGCTGTCAATGAAGGTGCAGTCAATGTGATTTTGAAAAAGATCGCGGATCACGTATTAGTTGATGAGTTGTTGGCTATACTTGCAATGCTTTCTAGCCATCAGAATGCTGTTGATGAAATGGGAGAGCTTGAAGCAGTGTCTTGCTTGCTTAATGTCATTAGGGAGAGCACTTGTGAACACAACAAGGAGAATTGTGTTGCCATTCTCTTCACCATCTGTATGAATGATCGAACTAAATGGAAGGAGATTAGGCAAGAAGAAAACGCCAATGGTACACTCTCTAGGCTTGCCCAAAGTGGAACTCCAAGGGCCAAGAGGAAGGCAAGTGGCATCCTTGAGAGACTGAATAAAGCTGCTTCATTAACGCACACTGCTTGATGAAGTAAGCCCCTTCTCCAAAAAATTCATTCGTAGTCACTCTTTGTAAATATCCTTTTCTCTCAATTTGCTGCTGTACACAACAATCCCAGCTCAGTTACCTGTAAAGAAAAAGGGTTCACACATTTGTACACATTACATGTATTCATCGTGCACAGATTTTGGTCCATCTTAGGCTTGTAGAAGAGCACGGAACATTTGGATTTTTTTTTTTACCTCTCTTTGTGAATGAATACATTAGTTTTGAGTTTGACAGGTAAGTTCAATTTTGTAGCTTGACATGTCTTGTCTACATCAACTAGCTAACCTGTTTGAATTGTTTTCATAGGATTTGTTTGGATTATACAAGAACTAGAGAGGCATTATGAATTTATGATAATAAGAGGATTGGGCAGGGCCTACTGGGTGAAAATTATTCAGAGGTTGAGAGACTGGAACTGTAGGGTCTCCCTTGTTCCTGTCACCAATAAAGCACCAACCTTTTTGGAGTGTCGGCACCATATCTTTACATTTTATTTTATTTTATTTACTTTGTTCCTATATTGAGAAATGGATTAAAATATAGTATATTTGGATTGCGGTTTAGAGTTAAAAAGTAAAATGTCAATATTATACGAAGAAGAAAAAAAGGGAAACAGTAGCAAAGTATAAATTGATTTGTATCAAATTTGGTATCTCCATGATGCGCTGACTCATTATTCCACAATGCCACAACTAAGTTGAACAATGACAACTCAAATGAAGAAAAAAAAAACAGAAAGTTGAACATTGAGAAATTTAACAAACAAAGAAATGCACTGAATTTCATATTTATATTTATATATATTTATTGCAAACTGCTACTTTGCAGGAACTAATCTATCTGCTTCCTTTTAGTACAACTGAAGGATTACTTTAGTTGGTTGCTTCTATAAGTAATCTTAAGAAATTCAAGAAGAAATCGGATAAAAAATGTGTTATTTTTATTGCTTGTCTGATCGTAAATATATTAAAGATGGTTAAGCATATTTGCATACCCATGGCCAAGAAGATTTACCCAATTGCCATGCCTTGCCTATATCATCTACGGTATCCAACTGCGGAGTGGAAGTAATTCAGAGGAATTCTTGGATCTTATTACAGATATAGATTAGAAAATGGAAACCACCAATTGCTAAAACAAAGTTTAGCAGTGGATGGTCAGTTTTGTCTTATACATGAACTAGCATTTACCCACCAAATAACACAACTTCTTGTTTTTTTATAGCGAGACTAAATTTGAAATTAGTTGAGACTCTTAGGAATATAATGACAATTTTTTACTTTAGTAACAATAAAATGAACAGTGTGAATACAAATTTTCAAAACTTCATCTCCTTTGATATCAATAATTATCGACTTTTTTCTTCTGTCACGTTTGTTTCATTTTGATTATTTCTCTTAATGTTTAAACCCTTAATCAATGTTCGTCCAAAACAGTAACTTAAGTGGTCTCCCCCTCCCCCACCCCCACACACCCCCCCCCCCACCCCCCTCTCAAGATTGGTTGATAAAAATAACAGAAGGAAAACATAATTTAGTTTTGAAATTGTAGATATAACAGTAATTTTCCATTTACAATCTTCTGTGTCCTTTCCATGTTTTTTTTTTCTTTTTCTTTTTTTCTTTCATTAAAAAGAAAGCAACCTCATTTTTTATATTTAAAGGTATAAAAATGCCGCTTAGAAGGGATAAAGTGGGATTTTTTTAATAAAAAAAATTAACCTAATTTTTTTAAAAAATTTACAACCATTTTCTAAGGGCTAAATATTCAAATAAAATTGAAATTAAACTTTGGGTAAAATACGGAGATCATCCATGAGGTTTGGACTAATGTCAAGTAAATCCAAGACATTTAAAAAATTGGTAATTATAAATTTAGAATAAAAATGCAAATTTATCAAGCACCAAAAGACTTGCAAACACAAATTTCTTCATGACTTGTTGAAAAAAGAAAAAATAATAATAAGCAAAATTCACACTAAATATTTTAAAATACATTTTAATTAACAAAATGAATTTTAATTATGAAATAAGAAATGTAGAGGCACAAATCGCACTGGATCCAAGTTGCACTTTCAGACCAGCCCAATAAGTCCTAAACAATGAATTTATAGAGAGTGGGCTTCTAATCTAGGGTTCTGAGCGGTAGATAACACAAGAGTTGGATTAAATTATAGAACACATACGTACGTTTCATACATGGATGGAATCTCGTTTTATATATCAATGCCGAGGACAATCTTGTGTATTTCCTTACAAGTAATTCCCCCCCTTCCCTGTGCTTTTCCTCCGCCTTTTATAGGCCTGTCTCCCTTTCTCCTTTCTTCCACGTGTAGTCCAGGTTTTTTTTTTTTTTTTTTTTTTTTTTTTTTTTTTTTTTTTTTTTTTATACTTGTCCCATCAGTCCTTCTTCCTAAAGTCTCTGGCGGTGAGTGTAAGGTTGAATTTCAATGTGCAGGTGTCACTTCCTTATTAATGCGGCCAGAGAGGTAGGTATGGAGCTTTCAATGTGGTGGTAGCAGTTTTATTCTTGATATTTATTTGTCACTTCCCTTTATCCCTTATTCTCGTATTCTCAGTTTCCGTATCCAAGGTTTCCAGTATGGATGCCCTACAACCGTCAGATCACTCGTCCTGTCCTCGGCAATGAGCTGCCGAGGACTTGGTTGTCCTCGGACGTCGTGTTTCGTGGTGCTCTATTCGTGCATGACACTTTCCTTCGTCACGTGACTTCGCAGGCTGAACGTATTATGTCCTCGGACCATTTCATGATGCTGGGTTGGATTTTCCTTTTTGTGTGAGCCTTTGGGCCAGCCCACTACGTATCTTGGGCCCATTGGCACTACAAGAAAATTTTGGAAACTTGTCCTTAAGCAAAGAGCATGTTAGTACACAATATTTTAAATACTAAATTAACAAAGTTTGGTTAATCGAATGTCGAGGGTTTTTATTTTTTTAAGTTTTGGGTGGAGTGTCATTTTTCCAAGTCGAGAGGAATGCAATTACTCCTTTACAAAATAACCTATTTGATCTGAACTGTATAAACAATTTCAAGTAGTGGTATTCCAAGAATCTAGAATCAAGTAGTGGCCTTTTTGACTTTTTGTTTTTCCTTTTCTTGGGGGGTTAAGGAGCTGCAGACTTCTTTGGGGAGAAGTTGGGGACCAATTAAATATTAATACAAAAATTAGATTCCTTATTTTTTTATTATTTGTCTGGGACACAAATAAATTTTTGGATAAATTGCCATTTAAACCACATACTTGAAGAGTTATTTCAAATTAGACTTCGGTTTTCCTCCAGTATTTTTTTAACTGAAATTTTCTTTTATTTTAATGAGAAATTTGCACATCATTCACTATCTAAATAAAATGTGGAGATTAAAATTCACTATCACTTGCCATTGTATATTTAAACAAAATGACATGTTTAGTTAAAAAAGTATTGGAGGTAAGTCAAACTCTCAAATTAAACCCTACAATATTAAAAGTTTTAATTTAAAATTCAAAGTCTTAGATTGTGACAAATTAAACACTAAAGTTCTTTCAAATTTAATCTTGATTTTTAAAAAATCATATCCATTTAAACTCCTAAATAAACTCTAAAACATCCAAGATTTCAATTGATATGATTTTAAAATTTTAGTTTATGATTTGAAACTAGCGAAGCCATAAATTTTAGAGTAATGCTCATATACAACAATTTTCACAACATTTGAGTTGACGTGTTTTTATTAGTTCTCATATGGTCATCCCTAACATCATTTTATTATTTATCAATGACAATTTACTAACTCAACAATTATAAAATATATTTTGAGAGTTATCATGGATCTAGAATTATTGCAAATTTTAATTTGCAACAATCTAAATTTAGGGGTTTAATTTGAAATCACCCATAAAACATAAGTCTCGAAATATAATTTACCATTTTTTTGGGAAGAGGGGGGGGGGGCGGGGGAGATAAGTAGCTGCAGGTTAGTCTGCGGTGAGGAATCTAAATTTGTTGTAAGAATAGAAAAGGGGCAGGAATCTAAATTTAACAGTGAGTTTGGAAAGGGGTATGATCACCAATGCTGCCAATCTCAATTTGTTCGGAAGTTAGTAAGCATGTTTTTAATGTGAGCCATTTAGAGTGTAGGCAGTGTCAAAGTAAACATTTTCGGACATGCTTTCGGTTGTGCACCGTAAAAAGAAGTTTCTTTGAGATGGACAAGCAACCGAGTAAGAACCTTAAATGGTCCAAAGATTATAAGTGGTTTTTGACTTTTATTCCCTCCTTAAAGAATGCTTTTGATAATGAAAGCCTAAATCAGTGGGGCATGCTTTCTCCAATCCATCTCCCGGAGGCTTCTATCTTATTCTGGACATGGATTCTGCAAAAGCATCATTTAAGAACTGAACTGTACTCTCTCTCTCTCTCTCTCTCTCTCATGGACTTTTTTTGAGAATTTTTTTTTTTGCATTTCGCATTACTTTTGATATATTTTAGTTGTGAAGTTTGCAAAACTACTTAGAAAACTAACATCTCGAGACTCTAAAACTCAAGCTCAATGTGGAACTCAAGTTGTATTTGGTGGTAATTTGATATGGAAGGAAAAATCCACGTTGAACTCAAGTCTCCTGCTGTCACGACCTAAACCTGTACTTAGCATTTAGAGCATGACCGGCATGTTAATATCAAGTTTACCTCGATACTAACACGAACCAACCTAAACTGAAGGTGCTTAACAAGAATTATTTCCTGTATACCTGCTTACTATCTAGCATAAATGCCATAATATACAAAAATGATGCAACCTTGAAAATTCATTCATTTGAACTTTGCAAGATTACCACTTGTTGGAAACTTAAGGTATTCCTGTAATATTACATAGCTAAACGTTTAGCAAAACTCTTATTTACAAACCTAACCCCAAAGACATGCAACTGGGGTTCAAAACAAACTAAAGTTCAGAATTACATCTGTGCTCAAGGATCAAGTATATCTTGATTCCTCCTATACAACAAAAGAGCTAACTACTATACAACAAAAAGGACTATACAATCTAACAAAAGAGAATCACAGAATCTTGCCACCTCTAACACTCTCGCTGCTTCCAGGAAGAACCTGTGCACTGAAATATAATAGGGTGAGCTGCGAAGCCCAGTAAGGTTTTTAAGCTCCATAGGCCTTTGATAAGAATGCATGTAAATCAAACATTTTATGGATATGCCAGCTTTGATAAAATAGACTTCATACTATTCATATTGATCTTGAACTAACTTATGAGCTCTTAAATGAAAATACTTCATATATTTATAAACGGACATAATAAGAAACATAAACATAATTCAGTAACTTCATCTTTAAAAATCATTATCTCATAATCAATAATGTAATGTAGCCGTTCATAGCATATTGGTTAGTCCATATTCTGATAAGTCTGTACAGAGAAGGCCTCATCACATTTGGGTGCTCCCGCGTGTATGATATTGTCCTCTTTGGGAGGCCTGATGGCACATCCCCTCAAGGTTTTATTCCTCCCCACCGTCTAAAATAAAAGAGGTACACATTGGGGAGAAGGCCTTGTTCAGATTAGAGTTACGGGCAACCCCATTTCCTCTACTTTAAATGGCCTAGAGTTACGGGCAGCCCCATTTCCTCTACTTTAAATGGCCAAACAGATAACATTTTCCATGGAAAGCCAGTAATTAACCCCTACTGGCCGAGTTCAGATTACCAGAGGACATAACCCAAAATAAAACTTTCATACTTATACATCATACTGAAATTTCTCATTTTACATGATAGTTCATAATAATAGCATATCCACTTCATTCTTAAATATTATGTTCGTGATATAGATAATAGCATCAATATGCTAAAATTTATCATGTATATAAGATTGAAACAACTCACGAACATATGCTTACTTAAATCATGCTTATATGCAATATCTCTAATTAAAAGGTTTTCATACATAATAGTTTTCTAAACAAGTTTTTATACTTATCAAACGCACATGTCACATAACCCTTACCTGAAAACAGAAGACGAGAGATTTGTACTAGAGGAGCTCAAGTGTCCGTGATCTCGTTCTCGTCACCTAAAAGAAAAACCAAGACTTATTACTAACTACTCTTCCTAAATATGTAACCTTAAACTTCAAACACAACCTAACTCTCAACTTAATAAAAATCTTAATTCTCACCACATAGAGCTACCCCAAGAACAAGGTACAATCTCAAACACAAATGCATACCAAAACACAGCGAAACCAAGGCATAAAAAAATCCTCTATGATCTAAACATACCAAAAGATAAGCACATTAAATTATAGCTCAAAACATTAAACATAACTTCAAAATTAAATCCACAAAGTTAAAGTTGTCATTCTCTGTTTACTGCTCCTTTCAGCAGCAATTGCCTCATTTGTAAAATACAAACGGGCTATCTAAACACATCCAAACGTCATGAAAATTTACAGAGCTACTCCCCTGTATGTCTAGTATAAACCGTATAAATTTCAGGGTCAAATAATAAAACCATGATTTATTAAAAATCGTACCATGCAACGTATTCAAATCTGTCCTGACAGAAAATCATGCAACTTAGAAATTAAACCATTATTTTTGCATTAATCCAAAATCAGTGAAACCAATTCCATAACAACCATATATGTCTTAGGATTCACAAAAACTACTCCTAGCATCCTAGATCACAGCAAATAATTTAATACATATTTTTCTTCTTGTAAACCCCAAATCTGTCACAGTGACAGCTCCAGGGCATGTTCTTACAAAATCATCCATTAAATGCAATTGATCTTCATTTCATTTGGATATTTTTATACCAACACTATAAACATTAAAATAAGTTATAAAGCATTCAATAGACCATAAAACCATCAATCTTAAAACTTACTAAAACAGAAACATAATTTCAGCTTCTAAAATCAGCTTAGAGAATAAAGAAGGAAACAATTAAACTATCAAAATTCTCTTAAATCAATTGAGGTTTTGATTACTTACCCTCAACTTTGAAGCTGAAACTTAAGTATTAGGCTTAATTCCTTCTTTAGAGTGAGATATTTGATGTTTTAGTGAGAGAGGGAGAAAGAGCTCTAGCCGTGTGAAAGCAAAGAAAGAAGAGGAACAAAGAAGCAAAGAAAAGGAAGAGAGAAAGAAGAAAAAGAAGCTGGAATTGTTGTCTGATGCAGCCAAGAAGATAAGGAAGGAAGACTTTGTGTGATACGTTTAATGCAAAGGAGAAAAAGAAGACCAAGTCCAACCTTTCCAACATTTTGGCATTTGCACTTTTCACCCCCTATGTTCTTATATTTCAAGAAAGGCCCAAAGACAAAAATAACTTTGCATATATATATATATATATATATATATATATACACACATACATATACATATCCTTATCTTTATAAAATTCTCTCTACAACATTAAAAGAGCATATATGTTTTATAATATCACAATATCAAAAATTTATGCACTTAAATTAATTAAGATGATAAAAGGCATATAAACTCATAAATTAAATCATGTAATTAGGTTAGGGTGTTACATCCTTCCCTCCTTAAAAATTTTCGTCCTCGAAAATTGTACACATACCATCAACAAAGAGATTCGGATACTTTTGCCTCATTTCCTCCTCCGCCTCCCAGGTTGCCTCTTCTGTAGAGTGGTTTCTCCACAACACCTTGACTATAGGAATTGTCTTGGTGCGAAGAACTTGCTCCTTACGATCTAAAATCTTAATTGGGATCTCTTCATATGACAAATTCTCTTGGATTTGAAGTGGTTCATACTCTATCACATGCTTTGAATCAGGGACATATTTCCTAAGATTAGAGATATGAAATACATTGTGTATCTTGGATAATGCCGGAGGTAAGGCAACTCGATAAGCAGCTGATCCAATTCTTTCAAGTATCTCAAAGGGTCCAACAAATCTAGGACTTAGCTTATTTGTTTTCCCAAATCTCAACACTCCTTTCAATGGAGAAACTTTGATAAAAACATGATCTCCTACATCAAATTCAATGTCTCGCCGTTTCTTATCTGCATAGCTTTTCTGCCTACTCTGAGTGGCCTTTAGTCGTTCTCGAATCAACTGAATTTTATCAACTGTAATCTGCACAATCTCAGGTCCCATCAACTTCCTTTCTCCAACTTCATCCCAACAAATTGGTGATCGACATCGCCGTCCATATAAAGACTCAAAAGGAGCCATCTCAATGCTAGAATGATAGCTGTTGTTGTAGGCAAACTCAATTAACGGCAAATGACTATCCCATCTGCCTCCAAAATCCAAAACACAAGCCCGCAACATGTCTTCAAAGGTCTGAATAGTACGTTCAGATTGCCCATCAGTCTGAGGATGGTAAGCTGTGCTAAATGCTAGTTTAGTACCCATAGCTGTCTGTAAGCTCTTCCAAAAATGTGAAGTAAACTTAGGATCTCTATCAGACACAATAGATGCAGGAACCCCATGTAACCTCACAATTTCTTGTATGTACAACTCAGCAAGCTTATTTAAGGAATAGTTAACCTTAACACGAAGAAAATGAGCAGACTTGGTTACTCGATCTACAATCACCCAAACAGAATCATAACCTTGAAGTGATTTTGGAAGTCCAACAACAAAATCCATAGTAATATGCTCCCACTTCCACTCGGGAATAGGGAGAGGCTGCAATAGTCCTCCAGGTCGTTGATGTTCAGCTTTTATTTGTTGACAAGTTAAGCAACGACTCACAAATTCAGCAATATCTTTCTTCATACCATTCCACCAGAAATTTCCTCTCAAGTCATGATACATTTTGGTACTACCAGGATGTACGGTATAGGGAGTAAAATGAGCTTCTTCCATAATCTGTCTTTTCAACTCATTATCTGCTGGAACACACAATCTAGAACCATGCATTAAAACACCATCATTGCTAATGAGAAAACCAGGTATATTGCCATTGGATGCTCTATCACGGATCTTAGCTAATTCTGGATCACTAAATTGAGAGGCCTTAATTTTCTCCAATAAGGTAGGCTTCACAACCAAAGTAGAAAAACATGTACTTGAACCTCTGATTATAAACTCAATCCCCATCCGTTGTAAATCTGCCAAAATTTCTTTTTGAGTAGTTAGCATGCAAGCTAATTGTCCAGAAGATTTTCTACTTAAAGCATCCGCCACCACATTTGCTTTTCCAGGATGATATTCAATGGAGCAATCATAGTCATTTATCAATTCTAGCCATCTTCTTTGCCTAAGATTCAACTCTTTTTGTGTAAACAAATATTTAAGACTCTTGTGATCTGTGTATATCATACAAGGTTCACCATACAAGTGGTGTCTCCAAATTTTAAGAGCAAAGACTACTGCTGCTAATTCCAGATCATGGGTAGGATAATTCTGTTCATATGGCTTTAGTTGTCTAGAGGCATAAGCTATGACCTTACCTTGTTGCATGAGAACACATCCCAAACCTTTCTTAGAAGCATCACTGTATATCACAAAACCCCCTGAACTTGAAGGTAAAGTAAGTACTGGAGCTGTAACTAGTCTTTGTTTTAACTCCTTAAAACAGTGCTCACATTTATCAGTCCATTCAAACTTCACTGTTTTCCTGGTTAAATTGGTTAGAGGCCCGGAAATCTTGGAGAAACCTTCTATAAATCTCCGATAATAACCAGCCAAGCCCAAGAAACTACGAACCTCCGAGACAGTCTTTGGTCTTTCCCAATTCACTATAGCTTCAATCTTCTTTGGATCAACTGAAATTCCATCCTTTGATATCACATGTCCTAAGAAAGAAATTTGTTCCAGCCAAAATTCACACTTCTTTAGTTTGGCATAAAGCTGCTTATCTCTTAAAGTCTGCAACACAATCCGCAAATGCTTCTCATGATCTTCTTGACTCTTAGAGTATATTAAAATGTCATCAATAAATATCACTACAAACTGATCTAGGTAAGGCTGAAATACTCTATTCATTAAATCCATAAAAGCAGCTGGTGCATTTGTCAATCCAAAAGGCATCACAAGAAATTCATAATGACCATATCGGGTTCGAAAAGCAGTTTTTAGTATATCATCCTTCTTCACCTTCAATTGATGATAGCCAGAACGCAAATCAATTTTTGAGAAGACTGATGCTCCTTGTAATTGATCGAATAAATCATCTATTCGGGGAAGGGGATACTTGTTCTTCACTGTTACCTTATTCAATTCCCGGTAATCAATACAAAGTCTCAAACTTCCATCCTTCTTTTTAACAAACAGAACTGGTGCACCCCATGGCGAAACACTTGGTCTAACAAAACCCTTATCAAGCAGATCTTGTAATTGCAATTTTAACTCTCTAAGTTCAACTGGGGCCATTCTATAAGGAGCCTTAGATATAGGACCAGTACCAGGCAAAAGTTCAATAGAAAATTCAATCTCTCTATCTGGAGGTAGGCCAGGTAACTCTTCTAGAAAAACATCAGGAAATTCCTTTACAATAGGAATATCTTCTAACTTCCCATTAGTAGCTTCAGAGTTAATCATATATGCCAAAAAGCCACTACACCCCTTTTTAAGCATATTCCTAGCTTGAAGAGCAGAAATTATACTTAATGGTTTAGCCTTTCTATTTCCCTCAAAATAAAACTCAGATTGGCCAGGTATATGAAAGATTACACGTTTTTCAAAACATTCAACAACTGCATGATAAGTTGACAACCAGTCCATGCCCAAAATGGCATCAAAGTCATGCATATGTAACAATATTAAATCTGCAACTAGATCCCTACCAGCAATATTAATAACACAACATCGATACACCCATTGAGCACATAACACTACACCCGAAGGAGTAGACACCCATAATTCACAATCCAACAACTCAGGACTCATGTGTAATTTATCAGCAAAAGCAGGGGATACAAAAGAGTGTGAAGAGCCAGAATCAAATAAAACATGAGCAGCTTTAGAGCAAATATCGAGAGTACCTGATACCACATCCGATGCCGCTTGCGCATCTTGTTTCGTGAGGGCAAAAACTCTTCCCTGCACCATAGGCCTCTTTTGTCCACTTCCAATAGTGGAATTCCCTTTGTTAGAATTATTTGGACAATCCCTAATAAAATGACCAGGTTTCCCACAACGAAAACATGTATTGTTAGCAGCACGGCATTCCCCGAAATGAGGCTTTCCACAATGTGAACATTTTTCTTTTTGTGGGTACTTAGTGGTATTCTTCTTGGAAGAGTTAAGGGAGGATTTTCCTTTCCAGGGCTGATTAAACTTCACTATCTTACCTTTATTCTGTTCCAATGCTGCTTTCATTTTAGCACGTTCTTGGAGGTCTTCTTCTACAGCTTCAGCAAGTGTAACCAAAGTCTTGTAGTCTTCGACTTGTGAAGTGGTCAAACGCTGTCTAATTTTGAATTCTAGCCCATCACGAAATTTCTTCACCCTTAAAGCTTCAGTAGAAACAAGATGGGGAGCAAAACGAGACAACTCTGTAAACTTTGCTTCATATTGAGCAACCCCCATACTCCCTTGAACAAGTGTACCAAAATCTCTAGCTTGCTTATCTCTGAAGCGTTCTGTAAAATATTGATCATAAAATTTCTTCACAAACTCTGCCCAACTAATCTGGGCATTATCACCTTTTCCTTCTAATAGAAGTCTCTCTGCTGACTTCCACCATATTTCAGCAGGACCTTCAAACATGTACGCAGCATAATTCACCTTCTGAGAATCGGTGCATCCAAGGAATTTAAAAATCTTTTCCATCTTAAAAACCCAACTTTCTGCATCTAATGGATTTGTAGTGCCACTAAAAGAAGGAGGCCTTTGCTTTAGAAAAGCCTCTTGGGTAGAACCTTGACTAACTCCAGCTGAAGGATGAATATTAGCTGCCCTTTGGGCAATCTCCTCCAACACTTGGTTGCACACATTACTTATATCTGAAGCTTGCATCCTATCAAGAAACGAGATCATACATGCTAGGATACCATTTTCTTTTTAAACATATTCATAATTATGAACATTGTAACAAGCAAAACATATATGTGCGGTAAATTAGGCATGAAATTATACAAACATGGAACACAACAAAAATTCACAAAACAAAAAAAAATTTAAACGTCTCCGAAGAGATATGCATTTACTAATCTACCCATGCTACCCTTTCTAACTTCTAAAAACACTTACATCTATCTAAAAGTCTATAGAATCATAACCTATGCTCTGATACCACAACTGTCACGACCTAAACCTGTACTTAGCATTTAGAGCATGACCGGCATGTTAATATCAAGTTTACCTCGATACTAACACGAACCAACCTAAACTGAAGGTGCTTAACAAGAATTATTTCCTGTATACCTGCTTACTATCTAGCATAAATGCCATAATATACAAAAATGATGCAACCTTGAAAATTCATTCATTTGAACTTTGCAAGATTACCACTTGTTGGAAACTTAAGGTATTCCTGTAATATTACATAGCTAAACGTTTAGCAAAACTCTTATTTACAAACCTAACCCCAAAGACATGCAACTGGGGTTCAAAACAAACTAAAGTTCAGAATTACATCTGTGCTCAAGGATCAAGTATATCTTGATTCCTCCTATACAACAAAAGAGCTAACTACTATACAACAAAAAGGACTATACAATCTAACAAAAGAGAATCACAGAATCTTGCCACCTCTAACACTCTCGCTGCTTCCAGGAAGAACCTGTGCACTGAAATATAATAGGGTGAGCTGCGAAGCCCAGTAAGGTTTTTAAGCTCCATAGGCCTTTGATAAGAATGCATGTAAATCAAACATTTTATGGATATGCCAGCTTTGATAAAATAGACTTCATACTATTCATATTGATCTTGAACTAACTTATGAGCTCTTAAATGAAAATACTTCATATATTTATAAACGGACATAATAAGAAACATAAACATAATTCAGTAACTTCATCTTTAAAAATCATTATCTCATAATCAATAATGTAATGTAGCCGTTCATAGCATATTGGTTAGTCCATATTCTGATAAGTCTGTACAGAGAAGGCCTCATCACATTTGGGTGCTCCCGCGTGTATAATATTGTCCTCTTTGGGAGGCCTGATGGCACATCCCCTCAAGGTTTTATTCCTCCCCACCGTCCGTACACATTGGGGAGAAGGCCTTGTTCAGATTAGAGTTACGGGCAACCCCATTTCCTCTACTTTAAATGGCCTAGAGTTACGGGCAGCCCCATTTCCTCTACTTTAAATGGCCAAACAGATAACATTTTCCATGGAAAGCCAGTAATTAACCCCTACTGGCCGAGTTCAGATTACCAGAGGACATAACCCAAAATAAAACTTTCATACTTATACATCATACTGAAATTTCTCATTTTACATGATAGTTCATAATAATAGCATATCCACTTCATTCTTAAATATTATGTTCGTGATATAGATAATAGCATCAATATGCTAAAATTTATCATGTATATAAGATTGAAACAACTCACGAACATATGCTTACTTAAATCATGCTTATATGCAATATCTCTAATTAAAAGGTTTTCATACATAATAGTTTTCTAAACAAGTTTTTATACTTATCAAACGCACATGTCACATAACCCTTACCTGAAAACAGAAGACGAGAGATTTGTACTAGAGGAGCTCAAGTGTCCGTGATCTCGTTCTCGTCACCTAAAAGAAAAACCAAGACTTATTACTAACTACTCTTCCTAAATATGTAACCTTAAACTTCAAACACAACCTAACTCTCAACTTAATAAAAATCTTAATTCTCACCACATAGAGCTACCCCAAGAACAAGGTACAATCTCAAACACAAATGCATACCAAAACACAGCGAAACCAAGGCATAAAAAAATCCTCTATGATCTAAACATACCAAAAGATAAGCACATTAAATTATAGCTCAAAACATTAAACATAACTTCAAAATTAAATCCACAAAGTTAAAGTTGTCATTCTCTGTTTACTGCTCCTTTCAGCAGCAATTGCCTCATTTGTAAAATACAAACGGGCTATCTAAACACATCCAAACGTCATGAAAATTTACAGAGCTACTCCCCTGTATGTCTAGTATAAACCGTATAAATTTCAGGGTCAAATAATAAAACCATGATTTATTAAAAATCGTACCATGCAACGTATTCAAATCTGTCCTGACAGAAAATCATGCAACTTAGAAATTAAACCATTATTTTTGCATTAATCCAAAATCAGTGAAACCAATTCCATAACAACCATATATGTCTTAGGATTCACAAAAACTACTCCTAGCATCCTAGATCACAGCAAATAATTTAATACATATTTTTCTTCTTGTAAACCCCAAATCTGTCACAGTGACAGCTCCAGGGCATGTTCTTACAAAATCATCCATTAAATGCAATTGATCTTCATTTCATTTGGATATTTTTATACCAACACTATAAACATTAAAATAAGTTATAAAGCATTCAATAGACCATAAAACCATCAATCTTAAAACTTACTAAAACAGAAACATAATTTCAGCTTCTAAAATCAGCTTAGAGAATAAAGAAGGAAACAATTAAACTATCAAAATTCTCTTAAATCAATTGAGGTTTTGATTACTTACCCTCAACTTTGAAGCTGAAACTTAAGTATTAGGCTCTTAATTCCTTCTTTAGAGTGAGATATTTGATGTTTTAGTGAGAGAGGGAGAAAGAGCTCTAGCCGTGTGAAAGCAAAGAAAGAAGAGGAACAAAGAAGCAAAGAAAAGGAAGAGAGAAAGAAGAAAAAGAAGCTGGAATTGTTGTCTGATGCAGCCAAGAAGATAAGGAAGGAAGACTTTGTGTGATACGTTTAATGCAAAGGAGAAAAAGAAGACCAAGTCCAACCTTTCCAACATTTTGGCATTTGCACTTTTCACCCCCTATGTTCTTATATTTCAAGAAAGGCCCAAAGACAAAAATAACTTTGCATATATATATATATATATATATATATATATATACACACATACATATACATATCCTTATCTTTATAAAATTCTCTCTACAACATTAAAAGAGCATATATGTTTTATAATATCACAATATCAAAAATTTATGCACTTAAATTAATTAAGATGATAAAAGGCATATAAACTCATAAATTAAATCATGTAATTAGGTTAGGGTGTTACACCTGCTGTGGATTTGCTGTGCTGGGTCTTGGTCTACTTTCATCTTTCTTCATTTTAATCTTTATACATTCTTCTTCTTCTTCTTTCTTCTCTTCAGATCTTCTTCTTTGTGGGTCTTGGTCTTCTTCTTTCTTCTTTTCAAATCTTCCATCTTCTTCTTCTTCCTCTTTGTTAAGGTCATATTTTCTATGGCTTATCCTTTGACAAAATGCACTTTGCTTGTAATTAGGTAGATCTAAGTTGGGTTTAATGTATTAAGAAGTATATAATTCTTACATAACAAGTGGTATCATTAAAGACATAAAGATTGAACCAAGAATCAAGTGAAGAAAAGATAATTCAGTGAAGCTTGACACTAGTCTCAACACTAGCTTGATACTAGCATCTATCGAGATTAAATGAAGGATTCTTGACACAAGCTTGACACCTCTCGATCTATCGAGCTCTGCTATTTCAAAATTCTCAGATCTGAATTTTAGCTCGCAATGACTTGGATTGCTAGGGTTTCTTTTACTAAACCTTTAGACCATATAAAAGCTTTATTTTAAAGTTATCAAACACACAAAGAATCAATTAGAGAACTCATACACTCGATGAGATGCTACTGTACTCTTGTGCACCATAGGGTTTTGTAACCAAGTGATCTTCAACGTGCTTTGAAGTGAAGATTTTTGCATCTAACAACAATCAACTAGCTGTTGGGAGTTGGACACGTATTAGGATCTATGCAAGAAGTCTCTACAAGATCAAGTTCAATTGGGGATTGAAGTAAAGGTTCAACTATAAGTTGGTATTTTGGGATGGTCTAGGGTAGTGGTAAGATTCCTTATACGTGAAACCGCTTGATTTTTGATTAGTGGATTCTTGGAAGTGATGACCTAAAAATCACCTAGTGGGGATTTTGCCTTGCGAGAGGTTTCTCCATTCATCAACAAATCACTGTGTCATTTAATTTCTGTTGCACTTAGTTTATTTGGTGATTTATTAGTGCCTTTACGATTTGCATGTAATTTGGTCTAATTAATCAACTTGGGCAATTGAATTAATTAATCGAGGTCAATTTATAATCCAACAAACCCAATGTTGTTGTAACCCAATGTTCTTCTATAGAACTCGAGTGTTAGAGACTCGAGTCCCATGTGGATTATTTTTCCACATCAGCCTAGAACTCGAGTGTCTAAGACTCGATTTTTTCATTGAACTTGAGCCTCTAAGGCTCGAGATGCTAATTTGCTAAAATGTTTCAAAAACATGCCAACTAATGAAATAGTTCCTAAATTAAAGCTAAGTGGCAAATTTCCCCCTTTCCTTACAGGGTTTAGGTATTATAATATATATGTATATATATATATATATATATATATATCTTGAATGAGGATATCACTCTGTTCCTTAAAACCATATGGTATGTCAAGAGTGTTTTATATATTGCAGTGTTATGTGTTTTTTTTTTACACTTAAACATTTCCAAGAAAGTGGTTTGCACTCTGTTTTAATGCTAAAGGTAATCCCAACATTTGGGTTTCTATATTTCCATGTGTTTGATAAAATGACTATATGAGTGATTTTAAAAAGAAGAAGAATAAGAAGAAGATAACCATGTTCATGTAGAAGAACAAATAGGAAGAACAAATATTGAATAATACTATTATGTTGTAAACTTCATTCATAAATGAGTTTTCAACACTCATAAAAATTCAAAAGGTGCGTTTCATTGGATTTATTACAGCAATGAAGATGGTAAAAAGAAAATTGGGTAACGCTGATTTTGATCAAGTGTCCTCTTCTCCATTAATGTGTTGGTACCTTTTTTTGCAACCAATGATGTACTAAGCATCTGGTTCAGTTACACTATCCCCAAAAATGAGAGCCCAAATTCTTCACCAATCAGTTCCAATGAAAAGAACACAAAAATACCAATATTTGATTTAAAAAAAAAAAAAATCAAATGTTCTAGCAGTTGTGGGGATTTTTTTTTTTTTTTTTTCCATTTCCACTTGTATTATAGAAGTTGAAATAGAGAACAAAATTTTGCATAATTTATACTTCATATTTGGATGCATCAAACCAAAAAATAACAAGATATATATAATGTTGTGAAAATAAACCCATTAATGCAAGATTGAAAAAGAGATAAGAAAATAATAGACACAATGAATTTGCGTGGTTCGGCAATTGCCTACATCCATTGGTGATGACAAATAAAGTTCCACTATAAAATAAGGAGATTACAATAGTAGCACATAAGCACTCTCACAAGACCTAACCCCCAAATACACCCTTGTTTCTCTCACAAAATGAATAGAGTACCCTATTGTATTTGCACTAGTCTTGTACCATTTCTCCTTTGCAGCTAACCCTTTCTCTCAATTGTACAATTCAATTGACCAAGCCATATAATAGAACATATATAATATGATAGGTCAGTTACTACAAGTCCTAAACCAACTAGGACTTGGCTTTCTAGTGCATGTCATACACAACCAAATTAGAGTCCTATTACTACTAGGACTATGGAAACCTACATTGACCAAATACATGCCATTGGCTCAACAAATCTTCACCTTGGCTTGAATTCGGTCAAGTCTCACGAACTAATGCCTCCGTCACCACCACCATAGCCCTTAGGGCTATCACAAGCTACAAACATTAACCAAGTCCAACCAATGCCTAACCTTGTCCTTTGGAACTGGCTTTGTTAACATATCAACACTAAGCTCTCTGACTAGCCCCTTCAACCATAGTGCTTCCTTTGCAGCTTCACTTGCAGCCATGTATTAAACTTTTGTAGTAGAGGGATTGTAATGTAGATCTCTAATAAATAGGTATGCTTGATAATGTGAAAATATAACCATCCAAATTGCCTACATAAATTGCATTGACATACCCTACCATTGAATTATCACCGTGTTGCCCCACAAACAAGATTTCATGTTCTAAAGTACCTTTCAAGTATTTGAATACTCACTTCACTGCATTCTAGTGCTCTTTACTAGGGTTTGTCACGTACCTGTGGATAGTATTTACTGCATGAGCCAAATCCATCAAACAACCAAAATTGCTTGCATCTGAGACCTTTGACATGTCTTTAACTTTCATGTCAAACTCATTGCACAACACAAACTTTCGCCTATCAACCTCATACATGCCTGTCAACTTACATTATTCATTCATCTTTTTTTTTTTTTGTGGGTGAGAAAGGAGTATTCATTCATCTGATAAATAATTTAATATGCATATGCATATGAGTAATCAAGACAGTATGTGGAAACTTAATATGACACTTTTAATTTGGTACGTGCAAACAAGTAAATATGGCCTTTCAAGTTTAACTTGCATTCAGCAGGATGTAATTGCAAAATCCTTAAAAGTGATGTGCACAACTTTTCTTTTTCTTTTTCCTTTTTCCTAAATGTGCATTACCATTCTAGAATTCTTGCAAAGTATATTATATGGTAAAACTGGAGGAAGAAAAACAAAAAAGAAATCGAAAGAAGTTGGAAACACACACCTAAAAAGAACCGTCAATTCGATAAAGCACTCATTATATATTTATAAATTCATGAGCTGTTTTTTAATTGTACATATCAAGAAGCCAACTCTACCTCAAACTGAGAAGTCTGTCTTTGTGAGTTTTTATGGGGTTTAGACTAGAGATAGATTTTTCATTCTTAGATAACTTATCTACTTGCCATAATTAGTACATAGCTAAAAAGAAATTCCGATGCAAAAATTGCACAAAATAATATAAATGAATCAATACAAAAAATCTGATCATGTTGTTGGGTTTATTAATTGTTAATTACCAAAATATCAGTTATCTTATCAGATACTACCTTAAGACCACCATTTTTTTGTACATCCCTTCAAAAGAATCAATAAAAATAAGTGATTGTGTTGCTGGGTTTATTAATTGTCAAGCTCACATTAATCTTCATCTATGGCTTCTTTGGGATGTTGTTGGTCTAATTTCATCATTTATTACTTTTCTAACAAGTACATGCCAATTATATTTTAGATTGTTGTCATGATACCCATTGACAAAGCATCAAACAGGGCCAACAAAAACCCTTTCACAAACCTTTTCTTTTAAAGTCATAGATAATAGGTCATATATAATGGATTTGTGACAAACTATAATGGAGTTAGCTTCAAAGCCCCAAGATTTATAAGCTACTTAGGTCAAAAAGTAAATTCTCAAAGCCATAATCTATTTATTCTAAAGATAACCACAGAAAAATACATCTAAATGCTAACAATTCTATACAAACAAAATTATAACTTAAAGAAATCAATAAAGACCTATAAAGAATATACAATCCAACTCAGCTGTGAGAATTATCAATTACCAAAATATTAGTCATCTTAATCATAATACCACATAGAAACATTTATATAAATAAATTCACAGGCTTCAACTTATAGCATAATAACCTATTTCTAGTAAATTTTTTTTATAATCAGAATTACCAATATCCACTTAAAACATTTTTCTTCTTCTAGTAGAAATCTAAGTCATGGATCTTTATGAGGATAGGACAATATACTACCACTTTAAAAAGACTTAGACATAGATACTTACCCAAGAGGGTGAACTTTTAATGAAATCATTGATTTGACTGCAACAAAAAGAAGAGTTCTGACATTTTGAGCGCATGAATAGAACTCTCAATGAGTGTGTTAGGAGTATGAGGTTGCATGTTGGATTACAAAAACTTTCTGGGCTAATGCAGTTAATACAATAGCTTACGTGATAAATTGAGGATCATCAGTTCCTATGAAGTTCAGAATTCTTGAAGAGATTTGGAATTGTAAAGAGGTATAGTTTTCCAATTTAAAAGTTTTTGGTTTTTTTATTTTTATTTATTTTTTTATGTTCATATTGATTCTAATGCTCGAAGTAAACTTGAGGCAAAGTCTAAAATATGTTTTTTATTGGCTATGTTGATGAGAAATTTGGCTATCGGTTTTGGGATGAACAAAATAGAAAAATCATCGGAAATAGAAATGTGATATTTAATGAATAGGTTATGTACAAGGACAAATCAATTGTAGTGTCAAATGTTACAGAGATAGCTCAAAAGAAAGTTGAGTTTGTCAACGTAGATGAATTGATTGAGAATATAAGAAGAATGTAAATTCACAAGTAAATCAGAGTACACCTGTATTTGAAGTTTCTAGATCTTCTAAGATCACTAGACCTCCATAGCATTATTCGCCCACTCTAAAGTATATCCTGTTGACTGATGGGGGTGAGCTAGAGTGTTATAATGAAGCCTTGCAAGATAAAAATTCAAGCAAGTGGGAGTTAGCCATGAAGGATGAGATAGATTCCTTGTTGGGAAATCAAACAAGGGAACTAACTGAATTGCTAGCAAGAAAGAAGGCTTTGTACAGTAAGTGGATATACTAAACAAAGAGTGAACGTGATGGTAGCAAAGGTTTCCAACAAAAGAAAGGCATTGACTACTCAGAAATATTTTCTCTAGTTGTGAAGATGTGAACAATCAGACTGGTATTCGGAATGGTGGCTATAGAGAATCTACATCTTGAGCAGTGAAATGTGAAGAGAGTATTCCTTCATGGTGACTTAGAGAAAGACATTTACATGAGTCAACCAAAAGTGTTCACTATTCAGGGACAAGAGACTCTAATTTGCAAACTAAGAAAGAGTTTGTATGGCCTAAGACAAGATCCAAGATAGTGGTACAAAAATTTTGAGAGTTTTATATGTATAACTGGGTTCAAGAGATGTGAAACTGATCATTGTTGCAATGTAAAGTTCTTTGACAACTCATATATCATTTTACTGCTATATATGGATGATATGCTCATTATGGGGTCTAGCACTGAGGAGATTAATAATCTGAAGAAGCAATTATCAAAATAGTTTGCAATAAAGGATTTGGATATTGTAAAAAAAAATCCTTGGTATGAGAATCATTTGAGACAAGGCTAATGGTACATTAAAGCTTTCACAGACAGAGTATGTAAAGAAGATTCTTAGCTGGTTCTGTTGGGATATTTGTCCTTAAATCCTATTGTATGATGGTATGTATTTTATTATGTAAAACATTATGTATGACTTAATGTTTTGGTTAATAAAGTTGTATTATTATTTGAAAATAAGGGTAACATGAATATTGGGACATTATCATATAGTCCATGAGATGCAATAGTATGTGATTTATGTGATTTAGTCACAGAAGATATAAATCACAAGTTCTTTGTAAACTCAAAATTATAGTTCGTAGTCGGTGATGAAATTGGGCATTTCATCTGCGAAGGCTATAACATATCAACTAAGATGATTTGTCTTGATCATGGAAATGGAGATTTCTAGTTGATATGTTGATATGTTTTAAGAGTTAAGACATATTGAACTGGACCGGTGTGAGATTTATTATTCTCCTAAAGACTGTCAATAGAATAATAAACTCACGACTTATATTTGCATGAACTCTTAATCCTGAGAGGATAATGGACCTGATCATGAAGTGTAGGTTGCTTTGATATATCAGGAGTGAGATCTATGGTTAAGGTCAAAATCTCAGTATGTTGGGCAGCCACATTTAGTGTTGATGGAACATATATTCTCAAGATGGAATTCATAGTCTCTTAACGGAGATATAAAATATTCCCTTGAGATAAGTTTAATGTGTTTGTTATTCAGAGAGTTGGGCCTAACCACTTTAGTAAGGAGTTACTAAAGTATATATTTATGGAATTGGATTTCATAAATATATGATGAATAACTTAAAGGATTAAACCGGGTACTCAAGGAATTAAGATGTAGTAATATACAAAGTGGCAGTCTTCTTTCATGACTTTGTATTACTATGAATATTTTATGAAGGGGTTGCATGTATAATAAAGTCTTGGGATATAATTTATAAATAAGGCCTAGAGTGCAACTATATTTATATAGTGGTATTAAATATAGTTAATGGTAACTTTGGACTTGTCAAGAGTTGACAGAAAAGCCCAAGGCCCATTGGAGCTAGTGTCTTATTGGTCCCTTTTGGTCCCACTCCAAGCCACACACTTAAGCCCAATTGGAAAGGCCCAATAGGCCAGCCCAATTAGATAATCAGTTAGATACAAAGGGAGAAACATACTGAATTTTATGGTATGAGATTGAGAGAATTTGTAGAGATTTTCATAGAGAAAAGAGAGAGTGTGAGACACACTTTCATATTCTCCCTTTGGAACTGATTGAGAGACCACACATCTTGGGCGTTAGTGGAATTGGAGTGAAGATTGAAAGTATTCCCAAGAGCCTCTCATCTTCAAGTTTTGAAATTCACCGCTCCAAGGTACACTCTCTTGTTCTCTAATTCTGAAACTTAAATAGCCCATGTTAACTTGTATGTATGAAGTAGATCCGTTCACATTACATTACATTTCCTTCCGCTGCGTATTATATTTTTCCAATAGGTTCAACATGGATGAAGCTAAACCAGTGAGCACACCCTTGGGTAGTCATTTTAGACTAAGTAAATAACAGTCACCTAAAAAGAAAGAAGAAATGGACCAAATGAGTAGGGTACCATATGCCTTAGTTATTGGTAGCCTGATGTATGCTATGGTGTGTACAAGGCTAGACACTGCATATGCAGTGGGAGTTGTGAGTAGATACACGAGCAAGCCAAGAAAATAGTATTGGGAGGTAGTTAAGTAGATTCTAAGGTATCCAAGAGGTTCATCAGATACATGTCTTTGCTTCACAAGTGCAAGTTTGAAATTGAAGGATTTTGTAGATACTGATTTAGCTGGTGACATTAATAACAGAAAGAGTACTACAAGTTTTGTGTTTACTTTGGGTGGTACAACTACATCTTAGGCTTCAAATCTACAGAATATTGTTGCTCTGTTACAAAATCTGAGTATGTTGTAGCGATTGAAGCTACAAAGGAGATGATTTAGCTACATACTTTCTTAGATGAATTAGTTAAGAAGTAGAAGATGGGCATTCTACATAGTGACAGTCAAAAAGAAATTTTTCTTGCTAAAAGTTTAGCTTTTCATTCAAAGTTGAAGAATATACAGATGAAATACCATTTTATCCATTACCTTGTTAAAGATAAGCTGGTAATACTTAAGAAGATATGTGGATCTAAGAATTCGATAGACATGTTGACTAAGAGTGTCACCATTGAGAAGCTGAAGTTGGTTCAACTTCAGTTGGTCTTTTAACCTGAGGACAAGAGGATGACTTGCAATGATGAGGGATTGTCTTTAGAGGATTGCAATTGATGTTGGTGACTGAACTAGTCTCCAGGTGGGAGATTTATTAGGTTTTGTGAGTCTAGTTGTGTTTTGTCTGCATTATGACCCGACTCAAAATAATATTATTACAGTTTTTAATAGGAGATTTTCTGAGGCTTAGTCTATGGAGCAAAGGTTTGGTAGCGCATTGTGAATCCTATGTGCAAGATAGAAAACTTTTGGAGATTAGGGTTTGATGTAGTTTAGAGAGAGAGAAAACTATAGCCACATCTTGTATTTTTCAATGAGAATATTGAAATCCTTGCAACTTTGTGGACATAGGCAAATTGGCCGAACCATGTAAATATTGTCATGTGTGATTGTTTTCTTTGGCACATATTTTTCTCTATTTTCGTATCTCACAAATCTAGGAATTTCGTGGTTATTCCCTTCAGTGTTTTGTAATTGCCCATTCTTTGTGAACTTAGTAGTATGATATGTCAGTTTGTGATAGGTCAAAAATTTTCCCTTTTTAGAGTGTCTGTTTGGGAATAATTTATTTAAAGCTTTTTGCTGAAAACTTTATGCTAAAAGTGTGTGATAAATATGATTATAGCTTGAATTTTTTTGAAAAAAAATGAGAAAATATGGGATAAAGTAAAGTTTAAAAAAATTATACATAAATGCTAAAAGGTAAAAGCTGAACTTATAAGCTGACGCCAAATAGACACTAAAATATATAGTGGTGGGGAGATGAAAAGTTAAAATGGAGGAAAAAAGTTGGAGAAAGTATAACATTAAATTAGGAAATTAATTAAAAAAAAAAGAAAAAATTAAAAATAAGAGAATGTTGGAAGTACTAGAAAAAGCAAATAGTGGATCATCAAACCAAACATATGGTTGTAAAAATAATTTGGAATGCTTTTTTTTTTTTTTTTTTTTTTTTTGAAGTACCATAAATCAAATTCAGTACCTACAAAATTTAGAATCGCTTTCACAAACCACCAAAACCTAGTAAACAACATGAAAGCTGCAATTGTTTATTTATTTATCTAGAACAAAAACAAAAAAGAAAATTGCATAGGAAAAGCAACTCAAGATGACAAACACTTTATTGTTGCGAACATGTCATGCAACTATGGTCCACCATCCACCTAGCCTGGGCTGATCACCCATAAAATAGATTAGATTTCATGTGAGTAAAGAACAATTAAGAACTAAAACTTGAGTTATCCTTTATTATTATTTTTTTTTGTGTGGAGAATACTAAGTGATGAAGCATAGAAAATAAGTAGGCTGAATGCTTCGGGCTTCAATGGGCTAGTGATTGCTTGGAAGGCTTGAAAAGAAAAAGACACAAGATCAAAGGAGACCAAGTTGAACCAGCCAAGAACCCTTTGATGCTTAAGTTAGTTTTTTCTCTAGAACTCAAGAATTTCAAGTTTTTAGGAGTAGTGAAAACTTACTTTCATTTGATGTGGATAAATCCTTATATAGTGAGTGTTGGAGTGGTTACTTGTCTAGTAACTTCTCCAATATTTGTGGAGGTTAGATGGTTCAAACTTAACTTCCACAACTACTATAGAAGTTAGAAATGTTCAATCTTATCCTTTACAACTATCATTGGAAGTTAAGTACTTAGTAGGAAGTTATAGCGATGAATGAGGATTTCGCTAATAATTCAAAATAGTAGAATGTGGTCTAAATTATAAGTTTTTAGATATAAACTTATTCTGAAAATCTCTAAGCGTTGAAGGGTCGTCCATCAGGTGCTTCCCTAATGGACGACCTTCATACCCATGGACGACCTCCTTAGTGTGGATGACCTTCTTACGTTGGGTTAATATTTCAAGCCTTTGGACGACACTATGGACAAATTACAGATGGTCAGATTTTTTTAGTTCACTATCACTAAGTATTTTTAACACACACACATGGAAATAGGGGAGAAGCTCTTAAAGAAACTGATAGTGGTTTATATCCAAAATGACCTAATTCTTAGATACACAATACAGACTTTAAACCTCTTTAACTTGTACTCATTTTCCAATGTCAGATTGACCCACTGTTTTTTCTTTTGAGAATACTAAGTATATTTAACACACACAAATGAGAAGAGGGGAGAATGTCTTAAAGAAACTGATTGTAGTATATATCCAAAGGGGTCTAACTCTTGGGTACACAATATAGACTTTTCTCCTTTATATAAAAAGCAACAAATAATAACTACCAGGAATAATAAATACAAGTTTTTTCCTCAACACCCACTTCTATTTTTAGCAACTATTTGAAAGATTCCAAATACCAATTCACCAAGACCAACTAGAAGAATAAAAAATCAAATTATACTATAAATAAAAATTGTTAATGTTTATATTATATATTCACAAACTAGTTAGGGGGTGTACCAAATACAATGTACAGTGGATATGTGTATGATTGATTTACCAAAGTGAATCGAGAATATCATAATCTTTATCTATATATATATATATAACCAAAACTTTTGAAACTTTCACAATTTTCCATGTCAGGATTTATTTTTTTTTAATTTGATTTATATATTTTGATTTTTTTTTCCCAACCGATTTACACACGTCTGAAAAATTAAAATTAAGGGCCTTTTTGGTACCCCATCCCAAACTCACATTTTTACATTTTAAACAACATTACACACATTTCCACACTTTTTCATCCACATGTATTTCAAAATACTACAAAAATCCCATCTCAAACTACTCTACCAAACACCCCATAAATCCCATTATTTCCCCCACCAAAGACATGTTACAAAATCGATACTTCTTCAAAACCTTAACCTAAAACCGATATTCCTGATCTATTCAAAAGTGCAACAGCTCCCAGCACTGATGAAACTGTGATATAGTGCATGGTGAAATCAGCCATTAGCATATCACGGAACAGCATAAGGGCCTTTTCAATGTACCGATTTTGGCCTTTTCAACATATCACCCTTTCCACACCCAATGCCTAGGCACACTTGCTTTCCTCTTTCTCTTTTCTCTGAATTTAAGTTTTTCAATTGAAACCAAATAGAGGAAATGCAGCCTACTTAATGATGAAAATAGAGGAAATATATAAATATATATATATATATACATATGGAAATATGATTTAGGTTATGGTATGGTGGTCTAATTAGTTTTGATTTAAGAAGAACAGATGATTGACATTGGTTTGTAAAGCCTTTGCTTTTTTTTTTTTTTTTAGTTAGTGTTATTTTAGGTAAGGTACTGATGGTTGTTTTTCTTTGCAATTCAATTTTCAATTGCTTATTTTGGATTCTTATATATTATGTTTGTTCCTTCCCTTAAGCCTAGGTATGCTTGCTTTCTTAGATATTTACTCCTTCTAGGTACACAAAAACAAAAGAAGACTAATAATGATAAAGTAGTTGTTGAAAGGCCACGATGTTCAGTCAGGCTACGAGCAAAGACACCAATAGAAATGTTAGAGATATATTAAATATATTAGCCCAATGTAATAGGCCCAAGCCCAGTCCTGCTTGTACTAGTAGTCTAGGGTTTAGTCGCCTATATATACTCATGTTAGGGTTCATTGTAACACAAATTATTGTACTACACTCTTATACAATAAAGATGTAGCCCTTAAGGGATTCCTCCGTGAATGTAGGCCAACAAGGCTGAACCACGTAAACCTCGTGTTCATGATGTTCCTATTCTATGCTTCCCCTTCCGCATCCACTCTAGTATATACAACATAGTATAACACATTGTGTTGCGAATAATGTTATTCTTAATGTGGTATCAAAGCCAAACTTCGTTCTTGACATCAAACAAACATCTCTACACAGCAAAGAAGATTCTCACGTGCACACCACCATCTGAAGTCACACATATTTATCTGCTGGATCTAGACTTCACAGCATCTCGCAGCCACCATGGCTCTGTGCTGTGTCAAAATCCAACAACCAAGCAAACCGTGACTTAAATTTTCAGATCTGCGCAAATCGAAGCTTCGCCTGATGAAACCAACACCACAGATGTGCTCCACGACCTCCCGCGACCAAAACCCAGAAATCTGGTCATTCAAAACCCAGCCACGAGCCTTCACGGGCCGAAGTTGGCTCCGGTAAATCTCCCACGCCCCGCCACAAATCTCGAATCTCGGATATGATTGTCACCACATGCGCCGCCCTGACGGACTCGTGGCCCACTGATCTGCAAAACCCGAGAAAGCTGGCTGTTATCTCCCTCACACGCGCCGCTTGAGTTTTTGGTTATCCTCCACGCGCCGGTAAATGCCATCACGTGTCTTCCATGCGCCGAAGAGCCCTTGCTGACGTCATCAGATGACATCATCATTCCACGTCAGCAGCCATGCAAGCACGCCACGTCAGCCCTAGACATGTCATTAGCCACGTTAGCAGTGTCGCCTCGTCAAGACCACGTCACCTAATTGACTGTTGACCCAAACCAACCCGACCCGGACCACCCGGCTCTGACCCGTGAGCACTAACCGTTGACTTTGACCAAGATCAGTTGACTTTTGTTGACTTTGACTTTTGCGTTGACTTTTGACCAAAATCCAAAATTTCCTAAAGGGCCTATCTTGCTCAGTTTTTCGCGTAGATTTCAATTTTGGACTCCGTTTTTGACCAATTTTGGAGCTTCAAATGAAGAAACGGAGGGAAACCTAGAAGAAGATATAGAAGATATTGTTAAGTGGGGTTTCAGCAGAGATGAAACCTAGAAGATTAGAGAATCTTTGTTGGAGTGGTATGACCAGAACAAGAGGGACCTTACATGGCGGTATACAAATACACCAGAATAAGAAGAAGAGACAAAAATGGCTTATGGGGTTTGGGTTTCGGAAGTAATGCTTCAGCAAACAAGAGTTCAGACTGTCATTCAATTCTACAACCGTTGGATGGAGAAATGGCCCACCCTTCAACACCTATCTCTGGCTTCTCTTGAGGTAATTATTAATAATTAGTAATTTGGGTGTTGTTTGTTTGGTCTAATTCAATTGTTATAATGTGGGGGGATTTGAACCCTGTTGGAAACAAACATGAGGTGTTAGTTTAGCTATGAGACTTGTGGCTATTTTGTTTTGTTGATTCTTAGGGAAAACGTGATGTGAACTCTTTTAAGTTTTAAGAGTTAAATGTCGGTTGTAGGAGGTCAATGAAATGTGAGCTGCTTTGGGATACTACTGCCGAGCACGTTTACTGCTTGAGGTGCACTCTTCTTATCTATCATTTTCCTATTAATATTGTTTTTATATATGTATATAGTATAGTTAACTACAGTATCAATACTATTCCAATGGGATTTGCTAAATTTTTGTTCAATAGTTATGACTATGATTGCCTTCTTAACTAAAACAAAGACGCTTAATACACCTATATGCTATAAAAAACATATGATACAAGCTGAATTCTACCAGCAAATGGCAGTCTCTTGGCTTCCCGAAAGTTAATCCTACTAGATACTTTCACCACTAGAGGTCTACATTCAATAGAATTCAATTTGCAATGAGAGAGAGAAACACCATCAAGTCAACAGCGAAACATAATTAGGTACTTCATTGGAAGTTGCCCTTCCTTAAATTCTAGAGTACTTAAAATATGAGCTTTCAACATAGGAGTGACATTGGCACAGAAAATCTCACTCCTTTTAGGATTTGTAGCTAGACTAGATGGCTTTGGATCTTTGTGAGAAGATCATTTACAATCTGAAAAGAAGACTTACTAGTTGCACTAAACACCATCAAGTCATCAGCAAAACATAATTGTGTTAGATCTATACTTAAATACTTTGGGTGAAATTTGAAAGACCTTGGACAACCAGCTACGTTAATTGAGAGAGAACTTCTGTGCAATAACAAACAAATGTGGGAATAGGTGACTCCCTTTGATACCAAAAAAGTATGGGACAAATCAAACTTCTTTTATCATTATTAATTGGTTTCATAGTATTGTTCATTACATATTTACATGTCCGATGTTGAATACAAGAAAATCCTATGGGGTTGTATTTAAAATATAATACGATTTCAATAATTCAA
Organism: Castanopsis chinensis; assembly: GCA_032878915.1. NCBI lineage: Eukaryota > Viridiplantae > Streptophyta > Magnoliopsida > Fagales > Fagaceae > Castanopsis > Castanopsis chinensis. The sequence goes on from JAVQMG010000102.1 coordinate 3,867,395, forward strand.
AACCTAACCCAAGCTAATTCTTGCATTGTTGCAACAGAGACTAGCTTTGGAATTGATAAACCTTCTATTGGAATTTTAAAAAGTGGAGGTATGTTAAATTTTGATTACCATATGTTAAATTGTTTTTTTTACCTCATAATATCTCTTATAGTTAGTAATTTATTTGAATTACTATATGCTCAGGCGCACATCTGTATGACAAAATGCCTAAAAGAGGTATTGTATCATGTTTGAAATTTCACCTCAGTATTAAAGGATGGAGCTAACCAGTGCCTATAATCTCTCTCTGATTTGTTTCATTTGTTTCTCTTTTATTTTCTTAGGGCTCAAACTCAGACCCTATCCTCTCTCTCTAATCTTAGCCAAATCCATCACCACTCTTAATTTGCTTTTGTCGCTGATGTTGTGTAAGGTAAAGTTTTGTATTCAATTCTTTATTATATTATATATTCTCAAAAATTCTTTTCTTAGTGCTATTTTATTACAATTTAGATGTCATGGAGTCAAACTTAGTTTGTGTTGATAAAATTGTTGACCAGTCGATTACAATTATGCTTGATGCTCTATTCATTCTCTAACATAACAAAAGCTGTAAACTATACTTATCAAAGTTGCGTCGATGAATTTATGGTTTCAAGGCTTCTTAGTTGGTGTTCTTTGAATTGTGGTTAGCCCATGATAGGAAACTTGATGGGATTTGGAATATGAATGATTAAATTTTGGGTTTGTGCTTTAGTTGTTGCTTTAGTTAAATTTATTTCCCATAAAATTTTCCTGCCAAAACTAAATGCAAATTGGATTTTGGGTTTTGGGTTTTTATATGGTCTTTTAATATTTTGAGTGATTCCAAGCATATACAACCTACACAAAAGATCAATCTCAGGCAGCCTGTTGAGGTAAAAACAAAAACCTATGTTGTTGGGGGCATGACAACATAAATTAATTGCTGTATTTGTTATGTTTGTTTTCATATTTAGTGTCATAATTATGTTTTTCTTTTTTTCTTTTTTTGAGAAAGAATCTTAATAATATTATTAAAAAATATCGGCTAAATCAACCTGAAATATAGAAAAAATTTGTTGTGGAACATCCTCCATCCACACTAAAAGTTTGAAATATTAATAGCGTGTCTAGCCAAACTATGAGCAACAAAGTTCTGTTTTGCTATATTGGTAGTTCTAGCAATAATAAGTTGTACATTGTGATATTGACATCACTATTTTTTACTTTTTTTGGTACCCTTCAACTTCTTGAAACATACAAATATATATGCATTATTTAATCACACATCCCTACATTGTGCAATGCTTGAATGAATGTTTTAGAAGTTTTCTACTTTTATTTGTTATTGGTCAGAATTTGTGACTTTTTAAAAATAAATGGTAAATATGGTAGGCAAGATCACCAATGAGCAATTGTAGGCAATGAGAGTTTTAGTAGGGATGGCATTAATAGAGCAAGATCCTTGGTCCCTTTGTAAGTGTTTGTTTCCTATTAATTTGTTTCTTCTCTTTGATTTGTATATTTTTGGGATATATTTTTTGGGATATGCTTATGCCACACACTAAAACCCAATTGGAAAGACCCAAAAGGTCGACCCAATTAGATAATCAGTTAGTTATAAAGGGAGAAACATATAGAATTTTTTTATTACAAAAAATAATAAGAAAGAGACATCATTGTGAAATGGTGTGTATGTGTGAGTGAAGTCACTTGATAATTCTCCCTTGGAAATTGATTGAGGGACCACACTTCTTGGGTGTAAAGTGGAATTGAAGTGAAGATTAAAAATGTTTTCAAGTACTTCTAATCTTTAGTTTTGAATTTCATCACACCAAGGTATGCTTTCTATTCTTTGTTCTAGAATTCAAGGTTACATGCTATCTCTCTTGAATGAAGTCGATATGTGATTGTTGCTTCCGCTGTGTGTTTTGTATAAGATGCAAAACCAGATTTTCCAACAGATAATCCTTAACAGGTTTCATCCTCAAACTTAATTGAAAATTTAGCTACTCATAGTAGTTGAAAGAAAGCACAAATCTAAGATACTAAATATTAAACTAAACAAATAAAACTATCATAAATGAAAGTCGTAGACATAGCTACCTTTGGTGGCTATTAATACGGTATTTTGTCCATCACGATTTATGTGCTGGACCCCAAAAAAATCCAAAAATATTATTTTCTCTCCATGGGACCGCGAGAATATCTAAAATGACGTGACTCAACCCGTTCGGATGCTGGAGCACTTAAAGTGCCTCTTTTAGCCAAAATGATGAAAATACCCCTAGTTAATCCTGGGTGACCAAAAGTCAAACAAGGTCAAAATCCTCACAAAACAACAATTTTCATGGTTTTACATCAAACTTGAGCTTTTTAGAGATTTTTGGCAACTTTGACCAAGTTGACTCCTAGTGGGCCTCGAAAACCCTAATTTTGATTTGGTAGTCAGAACGGGTTGAAACCAATGTCATTGCGAAGATTCTCAAATTCTCAATCCAATGACTATTCATGGGTTGAAATTGGAGTTAGAACAGCCAAGATATCATGAAAACCGGGATAACGGACCGATCGATGCACCACTAACTTCCAGGAGCCATAACTTTTGATCTGACCGTTGGATGTTCAAGTTCCATACCTTTTTAGAAATACGAAGTAAAGATATTTCTAGGAGTGTCAAGATATTTCCTTACCATGTTTCTTTCTTTATCTTGCTCCTAGCATGTTCTTAGTTTAGATCCATGTTCTTCCATGCTTGTTTATTGTTATTTGTCTTGATCTACATGTTTTATGCTTTATGCCTTGCTTTCTATGCTTAGATCTTCCCTTTCTTATGTTTTTTATGTTTAGATCCACATGCTTCCATGTTTCATACCATGTGTTTGTGCCTAGATCTATTTTTCCCATGTGTTGTTTGGCTAGATCCGCAAGTTTCTATGCTTTTTTACATGTCTATTTGTATTTCCTACATGTTTTATGCTTAATGCCATGATTTCCTATGTTTTTTCCTCTTTTTGCTCTATGTTGATTTTAGGGTTACATGCTCACATGCTTGTATGATGTTGTTGGCTATGCCTAGCTTGGATTTATGTGTGTATTTCCATGTTATATGGTTAGATCATTGTCTTCACATGCATATATGCTTGGATTCTTGTTCTTCCATGTTTATGTGCTAGGCTTGTACATGTTTATGTGTATGTTCCTATGCCTACTTGTCTTGACCTACATTTTCACATGCCTATGTGCTTGGATCTATGTTCTCTACATGCTTTATACTATCTTCCATATGCCTGTGTGCTCTATGCCATGTTTGTGTGTCTAGACCTAGGCTATGTTTGTCATTCCATTTGGTAGGATTTAGATCTTGACCCCTTTATGGTCTTGATCATCATCCGTACACCTTGGTCCATATCAAAGGGTTTGGGTCATTCTTATTTGCATGTCTATGTATGCTTGCATTTATGCTTTATCTTCCATGTTAGCCTTTCAAGTCCTAGTCTTTGCCACACTTGACGCCCTTAGTGGGTTTATGGTTGTGTGGCTAGATCCAACGCCCATGAGGCCTTGTTTAGATGTAATCATTTGGGATGCATTACCATGATAGCAGTTGCTTCGTGCATACCTTTCCCCTTTTTTGCTCCGCGCGATGCTATGCTTACCATGATTGTTTATGCCACCCGTTGGCTTTCTATGCATCTTCACATGCTTGCTTACATGTTCATGCATGAGTCTTGCTTGCTAGTGTGTCATCCGTACTTCCACACAATGAAGTTATGGGGATTCGATCCAAATCTAGATTGTCCCTCACCGACACTACCTTTTGTTTGCTTCCTTGTTTGTTTACCTTCTAGTTTGCTTGCTTATCTTGTTGCTTGTCATGTCTCTTGCCACATGCTATGCTTGCTTTGCTTGTATGCTTGTTTGCTTTATACCTATTGCGCATTATCTATGCATCACTTTCTCTCCATTACTTGTTTGCTGGTTTCTTGTCTTTGCCTTTGCATGTACACACACGGAGTGAGGACGCATGGAGCTAGGGCATGGTCTCCCAGGTGCAAGCAAAAAGGGCGAGGATGCGAGTATGTGGATTTGCCAAGCGGCTGTGCTTAGTAAGTTTAGGAGTCTAGCTTCTCCCATTTGGTTATGTATTCTTTTAAAGCCCCTTCCTTCCTCCCTCCCTCCTTTCTCTCTTTATATGGGTTGCATTAGGTATATCATGCCATGTACCATTTGTCCTCATCTCTAGAGTATGGCAACCCCTGTTTAATTTCCTGCACCTATTTTTTGGGCAATGCTCTAGGGATGCAAGCATTTAATTTCGTGCTCTATATGCTAGCATTGTGCATGATGTATGTATATATATACCTGCTTGCCCTTTTGGTGTGATTGTCACAGTCCATATCACCTAAGGCAAAGTAATGCCTAATTTCCGCCGTGAAAGTAAGGTGACATGTCACGGGATTTTCACTGTGGAAATATGGTATTTTGTCCAAATGCATTAGGAAAGCATAGATTGGGACCACACCCATTCAAAAGCCAAACCTCAAAGCCTCCCATATATGCAAAGCCTCGAAAACCAATGCCAAAATAATGTTTTTTACTGCCAATCACTGAAAATTAAGGTTATGTTTGGTAACAATTTTTGTTTTGTATTTTTAAAAACTTGTTTTTGGGAGTATAAAGCGATGGTAAATTAAAAATCTGACCAACTCCAGCTCGTCCAAAGGAGGCGTCTAGAATAGAAGGGACATCCTACATAGGAAGGTTGTCCATATAAGGATGGCTGTCCGTGAGATGGTCGTCCGTGCAGGGATGACCTTCCGTGGGAACAAGGTATGCTTATCAGGAAGGCTCCTGGACAAGCCCCTGACACTTTGGAAAATTCCCAAGCATGAACTTGCCTACATGCTAGTGTTCCAGGGCATGAGCGAAATCCGGGTCCAGTGCTACAACTCTTTATCAAAATGCATAACTTCCAATAACAGTTATATGAAAAAGTGTAACTCCTAAACAGTTGTGGAAGTTATCCCTGAACCCTCAGACTTCCTCAAATATAGGAGAAGTTACAAAACTAATAACCGTTCCTGGGGCACACTATATAAGCGCCCATTTAGACCAGACAATGGTACGTTTTTACCATTCCTGAAAAGTGAGAATTACAGAATTTAAGAGAGAAAACTAACTTTAGTATTGGAGGGTTCTTGGCCGGCAACCTTGGTCACCTTTGATCATCGTTCTTTCTTTTTCAGGCCATCAAGACAGCCACTTGTCCTTTGAAACACGAAGCATCCAGCCTACTGATTTTCTTCATATCATCATAAAGGAAAAAAAAAATTTCTTGTATTTTTTAAATCAAAAACATGTTTGGTTAGTTGAAATTAAAAAAAAAAAGTTTTTTGAAGAAAAAATAGAAAATAGTAAAATATGTTGTTACTAGGATTTGAACTTTAATGCTAACTCATTAAATGAGATAGATTCATTAAATTAAATACGTATTTTTATTGACTTTTGAAAATTAGAAACTGAAAACAACTTTTTGCATATTTTCAATTTCCTTCACAAATTGAGTTTTAAGAACAGTTTTTGTTTTCTATACATTTTGAGTTGCCAAACAAGTTTTTTTAGTTTCAAAAATAGAAATTTTTTTTTTGAAAACAGAAAATACGGGGAAAAGACAGTTACCAAACATACCCTAAGGTTTTATCAAGACAAAGGATTGTCCTTGGACAGGCATTGTAGGGTGCCTAACACATTCACTACACGTAACCAAACTTCCAAACTCAAGAATCAAGACCTTTTGCTACCCACATTAGATTAGGAAAAATGCCATTTTTCTTAGCCTAGGATTGATAATAAAAACAACTAGAAACAGGTGACCAATCACACCTTAGAAAAACCCAATGATTGGTGGCGACTTCACTTACTGTTGGTAATCACCTAAAATTTGGCCAAGATTCCTACCACACCTCTAAAGGTAGACAAATACCTTCCTCCACCGAGAGAGAGAGAGCACCCAAAGCACTGCGCGAACAGCAAAATTATCGAGAGGGGCCTCCAACGGGCCCTGTGTGTGTGTGAGCGTCACCACGATAGGTGGTCGAACGAAGGCCTGACGGTTTTTTCCGATCAAGGCTAGGCGTCAATAGCTGCTCCTCTACCTCTCTACTTTTCCAAAAGAAAAATACTGTTACGGTTGCAAACCCATTTTAAATTATTCATATCTCATTCTACCTTAGGTCTATATAAATCTATTTCTAAACCAGTTGAAATTAATCTAAGCTTTCTTACTAAAGCTCTATATTTTTAAGATAACTTGAATATCATTACTTTTTTAAAATTGTAAACAGTTAACAGATAATAGCAAATAAATACAAATTAAAGATTTGAAGAATAGACAAATGATCAAGGAAAAAAGCAAGAAAAAGTCAATAATAGATTCAATAAACTAAACCTTAAGGCATTCAATTGGAAATCAAGGAAGATTCAAGACAATTTTTAACATATTATACATGGCACATCTATATAGTCTACGAATTTGAAAATCAACCCATCTAGTATGAATGTTCAATAAGTGTGTAAAACACTAATGAATGTTTAGGCCCCTAATTTTAACAATACTAACACAAGCTTATACATAAACAATATATGCGCGAAATGATGAATATAAGCTATAACTAAATTGGTAAAACACTATAAACCATAATTAATCACAAATACAACAGCAATTAAAAGGTAAAGAGTAAGGGAAGAGAGATGCAAATATGAAGATAACACGACTATGTGTTATCGAAGAGGAAATTGAAGTACTCGGCGAAAAACCTCTTCGCCGCCCTCCAAGCGGTCAAATGATCCACTAAAGAATAAAGTTGGGATACATGAATAGCAGAAGACCCTCCAAGTATAATCTACCCAATGCACCTAAGCCCTCCAAGCTTCTTGCTTCAACAGGGTTACGCCTAACCTTGTCTTCTTTAGCTTGCCGGATCCCGCAATTAGTCAATTGCATCAACCAAATGAATTGGTCATCTCCAAACTGCTTCCCAAGCACCAAAATACCTCCTCATTGATATGGGTATGGTGAGATAAGGATTTGGAAAAATGTACCTCTCAAGGATATGTCAATGGAGAAGGTGAGAGTAGAGGAATTTGGAGAATCAAATGATGAAGATTGCGGATGAATCAATCCTGTTTTTCTCTAGGGTTTCTCTTTCAAAATTCTCTCTGGAGACTCTCAACATTTCGTGGGTATATTTTATAGTACTGTGGGTGAGGAATGTAAAAAGTCAGTTTTCATCAAACAGGGCATTTTGGCGACTTAGCCTCGAGACTGGAAAGAGTCACGAGCTAACTGCTTAGCCAGACTGTACATTTTTTTCCTGTAGTGCTCCAACTATCGTGACCCTTTAGTTTCCTACATGCTTCACATGTGTGCCACTTTGGCAACTTGCCAGTCGCGAGTCAGTCGCAAGATTCAGTCACGAGACTCCTTTGATTGCACACATTTTAAGATTTCTTCACACCTTCTCACACATAATCCTTACATAATTTCCACCTAAATACAGGGTATCTAATTGCTAAAATACAAGCAAATTTTGCAGGAAATAAAGCCAACACATGATTGAATAAATTAAACCTTACAATCTCTCTCTTTGGCTATTCCTTGACAAAACCCTAAAATAGACTTTAGACTTAAAATGTGAGTTGGGAATAGTTACCAAAACTCACTCACACCTAACTCTAGAAATTGTGAAGCTTTTGAACCAAACAAACAAGTTTTCCTAAAAACAATAACACAAGACGATCATTGTAAGCAGAAATCTTAATATACATATGGAAAAAGTGCAATACGATCAAGCAATAAAGACTATAGCAATAAAGCATGGCTTGACTATACAAGAACAATCACTATAAATAGTGACCACAATGATCATTCACATAAGGAATGAACATCCGGACATGCAAGCTAATAAGCTCAATGCAAAGTATCATTTGCATGTCCAACACTCAATTGATACAAAAACACAAAGGTGGATGCATCAAGGATATAAGATCCAACAAGGGCACAAGAGTGATATACTAAAGAAAATGCATAACATTAACTAAAAGTACTAATAAACTACAAAGCAAAGGTACAAAATTACAGCATTGTTTAAATAGCTGGAACATACAAGCATTCATAGCACACCATTTCCAAATATTTTAAAAACTAAGTACTGAAGTTATAAAGTACTTAAAACCAAACCAAGGTACTGAAATAAGTGATAGGAAAACCATAATAGAAGCTAAATCCAAACATAAACCATAAGAACTATAAAAAAATCTTATAAAAGTTTCTCCCCTTCAAGGTGAGGCTCCCCTTCAAGAGCTATTCCTAAACCATCTATATCTCTCCCTTTTTGACCGGAATGGCCAAAGGGCTACGGCTGTGTAGTGAAGCTGTCAAACTTGGCTAAGAGCAAATTAATCTGGTCTTGAATAGCAGTCAGCCTATCAGATTGCTCATTTTGGATGTCTCGTAGGCCATTAATCCTCTCAAGAATGATCTAAACTGCATATGGAGGCACTTCTGAGGATAATGAGGCTTTGCTCCTTTTACCATGACTTCGTGAAGTTGAGGGTTATCCTTTTACTTCAATTTCGGTGTCCATAGGCTCTCCTTGTGCTTGATCACCCTCCTCTTCATCACCCGGTAGACGAACCTTGATCCTTACAATTGTTAGAGCATTAATGGTTGGAGGAGTAGGCATGAGGCTGATGTCTTGTGGAATTTCCACACCTTTTACATGAAAGAGCCACATGAGTAGACTAGGGAGAATAAGCTTTGCCCTTGAGGTTGTCCTTGTTTCATCGGCAATGATAAAGAATGCATGAGCACTAAAGTCAATGTAGGTATTTTCATGAAGCTCCATCAAAAAAATGGCTCTAGCATTGTTGATGGTGGTCATCTTCTTCACTGGGTACAGATTGAACATCATGATGTTTGTAAGACACCTCAAATCTAGTGGAAAAGCAATTATGTTGAGGCATCTTCCTTCTCTAACACCACCAATATAGGATTGAACCGTCTCTATGGGGAGCATTCTGTCCTTGTAATGAGTAAAATCATGTTTGAGATCCTCAAAGCCAAGAACTTCATCAATGTCCTCCACATTAATGGTGAACTCAGGGCCTCTAATCCAGCAGTCTATCTCATCCTCTTGAAGAATAGCATTGGCATAGAATTCCCAAATCAATGGTTCACAAACCTTAGGAAAATCACCAAGAATCTTTTCACAACCTCTATCTTGAAAGCAACCTAAAATAAAGTAGTCCTTCAAATCAACAAGGTCCACAAATCACTCTTGAATGATTGGAGCCTTCTCAAAGAACTGATTGTATTTCTCAAAGTGTTCGATAGAGCGGAATCAAGTATTCTCCATTTTCTTCCTCTTGTCAGCACGTTGTGTAGTGGTCTTCTTCTTTGGAGTCATCTGTAAAAGTGGAGTAGCAAGTACCACATAACAGAGCACAAAATATGACAACAAACTCGATTAGTAACACGTTAGTACCAACACAATGGACATTGAATTATAATCCTAAAAACAGAGACTTAGAAAGGTAATTAAAAAAATGACATGTGAAGAAATAACTCATCAAAACATGATAGAATCATGCTAGTAAGCACTCAAACATGTCAAAGAGTGTGTGTGTGTGTGTGTGTGTGCATCAAATGCAAAAGTGTGTAAATTAGGCAAAGTGTAAAAACACATAGTCATATGATGTTTCAAAATCAAAGAAACATGATTATCCCTACAGCCTTCGTATTCCATGAAATCCATGGAAACACATGAAAATGTCAATGAGACATTTTATCATGGACATGATATGCACAACACAACACAAACTTGGTATAATGCACAAAAATGAGTAACAAGCATGAAAAACATGTAGAGTAGGCATTATACTACCAAAACCAACAATAACCATACATCAAACTCAACAAAACATCAATAAACCATATTCTAACATCATATTTTCAAATCTCAAAAAAAAAAAAAAAAACATAAAAATCCAAGAAATCTAGGGCTAGAAACATGAAATATTTTAAGAATAAGAGAAAACCCATACCTTTTCTTGAAGATTGGTGATTAAATGACAAAGAAAATGGAGGTTTTGTGTGTGAGAATGGTGGTTTTGGAAGTAGGAGAAGTGGACAAGATGATGAACAGTCACGAGATGTGAGGGAAAAGTGAAAAGTTTTTGAAAACTGCCTTGAAAATAACCCTCATTGTGTAAAACACACGTTTTTCGCGATTGGAATGAGTCGTGACCAAGTCACTAGGTCAAGTTGCCAAAATCCCGTGTGAAAAATTTTGAAAAAAATTTCTAAGTGTTTTTCATGACTGGAAGGTCCACTTGCAAGTGAGTTGTGAAGGGAGTCACGAATCATTCTGAGTAAACTCGCAATTGGAGCTTCCACTCATAAACCAGTCACCAAATAGAGTCACAAAGATGACAAAAACCCAAAAATTTTGTCTTTTTCACGACTAGGGTGTTGACTTGCTAGGGAGTGGCGAAAGCTTCTAAGTAAGCTCGCGACTAGGGACTACTGACTGGATTGACTCGCGTGCACAGTTTTTGTAAATTTTCAAAACAAAAACACTTTCCCAAAAAAATTAAAACACTAAAAAATCTTTTTGTGCTTGATCAACATATGATTGAGCATGTGCAACACATTTAATCAAGTACAATCACACAAAAGAATAAGGCATTCTTTGAACATAGACATGTATGATGTGTGTGGATATCAAATGTGAGATAGTCCTTACTCTAATGTGAAGTTTCAATGATCAATTCAACCAAGACATACACAATTAGCACTAGGAAGAGTGACCAATCTCCATTATAAAAATATGCATATATGACCTCCCACAAAACTTGATTACATAACTTTGAAGCTTTTCATTTGGCTTCTTACATTTCATATCATTTGATCATTCTTGAACAATACATCTCATTTTGAGAGCGATGCTTGAAATTTTTATTATTTCAATTTGATGAATAAGCCATAGGCTTTTAGGCACCATAAATTTTCATACAAGTCATTTTCCCTTTTTCCTAGTCAAATGCTAGTACGTACGATGGCTTTTGCAGCTCATTATCTCTTTTCATTTTGAGGTTTAACATTGGTTGAGCTCTTTAAGCAAAAAAAATAAAAGAGTGGGAACATGTATATTTTTGTTTTTGACATATGAATGCGGGATATGTGGGAATTTTACATTTTGAAAATAATATGCGAGATACGAGAAAGGGGACTTACCTAGTAGTTGGGAGTGATGAAAATGGCAAGATGCATAAGATCACCGCTAGTTATCTTCGAAATAGAGTGTGAGCATATGGCATAACTGTTACCACCCACAATAGACTAGGAACTTGGAAACTTTTTAGAAACTTGAAAACTATGTGCTGTAAGGTGTACGACACGGTCGCTACTACCTCAAGATAGGATGTGAGCATAAGGTATGACCGCTACCACCCACTGCAAAATGTGAACTCGAAATTTCTCTAAAACTTGATAACTATGATGATGCGAGGCGTACAACACGGTCGCTATTACCTTAAGAAGGAATGTGGGCATACGACACGACCGCTATCACTCACTACAAATGCAAACTCGGAATTTCTCTGGGGATTTAATAGCTATAATGATGCGAGGTGTATGAAACAGTCGCTATTACCTCAAGAAGGGATATGAGCATACGGCATGGCCGCTATCACTCACTACAAATGCAAACTCAGGATTTCTCTGGGAACTTGAGAACTGTGATGATGCGAGGCATACGACACGGTCGCTATTACCTCAAAAAGGGGTGTGAGCATATGACGTGACCACTATCACCCACTCTAGATGTGAACTTGGAACTTCTTTAAGAACTTGATAATTGTGATGCTACGAGGTGTATGACACAGTCGCTATTACCTTAAAAAGGGGTGTGAGCATATGGCACGATCGCTATCACCCACTCTAGATGCAAACTTGAAACTTCTTTGGGAACTTGATAATTGTGATGTTGCGAGGCGTACGACACGGTTGATATTACCTCAAAAAAGGATACGAGCATATGGTACGGCTGTTATCACTCACTGTAGAAATGCGAGCATACTGCACGGCAACTATCACTCACTGTAGAATGCGAGCATACATCATGGCTGCTATTACCCACTGTAGAATGCGAGCATATGGCACGACCGCTATTATCCACTATAGAAATGCGAGCATACGACACGGCCACTATCACCCACTGTAGATGCGAGCATACGGCACAGCTGTTATCACCCACTATAGTCATGTATAAATATCCGTCTTCTTGTTGAGAACATGTACTTGAGATAGACCTACATGATATGTTTAGGAAAAGTGTTAGTTCATTTGCATTAACATTTATTTATGGGCTTACCACTAATGTCTGAACTCCTTATTGTTTTGTAGATTATGTCTCGAAAAGTGAGTTCCAGGGGAAATAGAAGGAAGGCCCCCATTTATGCTATGTCCTAGGGGGACAATTTTGATGATAAGACCGCTTCAGCTGGTGAGCAGGCAGCTCGAGTTTTGCAGAGCCATTTCGATTGTGAGGGTGGCCACCCCAGGTCTGTGCGCGGTATACCTATGGAAACTAGATCTAAGAGACGACTTCACGGCGCAGGCCGATTAGAGGGAGAGGAGCCTCTAGATGAGAGGCATAAGATGATGACATCCACATAGACATATATGAGGTCTTTATTAGGTCGAGGTCTTGCCAAAGTTTAGCACTCGGAGGAATAATTTGAGAATGAGGTTTCCACTGCACTAGGAAGGGGCCGACGCCTGTACTCAAACCATAGATAGAGACATCCAAGACATTTAGCTTCAGCATGGGCTAAAGGATCATCCTTTCACACTGACGTGGAGGGGAGAGGTATGTTGCATTCCCTTCTTGGTTATTCAGATTCCGATTATATGCATGTGCTAATGAGTAGCTTCTGATTTCAAATGTAGGGGAGCGAGAGGCTCCATGATCGGGGCGTTTGGTGCATTTTTCTCTAGATATTGTTTGCTCCTAAGACCCATTCGCAGTATACCTTGTTTTTGAGCGAGCAGGGATTTGAGGACTTCCTGTGGATTCCCTGCTCACCATGAGGCATCGGATCAAGGAGGCTTTGGTGCGGTAGTTTCATGTTAAGATAGGCACCTTCCACCTGATTTGTAGGGAGTATGCGGTCCTCCCTTTTGATTGGATAGCCATTCTAGGCATCAAATTTGGTGGTCACTAGATTTCGACCGAGGAGATGAGTTTTGACATTGCTTGTGATCTCTTGGGCATCCTCTTCCATTAATTGTTAAGATGAGGGGGTATTTTGAGCCCATTCCGCTACCACAGATTTGTCCTGAATGGCTGCAGTATAGTATTCCCTAAGGCGAGGCCCATACAGAGGCTCATCTTTGTCGGTGCTTCTTGTGGTTCCTTGATAGTTGCTTCTTTGGCAACAATTGTTGATGTTGACTTGTCAGCTACTATGGGCTATGGGAGTAGTCTTCGGTATTAGGGCATATGATTGGGGGTCAATGACTTATGGCTTCTTCATTTCCTTGTTGAGGTGAGCCTCCCAGCATGACTTCAAGAGTTTGGAGGGATGTTAGCAAGTATTGACATTGCGAGCATACAAGTACATCCCAGCCCTGTGGCCATATTATATAGGATTGTCCTTGACAATATACCCTCGAGCATATGCATGGGCTCATTGTAAGATCACGAGTGTAGTAGTAGTGTAGCCAGTCACCATTTCTACTGCTCCAAATTGCATTATTCGGGATGAGATCATAGTTCGTCCATATAATGGTACGTTACTAAGGAGATAGGAGCTCACCATAGCTATGGGCTAGTCGAGGATTTGACATTGTTTTTGGGCCTTGACGAGTTGAGAGTTCTTTTTGGCAGAGAGGACCTTTCGTCAGGTTATGCTAGTCTATGAAGTGCCCAAGGATTTGCGACCTCATGGTTTGTCATTCGAGGCCATAGTTCTAGATGACCTGGATTACGCTACAGGCATCTTTGATGCTTATATGAACATGAGCAGAGACTTCTCCACTTGGTTTGTAGAGTCTTCTTTGGGGCCTATCATTAGAGATGTCCTTATAAGTGGGGGTAGAGTGCCGGGAGGTGCTGTTCATGCTCAGGTAGCCACTAGGTTTGAGCGGAGAGCATATGCAGAGATCGCAAAGGCTAGAGTAGTAGAGTTTAAGGCCTTATTTACTACTAGAGAGGTGCATACAAAAGAGGAGATAGCTCGGGCATTAGCTTAGGAGAGGGAGATTTGGCAAAGAGATAGGGAGATGCTCGTTGGTGCGATGGACAGAGAGCGGTGCTATTTTTAGACTGAGCGAGCCCTAGATTAGGGCTATTCCATGCTCTTGATAGGAGAGTTGTGAGCGACTCGTATTCTTGTTCTGACTAGCCCTGAGATTCTCAGTCGAGGGCTGATTATTCCTCCATTCGGACAAAGGTACATGCCAATTCCACTAGGCCCACCAGGCAGTTGAGGTCTTCTTGCTTAGGCTTTAGGGCCCTTCCAGGGTCTCGAGTATGCCCCTGACACTTCAGGTGGTGTAGGTCCTTCCACTTGCCCTTTTGCAGGTGGCAATAATGGTGATGACATTGATACAAATACAGACCAGTTCATTAGTAGGGATGATTCTCAGTAGGATTAGCCATTTGTTGTATCATGATGTAGCCCTTACATGGGCATGTATTTTTTCATTTATTTTGTAAACATTGCCCCTTGACGAGCCAGCTATGTATGTATACTATGTATTGCCTTTTGGTAGGCTTGGACATGTATGTATTGTATTGCCCCACAGTAAGCTTTGATGTATGATATTATCTTTCTGTAGCATAATGTATGTATGGAATAAAGCCTCTAATTAGGACTTACATGTATGCTCTGGACAAAACTCCTTAGAAGGGCGGCTGATGTGTGCGTAAAACAATGCCTCTGATTAGGACTTATATGTACGATTTGGAAAAAAATGCCTTTAGAAGGGCGGCTAATGTGTGTGTAAAACAATGCCTCTGATTAGGAATTATATGTATGATCTGGACAAAACGCCTTTAGAAGGGTGGCTTATGTATGTGTAAAACAATGCCTCTGATTAGGACTTATATGTATGATATGGACAAAACGCCTTTAGAAGGGTGGTTGATGTATGTGTAAAACAATGCCTCTAATTAGGAATTATATGTGTAACTCTGGAAAAAAACACCTTTAGAAGGGCAACTAATGTATGTGTAAAACAATGCCTCTGATTAGGACTTATATGTATGATCTGGACAAAACGCCTTTGAAGGGCGGCTGATGTATATGTAAAACAATGCCCTTTGATTAGGACTTATATGTATGGCTCTATATACTACCATTGAAAGGGTTGCTGATGTATGTGTAAAACAACGCCTCTAATTAGGACTTACATGTATCATTCCAGGTACGTGCCTTTAGAAAGGCGGTTGATGTGTGTTTAAGACAATGCCTCTGATTACGACTTATATGTATGATCTGGGAAAAAACGCCTTTAGAAGTGCGGTAGATGTACGTGTAAGACAATGCCTCTAATTAGGGCTTACATGTATAGTTTTGTAAACTGCTTTTTAAAGGGCTGTTGATGTGCATGCACTGTAGCATTTTTACTGTGGACGGTGGTTTTGAACCGGCTTGTATAACACCCACTTGTTTTACACCACCGTTTCATGGGTTTGTCAGTGGCTCCTAGGCAATGATCATCCCACTAGGGAAAAGGAAAGGAGAGATCGCATGAAATAAACTGCCATAGTTTAGGGTTTCGTGCAATTCTCGACATGAGAGACATATCCTCAACAAGACGGACTCATTCTTGTGTATTGGACAAAGGGGATAGAACCACGCAACAAAAAAACTGCCCCAATTAGGGTTTTTTGGGGTTTTGAGCCTGTAGACTGGCTGCAAGTGGCCTTTTTGGGTCATTGTTGGGCCAATCACACATTACTGTGAGCACTACAACGAGGGAATCTTTGCTCCAAAGTGCTCAAAACACATGTCAAATAAAAGGGAGAATGTTAGCATATGTCTGGGTTTGTGCTTGGAAGGCTAAAAAGCCCTAGCACGTTTATCGAGGTCAGCCCCAGCTCATTTGGTTCTGAGTTTTTTTTTTGGGTCTTTTCCTATCCTTTCTTCACTCAAAACACTGAGAAAACACCGTTCTTCATCGTTTTTTGCATGGATCCTTACTAGATTGTCAGATTCTATAGAATTTGCTCATGGAGGTTCTTGGCGCTCATTCTTATGATACTTTGGTTGAGCTTAAGAGGGAGGAGTACTGTTAAGGAAATATTTTATGTAATTGGCTAATCCTTTGACAAAACACACTTTAATTGTATTTGGGTAGATCTAGGATGTGTTTAATACTTCGAAGAACATGTTGTTCAATTCTAGTATTAAAACCATGCAAATCTGTCCAAGAAACAAGTGGTATCAGAGCAGGTACACTCTGATCGAATTAATTTCTTGAGTATGATCCTTGACCCCCGTTGTCATGGAAACTCTTGGTGCGTTATTAAAAGTTTTGAGTTTTTAACTCAATTTTAAGGGAATTCTAATTCCTCTGTCCTTTAATAGTCAAATTAGGACACGTGCCTTTTCAATTTCACGGCCAAAGACTTATGCTGTGCGGGTGAGAAAGGAGCCTAAGACTTAATTGTCTTTTTTGTTTGTCTTCTGCTTTAATTCTTTTTATCTGTAGTAGGGTTCTCTTTGCTTGATTTCTTATCTTCTTTGGGAATCATGCTTTCATGCATTTGCACCTTTTTATGCTTTCATGCATATGCATCCTTCTTTCATGCTTTCATGTTGTTTGTCTATTTTTGTTTGGTTGTTTAGTTTTTGTTTTGTGTTGTTTTCAAAATAAAAAAAAAATAAAAAAGAAAAAAATCATAAAACTACAAAAATAGTATATGTTTGTATACATTGGTTCTTGTGAACCTTAAAATGGCCAGTGAAATAGAGTTCTCTAAACTTTGTAGCTTTTGTAGCTTAGATGAGCATCCTTATGCACAACTAAGCAAGCGAGCTTTGTGGCTCTTTGTTTATGATGAGTAAGGTTAAGTAATCTCTTATACTTAACACTCGTATCACTCTTTTTTATGGGAAGGACTAGAAAATACTAAGAGAAAGGCATAAATAACTGTCTCACCACTGTTACCCGCCAATCATGACATGACATCTGTATGCTTCGGCATAGTAAAAGTGCAATGTCAGTGACATCTGTATGCTTCGGCATAGCAAAAGTGCAATGTCAAAAAGCTTAGCATAATTGAGTATTTCTTTTCTCTCTCTTTTATATACCCATGCATGATTTGCTTAATAAAAAGAAAAATATGCAAAGAAAATAAAAGCAAAAAGAACAAAATGCTTTAAAACATCATTGCAGCATGCATTCTAGGAGATGTGGGAGTTATAAGATGTACCTCGAAGGTGATGGTTCCCATCAAACAGTTACGATCATGTGTGAGTTAGATTGATTTACACATATCTCAAATTGTCATAACATAGAAACACTTATGCAATCTTGCGATATTTTCACACTCAACATTCTTTGCTACTTTTGATACATGTGCAGGTACAATGTGATTTGGCCATCATAAGGTTTACATGTGTTAATGTATTCTCACTAAACCGTCTTAACTTGTTTTTGAAATATAAAATTGGT
Source organism: Castanopsis chinensis (assembly GCA_032878915.1). Classification (NCBI taxonomy): domain Eukaryota; kingdom Viridiplantae; phylum Streptophyta; class Magnoliopsida; order Fagales; family Fagaceae; genus Castanopsis; species Castanopsis chinensis. The sequence continues at coordinate 3,885,147 of JAVQMG010000102.1, forward strand.
TAGACTTGTTGTGTGTGTGTGTGTGTGTGTGTGTGTGTTTTGGATCAAAATGCATGAAATTTTTCTTGTTGAGAGTTGTTTTTGAGAGATCAAAAAGTTGCTTAGGTCATTAGTTGAGTTGCTTGTTTGATTGCATTCATGTCTGTGTTTTTCTCTTCTTTGAAAAACTGTTTTTAAGCAATCTCGACAGCTCCTCGACACCTGGCTTATCTATCGAGCTCTTCACCTCTTTCTTATTACAATCTCGACACCTCTCGACAGCTAGGTTAATCGATCGAGAATTTTTTTGTCTGCTCAATCGATCCTCAACACCTGCTCAATCCATCGAGGTTGGCTCGATAGATGCTCGACACCTCTTGATCGATCAAGATTCTCTTGCATGCATTTTTTTTGACATGTTTTGCATGTTTCTTTTATCTTGTCATCCATAGCATCTTCTTCATTATGTTCATGCACTTTTATGGATTCTTTCTGTCCCCTTGATCATCCTTGATCATTTTTTTTTTCTTTATGTTTCTCGGGTGAGGTTTTATAACTTCATGTACCCTTTGTCAATCATGACAAAAAGGGGGAGAAATTGGAGAAATTGTGGTTTCCTTTTAAGAGTCTACAAGTTAGGGGGAGATGTGTTTCATCTTGTTAGGGGGAGTGTTTACCTCATTGTTGTTATAAGAGCTACTTTTAGCTTCTTCTTCTTATACACCGTTCTTGTGACCATGTTTACATACATTGTGCTTATCTTTGATATATATATATATATATATATATATGACGATGTATGTTTTCTTCACCTATCTCTACATATGTTGTTTCTTTTCTAGCTATATAAATATGTTTCTTATTTATTGTATGCAATCTATTGTCTCTGCTTCACACAAAGATGCCTTGATGTGTTTTGTTTAAAGTGTTTAAAAAATACAGGTTGTCAAAGTCTACTTTTCATGAACTCCCTTCTTGCAAAGTTTTTCAGAGTTTGTGTTAGAATAGATTTTATAGTATTCAACAAGTGAGTATGAGTTGAGTAAATAATGACTTCTCTTATATGTTCATTTGCTTGTTCTGGTTTCGTCACAAATTGCCATAGGGGGAGCTTGTCAAAGACATATTTTATGTAATTGGCTAATCTTTGCCATAGGATGTGTTTAATACTTCAAAGAACATGTTGTTCAAGTCTAGTATTAAAGCCATGAAGATTGGACCAAGAAACAAGTGAAGAAAAGTTGTTCACTAAAGCTGGACAGATAGCTCGACACCTGCAGACAGATAGCTATTTGTCAAGATTTAATAAGGCTCGACAGATACTATCTATCGAGGTATCTATCAAGGTTACAAAAATTTAGATTTTCAAATCTGGTTTTCGGCCCATTCTTATGTATTTGTGTAGGGTTTCTTTTTCTCATAACCCTAGACATATATAAGGCTTATTTTGGAGGCTGTTGATAGGCCATAAACGACCCCTTATGATGAATTAAATTGATTAATTAGCCAAATTATTAATTAATCAAATTAACATGCAAATAGTGTGGTAGCACAAACAAATCACCAATAAACTAAAGTATGCAGCGGAAAATAAATTGACACGGTGATTTGTTTATGAATGGGGAAAACTTACACAGCAAAAATCCCATTAGGTGATTTTAAGGTCACCACTCCCGAAACTCTACTATTATCACAATAAGCGGTTACAAGTAAAGGAATCCCAAGTACCTTACCAACCTACAGTTGAACCCTTACCCCAATACCCGATTGGACTTGTTCTATAGTGACAGTTTCTCCTTTTGATGCACGGCTCCCAAGTACATGACTAACCAATTTGCGTGGATCCCAGTATGCGACTTCAATCACCAACTAGAGAAAGTTGTTGGCTTCAAAGTTCTTCAGTTCATCCACACGATGAAGATCAAGAAGTTGCTTGGTTACAAAACCCTACGATGCACATTACACAGCAACTTCTTCACAAGAAAGATGAACTAGGGCAAGAACTTTGTCTTAGGTCACAAATTGCTTGAACAAAGGTTTCTCAATGCTTGTGTAACTTGTGTACAAATTGACGGTCCTTAAAATAATCCTTTTATATGTCTAGGTTTTGAAGAAAAGAAGTCCCAAAGACATATGTATGAATTGAAATCAAAACAGAACTTAGAATCTGTTTTTCATAAACCTCGACAGCTAGAGGTGTCGAGGTGCTGTTGAGCAGCTGTCGAGATTTAAAATCTAGCACTCCTTCAACTTGAATCTTGGACAACTTGCATGGCTTTAACACTTGATCTTGAAACCTTGTTTCTTGAAGTTTTAAAATCATCTTAGAGCTACCCAAATCCAAGCTGAGTGCATTTTGTCAAAGGATAAGCCAATTACATAAAATAATGACATATGTTCAAAACAACTTGAAACACATATGTCCTAACAGCTGTCACACAAGTGAATACAAGGAGAACACATGGAAAAGGTGACCGAATCCTTATTCTCTCAGAAAGAAGCTACTGTGTCTTTTGCACCTTAGGGTTTTGTAACCAAGTGCTTCTTGATCTTCATTGTTGATGAAGTCAAGAACTTTGCAGCTAGCATTCTTCTTTCTCAAGTTGATGAGTGAGTCACGTACTGGGATTCATTTAAAGGAATTAGTCATGTACTGGGATCCGTGCATCAAAAGGGTGACGTTCATATATTGAAAGAGTTTAGAGGTTCTAATGCAGTAGAAGGTTCATCTAGGGGGATTGTAGAGTTTAGGGACAAAGGATTTATACTTGATTTGAAACTTCTTTTTACTATAGTGAATTGCTTTTCGGGAAGGTTTCCCCCCAGGTTTTTTAGTGTGAAACGAGTTTGTTTCATTAGTTTTTTTAGGTCATCATTTCTTGTCGTATTTACTTTTCCATTGCATATGATTTTGATATGATATTAATGTTTGTTTGTTTTAACAAGTTTTATTTATAATAAACCTAATAACAACTTGGGTTTAAAGCTTGTTAATTTTATCAACCGAGGTCTAAATTTTCCAACAAGTACCATGGGAGGAAGTTTAATAAGTGGTGGGGCTCTTTTTCTTGTGGTGACTAGGTACTCCTCTAGCAGCTTGTTAGAGATGCCGCCGCTCTACTCTACACTACACTTAATTGGCACTTATTAGAGGTTATCTTTTCCTGTTGGGATCCTGTTTTGAGGTACGTTACCACTGCAGACATTGATTTGGTGCCCACTTTGGAGGAGTACGATTGCTTCCTCCCTTTTTCTACTCCTGTGAGTACTATTTGCATTCCACCCAAATGGACATGATACCACAAGAAGCTTGTTGATCTGATGGGCTTTAAGAGGCCTGTTATGGAGGTGCTGACTTGGCATTGCAGTAGGGTAGGAGGGAGCATGTCCTTCGAGTTCCTACATGATCGGGTCTAGTTACCAGAGTTCCCAGTTGGCTACTGAGACGATTTTGTGGATTTGGAGGAGCGATGGGCATCCTATCGGCATCAAACCTTCTTAGTGGCCTTCTTTGGCATGATGCTATTCCCTTCACCATCAAGAGCTTTCAATTTTGCCATTCTTCTTTTGGTGAGTACCCTACCTCATGGTACCTCTTTCATTCCCGCTTTACTTTTTGAGACCATTAGGTCTTTGTTCTTATGTCGAGAGGCTAGTAGGGGTAGGCTAGGCTGTTACGCCCATCTATTACAGTTGTGGTTCTATAGCCATTTGAGCATTAACGCTAGGGATCAGCTTATGGGCTTTGTGGATAGGAATAGGATTTGGGCTACTGTGGCTCTCGATCTTCCTTTTTCCAGTGATACTAATGGCTAGCTGAGATATCTGTGCAACCTGAGTCCCACTAATTGGACCTATAGGGTTAAGTGGGGTATTACCAAGTGGCAGGGGTAGACTCATTATGTCGGTTGGCTTGGTATCCCCTTGGTAGGAATCTAGGGATGCACGGGATATTTCCCAAGCATGGCCATGAGACAGTTTGGGGGCATTCTGCACATCCTCTAACTCAGTGATCTTTCTACTATAACTTATGGGTATGGGCTGGTGGACATCGATATAGTAGTGGTAAGGCGTGCCTTGGGGTTCTGGGAGGTGGGTAGATTGAGAATAGACTTCCCTCTCTATTCTAAGGGTGATCAAGAGTGGTTCTCCACTGAGTTTAGGGTATAGGATACATGCGGGATCTCGTCTTTGTATTTGACTTGTCATCTCCAGTTTCAACTAATATGCCACTTCTGGTGGATATTTAGAGATATTACACCCTATAGTTCGAGATTCGAGTTAAGAGAACCCTTACAAACCTGGGGGAATGCTTAAGAGAGGCTATCAGAGACAAAGACTATAGTAGAGAGCTAGCTGATACACTTATGGAGGACATCGAGGAAATGAGCAGCGTGCCAGAGCGAAAGCTTGTTGCTCACAGGTTAAAGCTCGATCGTAAGGGGCTAGCCCCTTTAGGCATAAAGGCAGAGTATGCCTAGTTGAGATCTTGGATCGTGGGTTTGGAGGATGATCTGGCAGCTCTTACTTGGAGATTTGCCACTCTGTATCAGACTTGGAATGAGGAGAGAGCAGCATTGGAGGCTAGTAGGGCCGTGGTTAGCAGCTGAGTGGATGATTTAGCAATGGAGCTATGATAGCTGAAGTCTTATATTCACTCTACTTTTGGCATGGAGTACGAGTGAGAGGGCAGTGAGCCTAGTGAGTCACAATAAGCTTACTGTTACATTAAGATTGAGCTGGCCGAGAGAGAGGAGGCCCTGAACTGTAAAGGTGGGCACCCCATAGGCTTTGTTAGAGATTGAAAGGTAGAGCACACAGTAAACTTAGAAAGGTAGCCTGATACCTGAGTTGCAGCCAAATTGCTTTGTACTCATGCTCAGGATAACCCAATTCTTCACAATGGTTGTGGGAGGTTGTGCCAAGCCGTGTCCGATCGCCTGGGCCATGTTTGATCTGCTGATATCTTTTTCTGTTTACTTTATTTATTTCTGCACATGAGTTAGGTAGTTAGTATTCCACCATGTATGGAAAGGTCCTTCGTAAATTGCTAGGCAATTGTGTAACGCCTTCCGCTTTTTATTTTGAGTTCTTAAAGTATAGTCTATTTTGTTAGGCATGCTTAGAAGCTGAGAGATGGTGTAGAGAGATATTTATGATGATTATCAAAAGATGAGATTTCTTGTTTTGACATCAGAATGCATGAAGGAAACAAAATGGCACAATATAGGCATGTTAATGAATATGCAAGAAAAAGCTTTGAAAATGCAAGATTATACAAATAAGTGATAAATGTAAAATCCATGCATATCAAAATCTTATTTTTCCAAGGATACATCCTGCTCTAGGTGGATCTTTCCTTTTTCCCATTGAGGTACATTTCCCATCAACATAAGCCTAGACATCTTGAGCAAACCACTGGGTCGTGGTAGGATTGTAGACAGAGAGAAATCTAGGAGGCGTCTTCATATCTTGACTTCGATGTCAGATCCCATTAATTTTTTGGTCTTGAGTAGAAATTCAAGCAAGTGCAATTGACTTATTTTTCTTTTAAGATGTGACTGAACAAAGATGGCTGCCTACGTACCTCCAAGAAGAAGGGTTTGGTCATCACGTAGTTCAACTGAATTTTTGATTGCCTTAATTTTTGCCTAGACTGCCCTTTTAGATTTTCAATCTAGCAGGCTTTCTCATACTCTTTCTTTTTCTCTCTTTTTGCGTAGACCGCCCTTTCAGGCTTTTAATCTACCTTTTTACATACCTTTTTTTTTTTTTTTTTTTTTTTTTTTTTTTTTTTTTTTTTGGACATAAAAATGAGGTGCCCTAGGAGTCTCCTTCATGTAAAGTACCGTATGACAACGTTAGAATTGGTGGGCATATTGAAGTCATGCCCATCCATGTCGGCAAGAATTAAGGTTCCTTTGGAAAAGGCCTTCTTTACCACGTATGGGCCCTTGTAAGTTGGGGCAAACTTCCCTCTGTGATCAAGCATGGCCTAGTTGTGCTTCTTCAAGACTAGATCGCCTTCTTCAAAGACTCCGGGTCTAACTTTCTTGTTAAATGCTCACTTGGCACAGCGTTGGTACAAATGTCCATGGCACATTGCAGTTATGTACTTCTCATCTATCATGTTCAATTGTTCATATTAAGAATGGGCTCATTCAACTTTTGACAGCTTTGTTTGTAATAAAATCTTGAGAGACGAGATCTCTACCTCTACAGGGAGGACAGCCTCTATGGCATATACTAGTGAATACGGGGTCGTGCCCGTGGAAGTACGAATAGAAGTGTGGTATGTGCACAAAGCAAACGGAAAATACTTGTGCTAGTCCCTGTATATGTCTATCATCTTTACCAAGATTTTCTTTATATTCTTGTTAGCGGCTTCCACTACACCATTCATTTGAGGGCGATAGGGAATCGGATTTCTATGCTCGATCTTGAACTATTGGCAAAGTTGTTGGATCTTTTTCCCATTAAGGTTGTCCCATTATCTGTAATGAGCTCTCTTGGCACGCTGTAGTGGCAAATAATGTTGTGTTTCAAGAATCGGGCTACCACAGCTTGAGTAACGCTCTTGTATGAAGCAACTTCCACCCACTTTGTGAAATAATTGATGGCCACCAAAATTTACTCGTGACCATTTGAAACTTTCAAGATCACAGGTGCAATGATATCCATACCCAAGGCTAAGAGGAGCCATGGTGCTACTAAAGAGTGTAATGGATGCAAAGGAGCATTCTTCCTGTCTTGATAGGCTTGGCAACAATGGCATGTCATCACATGTTTAATGCAATCATTTTCCATGGTGAGCTAGTTGTAACCAGCTCTCATAATCTTGTGGGCCAAAAGGGGTCCACTAGCATTGGCTCCAAGTAAACCCTCATACATCTCCTTCATCAGGCAATTAGCCTCAGAGACATCTACGCATCGGAGCAAGGTAGAATCGTGGTTCCTTTTGTATAAGATTTCTCTACTCAGGAAAAAATTGGCAAGCCATGCGCTAGATGAGCTTCCTTTCACTATCTGTTACACCGAGTGGGTATTCATTGTTCTTGATGTAAGCCTTGATATCATGGTACCATGGCTTTCCATCAGCTTCAACCTTGACACTCATGCATTCTTTGATGTTCATGCAATAGGCTAGAATGCCACAGACTTCTATGTGCAATTGCCATTCGTCATCCCCTTTTGATAACTTGACCACGCTAGCCAGGGTAGCCAAGGCGTCTGCAAATTGGTTGTGTGCTTAGGGCATATAGGCTAATGTGATGTTTTGAAACTTCAAAATCAAGTGGCTGATGCATTTTTGATATGGAATCAACTTGGTGTCTCAGGCATTCCATTTCCCTTTAATTTGGAAAATGACCAACAAGGAATCTCTGAAGATGCTTAGGTCATAGGCTCCAAATTCTAGGGCCACTTGCAGGCCAACTAAGCACGCCTCATATTTTATGACATTGTTGGTGCAATTGAAATTCAGCTTAACTAAAATAGGGATTTGCTGGCCCTTGAGGGAAACTAAGACTATTCCCATTCCATTTCTGGTAGAATTGGCGGCTCCATCAAAATAAAGCTTCCAACACCATGGTTCCACGTTGTCTGGCTTTGGCTCTAATGCCATGACATCTTCATCAAGGAAGAAGTATTCTGAAAGTTCCAGAGTGTTCAATGGTTGATCTGCTAGGTAATTGGCTATGGCCTGGCCCTTGATGGCATTTCTTATCACAAACACAATGTCGAACTCGGAGAGCAACATTTTCCAATGGGAGGTTTTCCCCATGAAAGCTGGCTTTTCAAAGATGTATTTAAATGGGATCCATGTGGGCAATGAGCTGTGTCGCGAAGTAGAGCATATTTTGTCACAACTTCCGTGATGCCCATGCTAGGGTGCTACATGTCTTTTCCATGGCGATGTAGTTGATCTCACAACTAGTAAACTTCTTACTTAAGTAGTAAATTGCCTTTTCTTTCTGGTTGAGTTCAACTGCTTAGCCTAACATGCAACCCATGGAGTTTCTTGTACCGCTAGGTAGAGCATTAACAAATATCCCGATTTCGAGGGAACCAGAATAGGAGGGTTCAATAAATACTGCTTGACCTTGTCAAAGGCCGCTTGGCACTCATTTGCCCATTCTGTCTTTGTGTTCTTCTTCAAGAGCTTGAATAACGGATCACATGTGGCGGTCAATTGCGCTATGAAGTGAGCTATGTAATTGACAAGTTACGAATCTATTCCTTGGTTTATAGCGTTGGCATATCTCGGATAGCTTGGAATTTTGCTAGGTCCACTTCGATTCCTCTTTGGTTGACTATGAAGCCAAGCAGTTTCCCTGAACTAGCCCCAAAGTCACACTTGTTAAGGTTTAGCCTCAACCTGTACTTAACGAGGCACTTGAACCGCTTTCTAAAATCTATCAAATGATCCCTAGCGGTGAAGGATTTGGCAATCATGTCGTCTATGTAGACTTCAATCTCTTTATGTATCATGTCATGGAACAAGGTTACCATGGTTTGCTGATAGGTAGCACTAGCATTCTTTAGGCTGAATGGCATGACATCATATGCATAGGTTCCCTAATGAGTGGTGAATACTATCTTGGCTTTGTCTTCCTCGACCATCTTGATCTAGTTGTAGCCCGAGAAACCGTCCATGAAGGAGAAAAACCTATTGGTAGCGGTATTATTGACAAAGGTATTGATGTGTGAAAATGGAAAATTATCCTTGGGGCTGGCCTGGTTTAAATCCCTGTAATCAACGCATATGATTAGGTACAAGAACAATGATCTGAGTAGGCTATTGTGGTAAGGAAACCAACTTTCAACTGCTTTTCTACTTCCTCTTTAATCTTCAAAATGATTTCGAATTTCATTCTTCGAAGGGCTTGCCGTACTAGAGGGCATTTAGGTTTAACTGGACTTTTGTGCACGATGATCTCAGTATCTAACCCTGGCATATCCTGGTAGGACCAAGCAAAGATCTCTCTGAACTCCTTAAGTAATGCTATGAGTTCAAGCTTCATGTCTTTAGGAAATTTTACTCCAATCTTGATGGGTTTTTCATTTTCACCTTCGTTGGCAAGGTTAACCATTTCTGTCTCTTCTATGTTAGGCTTGGACCCTTCGCTCTCTCTATTTAGAGCTTCCAAAATATCACGAGGTAGACTCAGAATTTCCTCTAATCCTTCAATGTCATGTTCCAACTCTATTGTCTCATTCATGTCATCAATATCCTCGTTATAGCAATAGGACGATGTAACCGCTTGGGAATTAGAATAGATCCTATAGAATGGAACATATACAAGGAAATATAAGACAATTTGTACACACATATTCATAAGAAAGTAAGTAAAGAAATCAATGCAAAGATTTCCAGAATAAAACGCTGGATAGTTTCATTAGTGGATTACAGAGAGGGGGATAACAAAGTTCATGTCGGATAATGATAAAAAGGGAAACAATTTTTTCTTGGAAAATAAACTAGAAACTGCAAACAAGCCAGATGAGACAAGCCAAATTTGATTCTTCCTCGCATGATTTCTGCACTGTTTCTGATTTGATGACCTCGGCTAGAGCTGGAAAAGTGACCGTGATGGGGGAATGGACATCCCTTGGCTAGTGCACTTCCATTTGGAATAGCAGAAGGCCATGCCGACTTAAGGCTTGGAAAAGTTCTTAATCGGAGGGGTCTTAGCTTAGACCAAAACCTCATTTGTTGTTCTGGAGCTTAATCAAAGAAGCCTTCCCATGTCCTATAGCACTGAGGCCTTGGCCTAATTGATAGTCAAATTTAAGCATCTCATTGTCGGCCATTAGAATAGCGGAGGGCCATGCCAACTTGAGTTCTGAAGCTCTGGAAATCATGGAGATTAGCTTGAAGCTGTGAAAAGTTACCTCCATAAAGGCATTTGCACCAATGTAAAAGAGAAAAGTCTCTTTGAAGAAAGGTAGGGATTTCTCAGCCATAATGGTGACCATCAGATCCTTTGATGGGAACTTAAGTCACCGATGAAGGGTCGACGAAACTGCGCTCGTGGTGTGTAGCCAAGGCCTCCATAGGAGCATATTTAAGGTGAATCCACCTTAATGACCTAGAAATTGATTGTGAAAAACATGGGGCCAACTCCAATGGCTAACTCGATCTTGCCTTGCACCTTTCGGAGAGTGCCATTAAAATCTCTAATGATCATGGTGGTAGGGCGGATAAGAGAGGTATCCACATTCAAACGCTCCAAAGTGGACATTGGGCAAACATTCAGGGTCAATCCATTGTCAATCAGTACTCTGGCGATGATCATATCCTCGCACTTTACTATAATGTGCAGGGCAAAGTGTGGTACTTACCTACTGATGGTTGTTCATCATCAGTAAAGGAAATTTGGTTGGTGGCCAATACAGTGGAGACCATGCCTTCAAAGGCAAATTTTGTAGCAGTTGTAGGAACATGTGTCTCTTTCAAGACTTTCAAGAGAGCATTGCAGTGGACCTTAGAGGATAGCAATAGCGACAAGACGGACATCTGAGTTGGCGACTTGTTTAGCTACTGAATCACATTGTACTCTAACTTTCTAATAACTTTCAAGAACTCCTCAAGTTCTTCGGTCATGACCCTGTTCCTAACAAGTTCGTCTATGCCCTTGCCAATCTCTTTCCTTCTTTTTTCTAGCTTATCAGGAGTATAGCAACGACCACTCCTAGTAAGCCCAGATAGACCTGAAGAGATATTGGAGCAGACCTCTTCTTTTCTGGTTCAAGTGGACATCATATTTCTAAGAATGCAGTGACTATCTTTAAAAGGGAATGGCTTCGGCATTTGAATGATAACACCCTCTTGAGTTTACAAATTGGGTGCTATAGAGAATGTCTTCGGATTAATGACCATTGAACTTGGTAGAATGGCTTCAAGGGCATTTGAGCTAGATACCCTAGAGATTCTTGAGGTAGGCTTTGGAAAAATAAGAGGATCAAAATCTTGGATAGTGGGAGCAATGGAGGTTCCTTGCAAAACTGATGATGAAGCTGGCCCTGTGATTGCTGGCATTGGGAGAACTAGAAGAGTGAATCCTCTAATGGCAGGCAGGGTTTGCCCTTTCTCTAAATCTGATGACCCTGAATCTATAGGCGATTCTATGATTTCCTCAATGACCACTGAATAGGATGGTGCTAAAGCAATTTGGCCAAGGCGTTGTAGTAAATATTCATCCCACTCCCTCTTTGACCCAACTAATATGGCATTACAGCTAGTATCTAGAGGACATAAGTTGAATTCCATACAGTCACCTCTTCGTACAATTTCCCTTTCAACCCAAATGATACCACGTTCGACTAAACTCTACACTTATGCTCGGAGCACTCTACAGTCAAATAGGGCATAGCTGTCTTCATTATCACAGAATGAGCAGATTCCCCAATCAAATCCTGGGGTTCCCATACCTTTAAGATCAAATTGGCTTTCTTGAACTATGGCTCAATGCATAACCTTCCATGGGAATGATGGTGAGGAGAAATTCAGAACCCTTTCTTCCACTGTGATGATGGCATTCACATTCCCTTATTAATGGGGAGGTATAGGGTTTGTGATGATGTTCGGAGCGGCTGCATTATCGAATTGTATCAACTTGTTGTCTATGAGATCTTGAACACGGTCTTTCAATTGGCAACATTCTTCTAGAGTACACCCCTCGACCCCAAAATGATGTTCGCACTTCTTGGACAGATTAAATCCTAGTGGAAGAGGACCTTTTCTAGGCCTTTAAAATAGTGGGGTCACCAACTTCCTTTCTAGTAAGTAAGCATAGTGATCTGCCATGGGCATGGGCAGTGGAGTGTACTTCTAGTTTTCCCTCTTGGGGGGATGTGGTAGACCTAACCTTCCTCTCTGATTGAAGGCTTTGTTAGGTGCTTGAGTAGACTGATTCTATTGCTGATAAAGCCTAGCATTTGGGGGAGTATCGGTAGAAGCAACACCCTTAGGCCTTTCTGATGTATTATTGACCCTATAAACATCGGCTTCCTTGGTCTTGCGACCAGTCAGTTTCTTGACTTGTTATTTTACCATGGAACTTAGAGACTCAGCATCCATCATTTTCTTGCTCCTAATACCCTTGTTAATGCATAATAGGGATGAGGCTAGCGAAATGAGTGACTTGGGTGCTAATCATCTTCTCATAGTAAGGAGGCTTGAGGTTATCAATGAACCATTTGATCATCTCATTTTCCATCATGTGGGGTTGCACTTATACGGCTAGCTTATGCCACCTCTAAGCATACTTACAGAAGAATTCCTCACTCTTCTTTTTTGTCCTCCAAAGAATGGTACAATCGGGAGTTATCTCAATGTTGAACCCATAGTATTCTAGGAAAGAGTTGGCCAATTCTCTCCAGCTAGAGGTCTTTCCCAATCTCATATACCATGTGGCCACAGGGCCAATCAGACTATCAAGGAAAATCTAGCAAAGCAGCGGGTGATTAACCCCCATAAGGAGCCATCTTCCTACAGAACATGCGCAAGTGCGTGTAAGGATCTCCTATACCATTATACTTAACGAACTCCGGCACCTTGAACTTGGGAGGCATAATGACCTGAGGGAAGTTGGTCAAACTTTCTAGATCAACACTTACATGGACACTGGAGCCGTTTATGATACGAAGCTTCTCAACTAGAGTTTTCACTTGGTTCCTAACTTGGCCATACCTAGATTTGGGGTTCTTTTCCTTAGAAGTATCTATTTCCTGGTCATTGCCCTAGGGCGGTACATTATGGCCCTGTTTCTATACTAGCGAAGGCAGATTTTCATTCTTAGTCTAGGGACCTCTTTGGCTATTACTGGAAGAGTTTTGTCCTCATCCTACAACTAGTTGTTGCACTATGCGCATCAATTCCGACACTTGCTCTTTCAAAAGAGTGACTTCTTGAATAGCTTCCTTCTGAGGAGAAGTGCCACCGGTAGACAGCTCACTAGCGCGAGTCGTAGTGATGATGGGATCACGATGTGGTGGTAGCTTAGACTGTTTCTTTTTAGAAATCTTTTGATCCTATGAAAGCGGGAAGTGGGAGAAACGGGGTGCATTTGACAAAGTGGAAACACAACACCAAAATCAAGTTAGTTCATTCTCTTAATATTTAACATGCACCTACCATTTTCAGAAAAATTGGGCTTTGCACCCTAGATCGTGTATTTATCATGGTGAGTTTCTTCTATGATGCAAGATTAATGCACAATATCGGCAAGGAACCAAAACTTTCATGACATGCTTAATAATGTGGGAAGGGCCCTTCCTTTAATTACATGCTTGTACAAATTTTGGTTTTACAATGCTGGGTTCATCAGTTCCAATAATAGGCCTTTTACAATACAAGAAATGTGACTGTGAGGAAAAGCTTGGCTTCTGATGATGCTGACTTCTCGAGGGAGCTCTTAGACATTTGGATCTCTTGGTAACTTGGACAGCATGGATCTCTTGGACCTTTGGATCGCTTGGGGAAGCCTTTGGGTTCTTGACATCTAAGACCTTTTGGCAATTTCGACATCATGGGCCTTTTGGTAATCTGGATCTTTTGGAGGAGCCCTTGGATTCTTGACATCTAGGTCTTATTGACCATTTAGACATTTGGATAATCTAGGTGACTTGGACCTTTGGATCTCTAACAGTTTTTTGGCAGCGCCTCCCCTTTAAATGGAGTTTTAGTTACTTCTCACAAATTTTATCTTTGCACAATCAGGTGATGAAACCAATTAGTGTATGCATGAGTGCCCTTGTTGGGTTGTAAACCCTTTAGGGGTTTAATTATGGATGCTATGCAAACAGGATAGAGAGAAACTGGAGTAGAGCACAATTTCTTTGGTGCAAGCAAAAAAGGTGCACCTATTACAAGACACTTTCCCTTAACCTCTAGCCCTATAAGAGTATCCTCTCCTAGGCTTGGATGCTCACTCTTTAGGCTTGATCTAGTTCTCACGAGTTTGACATAACTAGGCCAATTGTAGGCAAAGGCTTAATTAATAGGTGGTTCTTTTCCTAGTGTACTCAATTGCCATACCCCTGCCTTCATGGATGTTATGGGGTAGGAAGGATCGAGAGTGCCTTTTTAGCTACTCCTATCCAAGTTAACTATGGGTAACACTACCGTTGTTCTGTCCATACATCTATAGATGGGGTGATGAAATCCCTAAAAGAGGTGAGATCTCGCCAGCAGTGCGGAGCCTGGGTTCGACTCGAAAGGGTGTATATGTCATCCAATTCTTAATGAAAGGGAAAGAATTTTTCAAAGCACAACAGATATATATATATATGGAAAGTAGATAAAGGTGTAGCAAAAATTAAATTTTGCTACCCTATGTTTGCATGTGAGGAAAGCTGTAAAGCATGTGAGGAAAGCAGTAAAGCATGTGAGGAAAGCAATAAAGCATGTGAGGAAAGCAATAAAGCCCCATGTGAAAATACCTCAAAGCCTCTCTTTTGGAAAAGGATTTTTGGAAAAAATATTTTTACTCTTTTGAAAATGACCTACCAGGATATAGTAGAAGAACTTTTTCAAAAGGAAAGCCTCGAAGGCCAACGCCAATTTTTGTGTTTTAAAAAACCTATGTCTAAAGATTATGGTTTTATAAAAAGCTCTAAAGGCTAAATTCTCATCAATCCCCAATGGAGTCATTAGTCTGTCGATGCTCAGCCTTGATCTTAGCTGCGGAAAAACCGCCGCTGCCGTGGGCCTTCATTCGACCACCCACTGTGTTAGAGGACCATCTCGATGAATGTGTATGGTTCACGCAGAGCTTCGGGTGCTCTCTCTCTTGGTGGAGGTGAGTAGGTCTACTTTTGGTTTTATGGTAGAAATCTAGGCCAAATTTTAAGGGATTACCAAAGGTAAGTAGAGTCGCCACCAATCACTGGGTTTTTCTAAGGTGTGATTGGTCTTTTATTTCTAGTTGAATTTATTACCAATCCTAAGCTAAGAGAAATGTCATTTCTCCTAATCTAATGTGGATGGCAAAAAATCTTGATTCTTAGGTCAGAAAGTTTGGTTACGTGTGGGGAAGGTGTTAAGCACCCCACAACCTCTGTCCAAGGACAATCCTTTGTTTTGATAAACCCTAATTTTCAAAGATTGGTACTAAAAACATGGTTTTAACATTGGCTTTCGGGGCTTTGAATGCATGGGGGCTTTGAGGTTTGGCTTTTGATAGGGTGTGGTCCCAATCTATGCTTTCCTAACGCATTCGAGCAAAATACCAAATTTTTGCGAAAAAAATACGACGATATGTCACCTTACTTTTGCGGCGAAAATTAGGCATCGCTTTCCTTAGGTAACACGAACCATGACACGCACAATGCAACCACACAGAGCAGAAAGTAAATGCCTACATCTTTAGAGCATGGCCCAAAATATAGGTGCAAGAAAGTAAACAGGGGTCGCCATATTCTAGAGATGAGGATGAATGGTACAAAGCATGATATACCTAATAAAAATCATCTAAAGGAGAAAGGGAGAAGGAAGAAGGGGGTTTAAAAGAGTTCATAACCAAATGTGAAAAACTAGGCTCCTATACCTATTGACTGCGGCTATTGCCTAGGAGACTGTGCCCTAGCTCTCTGTGTCCTCACTCCATGTGTGTACATGCAAGGGCAAAGATAAGGAAACTAGCAGAGAAGCAATGGAAGGGAAGTGCAAGGAGCACACTAAAGAGACATAAAGCAGATAAACAAAATAGACATGGCAAGCATAGCATGTGACAAAGGCAATATAGCTAACCAACAAGCAAGAAGGGAAATAAGCAAAGAAACAAACAAAGGTGGTGTCCACGAGGGACAAACGTAGGTTTGGATCGGACGTCCATAACTTCATTGTATTGAATCATGGATGATACACTTGCAAGCAAAACTTATGCATGGACATGTTAGTAAGCATGTAAAGATGCATAGAAAGCTAACGGGTGGTGCAAACAAGCATGATAAGCATAGCCTCACATGGAGCAGGAAGGGGAAAGGTACGCATAAAGCAACCAACATCACGGCGATGCATGCCAAATGGTTACATCCGAACAAGGCCTCATAGGCATTGGATGTAACCACACAACCATGAACCCGCTAAAGGCATCAAGCATGGCAAAGCCTAGAACAAGAGGCGCCAACACAAGCATAAGGCATAGAAGCAAGCAAGCATAGACATGCAAAATGGGGTGATCCAAACTCTTTGATATGGGCCAAGGTGTATGGACAGTGGCAAAGACAATAGGGTCTAGATCGAATTCGAACCAATAGGCCAAAACACAAGAAAGAAAGACAAAGTGACAAAAGGGCTACAATAGCACATGGAAAGACAAACATAGCCTAGGTCTAGGCACACAAATATGGCATGGAGCACACAAGCACAAGGAAAATGGCATAGAGCATGCAGAGCATAGATTTAAGCATAAAAGCATGTGAGGACATAGATCTAGACATATAAGCATGTGAAAACCTAGATCTGAGCATGCAAGCATGTGAAAATGTAGATTTAGGCACAGGCATGGCAACACATGTGTGAACGTGTGAAAGCTAGCACATAAACATGGAAGAACATGAATCCAAGCATGTAAGCATGTACAGATGTGGATCTAAGCATAAAACATGGAAAAGGCATACAAACACATAGATCTGAGCAAAGCATAACCGTAGACATGATATCAAGCATGTGAGCACATAACCCCAACTTCAACGCAAAGCAAGGAGAGGAATGAAACAAAGGAAGCATGGCATAAAACCCTAAGCATGTAGATCTAAACATATAAGCATGAAAGAATGTAGATATAAGCATAAAACATGGCATAAAAACCCTAAGCATGTAGATCAGGACAAATAAACATGTGAGCAAGCATAAAAGAACATGGATCTAAGTTAAAAATGTGTTAGAAACAAGACAAAGCAAGAAACATGTCAAAGAAAGCAATAAAACATATTATTATGGTAAAAGGAGTAAGAACATGCTAGGAAAAAGATTTAGAAGGTTAGGGGCGTGGATGATAGCTAAAAAGCTACATCCACACCCCTAAACCCCAAATCCAAAGTGTAGAACCGAGGAAAGGAAGATTAGGTTAAAAAACAATAACTTGTGTTCTTGATGAAGAGAGAAGAGTTAAGAGACTTTATTGTGTTTTTTGGAGTGTTTTTGGGTGTTTGGAAGAGAGAAAAAAAATGTAGAGAAGAGCTGGGCAGAACGAAAAATTTTAGAAAATGTGTGTTCCCCCTGTTTGGGGCATGCCTAAGGCTATTTATAGCCCCAGATGCGAAAATCGAGGTGATGGCCATTGTAAGGCCACCGGCGGCCTTTTAATGGTCGCCGGCCTCAATCCTTCTTTGATCAAGATAATCTTGACTCCTTTGGATTGATCTTGATTTTCATTTGTTGAAAAGGTACAGAGCTTAAAAATCCAATGGTCGGATCAAAAGTTATGGATTCCTGAAGTTTGTGGTGTAGCGATCGGTACGTCATCCCAGTTTTTGTGATATCTCGGCCATTTTAACTCTGATTTTGACCTATGAACAATTGTTTGAACGAGAATTAGATAATCTTCACAATGGTATTGGTTTCATTCCATTTTGGTAGTTGGATTAAAATTAGGGTTTTAGGGCCCACCCAAGATTGACTTTAGGTCAAACTTGGTCAAAGTTGCTAAAAATCTCCTAGAAACTTGGGTTTGAAGTAAAACTATAAAAAATATTGTTTTGTGAGACTTTGTGCCATGTTTGACCTTCGTTCAAACCTAGGGCTGATTAGGGGCGTTTTGGTCATTTTGGCTGAAAAAGGCACTTCAAATGCCCCAGTGCCCGGACAAGTTACGCCACATCATTTTAGATGTTCTCATGGCCCCGTAGAGAGAACAGGTTATGGACAAAATACTGTATCAACTCATGTATCGCTTATCAAAACTCCACTCTTGACTTTCTCAACTGAGGCACTTGTCAATAGCTTTTAGGGCCTTGAAGCTCCTTGAGGTTAGTTCTCTTTTATTAGGATGTGTGCTCTTAAATCCTATTGTATGATGCTATGTATGACATTATGTATGACTTAATTTTATGATAAATCAAGTTGTTTTATTATTAACTAAAACAAGGGTAATATGAATATTTGGACATTATCATATGGTCCATGAGATGCATAGTATGTGATTCATGTGAAAAGTCACAGAAGATATAAATTACAAGTTTTTTGTAAACTCAAAATTATAGTTTGTAGTCGGTGATGAAATTGGGCATTTCATCTGCGAAGACTATAACATATCAACTACGATGATTTATCTTAATCATGGAAGTGAAGACTTCTAGTCGATATGTTTTAAGAGTTAAGACATATTGCACTGGACCGCTGTTAGATTTATTATTCTCCTAATGTTTATCAAATGAATAATAAATCTCACGACTTCTATTTGCATGAACTCTTAATCCTGAGAGAATAATGGACCTGATCATAAGGTGTAGGTTGGTTTGATATATGAGGAGTGAGATCTAAAATCACAATCAAAATCTCAGTATGTTGGGCAGGCACATTTAGTGTTAATGGAAAATATATTCTCAAGATGGAATTTAGAATCTCTTAACAGATGTATAAAATAGCCCATTGAGATAAGTTTAAAGGGTTTAGTTATTCAGAGTGTTGGGCCTAACCACTTTAGTAAGGAGTTACTAAAGTATATATTAATGAAATTGGATTTCATTAATATATGATCAATAACTTAAAGGATTAAACTGGGTACCCAAGGATTAAGATGGAGTAATCTTCAAACTGGCAGTCTATATTCATGACTTTGTAATACTATGAATATTTTAATGAAGGAGTTTCATGTATAATAAAGTCTTAGGATATAATTTATTAATAAGGCCTAGAGTGCAATTATATTTATATAGTGGTATTAAATATAATTAAGGGTAACTTTGGACTTGTCAAGAGTTGACAAAAAAGCCCAAGGCCCATTAGAGCTAGTGTCTTATTAGTCCCTTTTGGTCCCATTCCAAGCCACACACTAAAGCCTAATTGGAAAGGCCTAATAAGCTAGCCCAATTAGATAATCAGTTAGTTATAAAGGAAGAAACATATAGAATTTTTTATTAGAAAATTAGAGAAAGAGAGACATCATTGCAAAATGGTGCGTATGTATGAGTGAAGCCACTTGATAATTCTCTCTTGAAAATTGATTGAGAGACCACACTTCTTAGGCATAAAGTAGAATTAGATTGAAGATTAAAAGTGTTACCAAGTACTTCTAATATTTTGTTTTGAATTTCGCCTCACCAAGGTATGCTATCTTGTTCTTAAATTTTGAAATTTACATAGTGCATGTTATCAATCATGAATGAAATAGATCCATATTTGTTGTTTCCACTATGTGTTTTGTATGAGATACAAAACCAGATTTTCCAATAGTTGGTATTAGAGCCAAGTTTTCATATCATGTTTGTATAACATGTGATTGAGTTTTAGAATTTAAGAAAACCGTTATCTTGTATCTACCATCTTGTATCTAACATGTTGCTTGTGCTTCTTTTTTTCATAGTAGTGGGTGGTTAGGTGTGGCCTTATAATTCCAGGCGCCGACCTTGGTTTTAGGGATTTTCACCAAGTAAGGGCACATCTTGCTAGGTTGACCTCAAATGAGGTAAATTTAAGAGTTCTAGTTTTTCATGCTTCCTTTTGTATTACCCTTAGAATATTCTCCTCCTAACCTTGTGCCTTTATGGGTGAATTGGGCCCTATGGGTTGACCAACCCCTTCTTTGCCTCAGAGATTACCCGACCCCTTGAAGGAACAAGCTTGAGGGCTCTATATTTGGTGAAGTGGGTGAGGTGCTAGTTGGTGTGTAGGGATGACCCACAGATTTTGAGGGACCCACTTAAGTTCATGTTTGCCCCCCGCTCCATGACTGATGTTGAGTACAACTCAAGAGGGGGTGCTGTTTCCTATGCTAAGTGGGTCCTTCAAGGATTGGGCTATGAGGGGTTCAACATCACTTACCTCATGCCTTATATTACTATTCATGTATATGCTTAAACTCCTATTCTTCTTCTCTTTCTTCTTTTTCTTTGTCATGACTCCTCGTTGATACCGTATTTTGTCCGCCCTTGATTTGCGTGCCGAACCTTGAAAAATCTAAAAATATCATTTTTTTTCTCCATGGGTCTGCGAGAACATCCATAATAACGTGGCATAACCCATTCGGGCATCGGAGCACCCGGAGTGCTTATGTAAGCTAAAATGGCCAAAATGCCCTTGGTCAGCCCTAGCTTTGACCGAAGGTCAAACGAGGTCCAAACTCTTGTAAAACAACGTTTTTTTTTTTTTTTTTAGTTTTACCTCAAACTCGAGATTCTCAAAGATTTTTAACAACTTTTACCAAGTTTGACCCGAAGTCCATCTCGAGTGGGCCCAAAAATGCTAATTTTGATCTGGCCGTCAGGATGGGTTGAAACCAATTGCATTGCGAAGATTATCAGATTCTCATTCTTATGATTGTTCATGGGTCAAACGATTGAGATATCATAGCCTCTCTTGACATTTTTTCTTTCTTCCAAACACCTAAAAAACACATCCAAACTTCTTGATTCTTCTCTCTTCACCAAAAGCACAAGGTATTGTTTTTATACCCAATCTTCCTTTCCTTGGTTCTACAATTTGGATTTGGGATTTAGGGGTGTGGATGTAGCTTTTCAAGCTATCATCCGCTCCCCCAACCTTCTATGTCTTTTTCTAGCATTTGCCATGCTATATTTGCTTGCATAACATGATCTATTGCTTTCTTTCGCATGTTCCTTGTTTTATTTGTGTTTCTAGCTTAGATTTCTTGGTTGTTATGTCTTACCCGATGTTTCGTGCTTAGATCTTCTTTTTTACATGCTTATATGTTTAGATCTACATGCTTAGGGTCTTATGTCATGTTTCCTCTAGAGTTTTTGATAAAACCAAAATCTTCAGACATTGGCTTTCAAAAACATGGAAGTTGGCATTGGCCTCCGGGGCTTTCCTTTTGGAAAAGGTCTTTTACTATATCCTAGTAGACTATTTTCAAAAGAGCAAAAATCTTTTTACAAAAATCATATTCCAAAAATCACATGCATACATAGGGTAGCAAAATTTAATTTTCGTTGCACCTTTATCCGCTTTCCATATATATATATATATATATATATATGTATATATATTTGCTATGCTTTGAAAAATTCTTTCCCCTTCATTAAGGATTGCATGACATATACACCCTTTTTGAGCCAGACCCGAGCTTCGCACTGTTGGCATAGTCACATCTCTTTAGGGATTTCATCACCCCATTTGCAGATACCCAAACGCACACATCAGCAATGTTACCTATAATTAGCTTCAGGGCTGATGTTGTAGGCACTTCTGGGTCTATGGGTGGACAAGAGTAGTTGAAAAGGCCCCCTTAATCCTTCCTACCCCATAACTTCCATGAAGGGAGCAGTATGGTGACTGAGTACCCTAGGACAGGAACAACCTACTAGTGAAGCCTTTGCATACAGTTGGCCTAGTTATGTCAAACTCGTGAGAACTAAAGAGTGAACATCCAAGCTTAGGAAAGGACACCTTTATAGGGCTAGGGGTCAAGGGAAAGTTTCTTCTAACAGGTGCGTCCTTTTTGCTTGTGCTGAAGAAATTGTGCTCTACTCTAGGTTCTTCTATCCTGTTTGCACAATATTCATGATTAAACCCTTAGGAAAAGCAACCTTTTTACTTATACATGCTAGATCATACCCTATCCCTAAGGGTTTACAACCCTACAAGGGCACTTATGCATACACTAATTGGTTCTGTCACTTAATTGTGCAAAGATAAAACCCATGGCAAGTAACCAAAACTCCGTTTAGGAGGAAATGCTACCAAAAAGCTGTCAAGAAGTTGAAAGCATCAAGAGTTCAAGAGCTCTTCTAGGAAAGATCCAAAAAGATTTCCCAGAAGCTTAAATCATCAAAGAAATCACTAGATGTCAAGAATCCAAGGGCTTCCCTAAGAGATCCAAATTGCCAAGAGATCCATGTTGTCCAAATTTCTAAGGGATCCCAAATTTCCAAGAGGTCAAAATTGCCAAAAGTCCTAGATGTCAAGAATCTAAGGGCTCCCCCTATGAAATCCAAAGATCTAAGAGATCCATACTGTCCAAAATGCCTAGAGATCCAAATTGTTAAGATGTCCAAATTGCCAAAGGTCTTAGATGTCAAGAATCCAAGAGCTCCACCCAAGAAATCCAAAGATCCAAGAGATCTATGCTCTCCAAGTTACCAAGAGGTCCAAGAGCTTCCCTTGAGAAGTCCAAAATATTAGAAGTCCCTGATCGCATCGTTCTTCAGAGCATAGAAAAGAAGAGTGGGGACTCCTTCCATAAGTATGCCTAGAGGTGGCATGAACTAGTCACACAAGAGAAATCCCCTATGCTGGAAATGAGATGATTAAGTGGTTCATTGATAACCTCAAGCCTTCTTACTATGAGAAGCTGATCAGCACCTAAGCCACTCATTTTTCTGGCTTTATCCCTATTGGGGAGCGTATTGACAAGGGTATTTGGAGCAAGAAGATCATGGATGCCAAGTCTTTAAGTTCCATGTTTGAACAACAAGTTAAGAGAATGACCAGCCGTAAAACTAAGGAAGCTGATCAATAATGCATTCGAAAGGCCTATAGGTGTTGCTTCTAATTATGTTCCCCTAGCTGCTAGGCCTTATCAACAACAAAATCAATCCGCTCAAGCACCTAGCCGAAACTTTAATTAGAGAGGGAAGCCAGATCTCTACGCTTACCTACTAGAAAGGAAGTTAGTGACGCCAATGTTTTGGAGGCCTAGGGAAGGCCCTCCATAGCCTAATTTTGACCCATCCAAGAAGTACGAACACCATTTTTGGGCTGAAGAATGTCTCCATTTGAGAGACCGTGTCCAGGAACTTATCGACAACAAGTTGATACAGTTCAATAATGCAGCCGCTCCAAACATCATCACCAACCCTTTGCCTCCCTATTAGGAAAGGAATGTGAATGCCATCATCACGGTGGAAGAAAAGGTTCCAGATTTCTCCCCATCGTCATTCCCATGGAAGGCTATGCTTCTAGCCTTAGTCCAAGAGAGCCACCTTGATCTCAAAGGCATGGGAGCCCTAGGGTCTGACTAGGGAATTTGCTTATTTTGTGATGGTGAAAACAGCCATGCCCTATTTGATTGTAAAGTGCTTCGAGGGCAAGTGCAAAATCTAGCTGAGCATGGTATCATTTGGATTGAAAGGAGAATTGTGTGAAGAGGTGATTGTATGGCCACTAGCTTGTGTCCTTTAGCCATTTAGTCTTAAGCTAGCTGCAATGCTATATCAGTTGGGTCAAAGAAGGATTGGGACGAATATTTACAAAAACACCTTGGAAAGGCTACTTCAGTACCTCCCTCTTCTGTAGTCATTGAGGAGATCGTAGAATCGCCTGTGGATTCAGGGTTGACAGATTCAGGGAAAGGGAAAGCCTTGCCTACCATTGAAGGGTTCATTCCTCTAGTTCTTGTATTGCCTGCAATCGCCATGCTAGCTTTGTCATCAGTATAGGACGGAATTGCCATTGTTCTTGCTATCTGAGGTTTTGATTTGCTTATTTTGCCAAAGCTTGCCTCGAGAATTTCTAGGGTATCCAACTCAAAGGCCCTTGAAGCTATTCTGCCAAGTTCGATGGTCATTAATTCAAAGACGTTCTCTATAACGCCTAATTTTCAAACTCAGGAGGGCACTATCATTCACATGCCAAAGTCATTCCCCCTATGAAGATAGTCATTATGTCCCTTGGAAATATGATGAGTCCTTGATCTCCACCCGAACCGAAAAAGAGGAGGTTAGTTCCAATATCTCTTCAAGTCTATCTGGGATTTCTAGGAGTGGCCGCTACTATACTTTTGAGGAGCTAGAAAAGAAAAGGAAAGAGATTGGTAAGGGTACCACTGAACCCGTCAGGAACAGGGTCACAGCCGAAGAAGTCATGGAATTCTTGAAAGTTATTAGGAACTCAAAGTACGGTGTGATTCAGTAGCTAAACAAGTCGCCAGCTCAGATTTCCATCTTGGTGCTATTGCTATCCTCTAATGTTCATCGCAAGGCTCTCTTGAAAGTCTTCAAAGAGAAATGCGTTCCTACAAAGCTATAGAGTCCACCTTTGAGGGTATGGTCTTAAGACTGTTAGCCACCAACCAGATTTCCTTTAATGATGAACTACCACCATAAGGTAGAGACGATACTTTGCCTATGCACATTATAGTAAAATGTAAGGATATGATCATCGCCAAAGTACTGATTGACAACGGGTAAGCTCTAAATGTTTTCCCGATGTCTACTTTAGAGCATTTGAATGTGGATACTTCTTTTATCCGCCCTACCACCATGATCATTAGAGCTTTTGATGGTACCCTCTAGGAGGTGCAAGGCAAGATCGAGTTATCCATTGGAGTTAGCCCCATGTCTTTTATGGTCAAATTCTAAGTCATCAAGGTGGATTCCCCTTATAATGTGCTCCTAGGGAGGCCTTGGCTACATGCCATGGGCGTAGTTGCTTCTACCCTTCATCGGAGACTCAAGTTCCCATCCGAGAATTTGATGATCACCAATATGGTTAAGGAACCTCTGACTTTCTTCAAGGAGACTTCTATCCCTTACATTGGTGCTAATGCCTTTCCAAAGGCAACTTTTCACAATTTTGAGCTAGTCTCTATGATTTCAAGAGCCTCAAAACTCGAGTCAGCATGGCCCTCTGCTACTTTAATGTAAGCCAAGGAGATGCTCAAATTTGGCTATTAGTTAGGCGAAGGTCTCGGTGTCGTATGACACGGGAAGGCTTCTTTGATTGAACTCCCGGACAACAAATGAGGTTTTGGACTAAGCTAAGACCCCTCTGACGAAGAGCTTTTTCAGGCTTCCAAAGGAAAGAAAAGGAAGTACATTGGCCAAGGGATGTCGATTCCTAACATCAAGGTCACTTTTTCGGCTCTAGCCAAGGTCATCAGATCAAAAACAGAGTAGAAATCATGCGAGTAGGAATCAGATTTGGTGTTTCTCAACCATCTTTGTTTAGAGGAATTCACAGTGAATGCCTTCATATCCCCGAAGGATGATTTGACTTCTACCATTAGGCGCTATGTGCCAAGCGAGACCATAGGTCGTTGGACCGCTGAGCCCTGCTTTGTGGTTGCACTAGTTAAGTAAGGAGTATTCCATTATGGCATGGTTGGGTCTTTAAATTGCCCAAAAGAGTTGGAATAGCATATCTAGTTTGTTTTGCATGTTTATTTCCTATTTCCTACATTCCTTGTTTGCATTTTCGAGTTTATTTTCCAAAAAAATGTTTTCCTTTTTTGTCATTGTCAGGCATGAACTTCGTTATCCCCCTATCTATAATCCACTAATGAAATTATCCAGCTTATTATCCGCAAAATCTTTGCATTTATCTCTTTATCTACTTTCCTATGAATATGTGTGTGCAAATTGTCTTATAATTCCTTATATATGTTCTGTTCTATAAGATCTATTCTAATTCCCAAGCGGGTACAATGTCCTGTTGCCATAACGAGGATATTGATAGCATGAATGAGACAATAGAGTTGGAACATGACATTGAAGTATTAGAGGAGATCCTGAGTCTGCCTCATGATATTTTGGAAGCTATAAACAAAGAGAGTGAAGGGTCCAAGCCCAACATAGAAGAGACAGAAGAGGTTAACCTTGCCAATGAAGGTAAAAATGAAAAAATCGTCAAGATTGGGGTAAAATTTCCCGAAGGCATGTAGCCTGAGCTTATAGCTCTACTCAATGAATTTTGAGAGATCTTTGCTTGGTCTTACCAAGATATGCCAGGGTTAGATATTGAGATTGTTGTGCATAGAATTCCAGTCAAACCTGAATGCCCTCTAGTGTGTTCAGCCCTTCGGAGGATGAAATCTGAGATCATTTTGAAGATCAAGGAAGAAGTAGAAAAGCAATTGAAAGATAGTTTCCTTACCATGATAGCCTACTCAAATTAGGTCACCAACATTGTTCTCGTGCCTACGAAAGATGGGAAAGTATGCATGTGCATTGATTACAGTGATTTAAACCAGGCCAGCCCCAAGGATAACTTTCCATTGCCACACATCGATACCTTGGTCGATAACACCACTACCAATAGGTTCTTCTCCTTCATGGACGAATTCCTAGGCTATAATTAGATTAAGATGGCTAAGTAGGACAAAGCCAAGACGGCGTTCACCACTCATTGGGGAACCTATGCATATGATGTTATGCTATTTGACTTGAAGAACACAAGTGCTACTTATTAGCAAGCCATGGTTACCTTGTTCCATGATATGATGCACAAAGAAATTGAAGTCTACGTAGATAACATGACTGCCAAATCCTGCACAGCTAGGGATCATTTGGTGGATTTGAGAAAGCTGTTCAAGCACCTTATCAAGTACAAGTTGAGGCTAAACCCTAACAAGTGCATCTCTGGAGCTAGCTTAGGGAAATTACTCGGCTTTACAGTCAGCCAAAGAGGGATTGAAGTGGACCTAGTGAAACAATGTGGAACCGTGGCATTGGAAGCTTTATTTTGATGGAGCTGCCGATTCTACCGGAAATGGAGGGGGAATAGTCTTAGTTTCCCCCAAGGGCCAAAAAATCCTTATTTTAGTCAAGCTAAATTTTGGTTGCACCAACAACATCATAGAGTACGAAGCGTGCATAGTTAGTTTACAAGTGGCCCTGGAGTTCAGAGCCTATGACTAGAGCGTCTTTGGAGATTCCTTGTTGATTATGTCCCAAATTGAAGGAAAATGGCAAGCCCAAGATACCAAGTTGATTATGTATTGATTTCGAAGTTTTGAAACATCATATTCGCTTATCTGCCCTGAGCACATAACTAGTTTACAGATTCCCTGGCTACCCTAACTAGTATGGTCAAGTTATTAGAAGGAGATGATATGCGGCAATTGTACATAGAAGTTCATGGTGTCCCACCCTATTGCATGAAGAAGTCCTGTACAAAAGAAACCACGATTCTACCTTGCTCTGATGTGTAGATGCCTCCAAGGCTAATCACTTGATGGAAGAGATGCATGAAGGCTTACTAGAGGCTCATGCCGTAGACCCCTATTAGCCCACAAGATTATGAGAGTCGGTTATTACGGGCTCACCATGGAAAATGATTGCATTAAACATGTTAGGACATGGCACTGTTGTCAAGCCTATCAAGATAGGAAGAACGCTCTTCCTTAGCCTTTGCACTCTTTAGCAGCACCATGGCCCTTCTTAGCCTGGGGTATGGATGCCATTGGACTTGTGATTCCGAAGGTGTCAAAAGGTCATGAGTACATCTTGGAGGCCATTGATTATTTCACAAAATGGGT
The DNA here is from genome assembly GCA_032878915.1 of Castanopsis chinensis. NCBI lineage: Eukaryota > Viridiplantae > Streptophyta > Magnoliopsida > Fagales > Fagaceae > Castanopsis > Castanopsis chinensis. Next base: position 3,912,509 of record JAVQMG010000102.1, read on the forward strand.
GGAACCCACTTTGTACAAGAGCGTCATTCAAGCCATGGCAGCTTGATTCTTGAAATACAACGTCATTTGCCACTACGGCGTGCCTGGAGAGCTCATTATAGACAATGGGACAAATCTAAATGGGAAAATGATCCATTAACTCTGCCAACAGTTCAAGATCGAGCACAAAAATTCAATTCCCTATCGCCCTTAGATGAATGGTGCAGTGGAAGCCGCTAACAAGGACATAAAGAAAATCTTGGTGAAGATAATAGACATATACAAGGATTGGCACTAGTACTTGCCATTTTCTCTATGCGCATATCGTACTTCCGTTCATACCTCCACGGGTGCGACCTCATATTCACTAGTATATGGCATGGAGGCTGTCCTCCCCGTAGAGGTAGAAATCCTGTCTCTCAAGATTTTATCTCAGACAAAGTTGTTAGAAGCTAAATGAGCACATTCCTAATATGAACAACTGAACATGATAGCCTCAGCCTTACCATCCTCCAATGCAGCTCTCTCCACATCTAAGTGTGATCTAGAATGGAAAATCTTTGAGTAAGAGTCGCAAGTTGGTCCTCCAAACCCGCAACTTAGGATCTCAACTTGACACACTCTGCCTCTGTGCTTAGAGGGGCTGGCCCCTTCCAATCGAGCTCGAGCCTGAGAGCAGTGAGCTCACTTTCTTGTAATTTTCTCATCTCCTCAATGTCCTCCCTGCAACAATCTCTATCCCTGATCTTGTAATCCAAGGTATAATCTCTCATAATATCCGCTGGAAGTGGCAAATCGGTTGAAACTAGCAATGACAAGTTAAGCATAAAGATAGGATCCCTTGTGTCTCGCTACACTCTAAACTTAGTAGAGAACCACTCTTGTGTTGGAATCATTACACAGCGCAGCGGAAGAATATATATAATGAACAAAATATAAACGGATCTACTTCATACATACAAGTTAACATGGGCTATTTAAGTTTCAGAATTAGAGAACAAGAGAGTGTACCTTGGAGCGGTGAATTTCAAAAACTTGAAGAACGGAAGCACTTGGGAATACTTTCAATCTTCACTCCAATTCCACTAACGCCCAAGATGTGTGGTCTCTCAATCAGTTCCAAAGGGAGAACATGAAAGTGTGTCTCACACTCTCTCTTCTTCTCTATGAAATCTCTACAATTTCTCTACTAGCAAAATTCTGTGTGATTCTCCCTTTGTATCTAACTGATTATCTAATTGGGCCGGCATTTGGGCCTTTCCAATTGGGCTTAAGTGTGTGGCTTGGAGTGGGACCAAAAGGGACCAATAAGACACTAGCTCCAATGGGCCTTGGGCTTTTCTGTCAACTCTTGACAAGTCCAAAGTTACCATTAACTATATTTAATACCACTATATAAATATAGTTGCACTCTAGGCCTTATTAATAAATTATATCCCAAGACTTTATTATACATGCAACCCCTTCATAAAATATTCATAGTAATACAAAGTCATGAAAGAAGACTGCCACTTTGTATATTACTACATCTTAATTCCTTGAGTACCCGGTTTAATCCTTTAAGTTATTCATCATATATTTATGAAATCCAATTCCATAAATATATACTTTAGTAACTCCTTACTAAAGTGGTCAGGCCCAACTCTCTGAACAACAAACACATTAAACTTATCTCAAGGGAATATTTTATATCTCCGTTAAGAGACTATGAATTCCATCTTGAGAATATATGTTCCATCAACACTAAATGTGGCTGCCCAACATACTGAGATTTTGACCTTAACCATAGATCTCACTCCTGATATATCAAAGCAACCTACACTTCATGATCAGGTTCATTATCCTCTCAGGATTAAGAGTTCATGCAAATATAAGTCGTGAGTTTATTATTCTATTGACAGTCTTTAGGAGAATAATAAATCTCACACCGGTCCAGTTCAATATGTCTTAACTCTTAAAACATATCAACATATCAACTAGAAATCTCCATTTCCATGATCAAGACAAATCATCTTAGTTGATATGTTATAGCCTTCGCAGATGAAATGCCCAATTTCATCACCGACTACGAACTATAATTCTGAGTTTACAAAGAACTTGTGATTTATATCTTCTGTGACTAAATCACATAAATCACATACTATTGCATCTCATGGACTATATGATAATGTCCCAATATTCATGTTACCATTATTTTCAAAAAATAATACAACTTTATTAACCAAAACATTAAGTCATACATAATGTCTTACATAATAAAATACATAGCATCATACAATAGGATTTAAGGACAAATATCCCAACAATCTCCCACTTGGCCTAAAGACTATTGTGCACTAATCTAACTCCCATTTCCTCCAAATGTGACTCGAAAGTCCTTTGAGGCAAGGCTTTGGTGAAGGGATCCGCTAGATTCTTTGCACCATCAATCTTTGCTACAATCACATCTCCACGAGCAACAATGTCTCGAATGATGTGGTACTTTCTTTCTATGTGTTTTCCTTTCTTGTGATTCCTTGGATCCTTGGATTGTGCAACCGCTCCACTATTGTCACAAAACAATGTAATAGGAACTTGCTCAATTCTTATAACACCAAGATCACAAAGGAATTTCTTGAGCCAAACAGCCTCCTTTGCTGCCTCACAAGCAGCAACATATTCGGCTTCCATGGTGGAGTCCACAATACAAGATTGCTTAACACTCCTCCAACTAATGGCTCCACCTCCCAAGGTGAAAACACAACCCGACGTGGATTTTCTGAAATCTAGATCCGACTGAAAATCTGAATCTGTATAGCCAATGGGAATCAAATCCTCACAACGGTAAACAAGCATATAATTTCTCGTTCTCCGAAGATACTTGAGAATATGCTTTACAGCTTGCCAATGTTTAAGTCCTGGATTTGATTGATATCGGCTGACCATGCCAACTGAATAACAAATATCCGGTCTAGTACAAAGCATGGCATACATGAGACTTCCCACTGCAGAAGAATAAGGAACTTGTCTCATTGTATTTTCTTCCTCTTGAGTCTTAGGCCTTTGGTCATCAGACAGAGGAACCCCATGTCTAAAAGGAAGTAATCGTTTCTTGGAGTTTTGCATGCTAAACCGTTCTAGAACCTTATCTATGTATCCAGCTTGTGACAAACCTAACATCCTATTCTTTCGATCTCGCCAAAGCTTGATCCCTAGAATATAGTTAGCTTCGCCCAAGTCCTTCATATCAAATTGGCTTGACAACCAAACTTTAACCGATGACATTACTCCTACATCGTTTCCAATGAGTAGAATGTCATCAACATAAAGCACTAGGAACATTACTACTTTGTCTTGATGTCTCTTGTACACACATGGTTCATCAAGATTTTGTTCAAAACCAAATGATTTGATTGCCTGATCAAATCTGATGTTCCATGACCTAGATGCTTGCTTAAGTCCATAAATGGACCTATTCAACTTGCATACCATATGCTCTTGGTTCTTTGCTATGAAACCTTCTGGTTGCATCATATAGATTTCTTCTTCAAGATTGCCATTTAGAAATGCAGTCTTGACATCCATTTGCCAAATCTCATAATCATAATGAGCAGCAATGGATAAGAGAATCCTGATAGATTTAAGCATGGCTACTGGCGAAAAGGTCTCATCATAATCGATGCCTTCTTTTTGTGTATACCCTTTAGCCACTAGCCTTGCTTTGAAGGTTTCAACCTTCCCATCTATCCCTCTCTTCCTCTTGTAAACCCATTTGCAACCAACAGGTTTAATGCCGTTAGGCGCCTCTACAAGACTCCAAACTTGATTGGAATACATGGAATCTAATTCAGATTTCATAGCTTGGACCCAATGATGTGCATCTATATCATTCATTGCCTCCTCATAAGTGTAAGGATTCGATTCAGCCTCTTCTGAGATAGCCTCATAAGTTTCTCCTAAACCTATAAATCTCACAGGAGGCCGAACAACTCTCCCACTACGACGAGACACTTGTGTACTAGACATTTCATGAGTAGTATCTTGTGGTGTATCTAATACAACCACTTTTTCCTTAGTTTTATCCAATGGTTGTTGATTTACGGATTCATTCATTTCAGCCAATACAACTCTACTCCTAGGAGTAAAATTATTCATATAGTCATTTTCCAAAAATTTAGCATTTGTACTAACAAAAACTTTGTTATCATTTCGACTATAGAATAAATAACCCCTAGATTCTTTTGGATAACCCACAAGCAAACACACTTCCGATTTTGGTTCCAACTTATCAAGCTTCCCCTTTAGCACATGTACTGGACAACCCCAAATGTGGAGATACCTCATACTAGGCTTACGCCCACTCCACAATTCCATGGGTGTTTTGGGGACAGATTTTGATGGAACTAAATTCAAAAGATGTATTGCTGTATCTAAGGCATATCCCCAAAAAGAAATTGGTAAAGTTGAATAACTCATCATGGACCTAACCATTTCCAAAAGAGTCCTATTCCTTCTTTCTGCTACACCATTTTGTTGAGGTGTTCCAGGTGCAGTCAATTGGGATATAATCCCATTTTGAATTAGGTAATCCTTGAAAATCCCAAGAAGGTATTCGCCACCTCGATCAGATCGAATGGCCTTTATGCGTTTGCCTAATTGATTCTCAACTTCAGCCCTAAACTCTTTGAACTTGTCAAAGGCTTCGGACTTCCGTCTCATTAGGTACACATAACCATATCTTGAGTAATCATCCGTAAAAGTGATGAAATACTCATAACCTCCTTTTGCTTGGGTTGACATAGGACCACATACATCCGTATGAACTAATTCAAGCAACTCTTGGGCTCTTCTACCTTTTGCATTAAAAGGTCGTTTGGTCATTTTACCTTCCAAACAAGATTCACAAACTGGAAATTCATCAAAGTCCATGGGCTCTAAGAGTCCATCTTTGATCAGCCTTTGAATTCTGTTTGAATTAATATGACCTAAACGCAAGTGCCAAAGATATGCATCATTGGAAGGAAACTTTCTCTTTAATGATTTTACATGTGAGTTAGTATCTAATTCAGAATTATGTAGTTCATGCTTAATAGGAGTTAAAATATAAAGACCATCCACAATATTGCCAGAACAGATAAACATTTTATCCTTCTTTATTACAACATTGTCTTTTAGGATAACACAATATCCTTGTTTACCCAAATAAGTTGCAGAAATTAAATTCCTACGTACATTAGGTACAAACAGACAGTCTTGCAATATTAAAACCCTAGTCTCAAAGCACAAATAAACAACACCAACAGCTACAACCAGAATTCTGCTCCCATCAGCCAAAGTTAGAAACAATTCTCCTTCACTCAACTTTCTGGTCTCTTGAAACCCCTGCAAAGAATTGCAGATATGATTAGTACAACCTGAATCCACACACCAGGAATCAGTGGGATTCTGTACCAAACATATTTCAAGTAAAAAAGAAGTTTTCATACCCTTGTTCTTGACAGCTTTAAACTTTGGACAATTCCTCTTCTAATGTCCTTTCTCACCACAATGGAAACACTTTCCTTTGAGCTTCTTTCCTTTGTCGGCAACCCCTAGGGCAATTTGCTTACCCTCTTTCTTAGTGAAGTCCTTCTTCTTCTTCTTACCCTTACCTTTCGGCTTAGGTTGTGAAGTAGAAGCTTCACCAACATTGGCTTCAACACTAGAAGTACCTAGGATGCCTTCCGCCGCCACTAACTCATTCATTAATTCAGACAAAGAATAAACCTTTTTGTTCATATTATAATTTAGTCTGAATTCCTTGAATGATTCCGGTAGTGACTGGAGTATCATGTCCACTTGGGACTCTCCATCAATGTCGGCACCTAAAACTTCCAATGTATTCAGATTAGAGATCATTGTAAGACAATGCTCTCTTACTGAACTACCTTCAGCCATCTTGGTATTATAAATTTGCCTCATGGTTTCTTGCCTTGCTGAACGGCCTTGCTCACCAAACATCTCCTTCAGACTTAGCATAATGTCCGAAGCTAGTTCTACATCCTGCATTTGATGCTGTAGAACATTTGAGATGGACGCTAGGATATAGCACTTGGCCATTTCATTAGATTTCTGCCAACGATCATATCGTTGTTTTTCCTCAAGAGGAGCATCTAATGAAGGAAAGCTAGGACATGGTTTAGTAAGCACATATTTGTGCTCTTCAGCAGTTAAAACAATGTCCAAGTTTCTTTTCCAGTCAACATAGTTGGATCCAGTCAGTTTGTTTTGATTAAGAATAGAAACAAGTGGGCTAAATGATGCCATGTTCAAATCTGAAAATAATAAACATGAATATTATAAGTAAATTGGACATTATCTATTTAGCATATAAGCATATAATATGGAACCTTAATAAAACCATAAAATAATATATGCAACGACAACCCAATCCCATGTTTAAAATTCCTTGGAAGCAAGTAAATTATAAACACTATGATTGATTGAGAACTATTCTCATTATTAGTGCTATCATGATAACTCTTATCAAACACTAATAATATGCCGTTTCTACTTTAGCCTCTAAGTAATAATGACATAGCTCCGAAGGGAGATTAACATTAAACTTAGTCTAGTGTACACCATTGACTGAATTATATGTGAGTCATAAAGTAACTCCACGTAAGCGTGGTCGTTCTTTATCTAAAAAACACATATTATTCATCATAAAGAAGTTTAACCTGTAGTACCGTGAATTAAACACCCTCCGAAGGGAGTAAGGCATATACGCCAAAGCGAGGTGCTTAATCACACTACAATAAACCGACAATGGAGGCTGTGAGATCCAACCCTTGTATCTCTCTCCCACTAGATATTTTAAAATAAAGGTTTTTAAACATAAAAAACATGCATAATATAATTACACATAGCCTTGATCTTTTATATATGGAAAAACACTTAGGAAAAATTCTGGATCTACAGTTCTCGATCGATCCTCGACAGATTCTCGATCGATCCAGAAAAGTTCCGCGAAGCTCGACAGATCCTCTATAGATCCTCGATCGATCGAGAAACTTTCTGTTTGCTCGATAGATTCTCGACAGATTCTCGATCGATCGAGCTTCGCGAATTTTGAATTTCCAGAATTTTCCAAAAACAGTTTTTTAACGTTTTCATGTACAAAACGACTATCATACAATCATAATGAACATAAATTGATATCTAAACTGAATATCATTGATGTTATGGCCTTAAAATTCAGTTTAACATACTTAAACTAAAAATTAAACAACATCATAACATCAAAAACAGTTTTCATCAAAAACAATGATTTCAACAACCATGCAGAAAACTATTTTCTAACAACATGAAATCATTGTCATAAATTCCAAAACTCAAAAACATGTTAAACAGATATGTAATGAAGACCGCTCTGATACCAATTGTTGGAATCATTACACAGCACAGCGGAAGAATATATATAATGAACAAAATATAAACGGATCTACTTCATACATACAAGTTAACATGGGCTATTTAAGTTTCAAAATTAGAGAACAAGAGAGTGTACCTTGGAGCGGTGAATTTCAAAAACTTGAAGAACGGAAGCACTTGGGAATACTTTCAATCTTCACTCCAATTCCACTAACGCCCAAGATGTGTGGTCTCTCAATCAGTTCCAAAGGGAGAACATGAAAGTGTGTCTCACACTCTCTCTTCTTCTCTATGAAATCTCTACAATTTCTCTACTAGCAAAATTCTGTGTGATTCTCCCTTTGTATCTAACTGATTATCTAATTGGGCCGGCATTTGGGCCTTTCCAATTGGGCTTAAGTGTGTGGCTTGGAGTGGGACCAAAAGGGACCAATAAGACACTAGCTCCAATGGGCCTTGGGCTTTTCTGTCAACTCTTGACAAGTCCAAAGTTACCATTAACTATATTTAATACCACTATATAAATATAGTTGCACTCTAGGCCTTATTAATAAATTATATCCCAAGACTTTATTATACATGCAACCCCTTCATAAAATATTCATAGTAATACAAAGTCATGAAAGAAGACTGCCACTTTGTATATTACTACATCTTAATTCCTTGAGTACCCGGTTTAATCCTTTAAGTTATTCATCATATATTTATGAAATCCAATTCCATAAATATATACTTTAGTAACTCCTTACTAAAGTGGTTAGGCCCAACTCTCTGAACAACAAACACATTAAACTTATCTCAAGGGAATATTTTATATCTCCGTTAAGAGACTATGAATTCCATCTTGAGAATATATATTCCATCAACACTAAATGTGGCTGCCCAACATACTGAGATTTTGACCTTAACCATAGATCTCACTCCTGATATATCAAAGCAACCTACACTTCATGATCAGGTTCATTATCCTCTCAGGATTAAGAGTTCATGCAAATATAAGTCGTGAGTTTATTATTCTATTGACAGTCTTTAGGAGAATAATAAATCTCACACCGGTCCAGTTCAATATGTCTTAACTCTTAAAACATATCAACATATCAACTAGAAATCTCCATTTCCATGATCAAGACAAATCATCTTAGTTGATATGTTATAGCCTTCGCAGATGAAATGTCCAATTTCATCACCGACTACGAACTATAATTCTGAGTTTACAAAGAACTTGTGATTTATATCTTCTGTGACTAAATCACATAAATCACATACTATTGCATCTCATGGACTATATGATAATGTCCCAATATTCATGTTACCATTATTTTCAAATAATAATACAACTTTATTAACCAAAACATTAAGTCATACATAATGTCTTACATAATAAAATACATAGCATCATACAATAGGATTTAAGGACAAATATCCCAACATCTTGATTATCCCTAGAGTAAAGGGGGAAGTCTATACTGGACTTACGTGCCTCCCAGAACTCAAAGGCATGCCCTATCATAGCTATATCGATCTCCACAAGCCCATGCTCACAGTTGATAGCAGAAAGATCATTGAGTCAGGGGATATGATTTATACTCCCAAACTGTCACATAGCCATGCTCAGGAAGTATCATGTGCACCTCTAGATGCCCACTAAGGGAATACTAAGCAAACCAACATAACGGGTTTGTCCTTGCCATCTAATAATACCCCACTTGGCCCTTTAAGTCCAGTCAGTAGGACTCAAGCTGCACTAATATCTCAGCCAACCATTAATGTCCTTAGAGAAAGGAAGATCAAGAGCTACGGTAGTTCGGATCCTATTCCTACGCACAAAGCCCATAGATTGATCTCCGGCAATGATACTCAAGTGACTACAAAACCACAACTACAACATGTGAATGCAACAGCCTTGCCTACCCCTACCAGTCTTTCGACACGAGGACAAAGACCTAATGGTCTTGGAAAGTAAAGCGGGAATGAAAGAAGTGCCATGAGGTAAGGCACTCACAAGAGGAAGAATGGCAAAACTAATAGCTCCTGATGGTGAAGGGAACAACACCATGCCTCAGAAAGCCACCAGGAAGGCCTAACACTAAAATCAGACCCACCACTCTTCCAAATCCACAAAATTGTCATAGTAGATGATAGGACACTTTGATAAATGGAACCAATCATGTAGGAATTCAAAGGACATGCTCCCTCTTACCCCGCTGCCATGCCAAGTCAGCCCTTCCACAACGGGTCTCTTGAAGCCCATTAGATCAACAAGCCTCTTGTGGTAGCGTGTCCACACTGGTAAAATGAAAACAGTGCTCAGAGGTGTAAAAAGAGAGAGGAAACGATCATACTCCTCTAAAGTAGGCACCAATTCAATGTTTCCAATGGTGATGCACCTCAAAGCAGGGTCTCAACAAGAAGTGATAAACTCTAAAAAGTGCTAATCTAGTGTAGTGTAGAGTAGAGTGGTGGCGTTTCCAAGAAGCTGCAGGAGGAGTTTCTGGTCACCACAAGAAAAAGTTCCTCTCGTGGTAGTCCTCCCACTCAAGCTTAACCAAGGTGTCACAAGAATGAACACTAAGAACATCCATGAGTAAGTCCTACTAAATCTGACAATTTGATGAAGATCCGTGCAAAAAAACAATGAAGAACGGTGTTTTCTAGGCATTTTGAGTGAAGAAAAGGGTAGGAGAAGACCCAAGCTCTACTGAATGAGCTAGGGCTAGGTAGAGCCTAACTTTTATGCACGTGTCCTGAGGTCCAACGTCCCTGCTTTTTAGCCCCACAGGCACAAACCTACACATCTTGTGGACACTCCCCCCTGTTTGGCATGTTTTTGACCACCTTAGAGTAAAGATTCCCTTATTTTAATGCCTTCCGTAATGCGTGGTCGACCCAACAGTGAATCGGATTATTGGAAACTCCCTTTTACGCATCGAGGACCACACAAATCCTACACTGGGGTAGTATATATTTGTGCGTCTCATTCAGCACCTTCAAATGTCTTAAACCTCATTTTCAAATCCAAGTTCACCCGATTCAAGGGTCGGTTCAGCCTCGATAGTCAGAATTTGCTGCAGAAAAACACTAGAGCCCGATCTCAACCATCCTACAGCCTTTTTAGCTCATTTGGAGGACAGAGGGGGGTCATTTCACATAAGGCTACCTCAAGAAGCCAGTTCTTGAATTTTTAGCTTGCTTAGGTAATAACAGGAGGAACCAATGCATACCGCCTCATGGCATGACTAAGGACGTCTCATTTGGAGTGCCCACATTTGTTATCAGCATTATGACATGGTCTACAAAGCTGAGGCCACTAGCAGCCAGTCTACAGGCTTAAAACCCTGCAAAACCCTAAACTAGGGCAGTTTATTTTGCGCGATTCTCTCCCCCCTTGACCAATGTGCAAGAATGGGTCCGTCTCGCTGAGGATGTATCTCTCATGTCGAGAATTGCATGAAACCCTAAACTAGGGTAGTTTATTTCATGTGATCTCTCCCTTCACTCTCGCCTTGATGAGATGATCATTGTTTAAAAGCTACTGGCAAACCCTTAAAATTGCGATGCAAAACAAGTGAATGTGATACAAACTGATTCCAAACCACCATGAAAACGAGATTGTACATGCATACATCAGCAGCCCTTTTAAAGGCAATTTACAAATTTATTCATGTAAGTCCTAATTAGAAGCATTTTTTTACATATACATAGCCACCATCTAAAGGTGCATCCCTGGAATCATACATATAAGTCCTAGCAAAAGGCATTGTTCCATACACACATCATGCTACAAAGAGATAAAATCATACATCAAAGCCCATTGTGGGGCAATACATACATCCATGTCCGAGCCTACCAAGAAGTGATACATAACATACACACATAACTCGCCTATCATAAGGCAATGTCTACAGAGTACATGGAAAAATACATGTCCGTGTAGGCGCTACATGCTACAACAAATGGTTAATCCTATAGAGAATCACCACCCTTGAGATATTGGTTCGTATCACCACCATCACTATCATTGCCGCCTGCAAAAGGGCTAGTGGAAGGACCTGCACCGCCTAAAGTGCCCAAAGTGTACCCTAGATCCTAGGAAGGCCTCGGAGCCTGAATGAAGAACCCCAACCACCCAGTGGGCCTGGAGGAACTGGCATGTACACAGGCTCAAACAGAGGAATGATCCCCTAGCCTGGAATCTAAGGAACAGTTGGAATGGGAAGACGAGTCACTCTTAACTCTCTCGCCAAAAGCATGGAATGGCCCTGATGTAGGGCTAGCTCACTCTAAAATTGGCTCTGCTCTCTATCTATCGCATTAGCTCAAATCTCCCTATCTCTCTACCAGATATCCCTCTCCCGAGCTAACGCTCGAGCAATCTCCTCCTGCATGTATGCCTCCCTAGAGACAAGGAGGGCCTCGAGCTCTGTCACCTTGGCCTCTACTGTCTCTACACGTGCTCTCCACTCTACCCCGATGGCCACATGAGCGCAAAATCGCCTCCCAGCACCCTACCTCCACTCATAGGTGATAGAGCTCGCAGAAGACTCTATAAACCAAGTGGAATAATCTCTACTCGTGTCCACATAAGAATCAAAAGAGCCTATCACTTAATCTAGGTCACCCAGGACCATGGCCTCAAATGATAGACCGTGAGGAGGCGGATCCTTGGGCACTCTATAGATTGGCATAACCTGAAAGAAGGTACTCTTTGTAAAAAAGAACTCCCAGCTTGTTAGGGCCCAAAACCAATGTCAGATCCTCAACTGGCCCATAGCAATAGCGAGCTTTGGCCTCCCTAGTAGCATCCCATCATAAGGGCAGATTATGATCTCATCCTTGGTGACATAATCTAAAACGGCAAAAATTGTGACTGACTGCACTATGACAACATTGGTGATCCTACAATGAGCCCATGCATATGCTCGAGGGTATGCCGTCTCAAAAATCCTTGTATAATGTGGCCGCAAGGCTGGGATGTACTCATACGCCCACCATGTCAATATCTGCCAACATCCCTCCAAACTTCTAAAATCTCGCTAGGAGGCCCACCTCAAGAAAGAGATGAAGAAGCCATAGGTGACCGACCCCCTGTTGTATGTCCTAATGTAGTATGCCAAAAATATCCCCTCCTCTCCACAGTCAACGGAAGAGGGATGCCCAAGAGCTCGCAAGCGATATTGAAGCTCATCTCCTCTGTCAAAATCGAGAGGCCGCCAAACTTGATACCCAGAATGGCCTTCCAATTAACAAGGAGGACTGCATGCTCCCCACAGCTCAAATGGAAGGTGCCTATCTTAGAATGAAAATGCCACACCAAAGCTTCCCCGATCCCGTGCCTCATGGTGAACGGGAGAATCCGCAGGAGCAAATAGCAGCAAAAGAAAAGTGGACTAAAAGCCCCAACCACGAAGCTTGTCGGAACCTAAATGACCAAAAGGAGATGCAACGTATCTCTCCCCTCCACGCTGGTATGGAAGGCTGGTCCTTTATTCACTGCTGAAGGTGAGTGTCTCAGATGCCTTTGTGTATGGTTCGGGTGCGAGCATCAGCCCCGGCCTGATATGGTGGGAACCTCGGCCTTAGATTGCGCTTCCGAACGCCAAACTCTAGCAGGACCTCGAGCCTAGGAAAATCATAATCTATGTCTACAAGGATGTCTTCAGCTCGCAGCTCTCCACCAGAGGCCCCCCTCCCTCTAACTGGCTTGTGCCGTGAAGTAGCCCTGTTGGAAATAGTACATGACTCAAAGGAAGCGCTAGCTATCTCAACTGACTGCCATCTCCTGGACTACGTCTCGATAGATATACTACCGGCAGGTCTAGTATCCTCCTTCCCACGGTCGAAACAGCTCTACAAGACTCGAGCCACCTGTTCTTCAGTTGAAACAGTCTCGCCATTAAAAGAATCACCCCCTTAGGACGTAGCATACATGGGGCCTTCCCCTAGTCTCCCCTAGAGCCAGTTCTCTAGGACATTATCTATAGAATAGCTAGAAATTTAGACATAAATGGTAAGCCCACGAGTTAAATGGCAATGCAGATAAACTAACTCTTTTCCTAAAGATGTTATGCAAGCCCATGTCAAGCATATGATCTCACAAAAAGCAGATTATTGCACACATTTCATAGCAGGTGAACTAGAGGCAAGTGTCTCCAAGCTTGTATCCTATAGTGAGTGAAACAGCGTGGGTGAACCCACGGCAAGCATCTCTAGACTCACATTTCCAGCAAATGAATAGGCGGCAAGCATCTCTAGGCTTGTATTCTACACTGGGTGAACTCTGGACTCACATTTCAAGCAGGTGAACTAGCGGCAAGCAACTCTAGGCTTGTATCCTACAGTGGGTGAACTAGCAGCGAGCATCTTTGGACTCACATTTCAATCGGCTGAACTAGCGGCAATCATTTCTAGGCTCGTATCTTATAGGGGGTAAATTAAGGGCAAGCGTTTATGGACTCACATTTCTAGTGGGTGAACTAGGGTCAAGCGTCTCTAGGCTCGTATCCTATAGTGGGTGAACCAGTGACAAGCATCTCTGGACTCACATTTCACAATGGGTGAACTAGCGGCAAGCGTCTCTAGGCTCGTATTCTACACTGGGTGAATAAAAAACAAGCGTCCTCGAGCTCACATTTTACAGTGGGTGAACCGGCGGCAAGCGTCTCTGGGCTCACATTCATTCAAGAGTTTCCAAAATCCCTAATCTACAGTGAGTAAGCTAGCGGCTGTGCCCTAGGCTCACATTTCTGTTATTCCCGACTACCAGGTATGTCCCCTTACCCATCTCTCGCATGTTATTTTCAAAATTTAAATTCTTGCATATTGACGAACTCATATGTCAAAATGAAAAATATACGCATACTTTCCTAAAATAGCATGGCGTAAATCATGGAAAAAATATATATGATTATGAAAATTCCAAAAATAAATAAACACTAGCATGCATCTCTAGTAGTATGGTTACACATTGACCTTAAGTGCAGAAAAGATTGAAGCAGAAAACTAAAATAATGGACATAAGCTGAAAGGAAGGACCCGCTGAACTCCAAGGACTCTAGGAATTTTGTAGGGAGTGAGGAGTAGAGAGAAAGTGGGAAATGAGACAAAAAGAGAGCCAAATGGCCTTTCATAGGCCTTAGGGTGACCAGTGACCCTTCTAAGGCCGCCGTGCAATGTTGACCATGTCAACGCTAACCCGATCAAACCCTAAAAAAAAAAAAAAAAAAAAAAAAAAAAAAAAAAAAAAAAAAAAAAAAACCCTCTCATTCGTTCTCTCTAAAAGTGCAGAAACGAGTCCGAAATTTATTTCAAAAGCAGTTGCGGCAAATCGAACTAGACAGGTAAAGTCCGGTCTCGATCTATGAATAGTCTCCACACATAAATTTAAGGGCAACAAAATTCAGAATCATATTCTTAATCTGACACCTCTCATTGCACTCTAGATATTAGGTAAAGAAAGGGCAGCTATTGATACAGTATTTTGTCTGCCCTCAATTTGCATGTCAGACCACAGAAAATTCAAAAATATAATTTTCTCTCCATGGGTCAGCAAGAGCATCTCGAACAACATGGTACAACTTGTTTGGCATTGGAGCACCCGGAATGCCTTTTTTGCTAAAATGACCCAAATGCCCCTAGTCATCCCTAGAGTTGACCGAAGGTCAAACGAGGTCCAAAATCTTGCAAAACAACGTTTTTCACAGTTTTACCTCAAACTCGAGCTTCTCAAATATTTTTAACAATTTTTACCAAGTTTGACTCGAAGTCAATATCAATTGCACCCAAAAGCCCTAATTTTGATCTAACTGCCAGGACGGGTTGAAACCAATACCATTGTGAAGATTATCAGATTCTCATTCCAATGACTTTTCATGGGTTGAAATTGGAGTTAGAACGGCTGAGATATCACAAAAACCGAGATGGCACATCGATCAATGCACCACAAACTTCTGAGAGCCATAACTTTTGATCTGACCGTTGGATTTTCAAGTTCTATACCTTTTCAAAAACAGGAAGACAAAACCTTTCCAAAGGTGTCAAGATCAGCCCAATTAGAGGGACTTTGAGGCTAGCAACCCTCAAAGGGCCGCCACCTCAAAGTTTATGCTGGGGCTATAAATAGCCTAGGCACCCCTCGGATTAGGGAGACTAGTTTTTTTTTTTCCCTAAATTTTGATTTCTACATAGCATCTCTTTATGTTTTTTCTCTCTTCCCAATACTAAAAAACACATCAAAGCTTCTTGATTATTCTTTCTTCACGAAAAACACAAGGTGTTGTTCTTATACCTAGTATTCCTTTCCTTGGTTTTACACTTTGGATTTGGGGTTTAAGGGGTATGGATGTAGCTTTTCTAGCTGTCATCTGTTGGAATCATATATGATACGCAGCGGAAGGAAATGTAATGTAAACGGATCTACTTCATACATACAAGTTAACACGTACTACTTAAGTTTCAGAATTAGAGAACAAGAGAGTGTACCTTGGAGCGGTGAATTTCAAAACTTGAAGATGAGAGGCTCTTGGGAATACTTTCAATCTTCACTCCAATTCCACTAACGCCCAAGATGTGTGGTCTCTTAATCAGTTCCAAAGGGAGAATATGAAAGTGTGTCTCACACTCTCTCTTTTCTCTATGAAAATCTCTACAAATTCTCTCAATCTCATACCATAAAATTCTGTATGTTTCTCCCTTTGTATCTAACTGATTATTTAATTGGGCTGGCCTATTGGGCCTTTCCAATTGGGCTTAAGTGTGTGGCTTGGAGTGGGACCAAAAGGGACCAATAAGACACTAGCTCCAATGGGCCTTGGGCTTTTCTGTCAACTCTTGACAAGTCCAAAGTTACCATTAACTATATTTAATACCACTATATAAATATAGTTGCACTCTAGGCCTTATTTATAAATTATATCCCAAGACTTTATTATACATGCAACCCCTTCATAAAATATTCATAGTAATACAAAGTCATGAAAGAAGACTGCCACTTTGTATATTACAACATCTTAATTCCTTGAGTACCCGGTTTAATCCTTTAAGTTATTCATCATATATTTATGAAATCCAATTCCATAAATATATACTTTAGTAACTCCTTACTAAAGTGGTTAGGCCCAACTCTCTGAATAACAAACACATTAAACTTATCTCAAGGGAATATTTTATATCTCCGTTAAGAGACTATGAATTCCATCTTGAGAATATATGTTCCATCAACACTAAATGTGGCTGCCCAACATACTGAGATTTTGACCTTAACCATAGATCTCACTCCTGATATATCAAAGCAACCTACACTTCATGATCAGGTCCATTATCCTCTCAGGATTAAGAGTTCATGCAAATATAAGTCGTGAGTTTATTATTCTATTGACAGTCTTTAGGAGAATAATAAATCTCACACCGGTCCAGTTCAATATGTCTTAACTCTTAAAACATATCAACATATCAACTAGAAATCTTCATTTCCATGATCAAGACAAATCATCTTAGTTGATATGTTATAGCCTTCGCAGATGAAATGCCCAATTTCATCACCGACTACGAACTATAATTCTGAGTTTACAAAGAACTTGTGATTTATATCTTCTGTGACTAAATCACATAAATCACATACTATTGCATCTCATGGACTATATGATAATGTCCCAATATTCATGTTACCCTTATTTTCAAATAATAATACAACTTTATTAACCAAAACATTAAGTCATACATAATGTCTTACATAATAAAATACATAGCATCATACAATAGGATTTAAGGACAAATATCCCAACAATCTCCCACTTGGCCTAAAGACTATTGTGCACTAATCTAACTCCCATCTCCTCCAAATGTGACTCGAAAGTCCTTTGAGGCAAGGCTTTGGTGAAGGGATCCGCTAGATTCTTTGCACCATCAATCTTTGCTACAATCACATCTCCACGAGCAACAATGTCTCGAATGATGTGATACTTTCTTTCTATGTGTTTTCCTTTCTTGTGATTCCTTGGATCCTTGGATTGTGCAACCGCTCCACTATTGTCACAAAACAATGTAATAGGAACTTGCTCAATTCTTATCACACCAAGATCACAAAGGAATTTCTTGAGCCAAACAGCCTCCTTTGCTGCCTCACAAGCAGCAACATATTCGGCTTCCATGGTGGAGTCTGCAATACAAGATTGCTTAACACTCCTCCAACTTATGGCTCCACCTCCCAAGGTGAAAACACAACCCGACGTGGATTTTCTGAAATCTAGATCTGACTGAAAATCTGAATCTGTATAGCCAATGGGAATCAAATCCTCACAATGGTAAACAAGCATATAATTTCTCGTTCTCCGTAGATACTTGAGAATATGCTTTACAGCTTGCCAATGTTTAAGTCCTGGATTTGATTGATATCGGCTGACCATGCCAACTGAATAACAAATATCCGGTCTAGTACAAAGCATGGCATACATGAGACTTCCCACTGCAGAAGCATAAGGAACTTGTCTCATCGTATTTTCTTCCTCTTGAGTCTTAGGCCTTTGGTCATCAGACAGAGGAACTCCATGTCTAAAAGGAAGTAATCCTTTCTTGGAGTTTTGCATGCTAAACCGTTCTAGAACCTTATCTATATATCCAGCTTGTGACAAACCTAACATCTTATTCTTTCGATCTCGCCAAAGCTTGATCCCTAGAATATAGTTAGCTTCGCCCAAGTCTTTCATATCAAATTGGCTTGATAACCAAACTTTAACCGATGACATCACTCCTACATCATTTCCAATGAGTAGAATGTCATCAACATAAAGCACTAGGAACATTACTACTTTGTCTTGATGTCTCTTGTACACACATGGTTCATCAAGATTTTGCTCAAAACCAAAAGATTTGATTGCTTGATCAAATCTGATGTTCCATGACCTAGATGCTTGCTTAAGTCCATAAATGGACCTTTTCAACTTGCATACCATATGCTCTTAGTTCTTTGCTATGAAACCTTCTGGTTGCAACATATAGACTTCTTCTTCAAGATTGCCATTAAGAAATGCAGTCTTGACATCCATTTGCCAAATCTCATAATCATAATGAGCAGCAATGGATAAGAGAATTCTGATAGATTTAAGCATGGCTACTGGCGAAAAGGTTTCATCATAATCGATGCCTTCTTTTTGTGTATACCCTGTAGCCACTAGCCTTGCTTTAAAGGTTTCAACCTTTCCATCTATCCCTCTCTTCCTCTTGTAAACCCATTTGCAACCAACAGGATTAATGCCGTTAGGCGCCTCTACAAGACTCCAAACTTGATTGGAATACATAGAATTTAATTCAGATTTCATAGCTTGGACCCAATGATGTGCATCTATGTCATTCATTGCCTCCTCATAAGTGTAGGGATCCGATTCAGCCTCTCCTGAGATAGCCTCATAAGTTTCTCCTAAACCTATAAATCTCACAGGAGGCCGAACAATTCTCCCACTACGACGAGGCGCTTGTGTACTAGACATTTCATGAGTAGTATCTTGTGGTGTATCTAATACAACCACTTTTTCCTTAGCTTTATCCAATGGTTGTTGATTTACAGACTCATTCATTTCAGCCAATACAACTCTACTTCTAGGAGTAAAATTATTCATATAGTCATATTCCAAAAATTTAGCATTTGTACTAACAAAAACTTTGTTATCATTTCGACTATAGAATAAATAACTCCTAGTTTCTTTTGGATAACCAACAAGCAAACACACTTCCGATTTTGGTTCCAACTTATCAGGCTTCCCCTTTAGCACATGTGCTGGACAACCCCAAATGTGGAGATACCTCATACTAGGCTTACGCCCACTCCACAATTCCATGGGTGTTTTGGGGACAGATTTTGATGGAACTAAATTCAAAAGATGTATTGCTGTATCTAAGGCATATCCCCAAAAAGAAATTGGTAAAGTTGAATAACTCATCATGGACCTAACCATTTCCAAAAGAGTCCTATTTCTTCTCTCCGCTACACCATTTTGTTGAGGTGTTCCAGGTGCAGTCAATTGGGATATAATCCCATTTTGAATTAGGTAATCCTTGAAATCCCCAAGAAGGTATTCGCCACCTCGATCAGATCGAATGGCCTTTATGCGTTTGCCTAATTGATTCTCAACTTCAGCCCTAAACTCTTTGAACTTGTCAAAGGCTTCGGACTTCCGTCTCATTAGGTACACATAACCATATCTTGAGTAATCATCCGTAAAAGTGATGAAATACTCATAACCTCCTTTTGCTTGGGTTGACATAGGACCACATACATCTGTATGAACTAATTCAAGCAACTCTTGGGCTTTTTTACCTTTTGCATTAAAAGGTCGTTTGGTCATTTTACCTTCCAAACAAGATTCACAAACTGGAAATTCATCAAAGTCCCTGGGCTCTAAGAGTCCATCTTTGATCAGCCTTTGAATTCTGTTTGAATTAATATGACCTAAACGCAAGTGCCAAAGATATGCATCATTTGAAGGAAACTTTCTCTTTAATGATTTTACATGTGAGTTAGTATCTAATTCAGAAGAGCTTTTTCATGCTTAATAGGAGTTAAAATATAAAGACCATCCACAATATTGCCAGAACAGATAAACATTTTATCCTTCTTTATTACAACATTGTCTTTTAGGATAACACAATATCCTTGTTTACCCAAATAAGTTGCAGAAATTAAATTCCTACGCACATTAGGTACAAACAGACAGTCTTGCAATATTAAAACCCTAGTCTCAAAGCACAAATGAACAACACCAACAGCTACAACCGGAATTCTGCTCCCATCAGCCAAAGTTAGAAACAATTCCCCTTCACTCAGTTTTCTGGTCTCCTGAAACCCCTGCAAAGAATTGCAGATATGATTAGTACAACCTGAATCCACACACCAGGAATCAGTGGGATTCTGTACCAAATATATTTCAAGTAGAGAGGAAGTTTTCATACCCTTGTTCTTGGCAGCTTTAAACTTTGGACAATTCCTCTTCTAATGTCCTTTCTCACCACAATGGAAACACTTTCCTTTGAGCTTCTTTCCTTTATCGGCAACCCCTAAGGCAATTTGCTTACCCTCTTACTTAGTGAAGTCCTTCTTCTTCTTCTTACCCTTACCTTTCGGCTTAGATTGTGAAGTAGAAGCTTCACCAACATTGGCTTCAACACTAGAAGTACCTAGGATGCCTTCCGCCGCCACTAACTCATTCATTAATTCAGACAAAGAATAAACCTTTTTGTTCATATTATAATTCAGTCTGAATTCCTTGAATGATTCCGGTAGTGACTGGAGTATCATGTCCACTTGGGACTCTCCATCAATGTCGGCACCTAAAACTTCCAATGTATTCAAATTAGAGATCATTGTAAGACAATGTTCTCTTACTGAACTACCTTCAGCCATCTCGGTATTGTAAATTTGCCTCATGGTTTCTTGCCTTGCTGAACGGCCTTGCTGAACGGCCTTGCTCACCAAACATCTCCTTCAGACTTAGCATAATGTCCGAAGCTAGTTCTACATCCTGCATTTGATGCTGTAGAACATTTCAGATGGACGCTAGGATATAGCACTTGGCCATTTCATTAGATTTCTGCCAACGATCATATCGTTGTTTTTCCTCAAGAGGAGCATCTAATGAAGGAAAGCTAGGACATGGTTGAGTAAGCACATATTTGTGCTCTTCAGCAGTTAAAACAATGTCCAAGTTTCTTTTCCAGTCAACATAGTTGGACCCAGTCAGTTTGTTTTGATTAAGAATAGAAACAAGTGGGCTAAAAGATGCCATGTTCAAATCTGAAAATAATAAACATGAATATTATAAATAAATTTGACATTATCTATTTAGCATATAAGCATATAATATGGAACCTTAATAAAACCATAAAATAATATATGCAACGACAACCCAATCCCATGTTTAAAATTCCTTGGAAGCAAGTAAATTATAAACACTATGATTGATTGAGAACTATTCTCATTATTAGTGCTATCATGATAACTCTTATCAAACACTAATAACATGCCGTTTCTACTTTAGCCTCTAAGTAATAATGACATAGCTTCGAAGGGAGATTAACATTAAACTTAGTCTAGTGTACACCATTGACTGAATTCTATGTGAGTCATAAAGTAACTCCACGGAAGCGTGGTCGTTCTTTATTTAAAAAAACACATATTATTCATCATAAAGAAGTTTAACCTGTAGTACCATGAATTAAACACCCTCCGAAGGGAGTAAGGCATATACGCCAAAGCGAGGTGCTTAATCACACTACAATAAACCGACAATGGAGGCCGTGAGATCCAACCCTTGTATCTCTCTCCCACTAGATGTTTAAAAATAAAGGTTTTTACATATAAAACATGCATAATATAATTACACATAGCCTTGATCTTTTATATATGGAAAAACACTTAGAAAAAATTCTGGATAAACAGTTCTCGATCGATCCTCGACAGATTCTCGATCGATCCAGAAAAGTTCTGCGAAGCTCGACAGATCCTCGATAGATCCTCGATCGATCGAGAAACTTTCTGTTTGCTCGATAGATTCTCAACAGGTTCTCGATCGATCAAGCTTCGCGAATTTTGAATTTTCCAGAATTTTCCAAAAATAGTTTTTTAACGTTTTCATGTACAAAACTACTATCATAAAATCATAATGAACATAAATTGATATCTAAACTGAATATCATTGATGTTATAGCCTTAAAATTCAGTTTAACATACTTAAACTAAAAATTAAACAACATCATAACATCAAAAACAGTTTTTATCAAAAACAATGATTTCAACAACCATGCAGAAAACTATTTTCTAACAACATGAAATCATTATCACTAATTCCAAAACTCAAAACATGTTAAACAAATATGTAATGAAGACCGCTCTGATACCAATTGTTGGAATCATACATGATACGCAGCGGAAGGAAATGTAATGTAAACGGATCTACTTCATACATACAAGTTAACACGTACTACTTAAGTTTCAGAATTAGAGAACAAGAGAGTGTACCTTGGAGCGGTGAATTTCAAAACTTGAAGATGAGAGGAGAGTGTACCACCTTGTGTACCACCTTGTGTTTGTTTGCTTACTTTCTTGCTTGTTTCGCTTCTTGTTTGTTTGCTCGCAGCTTGTTTCTTCGTTTGCATGCCTATCACGCTGATGTACTTTATGCCTATATCATGCACCCTTTGCGCATTTTTCTCCCATTGCTTGTGTGCTAGCTTCTTGTCTTTGCCTTTGCACGTACGCACATGGAGCGAGGACGCTTAGATCTAGGCATAGTCTCCCAAGCGCAAGCAAAGAGGGAGTAGATGCAAACATGTGGATGTAAGCCAAGCGGCCACGATCTGTAGGATTAGAAGTTTCGTCTGTCCCTTTAGTTATGTACTCTTTTAAACCCTTGCCTTCCTCCTCACTTTCTCCCTTAGATGGTTTGTATTAGGTATATCATGTTATGTACCATTTGTCCTCATCTCTAGAGTATGGTGACCTTTGTTTATTTTCCTGCACTTATATTTTAGGCCATGCTCTAGGGATGTAGGCATTTACTTTTCCGCTCTATGTGCTTGCATTGTGCATGATGTATGCATGATGTATGTAAATATATATGCCTGCTCACCCCTATCAATATGATTGTCACAGTCTGTGTCACCTAAAGCAAGTGATGCCTAATTTCCACCATGAAGGTAAGGTGACATGTCGCTAGATTTTCGCCGTGGAAGTCTGACACTTTGCTCGAATGCCTTAGTAAAGTATAGATTGGGACCACACCCATTCAAAAGCGAAACCTCAAAGCCTTGAAAGCCAATGCCAAAATCACGTTTTTACTACAAATTTTTGAAAATTAAAGTTTTATCAAAATAAAGGACTGTCCTTGGACAAGCTTTGTGGGGTGCCTAACGCCTTCCCCATATGTGGTCAAACTTTCGGACCTAAGAATCAAGATTTTTTGCCAACCACATTAGCTTAGGAAAAATTCCATTTTTCTTAACCTAGGATCAATAATAAAATCAACTAGAAACAGGTGACCAATCACACCTTAGAAAAACCTAATGATTGGTGGCAACTCCACTCACCTTTAGTAATCACCTAAAATTTGGCCCAGATTCTTGCCATAACACCAAAGGTAGACTTACCTTCCTCCACAAAGAGAAAGAGAGCACCCGAAGCTCCGTATGAACACACGCACTACACACCACCACCATCATACCATCGAGAGACGGGGCCTTGCACTCGCGAGAGCTGTCACCAGGCTGGTGGTTGAACGAAGGCATGGCGGCAATGGTCTTTCTACTAAGCTTGTCAAGGTCAAGCGTAAACACTTCTAATATGGGAAATTGTAATAGAGGGGACCTATTGCTCATAATCCCATTAATCCACCAGATATCCCTTGGATAGTCTATGCCTATGGCCCAGATGGCTTTGCTCAGGAGCATGTCGTGGCCTACAACCCTAATGTCATGGGCTATCCTTTCCCTCCCAACACTCGAGCGGTAAGTTCTTCCTTCCCTTTGCTCTCTCCATCTCTCTCTCTCTCTCTCTCTCTCTCTCTCTCTCTCTCTCTCTCTCTCTCTCTCTCTTTGCTATTTCTTTTCTTATTTAGTCACTAACCCTTTTTCCTTCTAATTGTAGCCCACTATCCAAAAGCATAAGGAATTGGTATGCTTGGTCGGGAAACTCAAGTTAGAGGTGACCAAAGTAAAAAGTTGTTGAGAAGGAATGTGAAGACGGTTAGGACATATGTGATTTATGTTAAGAACATATGTCAATTTAGAATTGACTAATCCTTTGACAAAACGCACTTTACTTGTAATTGGGTAGATTTAGGATGTGTTTCATACTTCAAGAAACAACGTTTCAAGTTCAAATGTTAAAGCCATGTAAGTCCGTCCAAGAATCAAGTGATGAAGTACTGAATTTTAAAGCTCGACAAATAGTATCTATCAAGGTTTAAAATGCTATTTCAACCTGAAGCTCAATAGCTGCTCAATAGAAAAGCTATCTATCGAGATTTATGAAAAACAGATTTTTAGTTCTGATTTTCATCCAATCCATGAATACATGTTTAGGTTTTCTTTTCTCACAACCATAAATATATATATATATATATATATATAAAGATTATTTTAAGGGCCATAAAATTTTGCACAATTGCACGAGTGTGAAGCAAAGTATTGTTCATGCAAATTGTGATTGGAAACCTAATTTGCCCTAGTTCTCCTATCTCTTGAAAAAGATATTGCATTTATGTGCCGTTGGGTTTTGTGACCAAGCAACTTCGTGATCTTCATCATGTTGATGAATTGAAGAACTTTGCAGCTAACCTCTTTCTCAAGTTGCTGATTAAGTCGTGTACTAGGATCCATGCATCTATTGGTTAGTCACGTATTGGGAGCCGTGCATTAAAAGGAGAGATTGTAACTATAAAATAAGTCCAATTGGGTATTGGAGTAAGCGTTCAATTGTAGGTTGGTATAAGGTACTGAGATTCCTTTACTTGTAATCGCCTGTTGTGATAATAGTGAATTTTCAGGAGTAATGACCTTAAAATCACCCAGTGGTGGATTTTTCTTAGAGGTTTTCTCCATTCGTAAACAAATCATTGTGTCAACTTTAATTTTCACTACATATTTAATTAGTTGGTGATTTGTTTGTGCTGCCACGTATATTGTATGTTAATCTAATTAATTAATCAACTTGGCTAATGTAAGGCTCCTTTTTTGGATAGTACCCAAGCCCAAGTAGAAACAAGGATCTCGGGTCCTTTACTTTTTGTTTGGTGGACTACGCTTGGTTCACCGTAGCTAAATGGGGGCTGATTATGAACCAAATTATGCACAAGTCACATAAATCTCCTCAAGGCAAAAAATATGATTTCTCCTAAGCAATAAAATAACATTATAAGTGTTTTAGTGCCATAAAATGACCCTTTACTCTTACGTAATAAGTAAAATAAGTATTCATAATATTCACAATGAGAAGGAGATTGAAATAGAGTATTTGAGGCTTATCTTTTACTGTGTAAACATTTAAAAGAGTTCCTTCACTTGGTACCCCAAGCGTATTGTCATGGTACACCGGGCATGAAGTCGTGGTTTCTAAAGGTACTAGGCTTGTAAAAGCCCAAAATATTGATTCTCTGAACTATACAATCTTTCTCCATGCTTATTATGCAATAGAGTTTTGTCATCTCCCTTTACCTCTATAAATCCTACATAAGAACATGTTAGGGACATATATTTATGTAATTGGCGTATCCTTTGACAAAACACACTTTACTTGCATTTGGGTAAATCTAAGTAGGTCAAGATGATCATTACAAGTGGTTAAAATGAAGACATGAAGATTACTCAAGAACTGCTCAAGAAAAGTGCGAACTGCTCAAGAAAACTGCAGGTCTCGATACCTCCTCGATAGAAGCTCGATCTGTCGAGATTCATTAAATCTCGATAGATGTCCCGATCGATTGAGCTTACAGGTTTCAGATTATAGCCAGCAACGTTTTTACTCTAAAATGCTAAATTGTTTATGGGTTTGTATAATTCTTATTGGACTAGGAAAGCCCAAGGTTTGTGTAAATCTATTTGGAATAAGAGAGCCCATTAAGCTCCTATTTAAAGGAGGTGGAAAAAGAAAAACCTAACCCTAGAGAGCTTTATAAGTTTTTTTTTTTTTTTTGAAACCCTAGCCTCCCCCTACAGAAGAAAGAGTTCTTACTACGTTTCTTGTACGCCTTTGGGTTTTGTAACCAAGCAAAGTCTCTTGCACTAACATTGAAGATCTTATTGGTGTTTCTATGTGAAGCTGCTGCAAATCAACTACAACAATCAAAGAGTTGCTGTGGAGTTAGTCACGTACTTGGATTCGTGCAAAGGAGTAAGCCGCGTACTGGGATCCGTACAACAAATTGGTTAGTCACGTACTTAGGAGTCGTGCATTGAAAGGAGAAACTGTCACTACAGAGCAAGTCCAATTGGGTATTGGGGTAAGGGTTCAACTGTAGGTTGGTAAGGTACTTGGGATTCCTTACTTGTAATCGCTTGCTATGATAATAGTGAAGTTTCGGGAATGGTGACCTTAAATCACCCGGTGGGGTTTTTGCCATCAGGTTTTCCCCATTCGTAGACAAATCACCGTGTCATTTATTTTCCGCTGCATAAATTAGTTTTGGTGATTTGTTTGTGCTGCCACATGATATTTCATGTTAATTTGATTAATTAATAACTGGGCTAATTAATCAATCTAATTTATCACAAGGGGTCAACGTATTTGTGGCCTGTCAAGTGGTATTAGATCAGGCACACTCTGATTAGGGTTTAATCATTGATGTGTGATCCATCGACCCCTGTTGTCATGGAAACTCTTGATTGTTTTGATTTGTATGATCTTGTGTTGAATGATGATGATGATATTCATGATGCCTATTGCAAGCTTTATAATTTTTGTATGAAATCTCTTGAATGTTCTACAAAATTAAAAGCTAAATTTAAAAAGGTCTAGCTTGAAAAAGATGATTTGATTGCAAAATTGGATGAAGCCACTAATTTGAATGAGAATTTTAAAAATCAAATTTCATCTCAGGTGGACAAAATTAAGAATTTGGAAGAGCAACTAGTTGAATTTAAAACTGAAGTTGAAAAATTAACTAGTGCCAAACTTGCTGTTGAGCCTAACTCAAAAGAAAAGGATTTTTATATTCCCCCATTCAAAAGGAATAATGAAGAGTTGAAGGCTAATATTGCTAGGATAGACAAAGGTAAACAATCTGATGTTAACGCTGAAGTTTCTAAACCTATGTCTAAAACTCCTCCTAGGTTGAATAAAAATTTTGATTTTATCCCTACTTGTCATCATTGTCATATTGTTGGTCATATTAGGCCAAATTGTCCTAAGTTAAGGTCTCTATCAACCTCTAAGGTTAGACCTCCTTCTAGGAAGCCGAGTAGCTCTAAAACTACTCATGTTTGTCACCATTGTGGTGTTTTTGGACACATTCGTCCTAATTGCTTTAAGTTGTATCCTCATAAGCAATTGTCCAAACAGTCATAGGTTTCCTCTCAAGGACCTGCACCTTTGTTTGGAGAGTTATTAAAAGCCTTGAGCTTTTTAACTCAATTTCAGGAGAATTTTAATTCTTCTATGTCCTTTAGTAGTCATACTAGGACACGTGCATTTTCATCTTCAGGGCCAAAGACTCGTGCTGTGTGGGTGAGAAAGGAGCCTAAGACTTAATTGTCTTTTCTATTTGTCCTCTGCTTTAATTCTTTCTATCTAAAGTAGGACTCTCTTTACTTGATTTCTTTTCTGCTTTTGAAATCATGCTTTCATGCATCAGCACCTTTCTATCATGCTCTCATGCATATGCATCTTTCTTTCATGCATTCATGTTGTTTGTCTGTTTTTGTTTGGTTGTTTAGTTTTTATTTTGTTTTTTTTTTCAAAATAAAAAAAAAATTGAAAAATTGAAAAATACAAAAACAGTGTGTTTATGTACATTGGTTCTTGTGAACCTTAAAATGGCCATTGAAAAAGAGTTTTCTAAACTTTGTATCATTTGTAGCTTAGATGAGCATTCTTCTGCACAACTAAGCAAGTGACCTTTGTAGCTCTTGGTGTGTGATGAGTAAGGTTAAGTGATCTCTTCTACTTAACACTCGTATCACTCTTTTTGACGGGTAGGACTAGAAAATCCTAAGAGAAAGGCATAAATAACCATCTCACCACTGTTATTCGCCAATCATGATATGACATCTGTATGCTTCGGCATAGCAAAAGTGTAATGTCAATGACATCTGTATGCTTCGGCATAGCAAAAGTGAAATGTCAAAAGCTTAACATAATTGGGTATTTCTTTTCTTTCTCTTATATGCCTATGCATGATATGCTTAATAAAAGAAAATATGCAAAGAAATAAAAAGCAAAAAGATCAAAATGCTTTAAAATATGGTTGCAAGCGTGTTTTCTAGGAGATGTGGGAGTTATAGGATGTACCTCGAAGGTGATAGTCCCCATCAAACAGTTATGATTGTGTGTGAGTTAAAGTGATTTTCTCATATCTCAAATCGTCATAACTTTGAGACACTTATGCAATCTTGCGATGTTTTCACACACAACACGCAATATTCTTTGCTATTCTTGATACATGTGCAGGTACAATGTGATTTGGCCATCACAAGGTTTACATGCGTTAATGTATGCTCACTAAACTGTCATAACTCATTTTTGAAATATAAAATTGGTTAGATTTGTTTTGTGTGTGTGTGTGTGTGTTTTGGATCAACATGCATGACATTTTTCTTGTTAAGAGATGTGTTTGAGGGGTTGATATGTTGTTTGGTTCTTTGGTTGAGTTGCATGCTTGATTGCATTCACATCTGTATTTTTCTCTTCTTGAAAAATTGCTTTTAAGCCATCTCGACACCTCTTGATACCTGGCTTATCTGGTGAGATCTTCAGTTTCATCTTATCGCAATCTCGACACCTCTCGATAGCTAGGAGGATCGATCGAGGAAGTTTCTGTCTGCTCGATAGATCTTCGACACCTTCACGATCCATCGAGGTTGGCTCGATAGCTTCTCGACACCTCCCGATCGATCGAGATACCCATGCATGTATTTCATCTTTCTTTGTTTTGCATGTTTTTCCCTTTGTGTCCATAACATCTTGTTGTTCTTTCTCTTGTAGGTCTATGGTTCCTTGTTCTCCTCGTTCCCTCTATATTTGTTTTGTCTTTCTTCGGTCAAGTCTTTTGGTTTTTTATACCCTT
Organism: Castanopsis chinensis; assembly: GCA_032878915.1. Taxonomy (NCBI): domain Eukaryota; kingdom Viridiplantae; phylum Streptophyta; class Magnoliopsida; order Fagales; family Fagaceae; genus Castanopsis; species Castanopsis chinensis. The sequence goes on from JAVQMG010000102.1 coordinate 3,941,641, forward strand.
TGACAATCGTGTCAAAAAGGGGGAGAAATTTAAGAATTGAATGTCATTCCTCAGAGGGAGTAATAGACTTGGGGGGAGAACTTCATGTTAAAGGGAGGAAAGTCTTTGTTGTAACTAACTTAGGGGGAGCGTTATTTTGATACACATTGATATTGATATATTTTTGCGTTATGTATGTTTTAGTTTTGTAACCATTTTTACATACATGATGCTTATCAAGTAGTATATGTGATGATGTTTGTGTTTCACTCTTTATCTCACATGTGTTGCTTCTTTTCTCTACTTATACACATGTTTCTTATTTATCCAACTTGTCATTGTTTTCCACATGGTACCTTGATGTGTTTTGTTTAGTGCCTTTCAGGAAAGACAAGTTAAAGCCAAGTCAAGATTCCGAACCTTCTTCTTGCAGCACCTTCCAAGGTTCAAATCTTTTAGACTAAGGCTTATTTATTCTTGAGTAGAATGTATTCTAGGACACTCAATGTACTTTTGTGGTTTTGTCATGGATTGCTAAAGGGGGAGATTGTTGGGGACATATTTTTATGTAAGTGGCATATCCTTTGACAAAACGCACTTTACTTGCATTTGGGTAAATCTAAGTAATTTCAAGATGATCATTACAAGTGGTTAAATTGAAGACATGAAGATTACTCAAGAACTGCTCAAGAAAAGTGCAAACTGCAGGTGTCGATACCTCCTCGACAGAAGCTCGATCTGTCGATATTCATTAAATCTCGACAGATGTCCCGATCGATCGAGCTTACGGGTTTCAGATTAAAGCCAGCAACGTTTTTACTCTAAAAGGCTAAATTGTTTATGGGTTTGTATAATTCTTATTGGACTAGGAATGCCCAAGGTTTGTGTAAATCTATTTGGAATAGGAGAGCCTATTAAGCTCCTATTTAAAGGAGGTGGAAAAAGAAAAACTTAACCCTAGAGAGCTTCATAAGGTTTTTTTTTTATTTTTTGAAACCCTAGCCTCCTCCTATAGAAGAAAGAGTTCTTACTGTGTTTCTTGTACGCCTTTGGGCTTTGTAACCAAGCAAAGTCTCTTGCACCAACATTGAAGATCTTATTGGTGTTTCTATGTGAAGCTGCTACAAATCAACTACAACAATCAAAGGGTTGCTGTGGAGTTAGTCACGTACTGGGATTCGTGCAAAGGAGTAAGCCGCATACTGGGATCCACGCATCAAATTGGTTAGTCACGTACTTGGGAGTCGTGCATTGAAAGGAGAAACTGTCACTACAAAACAAGTCCAATTGGATATTGGGGTAAGGGTTCAACTGTAGGTTGGTAAGGTACTTGGGATTCCTTGTTTGTAATCGCTTGCTGTGATAATAGTGAAGTTTCGGGAGTGGTGACCTTAAATCACCCGGTGGGGTTTTTGCCGTCAGGTTTTCCCCATTCGTAAACAAATCACCGTGTCATTTATTTTCTGCTGCATAAATTAGTTTTGGTGATTTGTTTGTGCTGCCACGTGATATTGCATGTTAATTTGATTAATTAATAATTAGGCTAATTAATCAATCTAATTTATCACAAGGGGTCAACGTATTTATGGCCTGTCAAAACACACTATACAATACACATATCTTCAAGTAATTATTAGTTTCTTAGATTAGGATGTACATTTTAACACATAAACATATATATAAATGAATTTCATGAGAATGATTCAGCCACAAGGATCCTAGCCCAATTCTCCCAAACTTAGTGCTTTTGCACAAGACTTGTGGGATTTGGAACTCAAGTCCAAGTGGCTTTGCTTGGGCATTGCCTTCCAAGATAGTTAGGTGAGGAGGATTTTTGTGGGAGAGAGTGATATCTGATGTGTGCATGTTTTGGCGTATGTTTCTTTGGAGGCTAAGTGATATTTTAAATGATCTCAAGGATATGGGACAAATTCCTCCACCTTGGCTCTCTTATTTATTTATTTTTTATTTTTTGTTACTGACTTGCAATATAGTGTTTCTATTGATTTTCTTCAAAATATATTCAAGGTCCGCAACACAATAGGCTTTAGCCCCCAAGACATGAGGCAGTTATTAAGTCATGCTTGATCCACCTTCTCTTAATGCTACTGTGGAACTTCTATCCATTTTCCTAATGCCTCCATTTTTTTTTTCTTTGAACCATTTTACTTTGTTGGATCCATGGAAATACTTTGCCTTTGCTAGAACCAAAGGTCTACTAGGCTTTGTTGGAATTGAGGGCGTACTCAGCTTTGTTGAAATAAAGGATCTCCTCAGCTTTGTTGGAATAAAGGATCTCCTTAGTTTTGTTGGGATCAAGGATCTCCCAAGCTTTACTTTCCTGTAGTCAGGGATCTCCTAAACTTTTCTGGAATTAAGGATGTACCCAGCCTTGCTGAAATAAAAGATCTCTTCAGCTTTGTTGGGATCAAGGATCTCCTAGGCTTTACTGGGATCAAGGATCTCCTTGGCTTTGCTTCCTGGAGTCAAGGATCTCCTAGGCTTTGCTTGGATCATGGAACTACTCCATTTTGCTAAATCCATAGGCAAAGCTAAGGAACTTGTCCATTTCACTAAACTGCGCCATATGATATTATTATCAAGTTGCTGCAAAATTATTTAGCCCCACAACGTGAGGCAATTGCTTTTGCTATGTAATTTACATGTCATCAAACTTCTTTGATTCGCTTACTTCTCTCTCTTCTTTTTCTTTTTAAACAAATGAAACAATATCATGATTTTTTTTTTTATATAAAGAAAATACATTAGCCCCCCAAATGTGGGGCTATTGTTTTATTATGCAGCTCATACAATCTTCATTTCATCAATCTCTATATTTTTTTTTTTTATTTGCTCACTTCTTCATTTTTTTAGCAATGAGGCAATGTTATGATTGTTTAAATATTACAACATGACCCCCCCCCCCTTTTTTTAAGAGAGTAGGGCAATTTATGTTCAAATTGTAAAATGGAGAAAATAATGACGCATAAAACTTAACTTGTGTTGGGAAGTTCCCCAAAATTCCATATAGAGTCTCTTGGTGGGATGCTCTTTGGAGGAACCCACACTTTAAGAAAAACTTTCCTTCCTCTTGGTGTTTCCTAGCTTTAGAGCCATGCTTGGGAAGGGACTGCTTCTTCCCCTCCTTTTTCCCAGTCCCCAGTGGAGTTTCTAAAATGTGAGGGTCCTTTTTTAGATAGTACCTAGGCCAAGTAGAAACAAGGATCCCGGGCCCTTTACTTGTTGTTTGGTGGACTGGGCTTGGTTTACTGTAGCTAAATGAGGGCTGATTACGAACCAAGTTATGTGCAAGTCACATAAATCTCCTCAAGGCAAAAAATGTGATTCCTCCTAAGCAGTAAAATACCATTATAAGTGTTTTAGTGCCATAAAATGACCCTTTACTCTTACAAAATAAGTAAAATAAGTATTCATAATATTCACAATGAGAAGGAGATTTAAATAAAGTATTTGAGGCTTATCTTTTATTGTGTGAACATTTAAAAGAGTTCCTTCACTTGGTACCCCGGGCGTACTGTCATGGACAAATGCTGGCGTAGCTTCATATTAAAGACTCTTGATGTGACTGCATTGCAAAGATAAGTGTTGGTGCATCTTAATTACCAATACAAAGGACAGTACAACTTCAAAGTCAAGTACTTGTAATAGCATCATTGTATCATGAACACCAGTGATAACATTGTTGCTCAGATGACTGCCGCAATGAGAACGTCAAGGATGGATATCACTAAGAGGTTGTTGTTGCAAGGCAATAATTTGATAATATCGAGACAAATTAGGGTTTTCATAAAAAGGGTTGCATCACTAAGGAGGCAACCAAAGACGAGGAGTTGTATTTTTCCTTGGAGTTAATTAAAGAGGCAACCAAAGAATTCTAGGTGTAAAGGGGGAAAATTCTCGACCTATCACAAGTTGACACATCATACTACCAAGTCCACAAAGTATGGCCAATTATAAAGCGTCATGTATTACTATTAGGTTTTGCTATCACTATTCAGAAACCAACAAAAATTTTCCAAGTGTTGTTGAAATAGGGACATAAAATGCATGCAAAAACTAGTCACAAATCGACACATGTCAACACTGACGTAAGCAGCCAGGCATGTGTAAGTGATGATAGAGGCAATCCAATCGGGTGCTGACATGTGTCACCTTGAAAATCAAAACACTTTGGCTAGTCGAAAGATGCCACGTGTCTGGAGAAAAAAAGTCTTAAAGCTCCTCTAATCAGACTATGACACATGTCGCCAATCAGACTTAGTCATATGTCGCTCACCCACCTGCAAAATCCTAAAATTAGGAGCCTTTCTAAGGCATTACTACACACCAAGACACCAACACATCTTCAAACACACCAAGACATCTAGAGCACAAGTAGCATCAAAGAAGATTCAGAAGCACTCAGAAGTACTGAAGCTCTACTGGAATCAATCCCTGAAGCCCCCAGGAACTTCAACCTCAAATGCAAGGAACATTCAAAGTAGAATCATCAAAACTACTTGCCTAGATTTTAAAGTTTGCTGGAATCAAGCCCAAAAGCCTCCAGAAACTTCAACAAACCACAAATCAGCGAAGCTATATGAATTTAAGCCTCCAAAGCACCAAAAAACTTCCACCACAAACCTTTGAAGATGAAGAACACATGAAGAACACGAATAACATGAAGAACAAAGGATTTCTAGCAAGCTCATAGTCAAACATTCATTGTAATTCTGTTTCAAAGATCTTTAATCCATTCCTCAAACAAATTGAAGGATATTTGGTATTCAAATCAAAATCACATTACCATAATTCTAATCAATAAATCTTTCAAGGAGATCAAATCAGAGGATCGCTATTTTGTGATTTCAGAGAATTGTACCACATATTCTTTAATACAAATTCGCATTTGTGAAATTATTTTACTTGTTTGACTTTATTTTAAACAAGAAATTTAGTCATCCATACCAGGCATAATTTCACATTTGTTAGAATCAAAGAATTAAAAGGTTGACCCTTATCATCAAATCAGTAGTGATGGGTAGATTGATTAAAAGGGGATTGTTTACACTATAACGTTAGGTTGCCTATGATTGGTATTTAAGTGCAAAAGGCATGGTTTTAAACCTTAATTCGTGTAGATTCATTTACGTTCTTCATTGGGTTATATGCATATTAATTCCTAGATTGCAAACTCTAATTCAAGGAAAACATGGCTTTTACTTTTCTTGGTGGTTATATAGTTTAGATGGGCTTAGTATTTTTTACTTTGGGACTATAAAGCCACGAATTACAGTTAAGAACAAAGCCACTGTGTGCTATCTAGATTAAGCAACGGATCACAAAAACTTTCTAGAATAAAGCCACGGGTTTACAAAGTTTGATTATGTACATGGCTTTTACACTTTCTTTGGATTATATATGTATGTGTGTGTGTGTGTGTGTGTGTGTGTGTGTGTGTGTGCATTAAATCCTACAGTTTTGTATTCTAGAACAAAATTCAAGATTATAAAGCTTAAATCATGTATAAGGGTTTACTTTTTGTTGGGGCATATATAAAATCCTGAGTTTACAATATATTGGTTACTGCCCCTAAGGTTTGATAAACTCAAGGAAACATTTTTGGGTAGAGATTCCTTGTATCAGTGTTATTAATTGGTTCATCAAAGTACAAGTCTCTTGAAACAAGTTGTATAGTTCAACAAGCTTTATATTTTGTAGATGATATTAAGTAATTTTCATGATTGAATATAGGTCCTATTTATGACTATTTTTAGACTATTTGGAGGGTGTTTTAGTTAGACTTTTAGATTAATTCAAGTATTGTAAGTAATTATGTATAATATGCACAAGTTTTATTCTTTAGGTTCTTAGAAGTCAAAAGTTTTCAAAAGTTATGTTTTTAAGCTTACGTTTTCTAAAGTTTATCAAAAGAAATTTTTATTTCATTGAAAGAGAAACTTTGAATTTTAAATAACATTTTGAACATCTAAATCTCATTTAAAAGATTATGTCTAAATGAAACTATTTTCAAAAAAGGATTAAGTTTCAAGATAAGTTTTCTAAAAAGGTTCTTGTTCTTTTTGTTTAAAACCAAGTGATTTCAAAGTCATATTCTTATTTTCCAAATGGTATTTAAAACATTTCTTTTAGCAAATTGAATTTTTAGATTTACCCAATAATTGTATAATACTTATACAAACTCCTCAATTCCTACTCATTCCCTAATAGAGTCAAGCATCATTTGACTTGTGTTTGAATTAAATATTGTGATATTAATATTCCTTTATATTTGGAATAATTGTTGATGATGCAAGGAAAATTAGTAGGCTGGATGCTTTGGGCTTCAAAGGACTAGTGACTGCTTGGAAATCCTGAAAAAAGAACACACAATCAAAGGTGACCAAGGTGGACCGGCCAAGAACCCTCTGATACCAAATTTAGTTTCTTTCTTTTATTCTAGAATTCCAACTTTTTAAGAGTTGCTTTGTACTTACCTTCATCTAGTCTGAATGGGCGTTTATATAGAGTGCTATCGAAACAGTTATTTGATTTGTAACTTCCCCTGTATTTGAGGAGGTCAGAGGGTTCAAGGATAACTTCCACAACCGCTATGGGAGTTATATTTTATCTTTATATTTTATAACTGCCATTAGAAGTTGAATACTCAGTTAGAAGATACAGTGACGAACCGAGGTCTTACTTGTGCCTTGGGATAATGACACGTGGCTCGCTTTGCTAGTTTTTGTGGATAAATTTCCATGGAATTATCCCAAGTGTTAAGGGGTCGTCCATGTGCTCCCTCACGCCCATGGAAAACTACTCAATAGGATGATTAAAAGTCGTTGTTGTAGAAAATGAAGATTGTAAGGATTTGATGTTGCTTAGCTTTCCTTAAAATGATGATAAACATAAGTTGATTCTTGGTTGTTGAGTAAATTAAAATCTTCAACCTCTTTTGCAAGAAATGAAGTCTGCACGGCATTGTCCATCTTCTATAGACATTCTCTCACATTTCTAAAGAATGCTTAGCATCAGTTATCTCCTAGGGGCATCTACTTGTACCTTGCAAGTCTAAGCTACATTGTCTCTCTTCTAGGTTGTGCCAGTTCATAGCTTTGAAATTTGATCCACATCATCTCCTTTTTGCGTGGTTTTATTTCACATCATGTCTCTAAAATCTAGATGATGCTAACTTCCTCCAAAATGGTAATAGATCATATATATGAATTCGGTGTTGCATCATCTTGTTGGAAAATCTAGTTTTGTATCTCATATAAAACACACAGTGGAAGCAACAAACATGGATTTATTTCATTCATGATTGATAACATACACTATGTAAATTTCAGAATTTAAAAACAAAATAGCGTACCTTGGTGTGCCGAAATCCAAAACAAAAGATTAGAAATACTTTGAAACACTTTTAACTTTCATTCCAATTCCACTTTACGCCAAGAAGTGTGGTCTCTCAATCAGTTTTTAAGGGAGAATAATTGAGTAGCTTCACTTACACATACATACTATTTCACAATGATGTCTCTCTTTCACTAAATAAAAAATTATATATGTTTCTCCGTTTATAACTAACTGATTATCTAATTGGGCAGGCCTATTGCGCCTTTCCAATTGGGCTTTAGTGTGTGGCTTGGAATGGGACCAAAATGGACTAATAGGACACTAGCTCCAATGGGCCATGGGCATTTCTATCAACTCTTAACAAGTTTAAAGTTACCTTTAATTATATTTAATACCACTATATAAATATAATTGCACTCTAGGTCTTATTAATAAATTATATCCCAAGACTTTATTATACATGCAACCCCTTCATAAAATATTCGTCGTAATACAAAGTCATGAATGTAGACTGCCACTTTGAAGATTACAACATCTTAATCCTTGAGTACCCAATTTAATCCTATAAATTATTCATCATATATTTATGAAATCCAATTTCATAAATATATACCTTAGTAACTCCTTACTAAAGTGGTTAGACCTAACACTCTGAATAACCAAACACATTAAACTTATCTTAAGGGAATATTTTAGATCTCTGTTCAGAGATTGTGAATTCCATCTTGAGAATATATGTTCCATCAATACTAAATGTGGTTGCCTAATATACTGAGGTTTTGATCATGACTTTAAATCTCACTCCTAATATATCAAAGCAACCTACACCTCATGATCAGGTCCATTATTCTCTAAGAATTAAGAATTCATGCAAATAGAAGTCGTGAGATTTATTATTCATTTGACAGTCGTTAGGAGAATAATAAATCTCACAGCGGTCTAGTTCAATATGTCTTAACTCTTAAAACATATCAACATACCCACTAGAAGTCTCCACTTCCACGACCAAGATAAATCATCTTAGTTGATATGTTATAGTATTTGCAGATGAAATGCCTAATTTCATCACCGACTACGAATTATAATTCTGAATTTAGAAAGAACTTGTGATTTATATCTTCTATGGCTTTTCACATAAATCACATACTATGCATCTCATGAACTATTTGATAATGTCCAAATATTCATGTTACCATTATTTTAGATAATAGTAAAAAAAAACTTTATTAATCATTACATTAAGTCATACATAATATCATACATAGCATCATACAATAGGATTTAAGGGCACACATCATAACAATCTCCCATTGTATAAAGGATCTAATCTAACTCCCATTCCCTCCAAATGTGACTCAAAAGTCCTTTGTGACAAGGTTTTGGTAAATGGATCTGCTAAATTACTTGTACTACCAATCTTTGCTACTACTACTACATTTCCTCGAGCAACAATGTCTCGAATAATGTGATACTTTCTCTCAATGTGCTTTCCTTTCTTATAATTCCTTGGATCTTTGGATCGTGCAACCGTTCCACTGTTGTTGCAAAACAATGTGATGGCAACTTGCTCCATTCTCACAATACCAAGATCAGGAAGGAATTTCTTGAGCCAAATAGCTTCCTTTGCCGCCTCATAAGTAGCAACATATTCAGCTTCCACTGTGGAGTCCGCAATGCAAGATTGCTTAACACTCCTCCAACTTATGGCTCCACCTCCAAAGGTGAACACACAACCTGAAGTGGACTTTTTGAAATCAAGATCTGACTGAAAATTTGAATTTGTATAAGCAATGGGACTCAAATCCTCACTTTGGTAAATAAGCATATAATCTATCGTTTTCTGTAGATACTTGAGAATATGCTTTACAGCTTGCCAATGTTTAAGTCCTGGATTTAATTGATATCGGCTGACTATGCCAACTAAATAACAAATATCTAGTCTAGTACATAGCATGGTATACATGAGACTTCTCACTGCAGAAGCATAAAGAACTTGTCTCATCATATTTTCTTACTCAAGAGTCTCAGGCCATTGGTCATCAGACAAAGGAACTCCATGTCTAAAAGGAAGTAACCCTTTCTTGGAGTTTTACATGCTAAACCGTTCTAGAACCTTATCTATATACCCAGTTTATGATAAACCTAACATCTCATTCTTGCAATCTCGCCAAATCTTGATTCCTAGAATAAAGTTAGCTTCACCCAAGTCCTTCATTTCAAATTGGCTTGACAACCAAACATTTACCGATGACATTACCCTTACATTATTTCCAATGAGTAGAATATCATCAACATAAAACACTAGGAACATTACTTTTGTATCTATGTCTTTTGTACATGGTTCATCAAGATTTTGTTCAAAACCAAATGATTTGATTGTTTGATCAAATCTAATGCTCCATGACCTACATGCTATTGGAAAAACTGGTTTTGTATCTCATACAAAACACACAACGGAAGCAACAAAAATAGATCTATTTCATTCATGATTAATCACATGCACTATGCAAATTTCAGAATTTAAAAACAAGATAGCGTACCTTGGTGTGGAGAAATTCAAAACAAAGATTAGAAGCACTTGGAAACACTTTTAATCTTCAATCCAATTCCACTTTACGTCCAAGAAATGTGGTATTTCAATCAGTTTCCAAGGGAGAATGAAAGTGTGCCTCACTCTCTCTCTTTTTCTTTTTCTCTATGCTTATAAAAAATTTTGTATGTTTCTCCCTTCATAACTAACTGATTATCTAATTGGGCTGGCCTATTGGGCCTTTCCAATTGGGCTTTTCCAATTGGGCTTTAGTGTGTAGCTTGGAGTGGGACCAAAAGGGACCAATAAGACACTAGCTCCAATGGGCCTTGGGCTTTTCCGTCAACTCTTGAGAAGTCCAAATTTACCATTAATTATATTTAATGCCACTTTATAAATATAATTGCACTCTAGGCCTTATTAATAAATTATATCCCAAGACTTTATTATACACACAACCCCTTCATAAAATATTCGTAATAATACAAAGTCATGAATATAGACTGCCACTTTGAAAATTACTACATCTTAATCCTTGAGTACCTGTTTTAATCCTTTAAAGTTATTTATTATATATTTATGAAATCCAATTTCATAAATATATACTTTAATAATTTCTTACCAAAGTGGTTAGGCCTAACTCTCTGAATAACTAAACCCATTAAACTTATCTCAAAGGAATATTTTATATCTTCGTTAAAAGATTATGAATTCCATCTTGAGAATATATGTTCCATCAACACTAAATGTGGTTGCCCAACATACTGAGGTTTTGACCATTACTTTAGATCTCACTCCTGATATATCAAAGTAACATACATTTCATGATCAGGTCCATTATCCTCTCAGGATTAAGAGTTCATGTAAATAGAAGTCATGAGATTTATTATTCATTTGACAGTCGTTAGGAGAATAATAAATCTCACAGCGGTCCAGTTCAATATGTCTTAACTCTTAAAACATATTAACACATCAACTAAAAGTCTACACTTCCATAATCAAGACAAATCATCTTAGTTGATATGTTATAGTCTTCATAGATGAAATGCTCAATTTCGTCACCAAATACAATTTTGAGTTTACAAAGAGCTTGTGATTTATTTCTTCTATGATTTTTCACATAAATCACATACTATGCATCTCATGGACTATATGATAATGTCCCAATATTCATGTTGCCATTATTTTAGAAAATAATAAAACAAATTTATTTATGATAATATTAAATCATACATAATGTCATACATAGTATCATATAGTAGGATTTAAGGGCATATAACCTAACAGATGCTTGCTTAAGTCCATTAATGGACCTTTTCACTTGCATACCATATGCTATTGGTTCTTCGCTATGAAACTTTCTAGTTGCATCATATAGATTTCTTCTTCAAGATTGCCACTAAGAAATAGAGTCTTGACATACATTTGCCAAATCTCATAATCTTAATGAGCAGCAATGGATAAGAGAATTATGATAGATTTAAGCATGGCTACTGGCGAAAAAATTTCATCATAGTCAATACCTTCTTTTGTGTATACCCTTTTGCCACTAGTCGTGCTTCAAAGGTTTCAACCTTTTCATCTATCTCTCTTTTCCTCTTATAAACCCATTTGCAACCAACAAGTTTAATGTCATTAGGCGCCTTTACAGGATCTCATACTTGATCGGAATACATAGAATCCAATTCAGATTTCATAGCTTGGACCCAATGATGGCATCTATATCATTCATTGCCTCTTCATAAGTGTAGGGATCCAATTTAGCCTCTTCTGAGATAACTTCATAAGTTTCTTCCAAACCTATAAATCTTATAGGAGGCTCAACAATTCTCCCACTACAACAAGGCATCTGTGTACTAGTCATCTCATGTGTAATGTCTTATGATGTATCTAATACATCCACATTATCTCTAGTTTCATCCATTGGTTGTTCAACAACAGGTTCATTCATTTCAGCCAAAACAACTCTAATTCTAGGAGTATAATCATTCATATAGTCATTTTTCAAGAATTTGGCATTTGTGCTAACAAACCCTTTATTATCCTTATGACTATAGAATAAACCTCCAACAGTTCTTTTTGGATACCTTACAAAGAATACCACTTTTGTTTTAGACTGTAACTTGTTAAACTTTCCTTTCAACACATGTGCTGGACAACCCCAAATATGGAGATGTCTCATGCTAGGCTTACGCCTAGTCCTTAACTCTACAGGTGTTTTAGGAATAAACTTCGAAGGTACTAAATTCTAAAGATACATTGCAGTACTTAAGGCATATCTCCAAAAGGAAATTAGTAGAGTCGAATAACTCAACATGGATCTAAACATATCTAAAAGAGACATGAAAAGGGTCAAAAACAGGAGAAGGAACAGAGAAGTGGCATAAGAACCTCATGATAGAAGAAGGGAAAATGAGCTTATCACGGGTCTCCGTATTCTTATGCACATCTATGATGGAAAGGATAAAATGAGAGAGAAATTCAATGGTGAGATGCTCAATGAGGAACAAAAAAAATCGAGCATAAGGCTCTGTAATAGAGTTATAGTGAGAAAGAGGATGCAAAACAAATTTCATAATCATGTTAATAAACCTAGGACCTTTAGCAAAAGGAGAGTAGGAAGTGAACTGACGATCACCACACTCAGAAGGACGCTCATAAAAATGGAAATAAACTCATTTTTAGACACAATCTTAAGAAGCTCAGAACCAGGGTAGTTAGGATGCTACCATAGGGACATGGAGCTCGCAGACTACAAGAGCAGAGTGACCACGATGCGCGTACCTTGAACATGACTAGAAAACTGAGGTACTATATAATCAAATCCATGCATGTTGGAGTAGAACTCTTGGATCAGCACGGATGGACATGTAACCGGGACATCACAAGTGACCGGTACATCACAATGGATAGGTCAGTGTCAGAGAAGTCTGACAAAATGACTTGGCACTCCAAATAAATGCCTAATCTAGAAAAGTACTTCGAAAAGTTCTCCGAAAAGTCCTTTCGGGCTTTATCATCATGGAACCGAACATGAGAACAAGTAGGATCAGAAGAAGTAGATGCCTTGGAATGAAGAGAATTTCGGGGCGGAACAGACTTACATTTAGGTTCCATAGAAATTGACTAATGTAAACTAGAGAGAGAGAGAGAGAGAGAGAGAGAGAGAGAGAGAGAGAGAGAGAGAGAGAGAGAGAGAGAAAGAGAATCAGAAGAGTCCCAAGAAGTTAAATATATCAAAATATATTGAAAAGAAAGGACGTATGCAAGGGAATGCATGAACGTATGACATGCACTAGAAAAAAAATATCATAGGCTCAGCCCAAACCAATCCCATCAAAACACAATCAGTTAACACAAATAACACACATCTAAAATGCATGATAATGTAGTTATCATGCAAATCAGATGCGATGCATGAAGTTTTAAGATTAAAACTACACAAACCATCCCAAAATTTTGGCAAAAACCTCTTTGATTTTGAAAAACCCTAAAAATTTTCAAAAAACCCAAAAACTTAGGTTAAAAAAAATGAAATGCATAAGTATAAGGGATTAGAACATATATGAAGTGTTTAAAAAATTGATTAAGGCCAAAAAAATTTTGGGGAAGAGGTCTGAAGATAGTGAGAGAGGTATGGGAGGTGAAAAGGTTGAGAGAGATCGAGAGAAATTGAGAGAAGTGAGGTCGGAATCGCGATTGCCCTTTATATAGCCCTACGATAATTCTCAACAGATCAAGAGGTGTCAAGGGGTGTCGAGCTTTTAAAAGATTCGACAGATGCAGCTATCGAGTAGGTGTCCATAGCAAAGATAAGCTCGATCGATCAAGGAGCTATCGAGCAGGTGTCAAGGAGACAGGAACTTTCTCAATGGATCGAGGAGCTATCGAGAAGGTGTCAAGGTTTCGATAAGAAAAACGTGAAGTTCTCGATAGATACACCATGTGTCGAGCGGTGTCATGGAGCTGTTGAGATTACTTTAAAACCATTTTTTCAAGAAGAGAAAAACACACACATGAATGCAATCAAGAATGCAACTCAACCAAAGATCCAAACAACATTTTGATCTCTCAAAAACATCTTTCAATAAGAAAAATCTCAGGCATTTTGATCCAAAACACACACACACACACACTAAACAATTCTAACCAATTTTATATTTCAAAAACAAGTCATGAAAATTTAGTAAGTATACATTAACGGGTCTCCGTATTCTTATGCACATCTATGATGGAAAGGATAAAATGAAAGGGAAAGTCAATGGTGAGATGCTCAATGAGGGACAATATAAATCGAGCACGAGGCTCTATAATAGAGTTATAGTGAGAAAGAGGATGCAAAACAAATTTCATAACCATGTTAATAAACCTAGGGCCTTTAGCAAAACGAGAGCAGGAAGTGAATTGACGATCACCCCACTCGGAAGGTCCCACACAAAAATGGAAATAAGCTCGTCTTTAGACACAATCTTAAGAAGCTCACGACCAGGGTAGTTAGGATGCGCTACCCTATGGACATGGAGCACGTCGACTACAAGAGCCGGAGTGATCATGATGCACATACCTCGAATGCAAGTCGAAAACTGAGGTACTGAATAATTGAATCCATGCTTGTTGGAGTAGAACTCCTGGATCTGCACAGATGGACATGTGACCGGGACATCACACAGTGACTCCCAACCCTGACTTTAAATGACAGTGGATAGGTCAGTGTCAGAGAATTCTAACAAACTGACTTGGCATTCTGAATGAATGACTCATCTAGAAAAGTTCTCTGAAAAGTCCTTGCAGGCTTTATCATCATGTAATCGGACATGAGAACAAGTAGGATCAGAAGCAGTAGATGCCTTGGAATGAAGAGGATTCTGGGACGGAACAGACGTACATTTAGGTGCCATAGAAACCGACAAATGTAAACAAGAGAGAGAGAGAGAGAGAGAGAGAGAGAGAGAGAGAGAGAGAGAGAGAGAGAGAGAGAATCAGAAGAGTCTGAAGCAAGTCAAATATATCAATATATATTGAAAAGAAAGGACGTATGCAAGGGAATGCATGAACATGTGACATGTACTAGGAAAAAAACATCATGGGCTTAGCCTAAACCAATCCTATTAAAACACAATCAGTGAACACAAATAACACACATCTAAAATGCATGATAATGTAGTTATCATGCAAATTAGATGCAATACGTGAAGTTTTAAGATAAAAACTACACAAACCATCCCAAAAATTTGGCAAAAACCTCTTTGATTTTGAAAAACCCCAAAAATTTTCAAAAAACCCAAAAACTTAGATTAAAAAAAAAATGAAATGCATGAATATGAGGGATTAGAACACATACCAAGTGTAGAAAAACCTGATTAAGGCCAAAAAAACTTTGGGAAAGAGGTTTGAAGATAGTGAGAGAGGTTTGGGAGGTGAAAAGGTTGACAGAGATCGAGAAAAATCGAGAGAAGTGAGGTCTGAATCGCGATTGCCCCTTATATAGCACTTCGGTAATTCTCGACAAATCAAGAGGTGTTGAGGGGTGTCAAGCTTTTAAAAGATTCAACAGTTGCAGTTATCGAGCAGGTGTCCATAGCAAAGATAAGCTCGATCGATCGAAGAGCTATCGAGTAGGTGTCAAGGAGACAGGAACGTTCTCAATGGATCAAGGAGCTATCGAGAAGGTGTCGAGGTTGCGATAAGAAAAATGTGAAGTGCTCGATAGATAAGCTATGTGTCGAGAGGTGTCAAGGAGCTGTTGAGATTACTTTAAAAACATTTTTTCAACAAGAGAAAAACACACACATGAATGCAATCAAGAATGCAACTCAACCAAAGATCCAAACAACATTTTGATCTCTCAAAAACATCTCTCAATAAGAAAAATGTCAGGCATTTTGATCCAAAACACACACACACTAAACAAGTCTAACCAATTTTATATTTCAAAAACAAGTCATGACAGTTTAGTGAGTATACATTAACAGGTCTCCGTATTCTTCTGCACATCTATGATGGAAAGCATAAAATGAGAGGGAAAGTCAATGGTGAGATGCTCAATGAGGGACAACAGAAATCGAGCACGAGGCTCTGTAATAAAGTTATAGTGAGAAAGAGGATGCAAAACAAATTTCATAACCATGGTAATAAACCTAGGACCTTTAGCAAAAGGAGAGCAGGAAGTGAACTGACAATCACCCCACTTGAAAGGTCGCTCACAAAAATGGAAATAAGCTCATCTTTAGACACAATCTTAAGAAGCTCATAACCAGGGTAGTTAGGATGTGCTACCCTAGGGACATAGAGCACGTCGGTTACAAGAGCCGGAGTGACCACGATGCGCGTACCTCAAACGCAAGTCAAAAACTGAGGTTCTGAATTATTGAATCCATGCATGTTAGAGTAGAACTCCTAGATCAGCACGGATGGACATGTGACCGGAACGTCACACAGTGACTCCCAACCCTTACTTTAAATGACAGTGGATAGGTCAGTGTCAGAGAAGTCTGACAAAATAACTTGGCATTCTGAATGAATGCCTTGTCTAGAAATGTTCTCTGAAAAGTCCTTGCGGGCTTTATCATCATGGAACCGGACATGAGAACATGTCAGATCAGAAGAAGTAGATGCCTTGGAATGAAGAGGATTCTGGGACGGAACAAACTTACCTTTAGGTGCCATAGAAACCAACTAATGTAAATAAGAGACAGAGACAGAGAGAGAAAGAAACAATCAGAAAAGTCCCAAGCAAGTCAAATATATCAAAATATATTGAAAAGAAAGGACATATGCATGGGAATGCATAAACATGTGACATGCACTAGAAAGAAAACATCATGGGCTCAGCCTAATCTAATCCCATCAAAATACAAATAGTTGACACAAATAGCACACATCTAAAATGCATGATAATGTAGTTATAATGCAAATGAGATGCAATGCATGAAGTTTTAAGATCAAAACTACAAAAACCATCCCAAAATTTTGGCAAAGACCTCTTTGATTTTGAAAAACCCCAAAAATTTTAAAAAACCCAAAAACATAGGTAAAAAAAAATGAAATGCATGAATATGAGCGATTAGAACACATACCAAGTGTAGAAAAACTTGATTAAGGCCAAAAAAAACTTTGGGGAAGAGGTTTGAAGATAGGGAGAGAGGTTTAGGAGGGGTGTCGAGCTTGTGTTTTGTCGAGGGGTGTCGAGCTTTTAAAAGTTCGATAGATGCAGCTATCGAGCAAGGGTTAAGGAGACAAGAACTTTCTCATTGGATCTAGGAGCTATCGAGAAGGTGTCGAGGTTGTGATAAGAAAAAGATGAAGTGCTCGATAGATAAACCATGTGTCGAGAGGTGTCAAGGAGCTGTCGAGATTGCTTTAAAAACATTTTTTCAAGAAGAGAAAAACACACACATGAATGCAATCAAGAATGTAACTGAACGAAAGATCCAAAAAACATTTTGATCTCTCAAAAACATCTCTCAATAAGAAAAATGCCATGCATTTTGATCCAAAACACACACACACACTAAACAAGTTTAACCAATTTTATATTTCAAAAATAGGTCATGACAGTTTAGTGAGCATACATTAATGCATGTAAACCTTATGATGGCCAAATCACATTGTACCTGCACATGAATCAAAAATAGCACAGAATTTTGCGTGTTGTGTGTGAAAACATCACAAGATTGCAAAAGTGTCTCTATGTTATGACGATTTGAGGTATAAGTAAATCAATTTAACTCACACACGATCTTAATTGTTTGATGGGGACTATCACCTTTGAGGTACATCCTATAACTCCCACATCTTCTAGAATACACGCTTGTAATCATGTTTTAAATCATTTTGTTCTTTTTGCTTTTATTTTCTTTGCATATTTTTCTTTTTATTAAGCATATCATGCATGGGTGTATAAAAGAGAGAAAAGAAATAGCCAATTATGTAAAGGTTTTTGACATTGCACTTTTACTATGCCGAAGCATATGGATGTCATTGACATTGCACTTTTGCTATGTCAAAGCATACAGATGTCATGTCATGATTGGCAGGTAACAGTGGTGAGATGGTTATTTATGCCTTTCTCTTAGGATTTTCTAGTCCTTCCCATCAAAAAGAGTGATACAAGTATTAAGTATAAGAGATCACTTAACCTTACTCATCACAAACAAAGAGCCACAAAGCTCACTTGCTTGGTTTTACGTAGAGATGCTTATCTAAGCTACAAGAGATACAAAGTTTGGGGAACTATGTTTCAATGGCCATTTTAAGGTTCACAAGAACCAATGTACACATACACACACTATTTTTATAATTTTTCATTTTTCATTTTTTCTTTGAAAGAAAAACAAAACAAAGCAAAGCAAAAACTGAAAAAATAACCAAACAAAAACATGCTAAACAAAACAAAGCAATGCATAAAACTAGACTGACTCAAAACTTAAAAGCACACAAAAAAATGCACACAAAGAGAAAAAATGATAGAATCACTTGGAGCCATTTTCATTTCACACTTTGGAAGAACCCTTCTTTTGAGAAAACCTTTGAAAGGTGGTGAGGGGGAGGAATTGAAACCGCTCAAGTTCAAAAGGAACATGAGGGCTTTGATGAGATCTCCAAGAGGAGCAAAAGAGGGTGGAAGCTTATTCAAGTTTCCTGATGCAACCATACCATTGCTTTGTTAAGTGGCTAGCCACTTATAGCAATTTGGTCGAATATGACCAGCTGCGCCATAGTAATGACAAAGGTGCTGCATCTTTTGTTTAAGCTTTTCAGATTTAACCTTCTTAGCCTTAGGATTTTTCGCTTCTTTCTCATCCTGCCTAAGGGGTGCTCCTAAGATGGATTTACCCTTGTTTATGGTCTCACTAGCTAAATTAGTTTTGTCATTAGTGTTCTCAATTTCAATATTTTTACTAAGAGGAACAAATACAGTAGTACTAGCAGAAGCAATATTAGAGGTAGGGAAATCATACCCTAAATCGGTTCGATCAGAAGCAGATTTTTAAAGACTGAGCATCTCATCTAGCTTAGCGCTTGAAGTCCTTTCCAGTTGAGCTCTAACTTGGAACAGTTCTGTCTCAAGCTTCTAGGTCTTCTCAGCCAGGAAGTTGTTTTCAAACCTTAACGCTCCAATAATTTGATTTGCTTCATCAAACTTTGTGGAAAGCTCTTCACGCTCAAGCTCTACATCACTTAGCTTCTTGGAGGACAACCTATACAATTTCTTATGCTTTTCTGAGACCTTGTACAACTTTGCATAGGCAGTGTGGATGTCATCTTACGCATCCATCTTCTCAAACTTGGACTCTACCAATTCCTCTTCTTCATCCACATCTTCAACAATCCCTTCAGTAGGATTGATAGTAGCAGTGAAAGATTCAAAATTCTGTCATCCTCATTGTCAGAATCATCCTCGGTTTCGATGTCACTCAAGGTAGCAGCAAGTGCCTTGCTTTTCCCAATTGACTTGAGATAAGTAGGGCATTCTTGTTTCATGTGACCGAAGCCTTGACACCCAAAGCACTTTGGTCCTGATGGAACAGTATACTGGCCACCATCCTTAGCATCGTTTTTCCCTTTGTCTTGGCTCTTAGACTGTGAAGAATTTGATTGCCTATGGTCCTTGTCAAAGCCCCTTGCAATGGCATTTTTCATGAACTTCTTGAACTGCTGGGTGATATAGGACTTCATTTTTTAATCTTTATCATCAGAAGACTCATCGATATTGCTACTCTTGGCCTTTAGTGCCATGCTCTTGCTCTTGCTTGACTTCTCGAGTCTAGACAAACCCAACTCAAAAGTCTGCAGATTTCCAACAAGCTTTGTCAAAGAAATTTTTATCAATGTTCTTTGATTCCTCAATCGCTGTGATCTTAGCATGGAATCTCTCGAGTAGAGATCTAAGCACTTTTCTCACAATCTTGGGTTCAGAATGGTTTCTCCAAGATTGAAAGTTGAGTTTATTATGTCCTTGAGTCTCGCATAGAACTCATCAAACGACTTATCCTACTCTATCTTGATTTCTTCGAAACTAGTAGTGAGTCTCTGAAGCTTTGAATCTTTGACAACCTTGGTTCCTTCATAGGTTGTCTAGAGAATGGTCCACACCTCCTTTACAATTTCAATAAAGGAAATCTTCTTGAACTCCTCATTTGTGACCGTACTAAATATGGCATTCAATTCTCTACTATTGAAGTTGGCCACCTTGATCTTTACATCATCTCAATCGGTCGGCGCTTCCTTCAGCTTGGTCCAACCTATATCCATAACTTGTCATACTTTTTCATCTAAGGACTGCAAGAAAGCTCTCATGCGTACTTTCTAGTATGCATAGTTAGTTCCATCAAATAAAGGAGGTACAATAAGGGATTGTCCTCTATCCATGACAAATAGAGGTCAATGGATCTCACAACAAAGATTAAACCCTAATCAAAGTGTGCCTGCTCTGATACCACTTGATAGGCCAAAAATGTATTGACCCCTTATGATAAGATAACCAATTAATTAGCCAAGTGAATTAATTAGGTTCAATTACATGCAACAAGCATGGTAGCACAAATAAAGCACCAAACAACTAAATGCAACAAAAATTAAATTTGACACGGTGATTTGTTCCCGAATGGGGAAAACCTCGAAGGCAAAAACCCCACCGAGTGATTTTAAGGTCACCACTCTCGAGAATCCACTATCATCAAAATAAGTAGTTACAAGTAAAGGAATCTTGATACCTTTTACCAACCTACAATTGAACCCTTCCCCCAATATCCAATTGGACTTGTTCTATAGTTACAATCTCTCCCTTGTATTGCACGGCTCCTAGTACATAACTAACCAATTGTGTGGATCCTTATACGCGTCTTTAATCACCAACTTGAGGAAGATATTGGTTGCAAAATTCTTCTTCTCTTCAACAAATGAAGATCGTGAAGCTGCTTGGTCACAAAACCCTACGGTGTACAAACATAACTGCTTCTTTAAGAACTCAGGCAAAACTAGGTTTCCGGTCACACTTGTGAAATTATGCTCTTATGCAATTGTGCTCTCAAATGTGTAACCAGATACAACCCTTAAAATAATCCTTATATATGTTTAGGGTTGTGAGAAAAGAAAGTTCAAATACACAATCACGGATTGGATGAAAAACAATCTAGAAAAACTGAATTTCATAAACCTCAAAAGACACCCTAGCTGTCAAGCTGCTGTTGGGCCACGAGCTAGAGCAGCTCTTTAAATCTCGATAGATGCTAGCTGTTGAGCTATTTGTTGAGCTTTAATGAACAGCACTTTTCACACTTGAATCTTGGACAGCACAGATAGATCGGTATCTTCCTTCTTGACTCTTTAGTATGACCCCATAATGCACATTTTTGCTTTAAATTTTCCTCTCCTTGTTTACGTTTTGTAGGTTTCTATTACTATTATTATTATTTTTATTAACTTTGTTTCTTTTTCCTCATTGTAGTTTTCCAAAATTTCCAACTCGACATTAACGTCGTATGAGTTCGGGAGCTTAGATTTATCCTACGCTCAAAAATCTTTGTGCACTACGACAGTCAGCTCAGAGCGTCTCAATTAATTTTAGGTTGTGTGCCTTCATATACAAGTTATCAGGACTCGTCAGACACCCTTACAATTGGAAGTCCTCTTCTATCCTACTTAGATGTTCAGTTGTTAAGAATTCTGCCGCACGGACTTACAAGTGGTAAGGCTCAACACCAAGGAGGAAAATTTAGGCAAGTCTTGCTCAAACCAGTTCATGACGGCTCGGCTGGTACGGTGTTTCATAATCGAGTAGAACGTATTCCAGTTGAAGCCCCCACTCCCTTCAATTCGATGGTAGGGATGGATGGTTCAGTGATGCAATATGGCCCTCGACCATTAGTTCCCAGGCACACAACTTGTCAGGGGACAAACTTCTCCTTGGTCGACTTCCCAACAAACCAGTTCCCCTGTGCCCAGTCAATGCAGGAAGAGGCCAAGAGGTGCTAATGACCCCACAACAGAATCTGATACCTCTCCTACTGACCAGCCCCCCACTCTAGCCTTGAGCACTATAGTAACTCAACTGCCTAATTGAGCCCCCTAAAGACTATGCTCACTAGTCAACCTATAGTATTTGGGTCCCATGTGGCCTCTATCTCCACATACCCATCTTTTTTATAGGAATGCACCTTCCGATTAGGTGAGAAAGTTCTACCCTTTAATTCCTCTGTTTGAACTTGGATGAGCGGCCTAAGAGGACAAGTCTTGAACAGCCTCGAGCAGGCCCTATTTCTTCCTATAGATATGGATCATTACTCAGGCTGTTAGGATAAGGACCTCATCATCAAGTTAAAGTGGCACACCATAGCTGTGACTATCCTTTCCTTTTTTTTTCTTTTTCTTTTTTTTTTTTTTAATAAGTGTTAACTCTCGGTTTATGCTGATCCTTTGATCATTTTTACTGTTGCCTCAGGACGGCCAAATGACTCACGTTGTGGAGGGTCAACTAAAGGGTATTATGGAGGAGGCCGACAAGGCAACAAAGCGAAGGGCAACTACTACTAAGAGGGCTCAAGAGTTGGCTAAGCGAAGGGTAGAGGCCTTACAGAGCAAACGTGGGAAGGCTAAAATCAAACTCATTGAGGTTGCGAGCATTGTCACTGCCCGTGACAAAGATCTGGGTGACCTAAAGGAGATCATGAAGACTTGTGAGCAAGTCTACTACAACATGGGGTTTTAAAGATGCTGAGAACTGGACAGACACAGTTGCCCTTCAAGTTCGAAGGTTCGAGTTTGCAAAAGGTTGGATAGCAGCAGTGAACGCCATTGGCTGCCCTGACCCTTTTACATTTAGGGATCCAGACCAAATTCCCTTGATTGATGATCTGTTTGTTGAGGTCCAGACCTAGGAGTAGCCTCAAGATGGTAGTGACGAAGAGGGGAAAGATAGCCCCAGCATGGCAAAGCTGGCCAGCAAATACACTCTCACATGGTGGTAATTGATGAGGGTAACCCGACAACCACCATTCCTACCGAGAGGCGGGGCATCGCTCATGTAGGCCAAGGGTTGGCCCCTCCTATTGCCAGCAAATTTTCCTTCGTGACCCTTACCTTGACCCAAGATCTGACTACCTAATTTGCCAATCTACTTACTGCTTTTTTTTTTTTTTTTTTTTTTTTTGGTACTTTCTTTCTTTCCTTCCAATATATTTTCTTTTAATTGGCTAAACTTTTTGTATCTAGTTAAGTGGTACATTATTCATGTGTTGAACTTTATTTGGTTTGTTTAATATTGAAGATTGAGTCCCCTTGGTTAAATTCCTTACTCATTGTTTCATTATAACGTTTACTTCATTTTTCAAATTGTTGCAATGCTCCGATTGGTATGTGGTTAAATAGCCGAACCCCTTTTATACAAACAATCTACCATCTTTTAATGCAATTATGCTATTGGACCTCGAAAAATTCTAAGTGTAAACGATCGGTGACCTCTATGTGATATAATCGTATGGTCTGACTGAGATGTTGGTTTTATTGTGACCTCTGATTAGTATTATAAAGTTTTGCGAGTGACCACTATCAGTATGGGGGAGGCTCCTCTAACAAAAAGACATAAAATTTAACTACTATAGCCGAGGTCCTTCTATCAATCTAATTTCAGTAGGATTGGGTACTATATTTTGAAGGCAGAAACTCTAGTGACGATTCATTTAGAAACTGGAGTCAATGAACAGGGTTAGGTTGAGGCTAGGCTTCCGTTCTTAGAAAACTTTATTAAGGTTTCCACTTAATCGGTGACCAGGGTCAAACTGAGACTAAGTTTCTGTCCTTAAAAATTTTTATTAAGGTTTCCACCTATTCGGTGGCCGAGGTCAGACCGATGCTAGGTTTCTGTCCTTAGAAAAGTTTATTAAGGTTTCCACCTAGTCAGTGACCAGGGTCAAACGGAGGCTAGGTTTCTATCCTCAGAAAAGTTTATTAAGGTTTCTCTGTTTGCACTCATTTACAACCCCGGACATAACTTACTATTTTTAAACCATACTTAAGGATAATACTTTATCAGGTTACACACATTCCATGATCGGGGTAGAAATCTTTCTTCCATACCTTCTAGGTAATAAGCCACTATTATAGCTACGACTGTCACTCAATAGGGCCCCTCCCAATTTGGGGTGAACTTTCCCGCATTCTGATCTATCATATTTCCCACCACCTTCCACAACATGAGGTCTCCATGCATTAAGTCCAAGCCATGAAAATATAAGCCAAGCCATGAAATCCAAGCATTAAGTCCAAGCCATGAAAATATATGCCAAGCGGTGCATTAAATTCAAGTGCATTTGACAGTTACATGAATTCCATTCAATAACCATATCAAGATACGACACTATTCAATCCCACTTGCAATATATATATGATGATGCCGAAATTCACTAGTAAGCTACGCGGTCCTCATAAGAGCGAAATAAAAACCTACACAACAAAAAGAGAGAACCTAACAAAGAGCACCGGTGTGGTGCCGGCCAAAAACCCTCCGAAGGTCAAGTTGGAAACCTTGATTTGGAGGGTTTAATTATGCTAGAGTTGAGTTAATTATGCGTACCTTGGTTTGTGAGGGTTTTGGAGTATTTATAGTAATGTAGAGTTGAAATCTATGCCTTGGTTAAGGAGTCATTTCCTTCTAGGAGAGTAACTCTTGGATAACCCTTTTCCTTATAGAAATCTTCTTTGTTAGGGCTAGGTGTGTGGGCCAAGCAAAACCATGGTAGTCCTAACGTAAGCTGCAAGTTCACTTTCTTTAAAAGACATTGGAACCCAATACCTACCACGTGTCATACACATCCGTCCACAGGTTCGTCCACTTTATTTCCATCATATCACATTTTTCCTCTTCAGTTGCCCCCCATTCCATGAATCCGTCACCTACTTTTCTCGGGTTCATGGAATGACAGTTGCTCCGTCCTCACGAATCTGTCATGTATTTTCTTCTGACGCATGTTGGTCGCCAGGCTGTATTAGGGTCATTAATGCACTGAGGACACGTGGCAAGTCATGATTGACAGTTTACTACAATCGAGATGTCCCTTCATTTGTCGCGCCATTCTCATTATATATATATATCACCTATCCCTTTCATTTTTGCATTTTGGAAAGAATTTTTGTTGACCAAAGTGCATCCGTCCTTTCTATGTGACCGTCACCTTTCGAAGCTACTGCACTGTTTACTCAGTTTTCGTTTGTCGCTTCTTCGCTCCGTCTAACTGTGAGTATCTTTCTTCATTCTCTTCTTCTCATTTTTTTTTTGTATGTTGGTCCATCGTCCGCGTAGAAACTAGAGTCTTAGGTTTCCTTTACCGTCATTTGTAGGTGTCCAATATCTAGTGAGACTTTCAGCAGTCAGTCTTTTGTCCGTGAGAGAGCGGGCTATGAGGAGGTGTACCCATCAGGTTAGGAAGACCCGAGCACCTCCGTTGAGGAGAGGGAACCGTCATCCAGCTCTCCTTCCTATGTGGAAGATGAAGGGTGAGGTAAAGACGGGTCGGAGTACGAATCAAATGACGATGTAGACAGTGTAGATCCTCCCGTCCAGTCTGTGATAAGTGAAGATGGGTTAAGAGAATTCATCTTGCTCCCTATGTGGACGATGAATGACTTCACTTCGTCCATTAAACCAAAACATTTCAACACCCTTAGGGAGAAATACCAAATACCTAACACCATACCCATCCGTCTACCATTCAAGTCCGACAAGTGCTACTACAGGGGTTTTGAAGATGTTGGTGTGTACGAGCAGATGCTTAAAGCGAGCCTTCGCTTTCCTTTAAGTGCCTTGCACCGTCGCCTTCTACAATACTTGGGTTTGGCCGTCACCCAAATCTCACCCAATGCTTGGAGAGTCTTCCTGAGTGTTGAGGTTTTGTATGGCATCATGTCTCATGGGACGAGACGATTAATAGTGGAGGAGTTCTTCAACTATTACCATCCGTCCGAGATCGTTAAGTCGAAGGGTATGTATAGCTTTACACCGAGGAGTCTAGTACTTAGGTTAGTGTCTGAGACCCCAGGCTCTAATCATAACTGGAAAAGTAGATATTTCTTCCTCCAAGGGGACGATTGGATGGGCCGTCCTGACGATCATGAGTATATGCCCGTTGATAAGACATGGGGCATATTGTCACCGTCCGGTATGTGTCCATCCTCATTTGTTTCGTAGTCTAGTATGTGTCCGTCCTGATATACTCTTTTTCTATTGCTAATGTTATTCTAACTGTCTATTTTTGGCAGCGTGTAGCCGTCCAGATATTACCACCGAGCAGTTTGGTTTCCTTGAAAGAATCTTCCAGAAAACCAACTTGTCAAAGAGGACGTAGGCGAAGCTCGTCACTTTGGACACCCTCCATTGGTATTGTGATGGTCCTGAGCCTTTCGCTGCTGCACTTAAATACGACTCCGGAATACACAAATGCAAGTCTCTTTTGACTAAGTGTTGTTATATATATGCCTTATTACGTTCTTAATGTCTCCTTACCGTCTACTTTTCTGTAGAAATGGACGATGTTAAGAGGAGAGCCCTTATCAAGCAACAGGCTGCTAACAAGAAAAAGCTTGGGGGTGATCTTCCACCTAAGATGGGTGTGTCCCACCCATCTACAAAAAGAGGTGCAGAGAAGGCAGACCGTCCTAGCAAAAAGCAAAGGCTAGTGACGGGTCTGCCAACCATCCAGGCTACAGCAAAGCAGCCCCCCAAGCTTGGCGTGGGCAAGGGTAAAGGTCTCATGACCAACCCTGACCCCGTTAAGGAGAAAACTCCCGTCCTGCTTAGAGAGGACCCTCAGTATGCCCTTACTCAGTTAACGTCCATCATAAAAGAGGAGGACTACGAGGACATTGGCAACCACGCGACGGAAGCCATGGGGGAGAGGGCTTTGTTTAGCCTTGCTCAAGTAATATACCTATCCACTACCTTATATCTTGTGGTGGATTCGTGCCTTCTTTACTAACAAACCTCTGCAGCTTCCCCTACCTTATAAGCGCCTCGATTTCTTACTTTAGATCATAGCAGTCAGATGTGTCGTGGCTGTGGTCACGATGGAAGCGGCAGTACTTGTTTCTTAACCTTTTATTGGGATCCCCCTTCAACTTACTGGGGAATGTCAAGGCTTCTTCATCTTTTATTAGCCATAATACTTGGTTGATTAGGGCCGTCAGAGGGGTGAAGCTTGTGAATTTCCCTATGGGCAGTTTCAAGCATCTATCCTCCCTTTGTTCTCCCGTCCTAGCCATCTTCTGTCCCCCCTCTGATTGCACATCCTCCTGCCTCTTTCTTTTCTTAGGCTTATCTTCCCTTGCCATCAGCGCGTCTTCCGCGTTCATGTACTTTATTTCCCTGTAAAGTACTTCGGACATAGTGTTTGGATCATTCTTATATAGGGAGAAGAGCAACTTACCTTTTTGCAGCCCGTTGGTGAATGCTGCTGCTAGTATCTTATCATCCGCTTCGTCTATCAAAAGTACCTCTTTGTTGAACTATGTTATATACGACTTAGTGTCTCGTCTTCCCATTGTCTTATGCTCATCAAACATGCCGTGGACTTCTTGTATCGGTGGCCCCTGATAAAGTGTGACACGAATTGAGCACCTAACTCCTTAAAGGTGCTAATCGAGTTAAGTGTTAACCTACTATACCAGACCCTTGCAAATCCTTTCAACGTAGTAGGGAAGGCCCTCCACATAATTTCATCCGGCACCTCTTGGAGGTGCATTATAGTCTTAAGGGACTCTAGATGGTCCAAGGGGTCCTTGGTTCCGTCGTAGCTCTCCACTTGAGGCATACGAAACTTTGGGGGAAGAGGACATGAAGTGACATGTGCTGTGAAAGGTGAATCTGTTCGTTGGACTAGGTCGTTAAGGTCGCTAGATACTCGCCCTTTGAGGGTGTTCATTATCACGTCCATTTGTTCCCTCATCTCCTGCATCTCCGCGACGATGTAGGGTGGTAGAGCTTCAGAAATAGCTGGGTGATTGGTATCCCACCTCTACGGTCTGCTTGGGGTGTTGCTGCCCTCGGGTCCTTTAGGATTTCTCCTTTCAGCGCTTGTTCCTTGCTAGTCTTCTTCTTGCGCTCCAGGACGTGCATTCTTCTGACGTAACTATTCCTCCAGGCCGTGATTCTGTTTGGTCAGGCATTTGACTACTGCTGCGAGCATTTGGACTTGTCTTTCCAGGGCTGTAGCGTGCAGTTTGTCACCCTGGTTATTGGTTGTCGCCATCAATTTGGTGAGTACCATGCAACTTTTCGTCTTAGGAATAAGGTAATGTTTGATTACCCCTTAGTTTTTCCCACAGATGGCGCCAATTGATGTTGCCGAAATTCACCAGTAAGCTACACGGTCCTCATAAGAGCGAAATAAAAACCTATATAACAAAAAGAGAGAACCTAACAGAGAGCACCGGTGTAGTGTCGGCCAAAAACCCTTCGAAGGTCAAGTTAGAAACCTTATTTTCAACACTAGAGTGCTAGAGTTGAGTTAATTATGCGTACCTTGGTTTGTGAGGGTTTTGGAGTATTTATAGTAGTGTAGAGTTGAAATCTATGCCTTGGTTAAGGAGTCCTTTCCTTCTAGGAGAGTAACTCGTGGCTAATCCTTTTCCTTATAGAAATCTTCTTTGTTAGGGCTAGGTGTGTGGGCCAAGCAAAACCATGGTAGTCCTAACATAAGCCGTAAGTTCACTTTCTTTAAAAGACATTGGAACCCAATACCTGCCACATGTCATACATATCCATCCACAAAAGGATCCGTCCACTTTATTTCCGTCATATCACATTTTTCCTCTTCAATATATATATATATATATATATATATATATACGGATTCCATGAAAATTAAAAAACATGACATAACACCATAACTTGATGCAGAAAATTGAGACACAAAGATAACGATTTTTCTTAAATTATAAAATTAAATCACATATTATAGAATCATGAGATGAAAACCTGGCTCTAATACCAATAGTTGGTAAATCTCGTTTTGTATCTCATACAAAACATACAGCAGAAGCAACAAACATGGATCTATTTCATTCATGATTGATAACATGCACTATGCAAATTTCAGAATTTAAGAACAAGATAGCGTACCATGGTGTGGAGAAATTCAAAACAAAGATTAGAAGCACTTAGAAACACTTTTAATCTTCACTCCAATTCCACTTTATGCCTAAGAAGTGTGGTCTCTCAATCAGTTTCCAAAGGGAGAATTATCGAGTGGCTTCACTCAAACATACACACCATTTCACAATCATGTCTCTCTTTTTCCTATTCTCTAATAAAAAAATTATGTATGTTTCTCCCTTTATAACTAAATAATTATCTAATTGGGCTGGCCTGTTAGGCCTTTCCAATTGGGCTTTAGAGTGTGGCTTACAGTGAGACCAAAAGGGACCAATAAGACACTAACTCCAATAAGCCTTGAGCTTTTCTGTTAACTCTTGACAAGTCCAAATGCACCATTAATTATATTTAATACCACTATATAAATATAATTGCACTCTAGGCCTTATTAATAAATTATATCCCAAGACTTTATTATACATGCAACCCCTTCATAAAATATTTGTAGTAACACAAAGTTATGAATGTAGACTGTCACTTTGTAAATTACTACATCTTATCCTTGAGTACCCGGTTTAATCCTTTAAAGTTATTCATTATATATTTATGAAATCCAATTTCATAAATATATACTCTAGTGACTTTTTACTAAAGTGGTTAAGTCTAACACTCTAAATAACCAAACCCATTAAACTTATCTTAAGGGAATATTTTATATCTCCATTAAGAGATTATGAATTCTATTTTAAGAATATATGTTCCATTAATAGTAAATGTGGCTGCCCAACTTACTGAGGTTTTGACCGTTACTTTAGATCTCACTCTTGATATATGAAAACAACCTACACGTCATAATCAGGTCCATTATCCTCTCAAGATTAAAAGTTCATGCAAGCAAAAGTCATGAAATTTATTATTCATTTGATGGTCGTTAGGAGAATAATAAATCTCACAGTGGTCTAGTTCAATATGTCTTAACTCTTAAAACATATCAACATATCAACTAGAAGTCTTCACTTTCATGATCAAGACAAATCATCTTAGTTGATACGTTATAGTCTTCACAGACGAAATGTCAAATTTCATCATCGACTACGAACTATGAATTCTGAGTTTACAAAGAACTTGTGATTTATATCTTCTGTGACTTTTCACATAAATCACATACTATGTATCTCATGGACTATATGATAATATCCAAATATTCTTGTTACCATTAGTTTAGATAATAATAAAACAAAATTATTTATCATAACATTAAGTCATACATAATGTCATATATAGCATCATACAACAGGATTTAAGAGCACACATCCTAACAATCTCCCACTTGCCCTAAAGACTATTGTGCACTAATCTAACTCTCATTCCCTCCAAATGTGATTCGAAAGTCCTTTGAGGCAAAGTTTTCGTAAAGGGATCTCCTAGATTATTTGCTCTTTCAATATTTGCTACCACAATATCTCCACGAGCAACAATGTCTCGAATGATATGGCACTTCCTCTCAATATGCTTTCCTTTCTTATGATTTCTTGGATCTTTGGATTGTGCAACCACTCCACTATTGTCGTAAAACAATGTAATGAGAACTTGCTCCATTCTTACAACACTAAGATCAGAAAGGAATTTCTTGAGCCAAACAACTTCCTTTGCTGCTTCACAAGCAGCAACGTACTCAACTTCCATAGTGGAGTCCGCAAAACAAGATTGCTTAACACTCCTCCAACTTATGGCTCCACTTCCTAAGGTAAAAACACATCCTGAAGTGGATTTTCTGAAATCCAGATCCGATTGAAAATCTGAATCTGTATAGCCAATAGGAATCAAATCCTCACTATGGTAAACAAGCATATAATTTCTCATTCTCCGTAGATACTTGAGAATATGCTTTACAACTTGCCAACTGAATAACAAATATCTGGTCTAGTACAAAACATGGCATGCATGAGACTTCCCACTACAAAAGCATAAGGAACTTGTCTCATCATATTTTCTTCCACTTGAGTCTTAGGCCTTTGGTCATCAGACAGAGGAACTCCGTGTCTAAAAGGTAGCAATCCTTTCGTGGAGTTTTGCATGCTAAACCATTCTAGGACCTTATCTATATATCCAGCTTGTGATAAGCCTAACATCTTATTATTGCGATCTCGCCAAAGCTTGATCCCTAGAATAAAGTTAGCATCACCCAAGTCTTTCATATCAAATTGGTTTGACAACCAAACCTTCACTGATGACATTACCCCTACATCATTTCCAATGAGTAAAATATCATCAACATAAAGCATTTGAAACATCACTACTGTATCTCGATATCTTTTGTACACACATGGTTTATCAAGATTTTGTTCAAAACCAAATGACTTGATTGCTTAATCAAATCTAATGTTCCATGACCTAGATGCTTGTTTAAGTCCATAAATGGACATTTTCAACTTGCATACCATATGCTCTTAGTTCTTTGCTATGAAACATTCTGGTTGCAACATGTATATTTCTTCTTCAAGACTGCCATTGAGAAATGCAGTCTTAACATCCATTTGCCAAATCTCATAATCATAATGAGCAACAATGGATAAGAGAATTCTGATATACTTAAGCATGGCTACTGGCGAAAAAGTTTTATCATAATCAATACCTTCTTTTTGTGTATACCCTTTCGCCATTAGCCTTACTTTAAAGATTTCAATCTTTCCATCTATCCCTCTCTTCCTCTTGTAAACCTATTTGCAACCAACAAGTTTAATGCCATTAGGCACCTTTACAAGATCTCATACATGATTGGAATACATAGAATCCAATTCAAATTTCATAGCTTGGACCCAATGATGTGTATCTATATCATTCATTGCCTCTTCATAAGTGTAGGGATTTGATTCAATCTCTTCTGGGATAGCTTCATAAGTTTCTCTCAAACTTCTAAACTTTATAGGAGGTCGAACAATTGTCCCACTATGATGAGGTACCTGTGTACTAGACATTTCATAAGTAGTATCTTATGCTTTATCTAATACAATCATATCATCCCTACTTTCATCCATTGGTTTTTCAACTACAGGTTCATTCATTTCGGTCAAGACAACTCTACTTCTAGGAGTATAATCATTCATATAGTCATTTTCCAAGAATTTGACATTTGTGCTAATAAACACTTTATTATCCTTATGACTATAGAATAAACCTCCAACAGTTCCTTTTGGATACCCTACAAAGAAAACCACTTCTGTTTTAAACTATATCTTGTCAGACTTTCCTTTTAACACATGTACTGGACAACCCCAAATATTGAGATGTCTCATACTAGGCTTACGCCCATTCCACAACTATACAAGTGTTTTAGGAACAGACTTCGAAGGTACTAAATTCAGAAGATACATTGCAGTACTTAAGGCATATCCCCAAAAGGAAATTTGTAGAGTCGAATAACTCAACATGGATCTAACCATATCTAAAAGAGTCCTATTCCTTCTTTCTGCTACACCATTTTGTTGTGGAGTTCTAGGTGCAGTCAACTGGGATATAATCCCATTTTTAGTCAAGTAATCCTTGAAATCACCAAAAAGGTATTCACCACCTCGATCAAATTGAATGGCCTTTATGCGTTTACCTAATTGATTCTGAACTTCAGCCCTAAACTCTTTGAACTTTTCAAAGGTTTCAGACTTCCGTTTTATTAGGTACACATAACCAAATCTAGAGTAATCATAAGTGAAAGTAATGAAATACTCATAGCCACCTCTTGCTTGGACTGACATAGGACTACATACATCTGAATGTACTAGTTCTAGCAAATCTTGGGCTCTTTTGTTTTTTGCATTAAAACGTCGTTTGGTCATTCTACCTTCCAAACAAGATTCGTAAACTGGAAAGCCATCAAAGTCCATGGGCTCTAAGAGTCCATCTTTGATAAGTATTTGAATTCTGTTTGAATTAATATGACCCAAACGCAAGTGCCATAGATATGCATCACTAGTTAAAGGAAACTTTATCTTTAATGATTTTACATGAGAGCTACAATTTAATTTAGAATTGTATAATTCATGCTTATCAGGAGTTAAAATATAAAGACCATCCACAATATTGTCAGAGCAGATAAACATTTTATCCTTCTTTATTACAATATTGTCTTTGAGGATAACACAATATCCATGTTTACCTAAATAAGTTGCAGAAATTAAATTCCTACGAACATTAGGTACATACAAACAGTCTTCCAATATTAAAACTCTAGACTTAAAGTATAAATTAAACACTCCAAGAGCTACAACCGATATCCTGTTCCCATCAGCCAAAGTAAGAAATAGCTCTCCCTCATTCAACTTTCTCGTCTCCTGGAACCCCTGCAAAGAATTGCAGATATGATTAGTACAACCTGAATCCACACACCAGGAATCCGTTGGATTCTATACCAAACATATTTCAAGAAGAAATGAACTTTTCATACCCTTATTCTTGGCAGCCTTGAATGTTAGACAATTCCTCTTCCAATGTCCTTTCTCAACACAATGGAAACACTTTCCTTTGGTTTTCTTTCCTTTGTTGGCAACTCCTAGGGCAATTTGTTTGCCATTTTTCTTAGTGAAGTACTTCTTCTTCTTCTTTTTCTTCTTCTTCTTACCCTTACCTTTCGACTTAGGTTGAGAAGTAGAAGCTTCACCAACATTGGCTGCAACACTAGACGTACCAAGAATGCCTTCGGCTACTACCAACTCATTCATTAGTTCAGACAATGAATAAATTTTTTTGTTCATATTATAGCAAAGTTTGAATTCCTTGAATGATTCTGGTAGTGGCTGGAGTATCATATCCACTTAGGATTCTCCATCAATATCGGCACCTAAAACTTTCAATGTATTCAGATTAGAGATCATCCTAAGACAATGCTCCCTCACTGAAGTACCTTCAACCATTTTGGTATTATAAATCTGCCTCATAGTTTCTTGCCTTGTAGAACGGCCTTGCTCACCAAACATCTCCTTCAGACTAAGCATTATGTCCGAAGCAAGTTCTACATCCTGCATTTGATGCTGTAGAACATTTGAAATAAATGCTAAGATATAGCATTTAGCCATCTCATTAGATTTCTGCCAAAGATCATACGCTGTTTTTCCTCAAGAGGAACATCTAATGAAGGAAAGCTAGGACATGGTTGAGTAAGCACATATTTGTGCTCCTCAACAGTAAGAACAATGTCCAAATTTCTTTTATAGTCAACATAGTTGAATCCAGTCAATTTGTTTTGGTTAAGAATAGCAACAAGTGGGCTAAATGATGCCATGATTTAAATCTGAAAATAATAAACAAGAATATAATAAGTAAACTGGACATTATTAATTTAGCATATAAGCATATAATATGGAACCTTAATAAAACCATAAAATAATATATGCAACAACAACCCAATCCTATATTCAATATCCCTCAACATAGAGTGAACATTAAATACTATGATTGATTGAGAACTATTCTCATTATTAGTGTTATCATGATAACTCTTATCAAACAATAATAATATGCCATTTTACATTTAGCCTCTAAGTAATAATAGCAAGAACTCATTATAAAGGATACTATAATACTTAGTCTAGTAAATACCATTGTCCAGAATCATGTGTAGACACATTTCATCCCTTTAACAGGCTTATTTTTTAGTACCATGATAAAAAACACCCTCCGCATGGAATGCAAAGCTCAAAGCTAAGACAAGGTGTTTATCAAACCACTATAAACTAGGAAATTCAATCTTGTAGGACCATGAAATAAGTACTCTCTGCATAGAATGCTAAGCTCGAGGCAAAGACAAAGTATATATTTCACACTACAATGAACCAACAATGGAAGCCATGAGATGTAACCCTTGTATCTCTCTCCCACTAGATATTTTAAATTAAAGATTGTTAAGATCAAGAACCATAATAATGCTAGACACTTTGAAAACATAATCCTAATCCCATTAGGAATAAATTTCATAATCCTAGCATTAATATATAAATATATATATATATATATATATAATGTATAATAAACCCATGTTCTCTCAAGATTAAGAGTTAATTTAGATATCACTCTTGATATATCAAAGCAACCTACACATCATGATCAGGTCCATTATTCTCTCAAGATTAAGAGTTCATGCAAATAGAAGTCGTGAGGTTTATTATTCATTTGACAGTCGTTAGGAGAATAATAAATCTCATAACGGTCCAATTCAATATGTCTTAACTTTTAAAACATATCAACATATCAACTAGAAGTCTCCACTTCCATGATCAAGACAAATCATCTTAGTTGATACGTTATAGTCTTTACAGATTAAATGCCCAATTTCATCATCAACTATGAACTATAATTTTGAGTTTATAAAGAACTTGTAATTTATATCTTCTGTGACTTTTCACATAAATCATATACTATTCATCTCATGGACTATATGATATTATCCCAATATTCATGCTATCATTATTTTAGATAATAATAAAACAACATTATTTATCATAACATTAAGTCATACATAATGTCATACATAGCATCATACAATAGGATTTAAGGGCACACATCCCAACGTCCTTGTCGTTGATCACACTTCCTAATGTAGTTGGCTACATCCCATTGCATATTTAACCACCAAAATCCCTGAGTCATAGCTCGGTAGGCCTAACACTCTGAATAACCAATTCCATTAAATTTATCTCAAGGGAATATTTTATATCTCCATTAAGAGACTATGAATTCCATTTTGAGAATATACGCTCTATTAACACTAAATGTGGCTACCCAACATACTGAGGTTTTGACCGTTACTTTAGATCTTACTCCTAATATATCAAAGCAACCTACACGTCATAATCAGGTCCATTATTCTCTCAAGATTAAGAGTTCATGCAAATAGAAGTCGTGAGATTTATTATTCATTTGACAGTCGTTAAGAGAATAATAAATCTCACAACGGTCCAGTTCAATATGTCTTAACTCTTAAAACATATCAACATATCAACTAGAAGTCTCCACTTCCATGATCAAGACAAATCATCTTAGTTGATATGTTATAGTCTTCGTAGGTGAAATGCCCAATTTCATCACCGACTACGAACTATAAATTCTGAGTTTACAAAGAACTCGTTATTTATATCTTCTGTGAATTTTCACATAAATCACATACTATACATCTCATGGACTATATGATAATGTCCAAATATTCATGTTACCATTATTTTAGATAATAATAAAACAACATTATTTATCATAACATTAAGTCATACATAATGTCATACATAGCATCATACAATAGGATTTAAGGGCACACATCCCAACGTCCTTGTCGTTGATCACACTTCCTAATGTAGTTGGCTACATCCCATTGCATATTTAACCACCAAAATCCCTGAGTCATAGCTCGGTAGGACAGAGCCCTCCCCCTTGAGTGTCCACCATAAATCCCTTCGTGTAACTCAGCTAGGAGTTCAAGGACTTTTTTTGGATGAAGGCATAAAAAATAAGGACCTCCAAATGACCGCCAATACAACTTTTTATCCTTGAAAAGCAAGAAATGAGCCAATGTTTTCCGTACCTTCTCGGCATTTTTCACATCAGTCAGTAAAGATCCATCTGATTAGAAAGAGATATAAGGGTCCAACCAGCTTGACTCAGACATCGAAGTTGATGCTATAACCGTACGATGCTCTATGCTCGGTCTCTCCAATAACTCTACAAAGATCATTCATGGAACGCACTCATCAAATGACAAAGCCAAAGTGACCAATGAATCAGCATAATTGTTCTGGCTTCTCGGTACTTTGACCATGTCTACTTTCTAGAAGCTTGCACATAGTGCTTCGAACAACTTCAAGTATTGCAAATACTACCAATT
The DNA here is from genome assembly GCA_032878915.1 of Castanopsis chinensis. NCBI lineage: Eukaryota > Viridiplantae > Streptophyta > Magnoliopsida > Fagales > Fagaceae > Castanopsis > Castanopsis chinensis. The sequence continues at coordinate 3,978,457 of JAVQMG010000102.1, forward strand.
TTGAGTTTGAGAATACCTCCACTTCCACGGCACCAAGCTTCTAAACTACCCTGAAACTAGCGATAAGTCCCTCATACATAGCTTCGTTGTTAGAAGCACATAAACTGAATCTTAATGATTTTTCCAATTGCAACCTCTCAAGAAATGTTATTGTAGCCCTAACCCCAGATCCTCTTGCATTAGATGCACCATTCTCATACACTCGCCATAGTTTAACTGAAACTTGGCATACCCCTAAGGAGACTCCTGGCTCGGGCATGAATTCGGCCACAAAGTCTACTAATAATTGACCCTTAATGGAATTTCTCAACTTGTACTATATGTTAAATATCCCAAGTCTTGTTCCCCATTTAGCTATCCTTCCAATGAAATCTAACCTTCTCAAGGTCAGCACCCAAACTGTATATGCTTGAAAATAATGTGGCAGCTTCCTTGTAGCATGCACCAATGCTAGAGCCATGTTCTCTAGTAGCAAATACTAAGTCTCCTAATCTAACAACGTTTTCCTAAGCAATACACTGGTCTCTGGATCCCATCTTGATGTCTTAGTAATACAGAGCTCATTGCATTGTCAAAGATTGCCATGTACATATACAAGTCTTCTTCGGGCTTGGGTCGAGATAAAATAGGTGGGCTAACCAAATAGCACTTCAAGTCTTTGAACGTCGTGTCACACTCCTCTGTCCGTTGAAAACCTTCCACTTTTTCAACAATGAAAAGAATGATTTACACCTATCTGTTGATCTTGAAACAAATCGATTCAGGGCGGTAATCATACCGGTGAGTCTTTGCACTTCTTTGGGGTTACTGAGAGGGTTAAGTTGCTGAATTGCTGTAATCTAGTCAAGGATAACCTCTATCCATGTGTAGTTATCATGTAGCCCAGGAACTTACCCATCCCCACATAGAAGGCATATTTGCTTGCATTAAGGCAAAACTTGAGCTGCCACAATTTTTTAAAAACCTCGACCAAATTGGATGCATACTCTTCACTCTTCTTGCTCTTAACCACCATGTCATCAACATAAACTTCCAGCTTGTCTCTATCCTTAAACACACCCAAGTAACCATTTGTTGATACGTAGCTCTTGCATTCTTTAGCCCAAAAGACATCACCGCATAATGGTAATTACCTTTGAGTGTAATAAAAAAGGTTTTCTCTTGATCCTCAAGTGCCAAGCAATCTAATGATAACCTTGAAAGACATCTAAAAAACTCATTCTCGAGTGTCCAAATGTGGCATCCACCAACTGATCTATCTTTGGTACAGGGAATAGGTCTTTTGAGCATGCTTGGTTGAGGTTGGTAAAATCAACAAAAACTCTCCATTTCCCATTTTTCCTTTTCACCGTATTTGATAGCCACTAAGGAAAAAACACTTCCCTAATAGCCCATGCCTACTTCAATTTCTCCACTTCCTGCACCATGGATTCCACATATGGCTTCGCTGATCTCCTTAACTTCTGCTTTATTGGTGGGACTAAGGGATCTACATTCAACTTATGTGTAATGAAGGCTAGGTCTAGCCTGGGCACCTCAAAATTTTGTACATGTGATAGAATAACTTCCACCTGATCTTTTACTCGCAAACTCTTTTCTATCTAAAAATACCTATTAGTGTAAGGTAAAATCAGTATATAAACCAATTCCTCTGCACTGTCTTCTCCTGTTAGACCCTCAGTACCCTGTAATTGCTACAAGTGCTCCACTTCAACTTCCACCAAGCACTATCTTGCCACATTTTGGTCAAATCAAACCATAAGAGCTCTATCTTCAATAGAGAATTTGATATTCTAATGCAATATAAAAGGTACTACCCCTATAGCATGAACCCAAGGCCACCACAAAATCGTTGTGTTTGGTGAAAAAGCATTAACCACTATGAAATTTACCTCAACTTCCTTTCCCTCGGTCACCACCAAGATGTTTATCTGCCCTTTGGGCACCACTATTTTTTCCATCGAATCCCACTAATGGTGTATCATATTTACTCAAATCTTTAGGCTTTAATTCTAGCCCTTTGTACAGATTAGGATAGATGATCTTAACCTCCAATTCATGAAATCATCACCAAGATATCATCATATGGCTATGACATTCCTTCCAAGTATGCTTCATCAAAGGTAATCAGATCTACATTCTTCTAGATCTACATGCTTCATCATGTTAGGAACATATGTAATCATGTATTGGCTATTCCTTTGACAAAACGCACTTTACTTGTAATTGGCTAGATCTTGGATGTGTTTAATACTTCAAGGAACAAGGTTTCAAGTTCAAGTGTTAAAACTATGCAAATTTGTCCAATAATCAAGTGATGAAGTACTAGATTTTAAATCTCAACAGCTAATATCTATCGACATTTAAAAAGTTGTTCTAGCCCGAAGCTCGACAGTTGTTCGACAGATAAGGTATCTATCGAGAATTATGAAAAACAGATTTTTAGTTCTGATTTCATTCCAATCCTTAAGTATGTGCTTGGGCTTTTTTTTCTTACAACCTTAAACATATATAAAGATTATTTTAAAGGCCGTCATAGTGAGCACAATTGCACAAGTGTGAAGCAAAGTGTTTTTCATGAAGAAGTTGCTATGTTCGAAAACCGTAGGGTTTTATGACTAAGTAACTTAGTGATCTTCATCGTGTGATGAACTAAAGAACTTTGTAACCAACATCCTTCTTAAGTTAGTAATTAAATCGCGTACTAGGATCTGTGCATCTATTAGTTAGTCTCGTACTAGGAGCCGTGCATTAAAAGGAGAGATTGTTACTACAGAACAAGTCCAATTGGGTATTAGGGTAAGGGTTCAACTGTAGGTTGGTATAAGGTACTGGGATTCCTTTACTTGTAATCGCTTGTTGTGATAATAGTAAATCCTCAGAAGTGGCGACCTTATAATCACCCGATGGGGTTTTTGCCTTCGTGGTTTTCTCCATTTGAAAACAAATTACCTTGTCAACTTTATTTTCCACTGCATTTTATTTTAGTTTGGTGATTTGTTTGTGCTACCACGTACATTGCATGTTAATTTGATTAATTAATAAACTTGTCAAATTAATCAATTAATTCATCACAAGGGGTCAATACATTCTTGGCCTATCAAGCTATTCCAAATGGTCCTTCAGCCCACATTGCTCGGTAGTATGACATTTCTCTCTATGGTAAGTGCAGTACTAATACCTTCTAGCTGGATGCCCACCTATCTGTTAGGATGTGTGCCCTTAAATCCTATTATATGATGCTATATATGACATTATGTATGACTTAATGTTGTAATTAATAAATTTGTTTTATTATAATCTAAAATAATGGAAACATGAATATTGGACATTATCATATAGTCCATGAGATGCATAGTATGTGATTTATGTGAAAAGTCACAGAAGATATAAATCACAAGTTCTTTGTAAACTTAGAATTATAGTTCGTAGTCGATGATGAAATTGGGCATTTCATCTATAAAGACTATAACATATCAACTAAGATGATTTGTCTTGATCATGGAAGTAGAGACTTCTAGTTGGTATATTGATATGTTTTAAGAGTTAAGACATAGTGAACTGGACCACTGTGAGATTTATTATTCTCCTAACGACTATCAAATGAATAATAAAATTTCACGACTTTTATTTACATAAACTCTTAATTCTGTAGGTTACTTTGATATATCAAGAGTGAGATCTGAAGACACGATCAAAACCTCAGTATGTTGGACAGCTACATTTAGTGTTGATGGAACATATATTCTCAAGATGGAATTCATAATCTCTTAATGGAGATACAAAATATTCCCTTGAGATAAGTTTAATAGGTTTGATTATTCAAAGTGTTAGGCCTAACCACTTTAGTAAAGAGTTACTAAAGTATATATTTATAAAATTGGATTTCATAAATATATGATGAATAATATAAAGGATTATATCAGGTACTCAAGGATTAAGATGTAGTAGTTTACAAAGTGGTAGTCTACCTACATTCATGACATTGTATTACTACGAATATTTTATGAAGGGGTTGCATGTACTATAAAGTCTTGGAATATAATTTATAAATAAGGCTTAGAGTGCAACTATATTTATAAATATAATTAATTGTAACTTTGGACTTGTCAAAAGTTGAAAAAAAAGCCCAAGGCCCATTAGAGTTAGTGTCTTATTGGTCCCTTTTGGTCCCATTCCAAGCCACATACTAAAGCCTAATTGAAAAACCCCAAAAGGCTAGCCCAATTAGATAATCAGTTATAAGGAGAGAAACATACAAAATTTTGGTAAGAATATGAAATGGTTTGTATGTGAGTGTGAGACACTCTCTTATTCTCCCTTTGAAAACTGATTGAGAGACTACTTGGTCGTAAAGTAGAATTAGAGTGAAGATTAAAAGTGTTTCGGAGTACTTCAGATCCTTTGTTTTGAATTTCACCGTACCAAGGTATACTCTCTTGTTCTTGAATTCAAAAAATTACATAGTACATGTTAACAATTGCGAATGAAGTAGATCCGTTAATTTTCTACTGCGTATGTTTGTATACAATACAAACATGTATTAACTAACACCATCTTCCCCAGCCACTAAAAGTAAGGCTCATTATTAATACGCTCAAGGATCTTATAGACAGGTTCTTTAAAAGTCACATTGATGCCCTCAGTTCATTGCAACAAGTTCAGACTTAGGACCCTTGTTTCCCTTTTAGTTCTCTACTGGGATCACTTGGGACGAGAGTGTCTGTCATACTAGGAGGAGGCTAGGGATTTTCCTATGCCCAACAGTCTATCGTCCTCCAACCTCTTATGTTCCTCAATTCTTCTCATAATTTGGTGCATGTTCTTGGAAAGACGCATGGTCAAAGAATCTCTCAATTCCGACTCTTATGGAAGTCCAAGACTAATATTACTTTCGGCCACCTATTCATTCCCCCTTTCTATTTCGTTTTATAACTCTCAGTATCTATTTCCATACAATCGGAGAATCTTTCCACTTCCCATCCTCATGGATAACAACGCATTGATCAGTTAAGGGACCCTACTGCAAGTTATGAATTGCACTCCGAACGCCTGAATCAATTCCCCAAAATTATGAATGGAGCATTTCCTCAAACTATTAAACCACATTGTCGCTTGGACAGTAACATTTGCACATCAACCCATCATTTGTTGGATAAAATCTGGTTTTGTATCTCACACAAAACACACAGCGGAAGCAACAAACAAGGATCTATTTCATTCATAATTGACAACATGCACTCTGTAAATTTCAGAATTTAAGAACAAGATAGCGTACCTTGGTGTGGAGAAATTCAAAACAAAGATTAGAAGCACTTGAGAAAACTTTTAATCTTCACTCCAATTCCACTTTACGCCCAAGATGGTCTCTCAATCAGTTTCCAAAGGGAGAATGAAAGTGTGTCTCACACTCTTTCTTTTTCTTTACGATTCTTTTTTTTTTTAAATATATCTTAAAAAATTTTGTATGTTTCTCCCTTTATAACTAACTGATTATCTAATTGGGCCTTTCCAATTGGGCTTTAGTGTGTGGCTTGGAATAGGACCAAAATGGACCAATAAGACACTAGCTCCAATGGGCCTTGGGCTTTTCCGTCAACTCTTGACAAGTACAAAGTTACCATTAATTATATTTAATACCACTATATAAATATAATTGCACTCTAGGCCTTATTAATAAATTATATCCCAAGACTTTATTATACACGCAACCCCTTCATAAAATATTCATAGTAATACAAAGTCATGAACGTAGACTGCCACTTTGTAAATTACTACATCTTATTCTTGAGTACCCAGTTTAATCCTTTAAAGTTATTCATCATATATTTATGAAATCCAATTTCATAAATATATACTTTAGTAATTTCTTACCAAAGTGGTTAGGCCTAACTCTCTGAATAACTGAACCCATTAAACTTATCTCAAGGGAATATTTTATATCTCCATTAAGAGACTATGAATTCCATCTTGAGAATATATGTTTCATCAATACTAAATGTGGCTGCCCAACATACTGAAATTTTGACCGTTACATTAGATCTCACTCTTAATATATCAAAGTAACCTACACCTCATGATCAAGTCCATTATTCTCTCAGGATTAAGAGTTCATGCAAATAGAAGTCGTGAGATTTATTATTCATTTGACACTTGTTAGGAGAATAGTAAATCTCACAGCGGTCCAGTTCAATATGTTTTAACTCTTAAAACATATCAACATTTCAACTAGAAGTCACCACTTCCATGATCAAGACAAATCATCTTAGTTGATACGTTATAGTCTTCGCAGATGAAATGCCCAATTTCATCACCGACTACGAATTATAAATTTTGAGTTTACAAAGAACTTGTGATTTATATCTTCTGTGACTTTTCACATAAATCACATACTATGCATCTCATGGACTATATGATAATGTCCAAATATTCATGTTACCATTATTTTAGATAAGAAATAAAAAACTTTATTAAACACAACATTAAGTCATACATAATGTCATACATAGCATCATACAATAGGATTTAAGGGTACATATCCTAACAATCTTCCACTTGCCCTAAAGACTATTGTGCAATAATCTAACTCCCATTCCCTCCAAATGTGACTCGAAGGTCCTTTGAGGCAAGGTTTTGGTAAAAGGATCTGCTAGATTATTTGCACTTTCAATCTTTGACACCACAACAGCTCCACGAGCAACAATGTCTCGAATGATGTGATATTTCCTCTCAATGTGCTTTCCTTTCTTGTGATTCTTTGGATCTTTGGATTGTGCAACCGCTCTACTATTGTCGCAAAACAATGTGATGGGAACTTGCTCCATTCTTACAACACTAAGGTCAGAAAGGAATTTCTTGAGCCAAACAGCCTCCTTTGCCGCTTTACAAGCAGCAACGTACTCGGCTTCCATGGTGGAGTCCGCAATGTAAGATTGCTTAACACTCCTCCAACTTATGGCTCCACCTCCCAAGGTGAAAACACATCTTGAAGTGGATTTTCTGAAATCTAGATCTGATTGAAAATCTGAATCTGTATAGCCAATAGGAATCAAATCCTCACAATGGTAAACAAGCATATAATCTCTCGTTCTCCTAAGATACTTGAGAATGTGCTTTACAGCTTGCCAATGTTCTGGTCCTGGATTTAATTGATATCGGCTGACCATGCCAACTGAATAACAAATATCTGGTCTAATACAAAGCATGGCATACATGAGACTTCCCATTGCCGAAGCTTAAGGAACTTGTCTCATCATATTTTCTTCCTCTTGAGTCTTAGGCCTTTGGTCATCAGACAGAGGAACTCCATGTCTAAAAGGAAGCAATCATTTCTTAAAGTTTTGCATGCTAAATCGTTCTAGAACCTTATCTATATATCCAGCTTGTGATAAGCCTAACAACTTATTCTTGCGATCTCGCCAAAGCTTGATCCCTAGAATAAAGTTAGCCTCACCCAAGTCCTTCATATCAAATTGGCTAGACAACCAAACTTTAACCGATGACATTACCCCTACATCATTCCCAATGAGTAGAATATCATCAACATAAAGCACTAGGAACATTACTACTTTGTCTCGATGTCTTTTGTACCCACATGGTTCATCAAGATTTTGTTCAAAACCAAATGATTTGATTGCTTGATCAAACCTGAAGTTCCATGACCTAGATGCTTGCTTAAGTCCATAAATGGACCTATTCAACTTGCATACCATATGCTCTTGGTTCTTTGCTATGAAACCTTCCAATTGCAACATGTATATTTCTTCTTCAAGATTGGCATTAAGAAATGCAGTCTTGACATCCATTTGCCAAATCTCATAATCATAATGAGCAGCAATAGATAAGAGAATTCTGATAGATTTAAGCATGGCTATTGGCGAAAAAGTTTCATCATAATCAATACCTTCCTTTTGTGTATACCCTTTCGCCACTAATCTTGCTTTAAAGGTTTCAACCTTTCCATCTATCCCTCTCTTCCTCTTGTAAACCCATTTGCAACCAACAGATTTAATGCCGTTAAGCGCCTTTACAAGATCCCATACATGATTGGAATACATAGAATCCAATTCAGATTTCATAGCTTGGATCCAATGATGTGCATCTATATCATTCATGGCTTCATCATAAGTGTAAGGATCCGATTCAGCCTCTTCTGAGATAGCTTCATAGGTTTCTCCCAAACCTATAAATCTTATAGGAGGCCGAACAATTCTCCTACTACGACGAGGCACCTGTGTACTAAACATCTCATGAGTAATATCTTGTGGTGTATCTAATACAGTCACATCATCCCTAGTTTCATCCATTGGTTGTTCAACTACAGGTTCATTCATTTCAGCCAAGACAACTCTACTTCTAGGAGTATAATCATTCATATAGTCATTTTCCAAGAATTTGGCATTTGTGCTAACAAACACTTTGTTATCCTTATGACTATAGAATAAACCTCCAACAGTTCCTTTTGAATACCCTACAAAGAAAACCACTTCTGTTTTAGACTGTAACTTGTCAGACTTTCCTTTCAACACATGTGCTGGACAACCCCAAATGTGGAGATGTCTCATACTAGGCTTACGCCCATTCCACAACTCTACAGGTGTTTTAGGAACAGACTTCGAAGGTACTAAATTCAGAAGATACATTGCAGTATTTAAGGCATATCCCCAAAAGGAAATTGATAGAGTCGAATAACTCAACATGGATCTAACCATATCCAAAAAAGTGCTATTCCTTCTTTCTGCTACACCATTTTGCTGTGGAGTTCCAGGTGCAGTCAACTGGGATATAATCCCATTTTTAGTCAAGTAATCCTTGAAATCACCAAGAAGGTATTTGCCACCTCGATCAGATCGAATGGCCTTTATGCGTTTACCTAATTGATTCTCAACTTCAGCCCTAAACTCTTTGAACTTTTCAAAGGCTTCGGACTTCCATTTTATTAGGTACACATAACCAAATCTAGAGTAATTATCAGTGAAAGTAATGAAATACTCATAGCCACCTCTTGCTTGGATTGACATAGGACCACATATATCTGAATGCACTAGTTCTAGCAAATCTTAGGCTCTTCTACCTTTTGCATTAAAAGGCCGTTTGGTCATTTTACCTTCCAAACAAGATTCGCAAACTGGAAAACCATCAAAGTCCATGGGCTGTAAAAGTCCATCTTTGATTAGTCTTTGAATCCTACTTGAATTAATATGACCTAAACCCAAGTGCCAAAGATATGCTTCACTAGTAGAAGGAAACTTTCTCTTTAATAATTTTGCATGAGAGCTATTATCTATTTCAGAATTTTATAATTCATGCATGTCAGGAGTTAAAATATAAAGACCATCCACAATATTGCCAGAACAGATAAACATTTTATCCTTCTTTATTACAACATTGTCTTTTAGGATAATACAATATCCATGCTTACCTAAGTAAGTTGCAGAAATCAAATTCCTACGAACATTAGGTACATACAAACAGTCTTCCAATATTAACACTCTAGACTTAAAACACAAATTATACACTCCAATAGCTACAACCGGAATCCTGCTCCCATCAGCCAAAGTAAGAAATAGTTCTCCCTCATTCAACTTTCTGGTCTCCTGGAACCCCTGCAAAGAATTGTAGATATGATTAGTACAACCTGAATCCACACACCAGGAATCTGTTGGATTCTGTACCAAACATATTTCAAGAAGAAAGGAACTTTTATTACCCTTATTCTTGGCAGCTTTGAACTTTGGACAATTCCTCTTCCAATGTCCTTTCTCACCACAATGGAAACACTTTCCTTTGGTTTTCTTTCCTTTGGTTTTCTTTCCTTTGTCGGCAACCCCTAAGGCAATTTGTTTACCATCTTTCTTAGTGAAGTCCTTCTTCTTCTTCTTACCCTTGCCTTTCGACTTAGGTTGAGAAGTAGAAGCTTCACCCACATTGGCTTCAACACTAGAAGTACCGAGGATGCCTTCTGCCGCCACTAACTCATTCATTAATTCAGACAAAGTATAAATCTTTTTGTTCATATTATAATTGAGTCTGAATTCCTTGAATGATTCCGGTAGTGACTGGAGTATCATATCCACTTGGGATTCTCCATCAATGTCGGCACCTAAAACTTCTAATGTGTTCAGATTAGCAATCATTCTAAGACAATGCTCCCTTACTGCACTTCCTGCAGCCATTTTGGTATTATAAATTTGCCTCATGGTTTCTTGCCTTACAGACCGGCCTTGCTCACCAAATATCTCCTTTAGACTTAGCATGATGTCCAAAGCATGCTCTACATCCTGCATTTGATGCTGTAAAACATTTGAGATAGATGCTAGGATGTAGCACTTGGCCATCTCATTAGATTTTTGCCAACGATCATATCGTTGTTTTTCCTTAAGAGGAGCATCTAATGAAGGAAAGCTAGGACATGGTTGAGTAAGTACATATTTGTGTTCTTCAGCAGTAAGAACAATGTCCAAGTTTCTTTTCTAGTCAACATAGTTGGATCCAGTTAGTTTATTTTGGTTAAGAATAGCAACAAGTGGGCTAAATGATGCCATGATTTAAATCTGAGAATAATAAACATGAATACAATAAGTAAACTGGACATTACCAATTTAGCATATAAGCATATAATATGGAACCTTAATAAGACCATAAAATAATATATGCAACGACAACCCAATCCCATATTCAATATCCCTCAGTATAGAGTGAATATTAAATACTATGATTGATTGAGAACTACTCTCATTATTAGTGCTATCATGATAACTCTTATCAAACACTAATAATATGCCGTTTTACATTTAGCCTCTAAGTAATAATAGCAAGAACTCAACATAGAGGATACTAAAATACTTAGGCTAGTGTATACCATTGTCTAGAATCATGTGTAGCCACATTTCATCCCTTTAACAAGCTTATTTTGTGGTACCATGATAAAAACACCCTCTGCATGGAATGCAAAGCTCGAGGCTAAGACAAGGTGTTTATCAAACCACTATAAACTAAGAAATTCAATCTTGTAGGGCCATGAAATAAATACTCTCCGCATGGAATGCTAAGCTCGAGGCAAAGACAAAGTATATATTTCACACTACTATGAAACAACAATGGAGGCCGTGAGATCCAACCCTTGTATCTCTCTCCTACTAGATATTTTAAAATTAAAAGTTTTTAAGGTCAAGGACCATAATAATGCTAGACACTTTGAAAACATAGTCCTAATCTCATTAGGAATAAATTTCATTAAACTAGCATTAATATATATAAATATATATATAACGTAATAAAAAAAACTTTTATTATATTATATATATAATATAATATATATATTACGTCATAAGAATATATTATATTATATATATGTATTGTACGGATTGTAAGTCCTTAGTCCTTATATATAAATGCATGCAATCCATATAAAACAAAAGGAATGAATTCCAGCCAGTGCATTATAAATCCCAAAACCCAATCCGTAGGATTTACGATCAAGCCTTGCAAATCCATAATTAATGCACTACAAGACAAACAATGCATTGAATGAGAAATAACTTCCCATTTCTATAACTACCCCATTTCGAATGAAACAGTTATATAGACAATGCAATTTGTACGGCAACATTCTTTATGGCATATGAATATAACCAAATCATCTTTATGATGCAAAAAATTGAAACACAAAGATAACGGTTTTTCTTAAATTCTAAAATTCAATCACATATTATACAATCATGAGATGAAAACCTGGCTCTAATATCAATTGTTGGATAAAATCTAGTTTTGTATCTCACACAAAACACACATCGGAAGCAACAAACAAGGATCTATTTCATTCATGATTGACAACATGCACTCTGTAAATTTCAGAATTTAAGAACAAGATAGCGTACCTTGGTGTGGAGAAATTCAAAACAAAGATTAGAAGCACTTGGGAAAACTTTTAATCTTCACTCCAATTCCACTTTACACCCAAGATGTGTGGTCTCTCAATCAGTTTCCAAAGGGAGAATGAAAGTGTGTCTCACACTCTTTCTTTTTCTTTAAGATTCTTTTTTTTTTTTAATATATCTTAAAAAATTCTGTATGTTTCTCCCTTTATAACTAACTGATTATTTAATTGGGCCGGCCTATTGGGCCTTTCCAATTGGGCTTTAGTGTATGGCTTGGAATGGGACCAAAAGGGACCAATAAGACACTAGCTCCGATGGGCCTTGGGCTTTTCCGTCAACTCTTAACAAGTCCAAAGTTACCATTAATTATATTTAATATCACTATATAAATATAATTGCACTCTAGGCCTTATTAATAAATTATATCTCAAGACTTTATTATACACACAACCCCTTCATAAAATATTCGTAGTAATACAAAGTCATGAATGTAGACTGCCACTTTGTAAATTACTACATCTTATCCTTGAGTACCTAATTTAATCCTTTAAAGTTATTCATCATATATTTATGAAATCCAATTTCATAAATATATACTTTAGTAATTTCTTACCAAAGTGGTTAGGCCTAACTCTCTGAATAACTGAACCCATTAAACTTATCTCAAGAGAATATTTTATATCTCCATCAAGAGATTATGAATTCCATCTTGAGAATATATGTTCCATCAACACTAAATGTGGCTGCCCAACATACTGAGGTTTTGACTGTTACATTAGATCTCACTCCTGATATATCAAAGCAACCTACACCTCATGATCAAGTCCATTATTCTCTCAGGATTAAGAGTTCATGCAAATAGAAGTTGTGAGATTTATTATTCATTTGACAGTCGTTAGAAGAATAGTAAATCTCACAGCGGTCCAGTTCAATATGTCTTAACTCTTAAAACATATCAACATATCAACTAGAAGTCACCACTTCCATGATCAAGACAAATCATCTTAGTTGATACGTTATAGTCTTCGCAGATGAAATGCCCTATTTCATCACCGACTACGAACTATAAGTTTTGAGTTTACAAAGAACTTGTGATTTATATCTTCTGTGACTTTTCACATAAATCACATACTATGCATCTCATGGACTATATGATAATGTCCAAATATTCATGTTACCATTATTTTAGATAAGAAATAAACAACTTTATTAAACACAACATTAAGTCATACATAATGTCATACATAGCATCATACAATAGGATTTAAGGGCACATATCCTAACATCATTCTGGGAATAAAGTGAGATCATCTGAATATAGTGGTAAACGTGCTCCACCAAATCAATTTTTCCGTCATAACAGGTGAACGGTGGGTAGCTGAAATGCCTTGGCATTTCAGTACGATCTATTTCGTTAGAGAAAGGTGATTGGGCAGCTCTCCTCAACGCAAGGCTCATGGCATCCCAGGCTGCATTATAATGCCCGCTCCTATCGCAATGGTGAGTATCATGATGATGTTGCATAGTTTCATGAGACCTATCCCTCGATCGACGTGAACCACTACCAGGAAATGATTCTCTAACACCACCCCCAGTATAGTCGGGGTCATCAGATGACCCCTCACAATCCCTCCTACAGTGTCGGCCTCTGAGCTCAATCTCCAATTCTTTAACCCATTCTCATAAGTTCTCCAGCTCCTGTTCTTAGTCACTACAATAAGATCGCTCAGGGATGTAAGACACAATTCATTCCCCTTGCAAGGATCCTTTGTCAAAATCAAGGCTGGTTTAATGCTCTTCTTGCATACGTTCGTGCTCTCTTATACGCTCCCCGTCCAGCCTCCTCTGACCCCATGACAAAGCCCTCAAATGGTTTCCCCCTACCGACCATTCTTCAGCATGCGGACCTTCAATATTTGAACGATATCAGGCTAGCTCAAACCTTTTGCTGTGTAGGATCCCCACAGATAGCACCAATTGTGGTACCCAAACTTGGGAATGATGCTTTTTGGGATAAAAAATTTGGGCTCCCAATTTATTTATTCGTGGGTTTCCTCACAGTCCTATTAGTTTTTGCCTCAAACGCTGCCTTAATAGCCCAATTTCCATTATCCTTGTGATTCTAAGCCTAACACTTGCCTACCCTCTAGTTTTTATTCTCTCTTTCTCTCAACTTACCCTTGTCCTATTCCTTTGTTTCTCTTCTCCCTTCCTTATTTTTTCCAACCCCCTTGCCATTTGCCTTCACTTCTCTTATATAGTCTCTCCTTAGTGGGGTTCAAATTATTACTTTTTCTTTAGTTCCCATGCAATCCCACTTCCACCTGGAATCCCAATGAACAGTCATTTCTTCTGAAGATTCTCTTGAAACTTGTTCCAGACGCCAAATAGCGTTTAGTAGCAAACTCTCCAAAGGCATAAACAGTACTCAAGGACCAACTTGAATTTAATTATTTCCTCATCAATCTCCCACTGGCTTATCAGTCAGTATTGGGCCTAGCCTAGCCCAGCCCGAACAAGGCGGGATTCCTTGAACGACAATCTCTAGATCCTTGCATACCTGTCGTTGGGCTAGGCCTGTGCCTACAGTGGGCCAAATTCAGTTTCTTGAAGCAACCTTTGCTACCTAGACTAGCCTTGGGCCTAACTTAAATAGGCCGTCATTGGTCACCCGGACCCAAGCCCCTCCCCCCAGCACAGTAATGTATCCGTGCAATATGCCGGTTATTTCAAAGTAAACGTAATTCTATTTAGTATAATTACTTTATACTAAATGGTTCAACATCATTCCAAAATGGCAATTCTTAAAAAAGAAATATACATTCTACAAAATGATAAAATTTCTCATTTTTTTGGGGCACTAGTAATTAGTTGTGTCAACTTGGAATTGAGAAGCAAGATAGTACATGAAGGAAGGATGCCTTTATGAGGACCAAATTTGCACGCAACAACCTAAGAGTTAGGACATCCTCAAAGATTAATGGCTCGATCAAGCCCATGACTGACAAGGTTCGCTATCACGTTTTAGCCCAATATGTCAAAGGAATAGTTAGTTATGTAACTTGGGTAGAGAAGGATCCCGTTATTATTGAGTTAGCTTTAGCTTGTATTGAATTTATCTTCCTCTTAATAAAGTTAAGAGCCTTTTTATAAAAATAATAATAACTACTTAATTTGAATACAATCAATATATATTTTTTATACTTGTTAATGAATTAAGTATCTTTCTATAGGCTTAAAAATATATATATATTATAATTATTAAGTGACGAATCCATTGTATAAATCTTTTATAATTTAGGGAGAATCAATCAACAGTAGAATCCCTTATACTTTTGGTTAGAATAAAAAGTATTTTAAAAGAAAAAAAAAAGAAAAAAAAAATTAATTTGGCACTTGCCCTGCGGTGAATCAAACAATGATATCAATTCTACAGGGTTTTCTCTCTAGGTTTTCTCGCTAGAAAACCATTAAGGTGAAAAACGGCACTTGCCCTAGGGTAAGAAAAGTTTCTCCACTCAGGTAGAACTTTTATTTATGTTACGTTTCTCTTTACCAGTAACAGTACTCATGGATGAACTTTCGAAGAGATGTGAAAAACTTAAGCTATCTGAACACGAAGGAGATGAAGTAGACCTAGGCGATCAGGAGGTAACAGAAGGATGGGTTTTAGCTAGGAAATTCTTGTCTCTTAGACATGTTAACCTGGAGGCAGTAGTAAAGGTGCTAAAACCTATATGGAAGACATCAGAGAGCTTTGAGGTCCAGGACATAGGAGATAATACTGTCCTTTTTCTGTTTTAGAAGGAAGAGGACATGAACAGAGTCATGTGGGCTAGCCCATGATTTTTAGACATATTTTTAGTGTTACACAAATTTGAACCAGGGGACTCAGTCTCCGCAATAGGGTTTGAACGGGCATCCTTCTGGATTCAAATTCGTGGCCTACCTATGCGAATGCAACCAATGGAGGTGGCTGAGAAAATTGTTGGCCCAATGGGGGAAGTGGAGAAGGAGGAAATAGGGAACAGAGGTTTCATTATGGGTAAGTACCTTCGTGTTCATATGACCATCGACATATCAAAACCTCTGTGTAAAGGGAGAATAGTTCGAATGGGTGGAAATAGGCCGGGATGGGTGGATTTCCGATATGAGTGCCTACCCATTTTCTGCTATCGGTGTGGCAAGTTGGACCATGATGACAGAGATTTTTCAATTTGGATTGAGAGCCAGAAGTCCCTAGAGACGGAGGACAGACGCTATGGACCTTAGCTTCGAGCAGATACAGAGAATCTTCAGAGGCCATATGTGGTAGAAGCACCCTAACAGAGAAAACCCAACGACAACATGGGGGATCGGATTACACCTAGAAATAATTGTACTAAGCAGGCTTTGAACAGTAACTAGAGGCCGGCAACTACGATGCAAAAGCCAATCTGCAGGGAAGAAGCTGATCCATCCACGATGACTTCCACCTCAACAGATATGGTAATAGATTATTTTGCACCAAAAAAGAAACAATCAAAGGATTTTAAGGAGCAGTTATAGGAGATTGATCGAGCAATCAATGTCGTTGATATAATTAAGGATTCAGCTAAGAGCTACATAGTCAAAGGGGAATTCAACTATCCTAACTTTTCAAAACAATGGTCTCCCCACAGATATGAGTTACTAGGGGGAATACACAGCCTATACTCATGAGGAATTCAAAGAAGATGCCATGTGAAAGGTGGGTTGAAGAAAAGGAACGAGGGAAGAAGAAGTGGTTAGGGTGGGTCAACACTTGGGAACGGTGGAGGTTGCTATGCAGTCCCGTAGGTATCAATGAGTTCTTTGTCTTGGAAATATATTGGGCTTGGGAACTGCCGTATAGTTCGTGCCCTTGAGAAGGTAGTGACTTTTGAAGATCCCATTTTAATTTTTTAATGGAAACAAAGTTAGTTGTGTCAGAAATGGAAGATATAAAAGAAGGCTTGAAACGATCTCAAGTCTGGTGGTTCCGAGTAAGGGTTGGAGTGGGGGATTAGCTCTTCTGTGGAAACAAGACCTAAAGGTGGCAGTCCAAACATACTCGGATAGACACATTGATGCAGTAATCAGTCCTAGCGATGGGTCTCGATTGTGGAGGATTGTTGGTTTCTATGGAAATTCAGAGACAAGTAAAAGGGATGAATCATAGGCTTTGCTAAAATGCCTCTTAAACTTCAATTCTTTATCGTCGATTTGCATGGGTGATTTCAACGAACTGACGAATGATAGAGAAAAGGAAAGTGGTTGTACACACCAAGCAAAACAGATGGACAAACTTTGTGAGGTAATAAACTCTTGCCAACTTCGTGATTTGGGTTATGTTAGGCAAGATTTTACTTGGAGTAGGAGGTTTGGGAACAGAGGGTGGATCAGCGAACAACTAAATAGAGCCTTGGTTTCCACAGGTTGGGCATCTATGTTTCGTCGAATCCAACTATATCATAAGGCCAATTCATCCTCAAATCATTGCATTCTGTTACTAAAAGAAGCCAAGGCCGTGAGTCGTAGTAGGCAGTGATCCAAGCTATTTCGATTTGAATAGAAGTGGCTCAAGGATGACTCTTGCGTGGGAGTGGTGGAGGAGGCCTAGTTGAAAGATTTATGCAAAGGTTCATATTTCCCCCTAACTCTTTGCTTGGAAGAGTGTAGGTCATCTTTAACTTCTTGGAATTCCAATACTTTCAAGCATGTAGGTAAGAAGATTAGCTCACTGTAAATAAAACTTGAGCACCTTGAATGCCAAAGGGGCAGCCCAAACACAACGGAGGAAATTCAAAGCATAAGGATGGAGCTGAATAAATTATTGGATATTGAGGATGTAATGTGGCTTCAGAAATCCCGTATCATTTGGCTGCAACATGGAGACAAAAATCCTCTTTCTTTCAAACAAAAGCAACCAGTAGATATCAGTACAACGCCATACAAGGGATCCTGGATAATGGTGGGGCTTGGTAGGAAGAGGAGGAGGGGGCTGGAAGAATTTTCGTAAATTATTATGAGTCCTTTTTCACAACCTCAAACCTAGAGATCAGTAAGGAACTCCTTCAGGCCATTCACCGCAAGGTGTCAACGTTGATGAATCTCTTACTATCTCGAGAATCCCAAGCACCAAAAGTGGAAAGAGGCCTAAAGTAGATGTTCCCTACAACTTCCTTGAACCCAGATGGGATGCCCCTAATTTTCTATCAAAAATTCTTGTCCACTATAAATCATGTGGTCATTAGAAGTGTCTTTGAATTTTTAAATTTAGGTGTTATACCACAGAATTTTAATCAGACTCACATTGTTCTAATCCCTAAAGTGAAAGAGCCAAAACAGGTTACAAAGTTCCATCCGATTAGTTTGTGTAATCTGGCATATAAAATTGCATCCAAGACTGTAGCAAACAGGCTTAAACAAGTACTACCTAAACTAGTGTGTGAAAATCAAAGTGCTTTTGTTGTCGAATGCCTAATCAAAGACAATGTACTAGTAGCTTTAGAAACAATGCACCAAATCCATCAGAAATGCAAAGGGAAGGAAGGTGAGATGGCCTTGAAGCTCGATATAAGTAAGGCATACGACAGGGTTGAATGGAAATGCTTGAAGAAAATCATGCTTAAATTGGGTTTCTCGAAGAAATAGATAACTTTGATTATGCAACGTATCAGCATGGTTACATATGCTATCTGAATAAATGGGGTCCCACATGGCAACATTACTCCCTCGAGAGGTCTTCATGAAGGGGACCCCTATCACCCTACTTGTTCCTGCTATGTGCAAAAGGACTATTAGCCATGCTTCATCAAGTGGTTTAAGATAAGAGATTGAAAGGAATCATAGCTTACAAAAGGGGCCCAAAAATTTCCCATATTTTCCTCGTGGACAATAGCCATAGTAGTAGAGAATACTGAAACTCTGCATATACTTGAGGTGTATAAGGCATCCTCAGGACAACAATTGAACAGGTAGAAAACTGGGTTGTACTTTAGTAGGAACACAAAGGGAGAAACTCATAATGCAATCAAGAATATTTTTGGAGCTCAAGTGATTACTCAGGGAATCCCAACCTACATGATGAGTTGCTTTAAACTACCTAACAATATCTGTGATGACCTTACTAGAATGGTAAGTCAATTTTGATGGGTACAAAAAAAGGAAAAGAAGAAAATGGTGTGGATGAGCTAGAAGAAATTGTGCTTACTGAAGGAGAAAGGTGGGATGAGCTTTAGGGATTTGAAATCCTTTAATAAAGCAATTTTGACGAAACAAGGTTGGAGATTACAGAATCAGCTCAACTCTTTGTTTTTCAAAGGCTATAGAGAAAAATACTTCCTGGACAGTGATTTTACTAAGGCCGCATTGGGTCGACACCCATCCTACACCTGGAGGAGTATCATGTCTACCCAAGAAGTATTGTTGAAATGGCTAAGATGGCAGGCGGGTAACGAGGAAAGTATTAGCATTTGGGCAGACAAATGGCTCCCCTCCAAATCCCCTTATAAGTTACTCTCGCCAATACAGGTCCTAAACGAAAGTGCCAAGGTAAGTGAGCTCATTGACACTGAAAAGTGGGAGTGGAAATCTGAAATGGTTAGACAAATGTTGTGTCCTATCAAAGTAGATTTGGTGTTAAGTATCCCCTTGAGCCGTAGGCTACCCCCGGATAAGATGGTTTAGGCAGGTACTTCAAGTGGGAAATTCTTGATTCAAAGTGCTTACAATAGCATTATAGAGGCAAAATGGAGTGGTACTAGAGCAGAGAGCTCGGATTGCTCGACCATGAAGCAAGTGTGGAAGAGTATATGGAGTATGAAAACTCCTAACAAAATCATAAACATTGCTTGGAAAGCCTATCGAGACATCTTAGCAACCAAGGAGAATTTGAAAAAGAGACATGTTACCCAAGACGATAGCTGTAATGATTGTGGGGAAGAGATCAAAACTAGTAACCATCTCTTATGGTTCTGTGAAAAAGCCAAGGAAGTGTGGAGCCATAGCAAGCTGGGGCTTCCTTTCTAAATTAGTAGCACTTGGAGATTTGTGGATAGTTTAACAACTGGTTCGGCACAGGCCGAGGACCAATGGCCTTTTGGAAAAATTTCTAACTCATATGAGAGACCGCCAAAATTAGGAGTGCTCTCAAAAACAAAAGATTTGGGTACTTTTTAGGGTACCTTTCTTTTTGGATAAGTGGTGTGGAATCGACACTTATTTTTTATACCAAAAAAAAAAAAACTAAATACAAAATACATGACAGAATTGTTCCATTGTCAATGATTGAATAAAAAGAATACATGTTTGATAAATTGAGTATTACATGGCTTTGGGTCCTAGTGTTGAGGTTTAAAAAATCACAATGTTGCACCAAGGCTCAAAATAACACAAAGGGCTGAAATCTAGGAAAATAAAAATATTTAGGCCATCAATAAAGAAAATAGAGGAGAGGCTCATACCCATCAAGGGTCATAAGGGGGAACCTAAATCCATGAATGGGTGAGCTTCGAACCTCATGAAACAAAGGGAAGGAAGAAGACTAGCCCTCAAAGGTAAAAAAATAAAATAAAAAAATCATTAGGAGCCTAGTAAGAGGACTAGGCTAGGATACCTAGGGATTCTCAGGGGCCCGGGATCCTTGGGACATGCAGCAAGGCTAGAATGGGATTAAGACAGGTCAAAGGGGCATGCCAAGAAGCACAAAGAACAAGAATAGATATGTCCTTATCAGTCGTCCAATTATGCAAAAAAAAAGGGATCAAAAGGCTTGGGGAACCAATAGCTCATAAGCAAGGGTTTAGTACCTCAAGGAACCCAGGAAGAAGAACCATGAAAGAAGGTTGCTAAGGATCTTTTAGCCTGGCAGGAAGGAATCAGTCCACTTGGGAAAAATGACAAAAGGGAAAGCAGTCAAAAGATGAGTCTGAAAAGTGGAGTCTAGAAGCCTTGGAAATAAGAATGACCAAAGGCCAGCCCTTTAGGACTTCCTAGAACAGGAAAGTCAGCTAGGGTCTTTTGAAAGGAAAGTCTCAAAAGATGAAAATAATGAAGGATGAAGAAGGAACCAGCTACCAATGTTGCTGACACAACATTGATTCTGGTACCCAGAGGGACAAATAGAGGGAATTTGTGGTACACCAGAAACCCTAAGATGACACTACAAAAAGAGGGGCAGCCAACAGTGAAAGGCATTTAGCAACAATGAATTGCAGTAAGAAATCTTTGAGAAAAGCTTTGTGAGATTTCAAAAAGAAAGAAAAGAGAGGGGAAAATACCATCCGGGATCCTCATAGCAGCCACTAGAGAACACACACTTGGATTCAAAGGGATTCAAACTTTGCAAATTTTAGAGGCCTGAAGAGCCATCTAAGTCTGTGATTTTTGAACTTATTTAGACCTTGTAACACGTCCTAGTGAGCATTATGTACTACATAATTAAGAAAATAATGGAGCATTTTACTTTGTTTTGAAGGATCCCTAAAGTCTTATTTTATCTCTTCTTTCTTATCATTTTGTTCTTTGTTGTTCTCTACTATTCAATACATATATTCTCTATATGTTAGCAATGTATCTGAATGACAAAGTTCGTGCCCTAGTTCATCTCTGATGATTTGAAGAACTTTGCAGCCAACAACTCTCTCTCTCTAGTTGGTGTTTGAAGTCGCATACTGGGATCCGTGCATCTGGTTAGTCACGTACTTGGGAGCCGTGCATTGAAAAGGAGAAACTGTCACTATAGAGCAAGTCCAATTGGGTATTGGGGTAAGGGTTCAACTGTAGGTTGGTAAGGTACTTGGGATTCCTTGCTTGTAATCGCTTGCTGTGATAATAGTGGAGTTTCGGGAGTGGTGACCTTAAATCACCCGGTGGAGTTTTTGCCGTCAGGTTTTCCCCATTCGTAAACAAATCACCGTGTCATTTATTTTCTGCTGCATAACTTAGTTTTGGTGATTTGTTTGTGCTGCCACGTGATATTGCATGTTAATTTGATTAATTAATAACTGGGCTAATTAATTAATCTAAGTTATCACAAGGGGTCAACGCGTTTACGGCCTGTCAAGTGGTATCAGAGAAAGCACACTCTAATTAGGGTTTAATCTTTGTGTGTGATCCATCGACCCCTGCTGTCATGGATAGAGGTCAATCTCTTATTATACCTCCTTTATTTGATGGCACTAACTATGCATACTAGAAAGTACGCATGAGAGCTTTCTTGCAGTCTTTAGATGAGAAAGTGTGGCAAGCTGTAGAGATAGGCTAGACCAAGCCTATAGAAGCACCGGCCGACTGGGATGATGCCAAGATCAAGGCGGCAAACTTCAACAGCAGAGTATTGAATGCCCTATTCAGTGCAGTCACCAATGAGGAGTTCAAGAAAATCTCCTCAACTGAAACTGCTAAGGAAGCATGGACCATTCTCCAGCCAACCTATGAGGGCACCAAGGCTGTCAAAGATTCAAAGCTACAGAGGCTCACCACACGCTTTGAAGAAATTAAGACGGAGGAGGATGGGTCATTTGATGAGTTCTATGCCAAGCTCCAGGACATAGTAAACTCAGCCTTCAATCTTGGGGAAACCATCCCTGAACCCAAGATTGTAAGGAAAGTGCTCAGATCGCTGCCTGAGAGATTCCATGCTAAGATCACAGTGATCGAGGAATCAAAGGATATTGACAGAATTCCTCTGACTGAGCTGGTTGGAAACTTGCAAACCTATGAGTTAGGGCTAACTAGGTTAGGCAAGTCAAGCAAGGGTAAGAGTTTGGCACTGAAGGCCAAGAGCAATGATACGGATGATTCTTCAAATGATGAAGATTCCAAGATGAAGTCCTACATCACAAGGTAATTCAAGAAATTCATGAAGAATACCAATGGAAAGGGCTTCAATAAAGACCGCAGACAATCCAGTTCTTCACAATTCAAGAATTCGGATAAAGGGAAGAAGGATGTCAAGGATGGTGGTAAGTACACTGTTCCCGCTGGGCCAAAATGCTTTGGGTGTCAAGGTTTCGGACACATGAAACAAGAGTGTCCTACGTACCTTAAGAGCATAGGGAAGAGCAAGGCACTTGCTGTCACCTTAAGCAACACAGAGCCTGAGGATGATTCTGAAGATGAAGATGATGGAATCTTGAATGCCTTCACTGCCACTATTAATCCTACTGATGGGGTTACCAAAGAAGTGGATGAAGAGAAGGAACTGGTGGATTCCAAGTGTGAGATTATGGATGACCAAGATCATATATCCATACCGCCTATGAAAAACTATACAAGCTTTCAGAGAAGCATGAGAAACTCTATAGGCTGGCCACCAAGAAACTCAGTGATGTGGAACTCGACCGTGAGGAGCTGTCCACAAAGGTTGATGAAGCAAATCAGACCATTGGAACACTGAGGTTCGAAAATAACTTCTTGACTGAGAGGACCAAGAAGCTTGAAGCGGAGCTGTTTCAAGTCAGAGCACAATTGGAGAGGACATCAAGTGCAAAGCTGGACGAGATGTTGAGTGCTCAGAAATCTTCTTCAGATCATACTGGATAGGGGTATGAATTCTCTCTCTCTAATACTCCTACTGCTAGTACAACTGTGTTTGTTCCATCTGCTAATAACATTAAAACTGAGGATAAAAATGTTAAAACTGAATTAGCTAGTGAGAACGTAGACAAGGGCAAGTCCATTCTAGGAGCACCCCCTAAAGTTGAAAAGAGGGAAACTAGAAACCCTAGGACAAAGAAGACTATCTCACAAAAGCCCAAACAGAAGAAGCCACATCTCTGTTATCATTATGGTGCTGCCGGTCATACTCGACCATATTGCTATAAGTAGCTTGTCACTCAACAAAGCAATGGCATGATAGCATCTGGGAGCCAGAATCAGCTTCAGACTTCTCTCGCTCCTCTTGGAGACATTCTTAAAGCCCTCATGTTCCTTTCGAACTTGAACGGTTCATATTCCTCTCCCCCTTCACCGGTTCAAGGGTCGACGAAAAGGAAAAGTTCTTCCAAGGTGTGGAAGGCAAAGGGATCTAAGTGATAGCAGTCACTTCTTCTTCTCTCTCCCTATTTTTTTTTTGTTGCATTTATTGTGTGTTTCTTTACTGTTTTGAGTTAGTCTAGTTTTATGCATTGTTTTGCTTTCTTTAGTTTGTTTTTGTTTGTGTGTTTTCAGTTTTGTGTTTTATTTTTGCTCTTCTGATAAAAATAAAAATAAAAATTGAAAAATACAAAAACAGTGTGTGTTTGTGTGCATTGGTTCATGTGAACTTTTGAAATGGCCATTGAAACAGAGTTTTCTAAACTTTGTATCACCTGTAGCTTAGATGAGCATTCTTCTACACAACTAAGCAAGTGAGCTTTATAGCTCTTTGTGTGTGATGAGTAAGGTTAAGTGATCTCTTCTTCTTAACACTCATAACACTCTTTTTGATGGGTTGAACTAGAAAATCCTAAGAGAAAGGCATAAATAACCATCTCACCACTGTTACTCGCCAATCATAATATGACATTTGTATGCTTCGGCATAGCAAAAGTGCAATGTAAATGACATCTGTATGCTTCGGCATAGCAAAAGTCCAATGTCAAAAGCTTAACATAATTGGGTATTTCTTTTCTTTCTCTTATATACCCATGCATGATATGCTTAATAAAAGAAAATATGCAAAGAAATAAAAAGCAAAAAAATCAAAAATGCTTTAAAATATGGTTGCAAGCCTGTTTTCTAGGAGAAGTGGGAGTTATAGGATGTACCTCAAAGGTGATAGTCCCCATCAAACAGTTATGATTGTGTGTGAGTTAAAGTCATTTTCTCATCTCTCAAATCGTCATAACATTGAGACACTTATGCAATCTTGCGATGTTTTCACACATAACACGCAATATTCTTTGCTATTCTTGATACATGTGCAGGTACAATATGATTTGGCCATCACAAGGTTTACATGTGTTAATGTGTGCTCACTAAACTGTCTTAACTTGTTTTTGAAATATAAAATTGGTTAGACTTGTTTAGTGTGTGTGTGCGTGTTTTGAGATACATGTACATCAAAATTCTTGTTGAGAAATGATTTTGAGAGCTTAATGTTTTGCTTGGATCTTTGGTTGAGTTGCATACTTGATTGCATTCATGTCTGTGTTTTTCTTCTTTTGAAAAACTGTTTTCAAAGGCATCTCGACACCTCCTCGATACCTCTCGACACCTAGCTGTCTGTCGAGCTTCTTAGACTTTTTCTTATCCCAGTCTCGACACATATCTCGACACCTGGTGGATCGATTGAGAAACTTTCTGTCTGCTCGATAGCTTCTCGACAGCTTCTGGATCGATCGAGGTTCCTTCATGGTTGATTCTTCTTTCTCGACACATGACCTCGATAGCTTCATCTGTCGAAGTGCTTTTTCTCGATAGCTGTCTCGATAGCAGTCTCGATACCTCTCGATACATGCAGCTATCGAGAATTACTAAGAGTGTATAAAAAGGCTCTTCGCGATTTCTAAATCACTTTGCTCGATCTCTCTTCCTTGACAGAACTTTCTCTCTCTCTCAAAACACTTCTCACTCTCTCCAAACCTCTTCCAAGGCTTTCTCAAGTGTTTTTCTCGATCCTCATCACTTGGTAAGCATCTTATCCCTCATCTTCATGCATTTCCTGTCCTAAAAAAACCCTAGGTTTTGTGTTTTTGAAACTTTTTAGGATTTTTCAAAAATTTTTGAGGTTTTCATGAAATTGTTGAGTTGGCTTTATAGATTTGATCTTCAAAACCACATGCACTGCATCACATTTGCATTCGAATTGTATTTTCATGCATTTATATGTGCGCCTATCTGTTGTGTGCTGTTAGGTTTGGATTGGGCTGAGCCCATAATGCTTTTATGTTACATGTCACATGTTCATGCATTTTTCATGCATACGTTCTTTCTTTTCAATATTTATCTTCCAATATTGAACTGCTTGGAACTTTTCTGTGTGTCTCTTCTTCTTCCCCCTCTCTATGTTTGCGTTAGTAGTGTCTATGGCACCTAAACGTAAGTCCATTCCAGCCCAGAACCCTCTGCGTTCTAAGGGATCATATTCTTCCGATTCTACTCCACTTTTTATCCGATTCCAAGAAGAGAAAGCCCATAAGGACTTCTCGGAGAACTTTTCTAAACGAGGTATTCATTCGAAACGCCACATTGTCTTGGCAGACTTTACCGACACCGACCTTCCCGATGTCATACACAGTCGGGCTTAGGAGTCACTGTGTGACATCCCGGTCATATGTCCACTCGTGCTGATACAGGAGTTTTACTCCAATATCCACAGGATCGATTCTTCAGTACCTTTTTTCTACTCTAGCGTTCGAGGTACGCACTTTGCAGTCACTCCAGAGTTAGTCTCCAAAGTGCTTCATGTCCCTAGGGTGGATCATCCTGATTACCCTAGCTGTGAGCGTTTATGGACTGTGTCCAAAGACGAGATGATCTCGGCGTTCTGTGAGCGTCCTTCCTTTTGGGGAGATCATATGTATACACCATGTCGACCTTTTGCTAAAGGTCCTCGTTTCCTTAACATGGTGATGACCTTTGTTTTGCACCCACTTTCTCACTACAACTCTATCACAGAGCCTCGTGCTCGGTTTTTGTTGTCCCTCCTAGAGGATCTCTCTATAGACTTTCCTTCACACTTTATCTTTTCTATCATCGATGTCTATAGAGATACGGCCACCCGTGATAAGCTCATTTTCCCTTCTGCTATCACGAGGATTGTTCGCCTTTTTTCCATCCCATTCGCTTCGTCCGATCCTTACCATGTCATGTCTGCCATAGACGCCGCTACTGTAAAATGTATCGAGACACAGTTTCAATCGAGATAGCCCGACGGTGCCACTCCTTCCTCCCGTCCGAATACCTCCAGATCAGCTCGAGTGTCTGCTGCTTCTTCCTCGGGCGATGTCACCTTAGGAGATATCATGGCGCAGCTTCAGCGCATGGATGCTCGCCTCGATACACTCTCCACAGAGTTGTATCAGGTGAACGTTCGTGTTGGTCGCATGCATCTATCGAGCTTTAAGAAGCTGTTTTGCCCCGAGCCTCGACAGCTTCTCGACAGATCCTCGACACCTCTATCTGTCGAGAATTAAAGAAAACAAATCTTCAATTCTGTTTCAAGTTCAGTTCGTGAATGTGTCTTTGGGACTTCTTTTCTCCTAACCCTAGACATATAAAAGGATTGTTTTAAGGGCCGTAAAAGATGATGCAAGTTGTACAATCATTGAGAACTTATTATTCATGCAATTTGTGATCTAAACGACAAAGTTCGTGCCCTAGTTCATCTCTAATGATTTGAAGAACTTTGCAGCCAACAACTCTCTCTCTAGTTGGTGTTTGAAGTCGTGTATTGGGATCCGCGCATCTGGTTAGTCACGTACTTGGGAGTCGTGCATTGAAAAGGATAAACTGTCACTACAGAGCAAGTCTAATTGGGTATTGGGGTAAGGGTTCAACTGTAGGTTGGTAAGGTACTTGGGATTCCTTGCTTGTAATCGCTTGCTGTGATAATAGTGGAGTTTCGGGAGTGGTGACCTTAAATCACCCTGTGGGGTTTTTGCCGTCAGGTTTACCCCATTCATAAACAAATCACTGTGTCATTTATTTTCTGCTGCATAACTTAGTTTTGGTGATTTGTTTGTGCTGCCACGTTGTTAGGACATATGTAGTTCAAGTGGTTGATACCATATGTCGCTATTTTATGTAATTGGCTTATCCTTAGACAAAACGCACTTTACTTGTAATTGGGTAGATTTAGGATGTGTTTAACACTTCAAAAACAGTGTTTCAAGATCCAGTGTTGAAGCCATCAAAGTCTGTCCAAGAAACAAGCAAGGAAGTGCAAGTTTTTAAAGCTCGACACCTACCTCGACACATGCATATATCAAGCTTTAAGAAGCTGTTTTGCCCCGAGCCTCGACAGCTTCTCGACAGATCCTCGACACCTCTATCTGTTGAGAATTAAAGAAAACAGATTTTCAGTTATGTTTCAAGTCCAATCCGTGAATGTGTCTTTGGGACTTCTTTTCTCCTAACCCTAGACATATAAAAGGATTATTTTAAGGGCCGTCAAGCAGATGGCAGTTGCACATTCATTCAGAACTTCTTGTTCATGCAATTTGTGATCTGAAATACAAAGTTCGTGCCCTAGTTCATCTCTAATGATTTGAAGAACTTTGCTGCCAACAATTCTCTCTCTCTAGTTGGTGTTTGAAGTCGCATACTGGGATCCGCGCCTCTGGTTAGTCACATACTTAAGAGCCGTGCATTGAAAGGAGAAACTGTCACTACATAACAAGTCCAATTGGGTATTGGGGTAAGAGTTCAACTGTAGGTTGGTAAGGTACTTGGAATTCCTTGCTTGTAACTGCTTGTTGTGATAATAGTGGAGTTTTGGGAGTGGTGACCTTAAATCACCCGGTGGTGTTTTTGCCGTAAGGTTTTCCCCATTCGTGAACAAATCACCGTGTTATTTATTTTCCGCTGCATAACTTAGTTTTGGTGATTTTTTTGTGCTGCCACGTGATATTGCATGTTAATTTGATTAATTAATAACTGGGCTAATTAATTAATCTAAGTTATCACAAGGGGTCAACGCGTTTGTGGCCTGTCAAGTGGTATCAGAGCAAGCACACTCTGATTAGGGTTTAATTCATTATGTGTGATCCAATTGACCCCTGCTGTCATGGATAGAGGACAATCTCTAATTACACCTCCTTTATTTGATGGCACTAACTATGCATACTGGAAGTATGCATGAGAGCTTTCTTGCAGTCTTTAGATGAAAAGGTGTAGCAAGTTGTGGAGATAGGCTGGACCAAGCCTACAGAAGTGCCGACCGACTAGGATGATGCTAAGATCAAGGCGGCAAACTTCAACAGCAGAGCATTGAATGCCCTATTCTGTGCAGTCACCAATGAGGAGTTCAAGAAAATTTCCTCAACTGAAACTGCTAAGGAAGCATGGACCATCCTCCAGACAACCTATGAGGGCACCAAGGCTGTTAAAGATTCAAAGCTACAGAGGCTCACCACACGCTTTGAAGAAATTAAGATGGAAGAGGATGAGTCGTTTGATGAATTATATGCCAAGCTCAAGGACATAGTAAACTCAACCTTCAATCTTAGGGAAACCATCCCTAAACCCAAGATAGTGAGGAAAGTGCTCAGATCGCTGCCCGAGAGATTCCATGCTAAGATCACGGCGATCGAGGAATCAAAGGACATTGATAGAATTCCTCTGACCGAGCTGGTTGGAAACTTGCAAACCTATGAGTTAGGGCTGACTAGGTTAGGCAAGTCAAGTAAGGGCAAGAGCTTGGCACTAAAGGCCAAGAGCAGTGATACGGATGATTCTTCAGATGATGAAGATTCCAAGATGAAGTCCTACATCACAAGGTAATTCAAGAAATTCATGAAGAATGCAAATGGAAAGGGCTTCAACAAAGACTGTAGACAATCTAGTTCTTCACAATTCAAGAATTCTGATAAAGGGAAGAAGGATGTCAAGGATGGCGGTCAGTACACTGTTCCTGCTGGGCCAAAATGTTTTGGGTGTCAAGGCTTCGGACACATGAAAGAAGAGTGTCCTACGTACCTCAAGAGCATAGGGAAGAGCAAGGTACTTGTTGTTACCTTAAGCGACACTGAGCCCGAGGACGATTTCGAAGATGAAGACGACGAAATTTTGAATGCCTTCACTGCCATGGTTAATCCTACTGATGGGGTTACTGAAGAAGTGAATGAAGAGAAGGAATTGGTGGATTCCAAGTGTGAGATTATGGATGATCAAGATGATATCTACACCGCCTATAAGAAACTATACAAGCTTTCTGAGAAGCATGAGAAACTCTATAGGCTGGCCACCAAGAAGCTCAGTGATGTGGAACTCAACCGTGAGGAGCTGTCCATAAAGGTTGATGAAGCGAATCAAACCATTGGAGCACTGAGGTTCGAAAACAATTTCTTGGTTGAGAGGACCAATAAGCTTGAAGCGGAGCTGTTTCAAGCCAAAGCACAATTGGAGAGGACGTCAAGTGCAAAGCTGGACGAGATGCTAAGTGCTCAGAGATCTTCTTCAAATCGTACTGGATTGGGGTATGAATCCTCTCTCTCTAATACTCCTCCTGCTAGTACTACTGTGTTTGTTCCACCTGCTAATAACATTGAAAATGAAGATAAGAATGTTAAAACTGAATTAGCTAGTGAGAACGTAGACAAGGGCAAGTCCATCCTAGGAGCACCCCTTCAAATTGAGAAAAGGGAATCTAGAAACCCTAGGAATAAGAGGGATAACTCTCAAAAGCCCAAACAGAAGAAGCCACATCTCTGTTATCATTGTGGTGTTGCCAGTCACACTCGACCAAATTGCTATAAGTGGCATGCCACTCAACAGAGCAATGGCATGATAGCATCTGGGAGCCAGAATCAGCTTCAGTCTTCTCTCGCTCCTCTTGGAGACTTTCTTAAAGCCATCATGTTCCTTTCGAACTTGAACGGTTCATATTCTTCTCCATCTTCACCGGTTCAAGAGTCGACCAAAAGGAAAGGTTCTTCCAAGGTGTGGAAGGCAAAGGGATCTAAGTGATTTTAGTCACTTTTTCTTCTCTCTCCTATTTTTGGGTGTTGCATTATTTGTGTGGTTCTTTACTGTATTGAGTCAGTCTAGTTTTATGCTTTGTTTTGCTTTACATGTTTTTGTTTGTGTGTTTTCAGTTTTGTGTTTTATTTTTGCTTCTTTGATAAAAATAAAAAAAAATTCAAAAATTGAAAAATACAAAAACAGTGTGGGTGTGTGTGCATTAGTTCATGTGAACTTTTGAAATGGCCATTGAAACAGAGTTTTCTGAACTTTGTATCACCTGTAGCTTAGATGAGAATTCTTCTGCACAACTAAGCAAGTGAGCTTTGTAGCTCTTTGTTTGTGATGAGTACGGTTAAGTGATCTCTTTTTCTTAACACTCATATCATTCTTTTTGACGGGTTGAACTAGAAAATCCTAAGAGAAAGGCATAAATAACCATCTCACCACTGTTACTCGCCAATCATAATATGACATCTGTATACTTCGGTATAGCAAAAGTGCAATGTCAAAAGCTTAACATAATTGGGTATTTCTTTTCTTTCTCTTGTATGCCCATGCATGATATGCTTGTTAAAAGAGAAAATGCAAAGATATAAAAAGCAAAAAGATTAAAAATGCTTTAAAATATGGTTGCAAGCGTGTTTTCTAGGAGATGTGGGAGTTATAGGATGTACCTCGAAGGTGATAGTCCCCATCAAACAGTTGTGATTGTGTGTGAGTTAAAGTCATTTTCTCATATCTCAAATCGTCATAACATTGAGACACTTATGCAATCTTGCGATGTTTTCACACACGACACGCAATACTCTTTGCTATTCTTGATACATGTGCAGGTACAATGTGATTTGGCCATCACAAGGTTTACATGCGTTAATGTATGCTCACTAAACTGTCTTGACTTGTTTTTGAAATATAAAATTGGTTAGACTTGTTTAGTGTGTGTGTGCGTGTTTTGAGATACATGTGCATCAAAATTCTTGTAGAGAGATGATTTTGAGAGCTTAATGTGTTGCTTGGATCTTTGGTTGAGTTGCATGCATGATTGCATTCATGTCTGTGTTTTTCTTCATCTGAAAAACTGTTTTTAAAGGCATCTCGACACCTCCTCGATACCTCTCGACACATAAGCTGTCTGTCAAGCTTCTTAGACTCTTTCTTATCGTAGTCTCGATAGATACCTCGACACTTGGTGGATCGATCGAGAAACTTTCTGTCTGCTCGATAGCTTCTCGATAGCTTCTAGATCGATCGAGGTTCCTTCATGGTTGGTTCTTCCTTCTCGACACATGACCTCGATAGCTTCATCTGTCGAAGTGCTTTTTCTTGATAGCTATCTCGATAGCATTCTCGACACCTCTCGATACCTGTAGCTGTCGAGAATTACTGAAGGTCTATAAGAAGGTTCTTCGCGATTTCCTCCTTACTTTGCTCGACCTCTCTCGCTCGAAAAACCTGTTTTCTCTCCCAAAACTTTTATCTCTCCCTCCAAACCTCTTCCCAAGGATTTCTCAAGTGTTCTTTTCGATCTTCATCACTTGGTAAGCGTCTTATCTCTCATTTTCATGCATTTCATGTTTTCTAAAACCCTAGGTTTTGTGTTTTTGAAAATTTTTGGGATTTTTCAAAATTTTTGAGGTTTTCATGAAATTGTTGAGTTGGTTTTATAGATTTGATCTTTAAAACCACATGCATTGCATCACATTAGCATTCTCATTGTATTGTCATGCATTTAGATGTGTGCAAATCTATTGTGTGCTGTTAGGTTTGGATTGGGCTGAGCCCATGATGTTTTTATGTTGCATGTCACATGTTCATGCATTCTCCATGCATACGTTCTTTCTTTTCAGTATATTCTACTTATATTGAAACTGTTTGGAACTTTTCTATGTGTCTCTTCTTCTTCCCCCTCTTTATGGTTGCATTAGTAGTGTCTATGGCACCTAAACGTAAGTCTATTCCATCCCAGAACCCTCTGCGTTCTAAGGGATCGTCTTCTTCCGATACTACTCCTCTTTCTATCCGGTTCCGTGATGAGAAAGCCCATAAGGACTTCTCAGAGAACTTCTCTAAATGAGGTGTTCATTCAGAACGCCACGTTGTCCTGGCAGACTTTGCCGACATAGACCTTCCCGATGTCATACACAGTCGGGCTTGGGAGTCACTGTGTGACGTCCCGATCACATGTCCACTCGTGTTGATACAGGAGTTTTACTCCAACATACACGGGATCGATTCTTCAGTAACTCTTTTCTACTCTTGCGTTCGAGGTACGCACTTTGCTGTCACCCCAGAGTTAGTCTCTGAGGTTCTTCATGTCCCTAGGGTGGATCATCCTGATTACCCTAGCTGTGAGCGTCTATGGACTGTGTCCAAAGACGAGATGATCTCGGCGTTCTGTGAGCATCCTTCCTCTTGGGGAGATCATATGTACACACAATGTCGACCTTTTGCTAAAGGTCCTCGTTTCCTTAACATGGCAATGACTTTTGTGTTGCACCCTCTCTCTCACTACAACTCTATCACAGAGCCTCACGCTCAGTTTTTCTTCTCCCTCCTAGAGGATCTCTCTATAGACTTTCCTTCTCACTTTATCTTTTCCATCATAGATGTCTATAGAGATACGGCCACCCGTGATAAGCTCATTTTTCCTTCGACTATCACGAAGATTCTTCATCATTTTTCCATCCCATTCCCTTCGTCCAATCCTTACCATGTCATGTCTGCCATAGACGCCGCTACCGTAAAACGTAGCGAGGCACAGTTTAGATCGAGACAGTCCGACGGTGCCACTCCTTCCTGCCGTCTGACCACCTCCAGATCCGCTCGAGCATCCGCTTCTTCTTCTTCGAGCGACGTCACATTAGGAGACATCATGGCGTAGCTTCAGCGCATGGATGCTCGCCTAGATACACTCTCCACAGAGCTGTATCAGGTGAACGTTCGTGTTGGTCGCATCGCCAGGCGACAGGTGACCATGGGCGGCTTTGCACCAGAGGCTTCTCCTCCGCCACCTCATGTGTCGACTGAGACTGAGGCTGATGATGATGGCGATGGCGATGGCGATGACGATGATGCTTCTGACGATGATGATGATGGAGATGCGAGCTCTTCGGATGAGATGTCTACATGACCTACCCTTTGTCACTCGTGACAAAAAGGGGGAGTAGTTTGGTCTGTATGAGAGTAGTCATGCTTAGGGGGAGTGTGAGCATAGGACATTTTTGTTAGGGGGAGTGTGGATTGAGGGATGTAGTAAGGTGATCATATGTATTTTTTTCTTTTTCATCTTTTTAGAGATACATTGATCATGTATTGACATACATTGTATTTATTCTCTTCTTATATATGATGATGTATGTTTTTCTTTCACCTACCTTTACATGTGTTGTTTCTTTTCTGTCTTTATACACATGTTTCTTTACTTGTATGCAATCTATTATTTCTGTTTCACACAAAGATGCCTTGATGTGTTTTGTTTATAAGTGTTTCAGAAATACAGGTTGTCAAAGTCTACTTGCCATAAACTCTCTTCTTGCAAAGTTTTTCAAGAGTTTGTGTTATGATATATTTTACTGTATATAACAAGTGAGTATGAGTTGAGTGATTTATGACTTCTCTCATATCTTCATTTGTCTGTTGTGGTTTTGTCACAGATTGCCAAATTGGGAGATTGCTAGGACATATGTAGTTCAAGTGGTTGTTACCATATGTCGCTATTTTATGTAATTGGCTTATCCTTAGACAAAACGCACTTTACTTGTAATTGGGTAGATTTAGGATGTGTTTAACACTTCAAAAACAGTGTTTCAAGATCCAGTGTTGAAGCCATCAAAGTCTGTCCAAGAAACAAGCAAGGAAGTGCAAGTTTTTAAAGCTCGACACCTACCTCGACACATGCATATATCGAGCTTTAAAAAGCTGTTTTGCCCCAAGCCTCGACAGCTTCTCGACAGATCCTCGACACCTCTATCTGTTGAGAATTAAAGAAAACAGATTTTCAGTTCTGTTTCAAGTCCAATCCGTGAATGTGTCTTTGGGATTTCTTTTCTCCTAACCCTAGACATATAAAAGGATTATTTTAAGGGCCGTCAAGTAGATGGCAGTTGCACATTCATTCAGAACTTCTTATTCATGCAATTTGTGATCTGAAAGACAAAGTTCGTGCCCTAATTCATCTCTAATGATTTGAAGAACTTTGCTGCCAACAATTCTCTCTCTCTAGTTGGTGTTTGAAGTCGCGTACTGGGATCCGCGCATCTGGTTAGTCACGTACTTGGGAGCCGTGCATTGAAAGGAGAAACTGTCACTACAGAACAAGTCCAATTGGGTATTGGGGTAAGAGTTCAACTGTAGGTTGGTAAGGTACTTGGGATTCCTTACTTGTAACTGCTTGTTGTGATAATAGTGGAGTTTTGGGAGTGGTGACCTTAAATCACCCGATGGGGTTTTTGCCGTAAGGTTTTCCCCATTCGTGAACAAATCACCGTGTTATTTATTTTCCGCTGCATAACTTAGTTTTGGTGATTTGTTTGTGCTGCCACGTGATATTGCATGTTAATTTGATTACTTAATAACTGGACTAATTAATTAATCTAAGTTATCACAAGGGGTCAACGCGTTTGTGGCCTGTCACACGTGATATTGCATGTTAATTTGATTAATTAATAACTGGGCTAATTAATTAATGTAAGTTATCACAATGGGTCAACGTGTTTGTGGCCTGTCACCTTTACTCTTACAAAATAAATGAAATAAGTATTCATAATGTTCACAATGAGAAGGAGATTGAAATAGACTATTTGAGACTTATCATTTACTATGTGAACATTTAAAAGAGTTCCTTCACTTGGTACCCCGAGCGTACTATCATGGTACACCGGGATTGAAGTCGTGGTTCCCAGGGGTACTAGGCCTGTAAAAGCCCAGAATACTGATTCTCTGAGCTGTACGATCTTTCTCCATGCTTATTATGCAAAAAAGTTTTGTCATCTCCCTTTACCTCTATAAATCCTACATAAGAACACACTATACAATGCACATATCTTCAAGTAATTGTTAGTTTCTTAGATTAGGATGTACATTTTAATACATAAACATATAGGTAAATGAATTTCATGAGAATGATTCAGGCATGAGGATCCTAGCCCCAATTCTCACAGACTTAGTGCTTTTGCACAAAACTTATGAGATTTGGAACTCAAGTCCAAGTGGCTTTGCTTAGGTATTGCCTTCCAAGATAGTTAGGTGAGGAGGATTTTTGTGGGAGAGAGTGATATCTAATTTGTGCATGTTTTGGCATAAGTTTCTTTGGAGGCTAAGTGATATTTTGAATGATCTCAAGGATATAGAACAAATTCCTCCACCTTGGCTCTCTTATTTTGTTTATTTCTTTCTTTTCCTTGCTGGGCTTTTAAAGCTCTAAGAATATGTGTTAAAACCTTTGACCTCTTCCATTGAATCCCCATTTTCTCCCATATGAATCCTTTTTTTCTACTATGCCTTGTGTTCCTTTTATAGCAAACCTGGTCTGGTACCCCGGGCGAGGACGTCTCAGGTCTGCTAGGTAAAGCTATGTCCTCTGTGACCTGAAAGGTGCATTGGGTAGAGATTTAGCTTATTTAGGTAATTATAACTCAAAATGGGCATTTAGGTTTAGTTACAAATAGAAGATTCCTTCTTAGAAAGTCAAAAGAGGGGGTGGGCTGCTCAATACAATGGATGGCAGCTTTAGTTGAAAGTGACAGTTAAGAGGAAATTGTGGGGAGGTGTCATGCACATGGGAGAACTGAGCTTTCCATTGGTTCATGCATTCCAAGCAAATATATGAACCGAAGGAAAGCTTCGGGATCCTCCTTTCACTAGAAATCATTCCTCTACCGACCAAACCATTCCTCCCTTACTATCCACTCTGGATCCCACGGGCTTGGACCACGGGCTACAAAGATAATACCAGGTTTTTTGCTGGATTTTTAATGGCTTGTTCTTTGCTGGAAATTTGAACATACATAGGGCCTTGATGTTGATTCTTCTTGCTGCATATCCTCTGGCCTGACCGAGATCCTTACTACATGTCATCTGGTTTGACCAAGACCTTGCTACATGTCCTCTAGCCGAGATCCTTGTCTGAGATCCTCTTCTTTTTCTCTTTTTTAATATTATTATTTCTTTCTTTTTTCTTCTTTTTGGGATTTTAGGCCTTCATGGTCCTTCTTAGCTTCATGAATTGGGCTTTCTTTTGTTAAGACCCAAGGTCTTTCCTTACTTTTCATGGAATAGGCTTTCTTGTGAAATTTTGGTCCTCAACAAATGTATTTACCCCTTGTGATAAATTAATTAATTAACCAAGTTAATCAATTAATCCAATTAACATGCAAAACTTGTGGACACATAAAAAAATCATCAAATAACTAAATACAGCAAAAATTAAATTTGACACAGTGATTTGTTTACGAATGAGGAAAACCTCCAGGGCAAAAACCCTACTGGGTGATTTCAAGGTCAACACTCCCTTAAATTCACTATTATCACAACAAGTGGTTACAAGTATAGGAATCCTAGTACCTTATACCAATCTACAGTTTAACCCTTACCCCAATACCAAATTGGACTTATTCTGTAGTGACAATCTCTCCTTTTCAATACACGACTCCCAGTACGTGACTTAATCACCAACTTAAGAAAGATGTTGGCTACAAAGTTCTTCAGTTTATCAACACGATGAAGATCACAAAGCTCCTTGGTTACAAAACCCAACAGCATACAAACGTTGTAGCCTCTTTAGGAGAAAGAAAAACTAGGGCAAATTATGTCTCCGATCATAATTTACATTAACAACACTTTGCTCTACACTCGTGCAACTATACCACCTTTGACGGCCCTTAAAATAATCCTTATATATGTTTAGGGTCGTGAGAAACGAAAGCCTAAACATGTACACATGGGTTGGAATGAAATCAGATCTGAAAATCTAATTTTCATAAATCTCGATAGATAGCTTATCTATCAAGTAACTATCGAGCATCGAGCTAAAGCTGCCTTTTTAAGCTTCGATAGATTCTATCTATCGAGCTAGCTGTCGAGCTTTAAAATCTAACACTTCTTCACTTGTTTCTTGGACAGATTTGCATGGCTTGAACACTTGAACTTGAACTCTTATTCCTTAAAGTACTAAACATATCCTAGATCTACTCAATTACAAGTAAAGTGCGTTTTGTCAAAGGATTAGCCAATTAGCCAATTCTAAATGACATGTGTTCCTAACATGAATTACATATGTCCTAACAATCTCCCCTTTGGAAATCCATGACAAAACCACAACAAACAAATGAACATATGAGAGGAGTCATAAATAACTCAACTCATACTTCTTGTTGAATACAATAAAATCTCTCCTAACACAAACTCTTGAAAAAAATTTCAAGAAGAGAGCTCATGGCAAAAAGACTTTGACAACCAATATTTCTGAAACACTTTAAACAAAACTCATCACCGCATCTTATTGTGAAACAGAAATAAAATATTGCATACAAGTAATAAGAAGCATGTGCATAAAGAGAGAAAAGAAACCATACATGAAGAGATAGGTGAAAGAAAGTGATAACAACCTCAATATATATATATATATATATATATCAACAATAAGTACAAGGTTTGCTATCACAAAGTAAGAACAACGTCTCTATAAAAGATAGAAAAAAAGAAAAAAAAAAAGAATACATAAGTCCTTACTACATCCCTCAACAAGTATAGACACTCCCTCTAACAAAAATCTCCTATGCTAACTCTCCCCCTATGTACATGACTACTCTCATACCCAAAACTACTCATCTAAATGTTCTGCAAGATATGACCATACCATGACCTTTCCATACTTGAGGGCTTGATCTTATAGGACCCATAAATCCTCCTTTTAATGGCCATATGTGAATCCTGGCAGCCACCAAGTATTTTACAAAATGGGTGGAGGCCATCCGTTTGAATAAGACCACTGGGGCAGCTGTGGCAAAGTTCGTTAGGGAACACATCATTACACCCTTTGGGATCCCTAGGAGACTGATCAGTGACCATGGTACACCATTCATAAATAAGGATATGAAGAATCTGACTGAGTTGTATCACATTAAGCACAGGAGATCCATGCCATACTATCCAATAGGAAATGGCCAAGCCGAGACCACCAATAGACCGATATTAAAAATCCTAAAAAAAATGAAGCATGAGTATGGGGGAAATGGAGTGCCCATTTGACAGATGCACACTGGGCATGCAAGAGCTCCTTGAAGATAGGCACAAGTTTTTCACCATTCTCCCTAGTTTATGGGATAAAGGCCATCAGCCCGTGAAGCTAGTCATCCCCACACCAAAGGTAGTACTTGAAGAAATCCAAGAAGACATTGATGACACAAATAATGAAGGGAGGTTAGTAGATCTGAAGGGGTTGGAAGAAGAGTAAGAAGTGGCTAGAAGGAGAAGTCAGAGATACCAGCAGAGGATGGCTAAGGCATATGGATAGACAGTACACCCAAGAGCCTTCACAAAGGGGAAACTGGTGCTAAGAGTAGCAGAACATGTGAGGAAGAATATCCCAAGACCTCCCAAATTTGCTCCAAAATGGGAAGGGCCCTACATCATCAGGGAAGCCCAAGATAGCAGATATTACTACCTCATGAAGGAAGACAAGACTACCCTAACGGACCCTATAAATGAGAAGTGGATGAAACAATACTATGCATAAAAAGGGGAGGCTTCAGTACACCAAGAACCTTTTTTTAACACCTTCCAACTTGCTAAGTGTTTCATCACCCCTTGTATTTTTCATTTGCCAGGAACTTTATTTGGTTTTGTTTTTTATGAGCCTATGGTAGAAGGACATTCTATGATCCTTACTATCTTTATCAATCCTTCCATGTTCCTTAGTATGGTAACTATGTTGTATTTCAAGGGAATCTTCTTTTTCTCTTGAAAAAAAGGGGGTGGAGTTGCAACTAAAGTGTACAATTGCATAGTATTACATGGTCCAAATGTAGGCAAGTTTTAGTGGGGTACCTGGGCCAACTAAAAAGAAAAAAATAAAAAAAATAAAAAATAAAAAGGTAAAACCATGGCGCATGACCCAGGACTCATACTGCAGTTAGTTCAAGTGTATAGTTTAGGACCACGGTCAGGAATAAGTTCCCGGGGTACCCAGCCCAGTACTTATCCCAAAATAGATCTGCATGGTTCGTGTCCTAGAACCTGGAAAAAAAGGGGGAAAGAAAGAGATCCAATGTACCTAGTTCAGTAACTGCATAAGAAAAGAGTCACTAGGGTACCTGGACGAGGACATACTGCAAGAACTTGTAAGGACTATGATCCAAGACTCAGTTAAAAAAAAAAAAAAAAAAAAAAAAAAAAAAAAAAAAAAAAAAAAAAAGGGACAAAAGAAAAAAATTAGTATACACATTATGGGCAAATCCACATAGAATGTAGTCAAAAGAAATAAAAGTAAAATTATACATCCTCAATTGTCAAAAAGAAAAAGGAGAGAAATAAACTTATACATTTGGAATCGCTTAAAAAAAAAAAAAGAGAGAAAGGAATTAAGGTATAAGGCCAATCAACAAAGAGCCTCCGGGGGGAATTGCAGGAGCTATTGGTGAAGATAGAACTAGTTGTTTCTTAACTTTCAGATCTTGCAATGCCTTGTGGGCATGAGCTAGGGCCTCCTCAGCAGCAACAATCTTAGCATCAAGGTCCTTAGAAGCTTTCCTCTGGAACAGCATGTGGGCTAGAGACCGCAGGTACTCCAACAAAAAAGATAGATTGAACCTAGCTTCCATGAGATCCTACACCACTCCTCTCCACTCCAAAAGCCTCTCCTTGGACAGGGAATCAGAGAGAAGTCCCTTAGAAAATGTTACAACATGACCCCTTTTTTTTTAAGAGAGTAGGGCAATGATCCATTATGTTCAAATTGTGAAATGGAGGAAATAATGGTGCATAAAACTTATATTTGTTGGGAAGTTCCCCAAAATTCCATATAAGGTCTCTTGGTGGGACGTTCTTTGGAGGAACCCGCACTTTAAGAAGAACTTTCCTTCCACTTGGTGTTTCCTAGATTTGGAGCCATGCTTGCAAAAGGACTGTGATACAGATTGGTTAAGATAAAATATTTTAATATTTTATATTATTTTCTTTTTCCTAGTTGAATTAGGATTTTAATTGTTTTTCTTTTCCTAGTTAAATTGTTTTTCCTTTCTCAAGTAGAAGTAGGTTTATTATTTCTTTTCCTAAAAGGAGTAGGAGAAATTCTATTTCTATAAATACTCTTTATAGAGAGGTTGATTATGGTTATGTGTGTATCTTAATAAAAGCTTGTTAGAGAGGTTTTCTCTATTATTTTGCCTACTAGTCTAGTGTTCTTGTGGAACTTAGGTTTCGTAGAATAGTTGTAGTAATTGTGTATTATATATTCTGCTTCTACACACCCACGCTTCATCAAACTGCTTCTTCCTTCTCCTTTTTCCCAGTCCCCAGCAGAGTCTCCAAAATGTGAGGGTCCTTTTTTGGACAGTACCTAGGCCCAAGTAGAAACAAGGATCCTTGGGCCTTTACTTGTTGTTTGGTGGACTAGGCTTGGTTCACCGCAACTAAATGGGGCTAATTAGAAACCAAGTTATGCGCAAGTCACATAAAGCTCCTCAAGGCAAAAATGAAATTCCGCCTAAGAAATAAAATACCATTATAAGTGCCTTAGTATCATAAAATGACCCTTTACTCTTACAAAACAAGTAAAATAATTGTTCATAATTTTCACAATGAGAAAGAGATTGAAATAGAATATTTAAGGCTTATCTTTTATTGTGTAAATATTTAAAAGAATTCCTTCACTTGGTACCCTGAATGTACTGCCGTGGTACCCCAGACATACTGTCGTGGTTCCCAGTGGTACTAGGCCTGTAAGAACCTAGAATGTTGATTCTCTAAACTATACGATCTTTCTTCTTGCTTATTATGCAATAGAGTTTTATCATTTCTCTTTACCTCTATAGGTCCCGCATAAGAGCACAC
Organism: Castanopsis chinensis; assembly: GCA_032878915.1. Lineage (NCBI taxonomy): Eukaryota > Viridiplantae > Streptophyta > Magnoliopsida > Fagales > Fagaceae > Castanopsis > Castanopsis chinensis. The sequence continues at coordinate 4,019,997 of JAVQMG010000102.1, forward strand.
TATACAATACACATATGTATTGTCAAGTCCAAGTGGCTTTGCTTGGACATTGCCTTCCAAGATAGTTAGGTGAGGAGGATTTTTGTGGGAGAGAGTGATATCCGATGTGTGCATGTTTTTGGCATATGTTTCTTTGGAGGCTAAGTGATATTCTGAATGATCTCAAGGATATGGAACAAATTCCTCCACATTGGCTCTCTTATTTTGTTTCTTTTTTTGGCTTCCTTGTTGAGCTATTAAAGCTCTAAGAATATTATCTTTTGAACCTCTGAACTTTCCCTTTAAATCCACATTCCCCCCCCCCCCTCTACCTGCTATGCCTTAGTGTTCCTTTTATAGTGGACCTGGTCTGGTACCCCAGGTGAGGATGTCCCTGGTCTGCTGGGTAAAACCATGTCCTCTAGAACCTGAAAAGGTGCATTGGGCCAAGGTTTAGTTTATTTAGGCAATTATAACTCAAAAGGGGCATTTGGCTTTAGCTATAAATGAAAGATTCCTTCTTGGAAAGTCAAATGAGTGGGTGGGTTGCTCAATGTACTTGATGACAGCTTTAGTAGAAAATGACAATTGAGAGAAAATTGTGGGGAGGTGTCCTGCACATAGGGGAACTGAGTTTTTCATTGGTTCATGCATTCCAAGCAAATATATGAATCAAAGGAAAGTTTCGGGATCCTCCTTTCACCAAAAATCACTCCCCCACCAACCAAATCACTTCTCCTTTACTATTCACTCAGGATCCCACGGGCTTAGACCATGGGTTACAAAGAAAATACTTATTTTGCTGGATTTTTAATGGCTTTTTTGCTGGAAATTTGAACATACATCTTGGTTTTCCCATGTGCTAGCTAAGGTCCTCTTTTCAAGGTTTCAAAAAGGCACATCAAGGTCCTAGGGCCTTAATGCTCTTTTTGCTGCATATCCTCTGACCAAGATCCTTGCTGCATGTCCTCTGACCGAGATCCTCTTCTTCTTTTTTCTTTATTATTATTTTTTTTTCTTTTTTCTACTTTTTGGGATTTTGGGCCTTCATGGTCCTTCTTAGCTTCATGAATTAGGCCTTCTTTTGTTAAGGCCCATGGTCTTTCCTTACTTTTCATGGAATGGGCTTTCTTGTGAAAATTTTTCCTCAACATTAGCCCTTTGAGCTCGTGGGTTACCTGTAGCCCACACGCAAGAAAATAAATTAATCTTGGATACTTTCCTGGTTTGTAGAACCAATGTGTAGATCAACTAATTCTTGAGGGAAACTCCAAAGGAATTGCTATACTCCCTTCATGGGATGAACTAACAAGTTGCGAAATATTAGAATTCACCTTCATGTTAATATTGAGCTGTAGATTGGTATTCAACAAATCAACTTTGTCAAACTAAAAATGATATATGTGTAGGAATCATACATGCGCAGCGGAAGAATAAAACAATGTAAACGGATCTACTTCATACATACAAGTTAACATGGGCTATTTAAGTTTCAGAATTAGAGAACAAGAGAGTGTACCTTGGAGCGGTGAATTTCAAAAACTTGAAGAACGGAAGCACTTGGGAATACTTTCAATCTTCACTCCAATTCCACTAACGCCCAAGATGTGTGGTCTCTCAATCAGTTCCAAAGGGAGAATTAAAGTGTGTCTCACACTCTCTTTTTTCAAACTCTCTCAATTATCTTCAGAATCTCTACAAAAACTCTACTGAAAAATTCTGTGTGATTCTCCCTTTGTATCTAACTGATTATCTAATTGGGCCGGCCTTTTGGGCCTTTCCAATTGGGCTTAAGTGTGTGGCTTGGAGTGGGACCAAAAGGGACCAATAAGACACTAGCTCCAATGGGCCTTGGGCTTTTCTGTCAACTCTTGACAAGTCCAAAGTTACCATTAACTATATTTAATACCACTATATAAATATAGTTGCACTCTAGGCCTTATTAATTAATTATATCCCAAGACTCTATTATGCATGCAACCCCTTCATAAAATATTCATAGTAATACAAAGTCATGAAAGAAGACTGCCACTTTGTATATTACTACATCTTAATTCCTTGAGTACCCGGTTTAATCTTTTAAGTTATTCATCATATATTTATGAAATCCAATTCCATAAATATATACTTTAGTAACTCTTTACTAAAGTGGTTAGGCCCAACTCTCTGAATAACAAACACATTAAACTTATCTCAAGGGAATGTTTTATATCTCCGTTAAGAGACTATGAATTCCATCTTGAGAATATATGTTCCATCAACACTAATGTGGCTGCCCAACATACTGAGATTTTGACCTTAACCATAGATCTCACTCCTAATATATCAAAGCAACCTACACTTCATGATCAGGTCCATTATCCTCTCAGGATTAAGAGTTCATGCAAATATAAGTCGTGAGTTTATTATTCTATTGACAGTCGTTAGGAGAATAATAGATCTCACACCGGTCCAGTTCAATATGTCTTAACTCTTAAAACATATCAACATATCAACTAGAAATCTCCATTTCCATGATCAAGACAAATCATCTTAGTTGATATGTTATAGCCTTCGCAGATGAAATGCCCAATTTCATCACCGACTACGAACTATAATTCTGAGTTTACAAAGAACTTGTGATTTATATCTTCTGTGACTAAATCACATAAATCACATACTATTGCATCTCATGGACTATATGATAATGTCCCAATATTCATGTTACCATTATTTTCAAATAATAATACAACTTTATTAACCAAAACATTAAGTCATACGTAATGTCTTACATAATAAAATACATAGCATCATACAATAGGATTTAAGGACAAATATCCCAACAATCTCCCACTTGGCCTAAAGACTATTGTGCACTAATCTAACTCCCATCTCCTCCAAATGTGACTCGAAAGTCCTTTGAGGCAAGGCTTTGGTGAAGGGATCCGCTAGATTCTTTGCACCATCAATCTTTGCAACAATCACATCTCCACGAGCAACAATGTCTCGAATGATGTGGTACTTTCTTTCTATGTGTTTTCCTTTCTTGTGATTCCTTGGATCCTTGGATTGTGCAACTGCTCCACTATTGTCACAAAACAATGTAATAGGAACTTGCTCAATTCTTATCACACCAAGATCACAAAGGAATTTCTTGAGCCAAACAGCCTCCTTTGCTGCCTCACAAGCAGCAACATATTCGGCTTCCATGGTGGAGTCCGCAATACAAGATTGCTTAACACTCCTCCAACTTATGGCTCCACCTCCCAAGGTGAAAACACAACCCGACGTGGATTTTCTGAAATCTAGATCCGACTGAAAATCTGAATCTGTATAGCCAATGGGAATCAAATCCTCACAACGGTAAACAAGCATATAATTTCTCGTTCTCCGAAGATACTTGAGAATATGCTTTACAGCTTGCCAATGTTTAAGTCCTGGATTTGATTGATATCGGCTGACCATGCCAACTGAATAACAAATATCCGGTCTAGTACAAAGCATGGCATACATGAGACTTCCCACTGCAGAAGCATAAGGAACTTGTCTCATCGTATTTTCTTCCTCTTGAGTCTTAGGCCTATGGTCATCAGACAGAGGAACTCCATGTCTAAAAGGAAGTAATCCTTTCTTGGAGTTTTGCATGCGAAACCGTTCTAGAACCTTATCTATATATCCAGCTTGTGACAAACCTAACATCCTATTCTTTCAATCTCGCCAAAGCTTGATCCCTAGAATATAGTTAGCTTCACCCAAGTCCTTCATATTAAATTGGCTTGACAACCAAACTTTAACCGATGACATTACTCTTACATCGTTTCCAATGAGTAGAATGTCATCAACATAAAGCACTAGGAACATTACTACTTTGTCTTGATGTCTCTTGTACACACATGGTTCATCAAGATTTTGCTCAAAACCAAAAGATTTGATTGCCTGATCAAATTTGATGTTCCATGACCTAGATGCTTGCTTAAGTCCATAAATGGACCTTTTCAACTTGCATACCATATGCTCTTGGTTCTTTGCTATGAAACCTTCTGGTTGCATCATATAGATTTCTTCTTCAAGATTTCCATTTAAAAATGCAGTCTTGACATCCATTTGCCAAATCTCATAATCATAATGAGCAGCAATGGATAAGAGAATCCTGATAGATTTAAGCATGGCTACTGGCGAAAAGGTCTCACCATAATCGATGCCTTCTTTTTGTGTATACCCTTTAGCCACTAGCCTTGCTTTGAAGGTTTCAACCTTCCCATCTATCCCTCTCTTCCTCTTGTAAACCCATTTGCAACCAACAGGTTTAATGCCGTTAGGCGCCTCTACAAGACTCCAAACTTGATTGGAATACATGGAATCTAATTCAGATTTCATAGCTTGGACCCAATGATGTGCATCTATATCATTCATTGCCTCCTCATAAGTGTAAGGATCCGATTCAGCCTCTTCTGAGATAGCCTCATAAGTTTCTCCTAAACCTATAAATCTCACAGGAGGCCGAACAACTCTCCCACTACGACGAGGCACTTGTGTACTAGACATTTCATGAGTAGTATCTTGTGGTGTATCTAATACAACCACATCATCTCTAGTTTCATCCATTGGTTGTTGATTTACAGACTCATTCATTTCAGCCAACACAACTCTACTCCTAGGAGTAAAATTATTCATATAGTCATTTTCCAAAAATTTAGCATTTGTACTAACAAAAACTTTGTTATCATTTCGACTATAGAATAAATAACCCCTAGTTTCTTTTGGATAACCAACAAGCAAACACACTTCCGATTTTGGTTCCAACTTATCAGGCTTCCCCTTTAGCACATGTGCTGGACAACCCCAAATGTGGAGATACCTCATACTAGGCTTACGCCCACTCCACAATTCCATGGGTGTTTTGGGGACAGATTTTGATGGAACTAAATTCAAAAGATGTATTGCTGTATCTAAGGCATATCCCCAAAAAGAAATTGGTAAAGTTGAATAACTCATCATGGACCTAACCATTTCCAAAAGAGTCCTATTCCTTCTCTCCGCTACACCATTTTGTTGAGGTGTTCCAAGTGCAGTCAATTGAGATATAATCCCATTTTGAATTAGGTAATCCTTGAAAATCCCAAGAAGGTATTCGCCACCTCGATCAGATCGAATGGCCTTTATGCGTTTGCCTAATTGATTCTCAACTTCAGCCTTAAACTCTTTGAACTTGTCAAAGGCTTCGGACTTCCGTCTCATTAGGTACACATAACCATATCTTGAGTAATCATCCGTAAAAGTGATGAAATACTCATAACCTCCTTTTGCTTGGGTTGACATAGGACCACATACATCTGTATGAACTAATTCAAGCAACTCTTGGGCTCTTCTACCTTTTGTATTAAAAGGTCGTTTGGTCATTTTACCTTCCAAACAAGATTCACAAACTGGAAATTCATCAAAGTCCATGGGCTCTAAGAGTCCATCTTTGATCAGCCTTTGAATTCTGTTTGAATTAATATGACCTAAACGCAAGTGCCAAAGATATGCATCATTTGAAGGAAACTTTCTCTTTAATGATTTTACATGTGAGTTAGTATCTAATTCAGAATTATGTAGTTCATGCTTAATAGGAGTTAAAATATAAAGACCATCCACAATATTGCCAGAACAGATAAACATTTTATCCTTCTTTATTACAACATTGTCTTTTAGGATAACACAATATCCTTGTTTACCCAAATAAGTTGCAGAAATTAAATTCCTACGCATATTAGGTACAAACAGACAGTCTTGCAATATTAAAACCCTAGTCTCAAAGCACAAATGAACAACACCAACAGCTTCAACCGGAATCCTGCTCCCATCAGCCAAAGTTAGAAACAATTCCCCTTCACTCAGTTTTCTGGTCTCCTGAAACCCCTGCAAAGAATTGCAGATATGATTAGTACAACCTGAATCCACACACCAGGAATCAGTGGGATTCTGTACCAAACATATTTCAAGTAGAAAGGAAGTTTTCATACCCTTATTCTTGGCAGCTTTAAACTTTGGACAATTCCTCTTCCAATGTCCTTTCTCACCACAATGGAAACACTTTCCTTTGAGCTTCTTTCCTTTATCGGCAACCCCTAAGGCAATTTGCTTACCCTCTTTCTTAGTGAAGTCCTTCTTCTTCTTCTTACCCTTACCTTTCGGCTTAGGTTGTGAAGTAGAAGCTTCACCAACATTGGCTTCAACACTAGAAGTACCTAGGATGCCTTCTGCCGCCACTAACTCATTCATTAATTCAGAAAAAGAATAAACCTTTTTATTCATATTATAATTTAGTCTGAATTCCTTGAATGATTCCGATAGTGACTGGAGTATCATGTCCACTTGGGACTCTCCATCAATGTCGGCACCTAAAACTTCCAATGTATTCAGATTAGAGATCATTGTAAGACAATGTTCTCTCACTGAACTACCTTCAGCCATCTTGGTATTGTAAATTTGCCTCATGGTTTCTTGCCTTGCTGAACGGCCTTGCTCACCAAACATCTCCTTCAGACTTAGCATAATGTCCGAAGCTAGTTCTACATCCTGCATTTGATGCTGTAGAACATTTGAGATGGACGCTAGGATATAGCACTTGGCCATTTCATTAGATTTCTGCCAAAGATCATATCGTTGTTTTTCCTCAAGAGGAGCATCTAATGAAGGAAAGCTAGGACATGGTTTAGTAAGCACATATTTGTGCTCTTCAGCAGTTAAAACAATGTCCAAGTTTCTTTTCCAGTCAACATAGTTGGATCCAGTCAGTTTGTTTTGATTAAGAATAGAAACAAGTGGGCTAAATGATGCCATGTTCAAATCTGAAAATAATAAACATGAATATAATAAGTAAAATGGACATTATCAATTTAGCATATAAGCATATAATATGGAACCTTAATAAAACCATAAAATAATATATGCAACGACAACCCAATCCCATGTTTAAAATTCCTTGGAAGCAAGTAAATTATAAACACTATGATTTATTGAGAACCATTCTCATTATTAGTGCTATCATGATAACTCTTATCAAACACTAATAATATGCCGTTTCTACTTTAGCCTCTAAGTAATAATGACATAGCTCCGAAGGGAGATTAACATTAAACTTAGTCTAGTGTACACCATTGACTGAATTATATGTGAGTCATAAAGTAACTCCACGGAAGCGTGGTCGTTCTTTATCTAAAAAACACATATTATTCATCATAAAGAAGTTTAACCTGTAGTACCGTGAATCAAACACCCTCCGAAGGGAGTAAGGCATATACGCCAAAGCGAGGTGCTTAATCACACTACAATAAACCGACAATGGAGGCCGTGAGATCCAACCCTTGTATCTCTCTCCCACTAGATATTTTAAAATAAAGGTTTTTACATATAAAACATGCATAATATAATTACACATAGCCTTGATCTTTTATATATAGAAAAACACTTAGGAAAAATTCTGGATCTACAGTTCTCGATCGATCCTCGACAGATTCTCGATCGATCCAGAAAAGTTCCGCGAAGCTCGACAGATCCTCGATAGATCCTCGATCGATCGAGAATCTTTCTGTTTGCTCGATAGATTCTCGACAGATTCTCGATCGATCGAGCTTCGCGAATTTTGAATTTTCCAGAATTTTCCAAAAACAGTTTTTCAACGTTTTCATGTACAAAACAACTATCATACAATCATAATGAACATAAATTGATATCTAAACTGAATATTATTGATGTTATGGCCTTAAAATTCAGTTTAACATACTAAACTAAAAATTAAACAACATCATAACATCAAAAACAGTTTTCATCAAAAACAATGATTTCAACAACCATGCAGAAAACTATTTTCTAACAACATGAAATCATTATCACTAATTCCAAAACTCAAAAACATGTTAAACAGATATGTAATGAAGACCGCTCTGATACCAATTGTAGGAATCATACATGCGCAGCGGAAGAATAAAACAATGTAAACGGATCTACTTCATACATACAAGTTAACATGGGCTATTTAAGTTTCAGAATTAGAGAACAAGAGAGTGTACCTTGGAGCGGTGAATTTCAAAAACTTGAAGAACGGAAGCACTTGGGAATACTTTCAATCTTCACTCCAATTCCACTAACGCCCAAGATGTGTGGTCTCTCAATCAGTTCCAAAGGGAGAATTAAAGTGTGTCTCACACTCTCTTTTTTCAAACTCTCTCAATTATCTTCAGAATCTCTACAAAAACTCTACTGAAAAATTCTGTGTGATTCTCCCTTTGTATCTAACTGATTATCTAATTGGGCCGGCCTTTTGGGCCTTTCCAATTGGGCTTAAGTGTGTGGCTTGGAGTGGGACCAAAAGGGACCAATAAGACACTAGCTCCAATGGGCCTTGGGCTTTTCTGTCAACTCTTGACAAGTCCAAAGTTACCATTAACTATATTTAATACCACTATATAAATATAGTTGCACTCTAGGCCTTATTAATTAATTATATCCCAAGACTCTATTATGCATGCAACCCCTTCATAAAATATTCATAGTAATACAAAGTCATGAAAGAAGACTGCCACTTTGTATATTACTACATCTTAATTCCTTGAATACCCGGTTTAATCTTTTAAGTTATTCATCATATATTTATGAAATCCAATTCCATAAATATATACTTTAGTAACTCTTTACTAAAGTGGTTAGGCCCAACTCTCTGAATAACAAACACATTAAACTTATCTCAAGGGAATGTTTTATATCTCCGTTAAGAGACTATGAATTCCATCTTGAGAATATATGTTCCATCAACACTAAATGTGGCTGTCCAACATACTGAGATTTTGACCTTAACCATAGATCTCACTCCTGATATATCAAAGCAACCTACACTTCATGATCAGGTCCATTATCCTCTCAGGATTAAGAGTTCATGCAAATATAAGTCGTGAGTTTATTATTCTATTGACAGTCGTTAGGAGAATAATAGATCTCACACCGGTCCAGTTCAATATGTCTTAACTCTTAAAACATATCAACATATCAACTAGAAATCTCCATTTCCATGATCAAGACAAATCATCTTAGTTGATATGTTATAGCCTTCGCAGATGAAATGCCCAATTTCATCACCGACTACGAACTATAATTCTGAGTTTACAAAGAACTTGTGATTTATATCTTCTGTGACTAAATCACATAAATCACATACTATTGCATCTCATGGACTATATGATAATGTCCCAATATTCATGTTACCATTATTTTCAAATAATAATACAACTTTATTAACCAAAACATTAAGTCATACATAATGTCTTACATAATAAAATACATAGCATCATACAATAGGATTTAAGGACAAATATCCCAACAATATGCATATATATATATATATATATATATATGTATAACCAAATTATATTGGTATTGCATTTGATGCTAAGAGTATATTTCTAGTACTAATGTTTTTGCTAGCAATTCTAGGATATGCTTTTTTGAAAGTAGTATACAAAAAATCATGTTGAATGCAAATTAAATCTCAATATAAGATAGCATTGCTTTGTCAACAAGATTTTGTTTGTTTTTCAAAATAGGTTGAGTGAGGGGAGCCCCCATGAACTTTGCCAAAGATATTCTATGCATTGTAGTACATACTTGCTACGGCTAAGGTGAATAACACCAAGATGTTTGCCACATGAGGATTTTTTAGTCCATGGATAGTGACTTACCAATGGGACCATGATATCATAAATCATTGAATCATATAAACATGCTGATTTAGAGTCTAATCAAGGCTAGCTATTCTGCTCAAAATGTATTAAGAGATAGAAACTTCCCTAGGGACATGACTTAGAAGGCTTAAGAACATCTCCATGACTTGCTTTAGCTAAAGACCTTGCTCTTCTGATGGATGTTCTTGATCTTTGCCTTATTCTTTTTCCAGATTGTGAGAGATTGTATAATATTTCAGATTGCAGCAGATTATTCACATATCATGCCACCAATTATATTGTTGTTGAATTACTATGTACCATGTAGTTCATGAGCCAAAGAAAGTAATAGTGGTTGAACTTATGTATAGTAAAGTTTGCACTAGACTTCTCAATTTTTATCAAGTGAAAGATATATCTAAGGAAAATTTTTAATCTTATCTTAGCCCCAAGTGTATGCACTGGAAAAGCCAATTGCCAAATAAGACATAGAAATAAAAATTACTTCATGTATATGAAACCATGTGAGGATTTCAACCACACAAGAATTCCAAATTTTGATTTTTGATAATTCGTTAAGTAAGAAGACCAAAATATTAGAATTTTCATTTTAATCTACATGAATAAAGTATTAGTGCATAGGTAATACCTCTTGCAAAACATTTTGTAGTGTTTTGGTATATTCAAACATGGTATTAATGAGTGGGCTTACCGAAAGGGTACCTTTCTTTTGTTAAATAGAAGTACATCCAAGCCTCTAGTGAGTTCGCACCTTGTAGGAGGAGGGAAATGTTACTAGCTGGATTGCAATGCCATTGACTAATCTCTTTGTATAGAGATTTGCAAAAGTATCCATGCTTTTGCGGCTTCGAGTGATGTACTCTTGGAATTTTATTTTATTTTAAGTTACACCTTCCTTTCTTCCTTAGGCTCTCTTGAACCAATTCCTTTCAAGGAGGTCCATCTTGTGTACTTTATACACCCACTTTTGGGTTTTCATACCCACTCGAGGTTCTTTCTCTTCGTACCCCTCATTGGGCCTTGCTTACAATTTGCACCCATTGCTGGGACGTGCTATGGCTTGTACCTATTGCTGGTATGTGCTACAGCTTGTAGCCATTGCTGGTACGTGCTACAGCTTGTAGCCATTGCTAGTACGTGCTACAGGGTTGTACCCATTATTGAGATATGCTTACAATCTGCACGCATAACTGGGACGTGCTATGGCTTATATCCATAAACTTTTGTGTTTGACCAGTTTCTTGGTTGTACGTGGAAACTTTTGCTCTTGGCCAATTTTTGAATCATGTATTTAGAAAATTTGTTCTAGGCCAAGTCCTGGGCTAGGTACATGGAAAGTTTGCTCTTCCCAAGTCCTAGGCCATGTCACTTAGAAAAATCTATTTTGGCCAAGTCTTGGGCTAGGTACTTGGAAAGTTTACTCTTCCCAAATCCTGGGCCATGTCACTTGGAAAATTTGTTATAGCCAAGTCCTGGGCCAGGTACATGGAAAGTTTGCTCTTTCCAAGTCCTAGGCCATGTCACTTGGAAAAAATCTGTTTTGGCTAAGTCCTAAGCCATGTCACTTGTAAAAATCTATTCTGGCCAAGTCTTGGACTAGGTACATGGAAAGTTTGCTCTTCCCAAGTCCTGGGCTATGTCACTTGGAGAATTTGTTCATGGCCATTGATTTTTTACAATCTTTAGAAAAGATTCCTTCGTAGCCCCCATTCTCAAGTGGGATTACTAAACTGATTTCTTTTCTTTCCTTCAATAGGTTAAGGACTTGTTTCCTTCTCCAAGGATCTTCTAAAATATCCTCTCTTGGCTATGAACAAATCCTTCAAGGAAATACTCTTCTTTTATGAGTCATCTAAGGTTGCTCTCACTAGTGAACTAACGGCTAGGAGGAGCTCCACCAAGATGATTCTATCATGGTGTTTTCTTCAGGAAGGGTATCCTCTTACGGGGATCCTGGAAGAGAAAGGCTTCCTCTAGGCATGCTCGTTAGAGGTTGACTTCACAAACCTTATAGTCTGTTTCTTTACAAGGATCTCTACTGCTACTACTTTTTTAGAGATCTTCTCACTCAATGGGTACTCCTCTTTTTCAGGGAACTAGACTAGTGAGTCTGCTACAACCTAGGTTTTAACAGCTCTAGGGATCCTTCAAACCCATATTGTATTGGGAAATTAATATTAACCACCAGGCTACTCTTCAAGATCGCAAGGGCTAATGGAGGAGGGCTTTTTTGGATGAATGCTTGTCACTAATAGGATTTGGTGGGATGAAAAGTAATGATTCAGTTGTTGAGATGCATGGCCACCAAACATGCCCTTTCTATGTTGGGCTACCTCATTTTAATATCTTTTAATGCTCTGTATGCTTGGGATCAAGGTCCCAGGTACAACAATAATAATTTTTCCATGGACTAGTACCCATAAGGTAGGCAAATGACTCATGATTTGTTAAAATTTTATGAATGACATTTGGATGCTCAACTCCCCATATGAAAACATTCTCCTTTTTCAACGGTTTGAATAGTCCACTAATGACCAAGGCTAGTCTTGGTGTGAACTTCCTAATGTAAGAAGTTCTTTCCAAGAAGCTCTTGAGTTCCTAGACCATGGTATGCCTCTTTATGGTTGATATTGTTGTTGCCTTAGTTAGATCTATGAGCAGATCGATGTTTAGGCAAAGGAAATATATCCTTTGGACATGCCTTAATTAATTTGCAGGAGTCCACACCAATAAATCTTCATATTTTTCAATAGCTCCACCAGTTGCTCTTTATTGTGTACCAATAACTGACTGCTGATTAGGATAAGCCCCAGGTTCCTTAGGTCAGCCCCCAAGTTCACCTCTTCTAGTTCTTCCTTTGGTAGGATTTATTCCTTCCTTTTCATATCCATAAGTTTCTCCAAGATCTTCATAAGCAGCATATTATCCTTCCCTCCAAGTTTCTTCTTCTTCTAGGATAGGAGCCCCCCGGGATCTTAGAGATGGGAGGCCCCCGAGATCCTAACAATGGGATATTCTTCAGCTGGAGCCAACTCATTATAGAATATATTTTCCACAAAGTTTACTTCGTGCTAGATGAAGGCACTAGGATTGGCAGCAATTTTTATGGGCTTCCCATTCGGTCCCTATTTCACGCACCATTGGTACATTGAAAGGATCAAGTGATATTTGTGATGCCATGGTCGACCTTTAGAGCTAGTTGTATGTGTCCTGCAGTGGACGCTACAGCTTCTCCAAATCTTGATATTTCCATGGGTGAGCCCAATTGTTGAGCTGCAAGAATTGATAGATGCACTGTATAGTTGTTGAGCTTTCAATAATGTTGATTTTGCTACTGATTTGAAATATAGTGTTTCTATTAATTTTCTTCAAAATATATTCAAGGTCCACCGCACAATAGGCTTTAGCCCCCATGACATGAGGCGGTTGTTGAATCATGCTCGATCCACCTTCTCTTGATGCTATTATAGAACTTCTAGCCATTTTCTTGATGCTTCCATTTTTTTTTTTTTTGAACCATTTTACTTTGCTGGATCCATGGAAATACTTTGCCTTTGCTGGAACCAATGATCTCCTAGGCTTTGCTGGAATTGAGGTTGTACTCAGCTTTACTAGAATAAAGGATCTCTTCATCTTTGTTGGGATTAAAGATCTCCCAGGCTGTACTTTCTTGGAGTCAAGGATCTCCTAGACTTTGCTGGAATTAAGGATGTACCCAGCCTTGTTGAAATAAAAGATCTCTTCAGCTTTGTTTTGACCAAGGATCTCATAGCCTTTTCTAGGATCAAGGATCTCCTAGGCTTTGCTTCCTAGGGTTAAGAATCTCCTAGGCTTTGCCAGGATCATGGAACTACTCCATTTTGCTAAATCCATGGGCAGAGCCAATGAACCTGTCCATTTTACTAACCTGTGCCATATGCTATTATTATCAACTTGCTGCAAAAGTATTTAGCCCCACAACGTGAGGAAATTGCTTATGCTATGTAATTTACATTTCATCAAGCCTCTTTGATTCACTTACTTCTCTTTCCTTTTTTTTCTTTTTAAACAAATGAAACAATATCATGAATTTTTTTTTTTTGAAAAGAAAAATACATTAGCCCCCAAATGTTGGGCCATTGCTTTATTATATAGCTCATACAATCTTCATTTCATCAATCTCTATTTTTTTTTTTTTTTTATTTGCTCACTTCTCCATTTTTTTAGCAATGAGACAATGTTATGATTGTTTAAATATTACAACATGACCCCTTTTTTTTTTAAGAGAGTAGGGCAATGATCCATTATGTTCAAATTGTAAACTAGAAGAAATAATGACACATAAAACTTATATTGTGTTAGAAAGTTTCCCAAAATTCCATATAGAGTCTCTTGGTGGGATGTTCTTTGGAGGAACCCGCACTTTAAGAAGAACTTTCCTTCCTCTTGGTGTTTCCTAGCTTTGAAGCCATGCTTGCGAAGGGACTGCTTCTTCCCTCTCCTTTTTTCTAGTCCCCAGCAGAGTTGCCAAAATGTGAGGGTCCTTTTTTGGAAAATACCTATGCCTAAGTAGAAACAAGGATCTTGGGCCCTTTACTTGTTGTTTGGTGGACTGGGCTTGATTCACCGCAGTTAAATGGGGCTGATTACAAACCACGTTATGCACAAGTCACATAAAGCTCCTCAAGGCAAAAGTGCAATTCCTCCTAAGCAATAAAATACCATTATAAGTGTTATAGTATCATAAAATGACCCTTTACTCTTACGAAACAAGTAAAATAATTATTCATTATATTCACAATGAGAAAGAGAATGAAATAGAATATTTAAGGCTTGTCTTTTATTGTGTAAACATTTAAAAAAGTTCCTTCACTTGGTACCCCGGACGTACTGCCGTGGTACCCCAAACGTACTATCGTGGTTCCCCGAATGTACTATCGTGGTTCCCAAGGGTACTAGGCCTGTAAGAACCCAGAATGCTGATTCTCTAAACTATACGATATTTCTCCATGCTTATTATACAATAGAGTTTTGTCATTTCCCTTAACCTGTATAGGTCTTGCATAAGAACACACTATACAATACACATATCTTCAAATAATTGTTAGTTTCTTAGATTAGGATATACATTTTAATACATATACATATATGTAAATTAATTTCATGAGAATGATTCAACCACGAGGATCCTGGCCCCAATTCTCACAATCTTAGTGCTTTTGCACAAGACTTGTGGGATTTGGAACTCAAGTCCAAATGGCTTTGTTTGGGCATTGCCTTCTAAGATAGTTAGGTAAGGAGGATTTTTGTGGGAGAGAGTGATATCTGATGTGTGCATGTTTTTGGCATATGTTTTCTTGGAGGCTAAGTGATATTTTTGAATGATCAGAAAGATATAGGACAAATTCCTCCACATTGGCTCTCTTATTTTGTTTCTTTCTTTCTCTTCCTTGTTGGGCTATTAAAGCTCTAAGAATATATCCTTTGAACCTTTGAACTACCCCTCTGAATCCACATTTTTCTCCCCATCTGCCTGTTATGTCTTAGTGTTCCTTTTATAGTGGACCTGGTCTGGTATCCCGAGTGAGGACGTCCTTGGTCTACTGGGTAAAACCATGTCCTCTAAAACTTAAAAAGGTGCATTGGGCAGAGGTTTAGCTTATTTAGGCAATTATAACTCAAAATGGGCATTTGGTTTTAGCTATAAATGAAATATTCCTTCTCGAAAAGTCAAATGAGTGGGTGGGCTACTCTATGTATTTGATGACAACTTTAGTTGAAAATGACAATTGAGAGAAAATTGTGGGGAGGTGTCATGCACATAGGGGAACTGAGTTTTCCATCGGTTCATGCATTCTAAGCAAATATATGAACCAAGGGAAAGCTTCGGGATCGTCCTTTCACTAGAAATCACTCCCCTACCAACCAAACCACTTCTCCTGTACTATTCACTTAAGATTCCATGGGTTTGGACCATGGGTTACAAAGAAAATACCTATTTTTTGGATTTTTAATGGCTTTTTTGTTGGAAATCTGAACATACATCTTGGTTTTCCCATGTGCTAGCCATGGTCCTCTTCTCAAGGTTTCAAAATGACACATCAAGGTCCTAGGGCCTTGATGCTCTTTTTGCTGCATATCCTCTACTAGGATCCTTGCTACATGTCATCTGACCGAGATCCTCTTCTTTTTTTCTTTATTATTCTTTTTTTTTCTTTTTTTTTTCTTCTTTTTGGGATTTTGGGCCTTCATGGTCCTTCTTAGCTTCATGAATTAGGCCTTCTTTTGTTAAGGCCCATGGTCTTTCCTTACTTTTTATGGAATGGGCTTTCTTGTGAAATTTTGGTTCTCAACAAGAAGAAATAAAGATATAAGGGAAAAGGAAAAGGTAAAGAACCAATACCAGCCCCCTATGGTAGGGCTTCCTTCTAAACTTGGACAACCACTTCAGCCAATATGGGAGGCTTTTCCTCCTGTCTCTCTAACCTCTTAGAAGACTTTGTAAAAAGGCATAAAGCACATTGAAAAAAGGGTGAAGAAACCTTGGCAAAATTGCTAAAGGAAGGAAGGGACGCCAAGGCTTCGCGCTCTATAAAAAGAGAGAGACAAAAAAGAGGTATGGAAAAAAAAGAAAGTAAAAGATATGACCATAAAGGGGGAAGTGTAACAAGGGTGAGCAGTACACACCTTTAAAACCCTCGGACTCCAAGGAAGGGGCTGCTTCAGGGACAGATTAGGCACTGGTTTGACCTAGAAGAAGCAAAGGGGAAAAGGAACAAGACCCTCAGGAAGAAAGGATAAGGGAGATAAGAATGGGCATTAATAAAGGATGAATGATGCTTACCTACTTGTGTAGAAGAAGATGCACCTCCCAAGGACTCTTTGTCCAAGGCAAGCTCAGTTATGGGGTTAAGCACTACAATTTTATTTGGCCTAAGAGTCTACACGAGTTTCGGATCCTAGGAAACAAAAGGCTAAAGGGCTATAGGATCTTGAACTGCCGAAGGAGTAGAAGGTAGAATGGGTTGGGAATCCTTCACTGCCTGCTTGACCTCCTCAGCCACGCCACCACTAGGAGGCTACTTCTCCACTACCAAGGTAGTAAGATGCTAAACTACCACCATTTCTTTTACCAAGGCACCACTAGCCATAGGAAAAGGCACCTCAACCTGCAAATGAAAAAGGAGCAAGAAGGGGCAAGTGGCAGAACATGAAGAAATAGAATATATACACAATAGCCAAAAAAAAAAAAAAAAAAGGCAAAAAAAATGATAAGTAAATGAAGGCCTTACCACATCATCACCAGAGGATTGACTTTTAGCTCCTTTGTGGTCTGACTTGCGCTTAGACTGCAAAAGAGTGAATGACCATTCATCAGTCAAAAGAGAAGAAGGAAGACACAACAGAACAAAAGTTCAAGATGGGGAGATGTCAAAAAAAAAAAAAAAAGGAAAGAAGCATTGCCCTTCTCTCTCTCTCTCTCTCTCTCTCTCTCTCTCTCTCTCTCTCTCTCTCTCTCTCTCTCTCTCACAACAGATCCTTCAACAATCTTTTGCCTACTATGGGTACACCTAGAGGGTCCTAGGGGAGATTGTGATGTGATATCAAAGGACCCCAAAGAACCATGGGCTGAGGAACTCACAGGAACCTGAAGGACAGAAGACTCTACCTTAGTCTTCACTCTGATCTTTGGAATTAAAGGATGACTGACTTACTTTCCAACTGTAGAAGGGTCCACTCCCTCAGGCTCCTCAAAGACAACTAGCTACTTGCGAGACTTAGTAGTTTTCCTCTTCATAGTCTCAAGGCCAGCCTCAATACCCTTAGTGCTGCCTTCAATCTTAGCTCTTTTGACAACTTCGTACTTGATCTTTTTCTCCTTACCTTTATCCACAGGAGTTGCAACACCGATTGCCTCTACTGCCCCTCTCTTGATTGGCACACTAGAAGAAGCGCCCACAATAAGATCACACCCTGACCAAGCATCAGGGAAATCATTTGCATAGCACACCTAACCACCCCTAAAGGCAAGCCACTCAGCAAATCCTATTATGCTACTTAATTTAGTAGACACAATGCCAGTAGTAGGGAGGGCCAGAGCTTGTTGAAGGTAGAAGTAGAAAAGAGGCTAGGATCAGGAACCTTGCCAATATTACCAGAACCTACAAAGTCCAAGAAGGACTTCTGAACTCTTCTCCAATAGCTAGCAAAGCCATTGGAAGCAAAGATCCCCCGTAGGACATTTGGCACCACAAATTGGGGGCTCCTCCATGACTAGTAAGAGAAGGCTTGGAGCCTTAGAAACGGGTCTAGGAAAGGGAGAGAAGGCACTACCTCCTTGAATACTAGTGGGATATCCAGATCAAAACCAAATTACCTAAGGACTCAATGTGCTGAGTAATGAGTGTACCTTAGACCACTTAAGGAAGGTATTGGAAGCCACGAGGGGCTAGTACAAGCCAAGTATGCTAAACTGCCTTCATCTCCCCTACACAGGTCAAAGGTATTCTCTAGGGAGCTAAGGAAAGAGGCCAACACAAAATTGTAAGCAAACCCGAAGAGACCGAACTCTCTAGGAGAACTCCAACTTAGGTGCCATGCCTGATTAAACAACTCCACCAGATTGAGGCTGCCACCCTTCAAGTTAGATCAGCGAAAGATGATGGGGTGGTTGTCAGTAGAGCTACCACACAAACCCTTAATCGCGTCTAGGGATCCCTGGAACTTATCTCTCACATACTTCAAGTTCTTGCACTTTGCTAAGGTGATAGAGGAATGGTCCCACATGAACGCCTGGAGAATGGCATAGTGAAGGGACGATGTAATGGAATAACAGGAATTGCCTTCAACCTCATCTCCATGAAGCAAGTCTAGTTGGGAGTAAAAATGGCCTAAAAACATGGATCCTAAATAAATACTAGGCACCCCCGGCTAGTCTGATTTCAAGCAGAAAGAAAGTAGATTTGTTTCCATACTTGGGAAACTCACTGAATAGAAACTTGCTGAGCCATAATGACAGGAACCAGGCTTGCCTGACTGCTTTATCCTTCTCTTAGGAAAGAGTTATCACCCACTTACCCATCCTAGCCAGGTTCCCCCCCTGAAGAAGTGGTATGCCCACCAAAATGACTAAAAAGCTTGTTCTCAATCTTGAGATCCTCACTGGAAAGACTAATGTAAAAAGTGTTCTCATCGCTAAACACTAGGAGGAGAAAGTTACTGACCACATCCTCCAAAGTGTTGGTGAGCTCACCCACAAAAGAAGAATGTGTGGAGAGAAGGGCACCAATGGTGCACTAGGTGTCTGAGGCCCTTGGCATCCCTAAAACCTTTAAGATTCCTAGAAATCGCCACCGGTTTTAGGATCCTAGCACGCTCCAAACTACTAACAAAATGGCTATCAAAAAGCTCCCTGTCTACCCAACTGGACCAACCAGTAATCTTCCTTGGGACAAAGTCGAAGAAGATGGGAACCACCTCATGAGATCCTCACCTGATCTACAGATCCAAAATTTCCCTAGGATCTTGAACCTAGGCAGAACTGGCAAACCTAGACTAACTAGAGAACACCTAGGTATGAGGAAGAACAGACTAAGGGTGTACTAGGGATCCCGTAAAGGGAAGGCTAGGCGCTCCACCACCTTTTGCACCTCACCCTGTACTGACCTAGAAAAGCTTTCACCTTCGGAAGGACTGGGAGTACGCTCCCTCCTTTTTCGTGAAGAAGAAAGTGCCATGGAATAGTAGTGCAGCAAAAGAAAAAAAGAAGAGAGAAGCTGAGAGAATGGAGGACAAAGAAGAAAGGACAAAGAAAGAAACAAAGGACAAGCTTGAGAAGAAAGAATCTCTAGAAGTGAAGAAGTGGTTTGAGGTGACTGCAATAATGGCATAGAAGGTAGTTGGAGAAGACGGTGTATGGAAAGATGTGCCTGTTGCCAATATTTAATTCTATAGGAAAAGATTATTGGCAGTTATTAATGGGAGTTACGAGAAACATAAAAAGTGGAAGGGAAGTTCACTTAAACACTTAACTGCCACGTTCCATGGAAAGAGGGGAGGTTACAAAAGAAGTGTAATACGTGGGAGCCAAGATGCCAGAGGGTAATGCAGGGAAGCGGGATTCCAGGGAAAGGAGAAAGGGGATACCAAAGCCAATTGAAACAACAGAGAAGAAATTATAGAGCCTTGTCTACTCATGCGTGGGATGTAGGCAACCTACGAACTAGGGGAGGCTAAATGTTGGGGTCTAAAAAATCACAATGTTGTACCAAGGCCCAAAATAACACAAGGGGCTGAAATCTAGGAAAATAAAAATATTTGGGCCTTTAATAAAGAAAAGAGAGGAGAGGCCCATACCCATTAAAGGTCATAAGGGAGAACCCAAATCCATGAATGGGCGGGCTTCGGACCTCATGAAACAAAGGGAAGGAAGAAGCCCAGCCTTCAAAGGTCAAAAAAATCACTAGAAGCCTAGGAAGAGGACTGGGCCAGGATACCTAAGGATTCCCAGGGGCCCGGGATCCTCGAGACATGCAGCAAGGCCAGAATAGGATTAAGACAAGTCAAAGGGGTATGCCAAGAAGCACAAAGAACAAGAACATATATGTCCTTATCACCCAACCAATGATGCATAAAAGGGATCAGAAGGCTTAGGGAACCAATAGCTCATAAGCAAGGGTTTAGTACCTCGGGGAACCCAGGAAGAAGAACCATGAAGGAAGGTTGCTGAGGATCATTCATCCTGGCAGGAAGGAATCAGCCCACTTGGGAAAAATGACAAAGGGGAAAGCAGCCAAAAGATGAGTCTGAAAAGTGGAGTCTAGAAGCCTTGGAAAAAAGAAAGACCAAAGGTCAACCCTTTAGGACCCCCCAGAATGGGAAAGTCAGTTGTGGTTTTTTGAAGGGAAAGCCTCAAAAGATGAAAATAATGAAGGATGAGGAAGGAATTAGCTACCAATGTTCTTGACACAACATTGGTTTTGGTACCCAGATGGACAAATAAAGGGAATCTATGGTACATCAAAAACCCTTGGATGACACTATAAAAGGAGGGGTAGGCAACAGTGAAAGGCATTCAACAACAGTGAATTGGAGTAAGAAATCTTTGAAAAAAGCTCTATGAGAGTTCAAAAAGAAAGAAAAAAGAGGGGAAAATACCATCCAAGATCCTCATAACAGCCACTAGAGAACACACAGTTGGATTCAAAGGGATTCAAACTTTGCAAGTCTTAGAGGCCTAAAGAGCCATCTAAGTCTGCGATTTTTGAACTTATTTGGACCTTGTAACATGTCCTAATAAGCATTATGTACTACATAATTAAGAAAATAATGGAGCATTTTACTTTGTTTTGAAGGATCCCTAATGTCTTATTTTATCTCTTCTTTCTTATTATTTCGTTCTTTGTTGTTTTCTGCTATTCAATACATATACTCTCTATATGTTTGCAATGTATGTGTTGTAGGATTCATGCCCTGTGCACCACTTGGTTCGAAATCAACCTCATTTAGTTATGGTGAACCAAGCTCAGTTCCTTAAAATATAAAGAATCAGGCCTAGGATCCCCACTTTATTACTTGGGCCTGTGTGCTGCTATCTCAAAAAAATAATAATTAAAAAAAAAAAAAAAAACCAAACACTTGGTTACAACCTACCAAATAATTATTTGGCTTTGAGTCATAAATATAATCTACCCAAAATAAAAGTAAAGATAAAGCCTAGGTCTACCTATCCAAAAATACTAAATTCAAAAGCTAGGTTACAGAATGGGAAGTGTTAGACACTCATTCTACCCAAACAAAGTTTGGTCTTCTAGACTCTTATGACCAATATACCCCTTTATGCATGCTATGAATGATGTGTTGTGCACATGAAACACTTAACTAAGTCACATAAGTCTCTTTATGAATGCATCCTCTTCTTTGTTTAAAAAAATTCCAGATTTGTTTTTGTGAATAAAAAAACTTATTTGACACATAAAAATTCAGATCTATTTTTGTATATGTAAAAAAATAGTTTTTGTGAAGAAAAAACAGATTTGTTCTTTTTATCATGTAAGACAAGGTCTTTTTGCTTTAAAAATATCAAATCTGTTTTGGAACAAAGTAAAAATTTGATTTTTGGTTTGTATGTTAAAAGTCAGATCTGTTTTGTAATAATAATAAAAAAAAATTGTAGTGAGCTAGAAAAAATTAGATCTGTTTTTTTTTTTATGTGAAATAAAAATAAAAATCTTTGTTTTTTTAAGAAGAGAAACACATTCAAGAAACAAACCTATGCTACTTGAATCAAACAACACAAACAAAACATTACTCATGACCTTCTTTTTATTTCAAAATCTGCTAGGTTTTTAAAAAAAAAAAATCAAATCTATACCTAAAGAAGACATAGATTTGTTTTTGTGTTAAAAAAAAAATATCAGATCCGCATCTATAGAAGATGCAAATCTATTATCTGTTTTTGTATTAGAAAAAATTCAAATATGCATTTAAGGAAGAAAAAATTAGTTTTTATTTTGAAAACTTCAGATATGTATCTAAGGAAGATATAAATAAATTTTTTATTTGAGAAAAATTTAGATCTACGTCTAATGAAGATGCAAATCAGTTTTTGATTAAGAAAAGATATGAAAACAAGCAAATTTTGGAAATAAAAAATAGATCTTAACAATAACAACATCATAAACATATTTTAATAAGAAAATATCAAGAACATATGAGATGAGCATTTAAAAATCAAAACTAAACAAATATTTATTCACGAATCATAAAATTAAAAGAGATAGAAGAAGAAGAAGTAAAGAAAAGCTACCCCTTGCATAGACTTACTCTTTTTCTCGAGAGAACATTTTAGGGTTCAAAGAAATTTATGCAATTATCTTTGAAACCTAAAAATCTTTGCTTACAAAAAAGAAATTCTTAAGACTAAAGCCTCCAGAACATCTTTAACGTAAGAGAGAATATCAGAAAGGGGAGAGAGTATCAGAAAGGGAGGAAATCTGAGAGCGTGAAAAAGTGTCCTAAATTTTGAGAGGCATACCCTATTTATAGAGGTTGGAATGCTGAAAAAAATAAGCAAAAAAAACGTATGGGGAAAAATCCTAAAAAAAAAAAAAAAAAGAGAGATTTGGATAAGAGTAGGCTGATTTTTCACATAAAAAAAAACTTCAATATTTTGATCATATCTCTGTACTCAAAATTTGGATTAACCTGAAATTTTGATAGCTGAAGGGAAATTAGATTCTCTACAACTTTTCCACAAATAGCTTAGTCCGAATTTTGAGTTCTATCATGCCTAAAGTGCCTTGGAACGTGAATCTGAAATCTGCGACCTGATTAGCACGTTTTTGAAGTGCTTTCCAACTCTAAAACTGTATTTGGACGAATTTTAGAGTTATTTTCATGATAAAACTCATTCGAAAGTGATAATTATGACTTTTAAAATAATCATTTTGAATATAATTATCCCAAAAGCCTAATTATCCACAGTCTTTAAATATTATCAGCTTATTTATTTTAATTACATGCCACAAATATTATGGAAAAATTGGGAGACACTTTGCAAACCTAAGAAAGATGGGGGAATGGGCTTTAAGCAGTTGGCGAAGTTCAATGATGCTACGTTAGCAAAACAAGCATTAAGACTTATCCATGATAAAAAATCCTTATTTTATCGTGTGTTTAAGGCAAAACTTCCCAAATGGTACTATCCTTGATGCCAAAAAGGCTTCGGCGTCGTATGCTTGGAAAAGCATTTTGAGGGCGAGAAAAGTAATATCAATGGGTGCAAAGTGGAGAATCGGGGATGGTCAGTCCATAAGGGTATTTAAAGATAATTGCATACTAGATGCTTCGGGTGGGAGTGTAATCTCTACAGCGTGGGCAAGGGATGCTGATATGAAGGTTGCAGAACTGATTGACTCAGGTTCGGGCTACTGGATTAAGGCAATATGTATCACTCCACAACCTGACCTCTTTTACTGCGCACTTGAGAAGAATGGAGCATATTCGGTAAAATCGGGATATCGAGCCTTGTAAGAAGAAGCAAGGAATGAGGAAGCATCGGGTTCAAGCTCACATCTGTCAGCTGGGTTCTGGTCAAGTATATGGAAACTAAATGTGCCAGGGAAGGTAAAACATTTCGTGTGGAAATCATGCTCAGATAGTTTGCCTACAAAAACGCACCTAGTGAAGAGGAGAGTATTGACAGATCCGATTTGCCATTTATGTAACTGAGCTGAAGAGGACACGCACCATGCTTTGTGGGGCTGTGAAGCAATTAGACAGGTCTGGGACAAAGATTTTCACTGGGTAAATCAATTTGAAGATACACAAGTTTCGTTTCAAGACCTGGTGGCGCTAGTCATGACGAAATCGAGAATCCGTGAA
Organism: Castanopsis chinensis; assembly: GCA_032878915.1. NCBI lineage: Eukaryota > Viridiplantae > Streptophyta > Magnoliopsida > Fagales > Fagaceae > Castanopsis > Castanopsis chinensis. The sequence goes on from JAVQMG010000102.1 coordinate 4,044,038, forward strand.
GCCTTTGCTACAATGGCCTGACTCATTTGGTCGCATAAGAATAAGACACGGTTGCAAGAAATAATGGTTCCTTTAAGCGGCATCAGGGAGTCGGTCAATAGCTTCATGCAGCTGTACAGCTTTTGTCGTGTGCAATCCAGTAGCTGCAAGATGGTGAGGCAGTGCAAATGGCAACCTCCAATCCCAGGTACTTATATAACGAATTTTGATGGCGCTATGTTTACTGAAAGTGAGGAAGCTGGTTTGGGCGTTGTGGTGCGAGACTCAAATGGTTTGGTTGTGGCAGTCGTGGCAGAAAAAATAAAACGACCTCATTCAGCAGAGTGTTTGGAGATGTTGGCAGCGAGGCGAGCTGTGATTTTCACTAAGGAAATTGGGTTGCAACAATCCCATTTTGAAGGTAACTCGGAGGTGGTCATCAAGGAATTGCAGAAGGCTAGTATGGAGTTCTCAGCTATTGGGCATTTGGCTAGGGACATGTTGTCTCATGTTAGCTCCTTGAGGAGTTTTTCTTTCGCTTATGTGGTAAGACAATGTAATGCAATTGCGCATGTTTTGGCCCAAAGAGCAAGGTTATTTGTTCTTTTTTCTGCTTGGATGGAGTCTATTCCACTTGACATTAACGCTTTTGTATGCGCTGATTTTTCAAGCCGTTGATTAATAAAAGAAGTAGACAGTCTTCTCTCTCAAAAAAAAAAAAAAAAATCACATGCAACAAATCTCACTTTAAGAAAAATACTCCACCAATCATATAAATTCATTTAATTAATTTCAATCATTAACCAATCAAAATTAATTTCAATTAATCACACATGATTGGCTTTACCCCCATACAATGCATGTAGACCGTGAAAACTTGATCTCGTGATATTTTTCAATCCGACAGTCCAATTTGGAAATCAGACACACCGTCACGACCGTTAGAACCTCAAGATCATTTTTAGGATTTGCAATGAATAAATTAATGCATGTAATGCAATCATAAATTTTGGGTATATGTTTGGTTACTCTAGTCATCTTCATTGATTAAATTATGAGTGCAAAATTCAGTTTCTACAACTCACTACTGAGAAATTTGGAAGAGTAGAAACTCAGTGCGTCATGGGGGGACCAGCAGATCAAGTAAGACAAGTGCTAGGTGCTCCATATCTCTAGTAGAGGAGTATATAGCAGCGAATGAAGTGGAGCAATCTCTAAACTATCAATTGGCATTCACCGAACCCCCCTAAATTCAAAATGAATGTAGATAGGGTTGTGTTTAAAGATCAAAGAGCAACAGGTATGGGCATGGTGATGAGAGACACGAAGGGGAAGGTGCTGGCAACGATGAGTAAGAGATCACCAACTCCTGGCAACGCTAGAAGCAAAGGCAAAGTCAATGGAAGTGGCAGTGGTGTTTGCATGGGAGATGGGCTTCAGAGAAGTAATTTTCGAAACAAACTCACTCATCCTTAGCAAAATTCTCACGGGTACCTCAGAGGCTCCCTCTTCTATGAGCACATCATTACCAACATCTTATTTCTTATCCAGAAATTTAGATTCTCTAGTTTCACTCATGTTAAACGGGAAGGTAATAGGCCTACGGCCTACCCACATCCTAGCCCAATTTGCTAAATAGATTGGTGATTTTGTTGTTTGGTTAGAGGAAACTCCCAGCCTTATTAAGTATTCGTGTACTCAAGATATAACTTTTGTTCCTACAGTTGATTAAATGAGAATTCCAGTCTTTCTATTAAAAATAAAAAAGATATCAATCCTACAAAAGGAGTGGTATGTCAATAGGCTAGGAGGTCCCTCACTCTTCGAGCCACAATTGTTACAATGATATATAATAACGAAATTAATATATTACCAACGTCTCAATTTGTTTGTCCTGTTTAAAAAATCAAATTTTTTAAGAAAACATCATTTATTATCTTGTCTGCCTTGCGCACCCAAAGACGGCGCATGGGCCTATAGGACGTTGGGCTCACAATCTATTTGTATAGTGGGCTTTTGGCGTTTCCTGCTATGGGGTGATTCCTCGTTGTCGTACCCTTGTGTTTTTGTCTTCTTCCTTCTCCTTCTTTTTCTTCTCTTCTTTTCCTCTCTCTCTCTCCCCTCCCTTTTTCACCCCCCTTTTCTGATGTTCCCTTTCCTATTTATAGCTGCAACGGACTGGTCTAGTGGATGGGGAGGTCCAATGTCATCCTCTGTAAGTGGTGAGCAATTATGAGTGAAAGAAGGGGACGATGGTGGCATCGGAATTTGGTTCCATTGTCACGCAGTTTCACGGCAGGGAAACTTCCGAGGTGTGTGGGGGTATACGGCACGACATCACGGGCCTCTTGCCGGCAAGGATGGCAAGACCTCGGGTATCAGATGCAAACGACACGTGGATTGTTCTGCCGGCCATACCTAAGGTGAATTTGCTTTTAACCCTCGGGCACTTCATACAGGCTAGGTCGGTCTTAGGTGAGGCCTTTCTAAACTGATTGGTGCCGGGACTCATGAGGAGATGGTCGTTCTCTAGGGTCGAACGGATATGGGGCACGGCCCGCTAGCGCAGTTGTACTCATGGGCTTGAGGATGGTGGGCCTGGGGGTTCGATGCCCGTACATTAGCCCCCCCTTGGTTTATGAACGGCGCTCGGTGATGAACCAAGGTCCCCGAGGTACAGGGTTGGCTGAAACCCGTCCACTCTTTGTGTGCGGGGATTAGTGGCTGCTGTGGACTGGCAAGGGTCAGCGCTGCGGCGGACGGTCATTTCCGTAATAATGAACCTCTAGTTAGCGAATCGTCAGAAGATAAAAAGGCTGACGGTTCGTAATCCGTGAGCGCGTGTAAGCGGTTTTCCCAAGAAAAAGCCTGGCGGGCAGGGATTGGGGAGTTCTCTTTTCCCGCCTTTCCTTTCATTTAATGCCCCTGAGCCTATATAATCCTCCTTTCAAGCTTTTATTTCACTTTTTGCGCATCCATTCCACAATTTCTCTGCCGAGCATTCTTTGTGTGAAAAAAAACTTCTCCAGTTCTCCGCTTCTTTAGAGTTCCAAGTAAGTGCGTTTACTTCTTTTCCTTTCTTTTTCTGCTTCCTACCTTATTTTATACCTTTAGAAATGGGTTTCTCCCACCTTCTGGCCCCTGGGACGGCCTTGGCCAATTTTAGAAGGACCTTTGGCGTCCCTAATGACGTTGATATTGCGTTCTGGAAGGAGGGTGATATTGCCCTTGAGCGGGCAATCAGTCGGAACGTCGTCTTCATTCCACTGATGGCCATATTAGAGGGGGGCGTTAGGTTCCCTTTAGACCCTCTTATTGTGAGTACTTTAGGGTTCTACGGCTTGTGCCCCGACCAGCTTCCTCCCAACTTTTATAGGGTCGTTAGTTGCGTCAGCCGTCTAAATCAGTTGTACGGACTACACCTAAACCATCACGATATCAATTTCATGTACAAACTGTGCGGGAGTTTTTCCAAGGGCTATTACCTAAAGACTAGGGATACCCGAGTCCGGCTGATATCCTGCTTGCCGGACTCGAATAGAAATTCTGCTGGGGAGTTTGTCAGGGTGAGCGGCAACTGGCTCGCCGAGGGGCTGCAATGCCCGCATACTCCTCGTGACGTTGGTCGGTACTGTGACCCTTCATTTGTTTTCAAATTTGTGTTTTCATGGCTTGTTTAACTAACAGTTGTTTCTTTTGACTTCCGGCAGAGACGAAACGTTTTTCCCCGGACATCAAGGTCGTCCACGAGAGAGACCTCAATTTCGTCCTCAGGTCAGAGATTTTCGTGCACCGTGACGGGCAACTCCGAGCGTCTCACCTGATCCTCGGGGTGGACCCCGTGTATTCCACGTGGCAATCCATCGGCCCGGCGCTCTTGGTCGATAGTCCTCTCCTATCGTACATCGACGTGCGACATGGTCAATTCCTCCCCCCGTCGCTCACGGTGGGTGAAGCTAGGGACATAGGTCCCCGTTACACAACTGCAGACGACATCCCACCGGTTAGGGACGAATCAGCCGAGCGGGTGTCTCAAAGCCGGAGGAGGCACGAGGCCATAGAGCAGCCGCGTACCGATACCCTGGTGACCGACGAACGAGCCCCCGATCCGATCTCCGCCGTACTTGTCCATAAAACAAAAATGGTGAAGAAGAGGTCGATGACCTTGTCTCGGTTCATCCCTAACGCTGGTCAGGCTAACCCACCTCCCTCTCCAACGAGAAGCCCGGTCCGTCAGTCCGCTGTTGAGGTCCGGAAAAGGAAAAGGCCTGTTGAGAAGGAGGCAGATTCTCCTGGCAACTTGCCTCCGACGTCTCCACTCCGACCCAGGGGAGGGGTGACAATCCGGGAACCGGGAACTGCTACTCCCGCACAGGCACAGGCCATGGAGGCGCCCTCTCCTCCGGCGGAGGGCGGCTGGAGGCATACTTTCAGCCTCAGCGGAGGGCCACTGCCCGAGACGGCCTGCCTGTGGAGATGGGACAAGGGCGACGGGGGGCGTGTGGCTCAGAGCTTAGCCCAGGGCCTTCTCCTGCCCGAGGATGTGCATGTATACTCCGAGGCAGACGACGAGTCGATCTCTCGGCGACTACAGTGGCACACCGTCGCGGTAAGATCGGCTCTTTCCTTATGTCTCATCATGGGACTCCACCAAGAGTTTTTAATATTTTGCTTCTACCGTGATTGTAGGCGGCACAGCTCTCTTCCCTCGTGGACGAGAGGCTGAGAGAAGGGGCTGAGGCAACTGACCGGGCGCTGAGGCTGAGGAATGCTGCGGAGATACTTGCCGAGGAGAGGCTGGATGCTGCTAATGCCGCGGAGAGGAAAGCGGTTGACGCCGAGAAAGCCAGGCTGTCCGCGGAGACCAAGTTGGGGGAGCTAACTTCCAAGTTGGAGGAGACGGAGCTGGAATTAGCGAAGGCGAATAGCCTAAACTTGGCACAGGCCGACCAGCTTACATCCCTCAAGGATGCTCTCGAGGCTTGTGAGGATAAGTGGTACAATGAGGGTTTTACCGAGGCAGAGAACTCGGTGGAACCCATCGTTCAGCAAGCCCGGCAGCATGGTTTTGGTGAGGGGTGGGCGGCTGCGCTCCATGCTGCGGGGGTGCCGGAGGACTCTCCTTTGTGGGATCCTAAGCGGATTCCGTATCCTGCCCAACCCGAGCCTGTCCATAGCCAGATCGGCACCGAGGATGAAGACACGCCGAGCTTGCGGGATCTCGTTCAAGCCATCGACACCCATGTGGAGATGGTGGACCTGGAGGCCACGAGTAACGCCCCTGCCGGAGATGCTGGTGCGCAGGAAGAAACTCCCCTCCCTTCCCGGCCAGCCGAAGAGGATCCTGGGCAGGCAGAGACCCTCCCTTCCAACCCCGCCATGTGAGACCGTGATGATCGGATAAAGTTTTTGTGAAAGCCTCGCTTTGTTTTTTTGTTATTTTTGGTAAAAGCCTATGTCGCCGGGCTGTGGTGGCAAGACATTCAAAACATCATCTTTAATTATTTTAAGATGTGATGCTTGGCTTATAACTCTCGTCATAATGATTTGAAAGCAAGTATTTCGCTTTTCCCCCTCGTTTGTTTTAATTATGCTTAAATATGACTAGTATTTGCTATTATGTGATTGTGATTGGTTTTGAGTGAAAGTTCGTGCCCTGCGCGGGTTTAAATGAGTAAGGGCGACTAATCCCTTGGCGTGGGGGTGAAGACTTAGACGGGAACCTCAATTCGGGTGGGATGCAGGGGTAGGAGGTTGGTGCCTTTGTTTTTGCCCGTGATAGAGGTAAGTTTCCCACCAGCCCGGCGATCGGAGAGAGCTGGGGTTTCGTTTTGACATATGTTGTTAGGCTTCCAGCTTTAGGATAATGTGGTTAAGGCTTTTACCTGCCCGGTGATAAGTCCGTACCGGGGTAAGTTCCCCAGCTCGGTTATAGGTTGGAACCGAGGTTAGGTCCCTGTCTTTAGAGATTCAAGGTTTCGCCTTGCTCGGTGATAGGTTCGAACCGAGGTTAGGTTCCTGTCCTTAGCGGTTCAAGGATTCCATATGCTCGGTGATAGGTTCGAACCGAGGTTAGGTTTCTGTTTTTAGAGGTTCAAGGATTCCACCTGCTCGGTGATAGGTTCGAACCGAGGTCAGGTTTCTGTCCTTATCGGCTCGGTGATAGGTTCGAACCGAGGTTAGGTTCCTATCCTTAGCGGTTCATCGGTGATAGGTTCGAGGTTAGGTTTCTGTCCTTAGCGATTGCTCGGTGATAGGTTAGAACCGAGGTTAGGTTCCTATCCTTAGCGGTTCAAGGATTCCACATGATCGGTGATAGGTTCGAACCGAGGTTAGGTTTCTGTCCTTAGCGATTCAAGGATTCCACCTGTTCGGTGATTGGTTCGAACCGAGGTTAGGTTTCTGTCCTTAGCGGTTCAAGGATTCCACCTGCTCGGTGATAGGTTCGAACCGAGGTTAGGTTTCTGTCCTTAGCGATTCAAGGATTCCACCTGCTCGGTGATAGGTTCGAACCGAGGTTAGGTTTCTGTGCTCGGTGATAGGTTCGAACCGAGGTTAGGTTTCTGTCCTTAGCGGTTCAAGGATTCCACCTGCTCGGTGATAGGTTCGGACCGAGGTTAGGTTTCTGTCCTTAGCGGTTCAAGGATTCCACCTGCTCGGTGATAGGTTTGAACCGAGGTTAGGTTTCTGTCCTTAGCGGTTCAAGGATTCCACCCGCTCGGTGATAGGTTCGAACCGAGGTTAGGTTTCTGTCCATAGCGGTTCAAGGATTCCACCTGCTCGGTGATAGGTTCGAACCGAGGTTAGGTTTCTGTCCTTAGCGATTCAAGGATTCCACCCGCTCGGTGATAGGTTCGAACCGAGGTTAGGTTTCTGTCCTTAGCGATTCAAGGATTCCACCCGCTCGGTGATAGGTTCGAACCGAGGTTAGGTTTCTGTCCTTAGCGGTTCAAGGATTCCACCTGCTCGGTGATAGGTTCGGACCGAGGTTAGGTTTCTGTCCTTAGCGGTTCAAGGATTCCACCTGCTCGGTGATAGGTTCGGACCGAGGTTAGGTTTCTGTCCTTAGCGATTCAGGGATTCCACCTGCTCGGTGATAGGTTCGAACCGAGGTTAGGTTTCTGTCCTTAGCGATTCAGGGATTCCACCTGCTCGGTGATAGGTTCGAACCGAGGTTAGGTTTCTGTCCTTTATACTGCGTTCACGCTCGTTAAATGAAAAAGGCTGTAAAGAATGTCGGTAGTGCAATAGTATGAACAAGTATCTTATTGATACGTGCCGCCTTCTACAGATTACATGTTCCAACTGTGACGGATTAGTGGTAAAACTTCTTAAGGTTACATACATTCCATGGGTGAGGCAGAGGTCTCTCGGCCAGATCTTCCAAATAGTAGGCTCCTGCACCAGCAACGGCCGTTACCCGGTACGGTCCCTCCCATGCCGGAGCTAACTTCCCCGCATTACGGTCCCGAGCATTCCCCACGGCTTTTCGTAACACCAAATCACCGGCTACAAAATTCCTCTTTCTCACATTCCTGTCGTGTCTCTAGGCGAGCCTCTGCTGGTATTGTGCCAGTCGGATAGCCGCGGATTCTCGACGCTCTTCCAGCAGGTCTAGCTGTGTCAGCATTAACTTATCATTCTCGGTTGCCGTGAATTCCGATACTCGGTTGCTGCACAGATTTATCTCGGCCGGGATGACGGCTTCAGCTCCGTAGGCAAGTGAAAAAGGCGTTTCACCCGTAGATCTCCTCGGCGTTGTCCGGTAGGCCCATAGGACACTAGGTAGCTCTTCTGCCCACCTGCCTTTGGCCCCGTCCAACCTCCTCTTCAGCCCGTTGACGATGGCCTTATTTGTTGCCTCGGCCTGACCATTGCTTTGCGGGTATGCTGGGGTAGAGTACCGATTTCGGATGCCGAGACTCCCACAGAATTCGCGGAATTTTCTGCTGTCGAACTGCAGTCCATTGTCGGAGATGAACGTCTCCGGTGCGCCGAACCTAGTCACGATGTTCTTCCACACAAACTTCATGACGTCTACATCCCGGATATTGGCCAGTGCTTCCGCTTCCGCCCATTTAGTGAAATAATCTACCGCGACCAGAACGAATCTTCGGTTCCCGGTTGATCGGGGAAAGGGCCCGATTATATCTAATCCCCACTGGGCGAAGGGCCATGGACTGCTGATGGGGTTTAGATTCCCCGCAGGTTGATGTATCATCGGCGCGTGTTTTTGGCATTGTTCGCATCTTCGGGCGTATTCAAGGGCGTTCTTCTGCATCTGCGGCCACCAAAATCCCTGGGTCATTGCTCGGTGAGCCAAAGATCGTCCTCCCACATGGCTGCCGCAGAGGCCCTCATGTAGCTCGGCGAGCAGTGATTCAGTCAGGTTGGGGTGGAGGCATTGCAAGTACGGACCTCCGAACGACCTCCGGTGAAGTTTCCGATCCGGTGATAGCCAGTACCGAGAGGCACTTCGTTGGATTTTCGCTGCTTCTTTTTCGTCCTTCGGGACCTTGTCTTCTGCTAAAAACTCGATTATGGGGTCCATCCAGCACCTCTCGGCCGGCCGAACTTGTAATACTCCGCACTTTTTACTGATGCTCGGTTGTTTTATCGATTCTATCCTGACTAGCCGGGGGAATTCGTTGTTTATTGACGCTGCCAAGGTGGCCAAGGAATCGGCGTGGCGGTTCTGTCCCCTCGGGATTTGTTCTACAACCGCACTGCAAAATTGTCCTAACGCGTGTTTCACCACTCGCAAGTACTCGACCATTCGTGGGTCTTTGGCTTCAAAACTCCCCCGCACCTGGTTTACAACCAGCCTGGAATCCGAGAATACTTCTACCGCCGTAGCTCCCAAATCTGCAGCAATTCTTAGTCCGGCCAGCAGTGCTTCATATTCGGCTTCGTTATTGGAGGCCCTGAAGCATAGTCTGAATGATTGTTCCAATCTCGTGCCTTCTGGGGTGATAACTACGATTCCGGCCCCGGCCCCGACAGTGTTGGAGGCGCCGTCTACGAATACCTTCCAAGGCTTGGCCTCCACCGTGCATATAACGTCCCGCCCTCTCGGCGAGAACTCGGCAATAAAGTCCGCGAGAACCTGTCCCTTTACCGCATTTCGTGGCCGGTATTTGATGTCGAAGGAGCCCAAACGGGTCCCCCATTTTGCGATCCTCCCGGTGAAATCCGATCTTCTCAGCAGTGACTGCAGTGGGTACTCCGTTAGGACGTACACGGTGTGAGCTTGAAAGTAGTGGGGCAGTTTCCGGGTGGAGTGAACTAGAGCTAATATTAACTTTTCCAGCGGCAGATATCTTTTCTCGGCGTCCACCAAGGTCTTGCTGATGTAGTAGACCGGCAGTTGTACTCCGTTGTCTCTAAGAAGCACGGCGCTGGCGGCGTGTTCTGACACCGAGAGGTATACATAGAGGTCCTCTCCTGACTCTGGGGCCGTTAGTGTCGGTGCCCTCCCGAGGTATTCCTTCAGGTCGTTAAAGGTTCTGTCGCATTCCGCATCCCACTGGAACCCCTTCCATTTCTTCAAAAGTTGATAGAATGGGCGGCACCGATCAGCGAATTTTGATATGAACCTATTCAGGGCGGCTAACATGCCGGTCAATCTCTGGACTTCTTTCGGGTTGGTCGGCGGTCTGAGCTGCAGCACGGCGTTAATCTGCTCGGGATTGACCTCGATGCCCCTCTTCGTGACTAAGTATCCCAGAAACTTGCCTGACCCAACGCCGAACGTGCACTTGTCGGCGTTGAGACGGAGCCGGTGCTGCCTAAGTATCCGAAATATCTCTTGTAGATCGCCGATGTGCTGCCCCTCCTGTTTGCTTTTTATCACCATGTCATCGATGTATACTTCTGCCGTCCGCCCAATCTTATCCCTGAACATCCTTGTCATCATTCGTTGGTATGTGGCCCCCGCGTTCTTTAGTCCGAACGGCATGACCGTATAGTGGTAATTGGCGTCAGGTGTGATAAACGCCGTTTTTTCCTGATCCTCGGCAGCCAGTGCGATCTGGTGATAACCTTGGAAGGCGTCCAGAAAGCTTAATCGGGGATGCCCGCACGTAGCGTCCACTAGTTGGTCAATCTTCGGCATAGGAAAAGGATCCTTGGGACATGCTCGGTTTAAGTCAGTGAAATCGACTCATACCCTCCACTTGCCGTTCTTTTTTCGTACCACTACGGTGTTGGCCAGCCAGTCGGGGAAGAAAATCTCTCGTATGGCCCCTGCCTCCTCCAATTTAGCTACCTCCAGCCTCACTGCCTCGACGTGCTCCTTTGCCGACCTCCTCGGCTTCTGCCTTCTCGGGGAGTGCGTTGGATCCACATTGAGCCTGTGGACTATAAACTCGGGGTCGACCCCCGGTACTTCATATGGACTCCATGCGAATACATCCACATTTTGTACGAGAAAAAGCAACATTTCCGTCTTTTCTTCATCCTTGAGGCCCGCCCCCAGCTGAAAATGCTTGTCGTCGTCCGGTAGAATCTTCACTTTTAATACGTCCTCAGCACACCCAACTCCCGCACCAACTTCGGGTTGCTGTAATTGCTACAAGGAAGACTCCTCGGCAGACTTTGTTTGATCGGCCACCATGTTCGCGGCGGCCATTAGGCATTGCCTCGCTGCTAGTTGGCACCCTTTTACTTCCGCGACGCCTTCCTCTGTGCGGAATTTAACCTTGACATGCAGTGTGGACGGGACAGCCCCCATCTCGTGAATCCAGGGTCTTCCGAGGATCGCCGTGTACGGTGAGTAAGATGCGATCACTATGAAAGTTACCGTCACCTCCTTCCCCCCCATGCTGACGGGGAGTGAAATTTTCCCTTCAGGGACAACCATATGGCCGTCGAACCCCATGAGCAGTGCGTCGTACCTGGACAAATCCTCCTTCCTCAAACCGAGCCCCCTGTATAAGTCGGGGTACATCACGTCTGCCCCGCTTCCCTGGTCTATCATCATCCTTTTCACCAAAAACCCTCTTACGCGGGCCATGACTACCAGGGCGTCACTGTGTGGTTGAATGGTGCCCTTCATATCCCCGTCATCGAAGGCAATGGTCGGGGTTGTGCATCTTGGTTTCTTTTCCGGATGGCAATCGCCCAGGCTTGCACCTGCCGGGGTAACGATCAAGACGTCCCTTGCCGAGATACCCCTTGGGACGGCGTGGATGACCTCAATTACCCTCACGGGAGGTAAGGGTGGGTTTCCGCGGTTATGATCTCCGTGCCCGGACCCTTGGTTCCTTGCTGCCACAAACTCCTTTAGGTGCCCGGCGTTTACCAGCTGCTCCAGGTGGTCCTTGAGCACCCGGCATTGTTCTGTCGTGTGCCCCTTGTCCTTGTGGTACGTGCAAAATAAATTCTGGTTTCTCCTTGACGGATCGCCGGGCATTCTGTTCGGCCACCTAAAGTAAGGCTCATTTTTTATCTTATCCATAATCCTGTGGACCGGCTCTTTGAATGTTACGTTGACACTTCCTATTGCCGGCCCGAGCTCTTGGGTTCTGAAGTCCCTCCTAGGCCGGGGTTGGAAACCGCCACCTCAAGGGTAATTTGCAACCGGAGCCTTCCCCTTGCTCTGCAGCCGGTCATCTTCCAAGCGTTTGAATTCTTCGATGCGTCTCATCAGTTGCCTCATATCTTCGGGGGGTTTCCTCGTTAGAGATTCTCTTAACCCCGATTCTTCGGGTAGTCCCATGCGGAAGGTGCTTGCCGCGATCTTCTCGTTACCCCCGCCGATTTCGTTGTACAACTCCCAATACCGACCAGCGTAGCTGCGAAGGGTTTCTCCGGCCCCCATCTTCATTGACAGCAAGGCGTCAACAGGTTGGGTACCCTGCTGCACGTCATGAACCGTATACCGAACTCCTGAATCAGTTCTGAAAAGTTGTGGACCGATCTCTTTTTTAGCCCGTTGAACCACCTTAGGGCCGTTGGACCGAGGCTCGACGGAAAGACTTTGCACATTAACGCGTCATTATGGGCGTGTAGGGACATCATCTGGATGTAATGGCTTACGTGTTCTACCGGGTCGGTCTTTCCCGTGTAGGAGTTGAACGGTGGCCTCGTGAATCTGCTCGGCATTTGGGCGTTCTCGATTTCCCTTGAAAACGGAGATCGGGCAGCCTGGCGCAGTGCTTTACTCATGGCGTCCATGGCTGCGTTTCGTGGTCGCCCTTCGCCTGGGGAGGCCGAGCCATGGTTCGCGTACTCTCGTGAGCGTTCGCGATGCCGATAGGGTTCGGACTGGTGTGATCCCTCTGCGCGGCGGTGCTCAGGGCTGGTGGACCCTCCCCTGCGCCGCCTATGTTCCATCCTCCGACCTCTAACTCTGGCTTCTAACTCCAGTTCCCTCACCAATCCACGTAACCGCTCTAGCTCCCGATCTCTTTCCCTGGGATCGTCATCTTCCCTTTCGCGGCGGCTACGCCCCGACGCGTGAGTCGGTGTATGAAACAATCTTTCCCCCAGCCCGGACTCCCCTTCCTCGTCTTGCCGCCGGTCCTCGTGTCCCTTCTGTCTCCTTTCTCGCCATGTTGACCCCCGTGACGACCCGCCAGAACCACTCTCGGCGTAGCTTGCACGTCTGCTCCCCGACATTTTTCCAAGGTGCCTCGCAAAGAACCACCGCTGCGCAGGAGTTTCCCACAGACGGCGCCAATTGTGCGCACCCAAAGGCGGCGAATGGACCTAGAGGACGTTGGGCTCACAATCTATTTGTATAGTGGGCTTTTGGCGTTTCCTGCTATGGGGTGATTCCTCGTTGTGGTACCCTTGTGTTTTTGTCTTCTTCCTTCTCCTTCTTTTTCTTCTCTTCTTTTCCTCTCTCTCTCTCTCCCTCTCCTTTTCCACCTTCATTTTTTTATGTTCCCTTTCCTATTTATAGCTGCAGCGGGCTGGTCTAGTGGATGGGGAGGTCCAATGTCATCCTCTGTAAGTGGTGAGCAATTATGAGCGAAAGAAGGGGACGATGGTGGCATCGGAATTTGGTTCCATTGTCACGTAGTTTCACGGCAGGGAAACTTCCGAGGTGTGCGGGGGTATACGGCACGGCATCACGGGCCTCTTGCCGGAAAGGCCGGCAAGACCTCGGGCATCAGATGCAAACGACACGTGGATTGTTCTGCCGGCCATACCTAAGGTGAATTTGCTTTTAACCCTCGGGCACTTCATACAGGCTAGGTCGGTCTTAGGTGAGGCCTTTTTAAACTGATTGGTGCCGGGACTCATGAGGAGATGGTCGTTCTCTAGGGTCGAACGGATATGGGGCATGGCCCGCTAGCGCAGTTGTACTCATGGGCTTGAGGATGGTGGGCCTGGGGGTTCGATGCCCGCAAAATTACCCTTAAATAAATTTATCAGTTTTTTTTATAGAGTTATTCTTAATAAAGCAACTAAAAAGGTACCCTAATTAAATTAATTTTTTAAATATTGTTAGCTTCCTTCTCAAATAGTTTTAAAAATAAAGTTGGGATATAATAAAAATATTAATAAATAAATTATTTTTATTTTTAAAAACATGGCAATATTTTTGAACATCTAAAAATAGAATAGAGGACAAAAAAATGGGCCGGATAGTGTGTGTGTGTATATATATCTCTTTTTCTTTTTCCTTTTTTGTACTTCCAGTTCCATCCTTTACAAAAAATACCCATTCCATTATTTTATAAAGCCTCCAGTTTAAATCTAAATGATAATTGTTCAAGATATTATGCTATTATGCATACTCATTTAATTTCCATGTTCCTTTTTCAGTTAGAATAATGTAATTACTCAAAGAAAAAAAAATAATCAGCATTATTTATACTACCTAATTCGTTGGCTTGAATTCATCAACTGTGAAACATTTTGGTGCAACAAGAAGTGCAGAGAGTGAGAGAGAGAGAGAGAGAGAGAGAGAGGAGCAATACATAATTTTCAACATATCCATTTGTTGTCCGCAGAAGAAGCAAACAGGGAGTTTCCAAATTCATGCAGCGCAGGCCGGTGCCAGGCATCTTGAAAAGAATCCCAGTATTTTTTTCTACAATAATAATAAAAAAAAAAATTATAGGTTAGAAAATCTGTCACGTGCACATTCTTTTTTGTTAGAATCAAAAAGTATTATTAAGTCAAAATTAAGAACAGAAATTATTATTATTATTATTATTATTATTAATTTGTGACAAAGATAATCAGATTGGGGCATGCAATTAAGCTTAAGCTTATTCAGGACGAAACATTGAACATCATGATTGAATCAGTACCAAATTTAAGGAGACCTTATTTGTTGTGTGTCACTCACAGACACAGTCACCAATGCCATGCATGGTATTAAATATTATATTAATTTGTACAAACAAGTCTTATCTTATATATGGACATATCATGAAGCCAATTAATAAATATAAATACGAATCTTGTGGAAATTAATTAAATAGAAAGCGATGGCAGGATCCCTTGTTCTTGTTGTGACACTATAAGAGCATCTTCAGCAGATTCTTCAAATTTGTATACTGTTTAGAGAATGAACAGTGACTTTCATCTTTTAATTACCTACTTTTTCAAATATACTTTTCAACAGATTCTCTATCTCATTTAAATATTATTTCTTCATTTATTCTTTACTCTTTCTTTTTTTATCATCATTTATTCTTCCTATATTCATTCCCAACAATTATATTTTTCAATAAAAAGTGTTATATTCACAACATTTTTTGTAATATTTTCACAACAAAATTTATGTGAAAAATTGTTACTAGTTCTAATTTGAACCCACTACTGAAATTATTTTTTTACTCACTGTGCGAACATCATCCTTCCTGGCCCATTCGCCCGTAAGCCCACAAGAATGACTGCCCGTATAGGTCCTAATCTAGGCCCATCGGCCCCAAGGCTCGCGAGAACGATCTTCCCCCTTTAGTCCTAACGCTGATCAGTCCAACGGGCTTACCCCGAACAGACCTAACGTGCACCGGGCACCCCAAAGGCAAAGGCGAAGCTACCCGAGATGCTCTCGGCAGTGGTAAACCTCATCACGCCGGGAGAACGCTCCTCCCGGACCTAACCCGTATTATATACACCTCATACTTGGGGTTCCACCAGGCCATCCGTCCACAAACCAAGATTGTCGGTGCCATGCCGTGCCACCGTCACCTTGGAGACCCTTCTGCTGGGAAATGGACGTGACAAACGAAGCAAGTTCCGATGCCACCATCATTCCTATTATGCTCGTAACTACCCATCCACTTAGAAGGAATGGCATTGGACCGCCCCATCCACTAAACTAGAAGATGACCGCATCAATCCATCAAGTTATGGCTATAAATAGGAAAGGAGGGATCAAAGTTTAGGGGCTGAAAAATGGAAGGAAGAAGGAGGAGGAAGAAGAAAGTAGGAACATTCGGGCTGCCAAGCAAGGGGCCACCCCATTGCAGGAAACACCAAAAACCTACCATATAAATAGATTGTGAGCCCAATACGTCATTCAGGCCCAGTCGCCGCTTTTGGGTGCACACACTCACCAACATTAATTAATAACAATCTGTTATTTAAAATTTATTATAAAAATATTGTGTTAACATTTCTTAATTACGATTTTTTATTCTTTATATTATAGCTCCTTTCTCTCATTTCATTTCATCCATACGTTTTATTTTTTCTTTTATTTTTTCTTGTTTTTCTCCTCCACACGTCCTCCTATCTCTACCCCCCACCCCCACCCCCCACCCCCTCTTTTATTTCCTTATTCTCTGAGAACATTCTAGCTGCTCTCATCATTCTCTCTTTTTTTCTCCAGCTCTCTCTCTCTCTCTCTCTCTCTCTCTCTTTTGCTTGATTCCAGTCCGTCCCCAACACAGTCCAAATGGATCATCTTCGTCCCAAAGCAGTGGCTTCTGTCTTCTTTCTTTTTTTCTTTTCTTTTTTTTTTTTTTTTTTGCTTTTATTGTTAGGATTTGATTAATTTTAAATTTTTGTCTTTGAGTTTGTATTCTAATAATCTAATTATGTGATGTTTGAGAGAAAGATTTTTATGGTTGTAGCCGTTGTGTTTGTAGCTATGAGAGGAGAGAGGAAGAATTTTTTTTATTTATTGAGATGTATGAATTTTTTAAGCGTAAAAATTCATTTGGAGTTGCTATAGTATTCTCTAAATTAAGAGAATTACTATAGCAACTTCAAAAAAAAATTGGAAAAATTTTGTGTTTAGAGAACCAGTTGAAGTGTGAACAGTAAGTAAACAATAGCATTTTATCTCTTAAAAATAGAGATAGAGCATCTATTAGAAATGCTCTAATCCTGCTACATGTGTTTTGATGTTCATACTTTTTTCCAATATTTTTATTTGTGATAAATAATATTTTAATCTTTTAAATAACTCAATTATTACAACGTGAAAGAAGACATTTGAATCCTATTTCTCATTGTGAAGGTCATATGATATAATTAAGAAGGTCTTGGTTAGTACTACTTAATTATATTGTTTGTTAGTTAAATAGGTTTTAACTAAGATTTACATATGCTTAATTATTATTATTATTATTATTATTATTATTATATTATGATTATTATTATGAATTTTTGAGATAAATAATCTTTTATATATATATATATATATATGATTTATGAATTTTTGAGATAAATAATCTGCATGAGCTCTACTTCTTACTTAATGAGGTATGGTTACAAGTACCACTATAATAATAACTGGTCACTAACCCGTGCCATACATAGGAATCTACCTATTTATGAGGTAGACTAGAATAATATTATAAAATCTTAAATTGATTAAAAAAACTACATCATTACATAATTTGCTCTTGTATGACTTCAATTTGTGTTACAATTTGATAAAGAAATCATTGCTTGAACGTGCAATGGCTTACAAAAAATTTGTCAGACAATTTCAAATATTGCAAAAATATAACTTTAAAATTCAAATATAAAAACTTCTGAAAGACTAAAAAATATTAAAGAATCAAATGATTCATAGCTTAAAAATTATTGAAACAAAACAAAATATATATGACTAAAAAATAAAAAAATATAAAAAAAAAATTGGGTTACATTCAAGGGAATAATCCATGGCTATAAGTTTGCACCCTATCATAAAATATCACGTTAGTGAAGTAGATAGATAATAATAATAATAATAATAATAATAATAATAATAATAATAATAATAATATCAACATTTGAGTTTAAGTTAGACTTGTTAGAGAGATATAGTTTTACTCATGGTTAATAATAATAATAATATTAATATTAATATTAACGTTTGAGTTTCACTCAAGGGAATAATCCATGGCTATAAGTTTGCACCCTATCATGAAATATCACGTTAGTGAAGTAGAGAGATAATAATAATAATAATAATAATAATAATAATAATAATAATAATAATAATATCAACATTTGAGTTTAAGTTAGACTTGTTAGAGAGATATAGTTTCACTCATGGTTAATAATAATAATAATATTAATATTAATATTAACGTTTGAGTTTGAGTTTAAGTTAGACTTGTTAGAGGGACAGAGTTTTACTCATTGTTAAGTTTGAATTAAACAAAAATAATTTTATTTAAAAAAAAAATGATGAGTTTGAGTTTAAGTTGGACTTGTTAGAGAGACAAAGTTTCACTCCTTATTAAGTTTAAACTAAACAAAAATAATTTTATTTAAATCTTCTGTTAACATGAAAAATTGTGAGAGTTTCAAAAGTTTCAGTTTTATATATATATATATATATATATATATATATATATATATATGATAATAAGAAGAAGAAGAATAAGAAGAAAAAGGGTTACCAGAATATCCGTAAAATTTGTTAATAATTAGCTAAATGAAGAGAATAAACCATAATTTTATCCGCCAGCTTAGGAGTACTAACACATAATTTTACAATATGCTCACTTAAGTGTGACTGACAAAAAGTAACAAGTTCATGTAATAAATTAGTAACGTTACATAGACTAATTTATAACATTTTTACAAAATGCTGATAAGTTTCTTAGTATTTTTCATCTAAGCCGATTAACATCACTTTTTCATTTATTAATAATCACTCGTCATATCAACAATTTGTAAAAAAGTTTGTATATCTAGCGTTACTCATAATCAATAATAGAAAAAAAAAATGCAGCACTCATAATTACACAAATTATGAAATTAAGTTAATCTTAAGAGAAATAAATAAAATATTAAAGAGAGAGATTGAGAATGGTGGGAGGGACATACCCGCTTAGAAGTGTGGAGGAGGAGCTCAGGAGGGATTTTGTAGAGATCTTCATCAATGGGTTTTGAAGCAGGAGGAGGTGGAACGGCGTCGTTCTGAGTAGTAGTAGCGGCAGCAGTGTGAGTGGTTTTAGTTGACGGGTCCCTCACGTCCCAAGCCTTCTTGGCAGTTTTTACCTTTTGTTGCGGATGATAATTAGGATTATATCGCTTTTCTCTTTCTCTATCTCTTTCTCTTTCTCTTACACCACCATCACCCCTCTCCCTAGTCGTCTACAGTACAAATTACCCCGCATTTCCATGCCTCAAAATCATCATTATCTTATTGTAACATCTATCTATCTCACCAGTTCTTTTTCTTTTTTTTTTTACTACAAATAATTTATACATACATATATATATATATATATATATATATATGTAATATGTAAACAGAATGTTTGAATTATCTGAATTAACATCTAACTCTTTTTTTTTCTTTCTAGTTTATGAAACAGCATATGCATTAAATTATTAGTGTCAGTAACACGTTAGAGCATTATTACATATTCTTTTTTTATTTTAAAATGTTCTACGTTTCACTGTTTCTGTAAATTATAAAATCGTCTCTTTTTTAAAAAAAATTTATAAAACAAATAATAATAATAAAATCGTCTCTTTTTAGTTTACCATATCATAAAAACTAGATAAATTACACCATTTTCGAAGGGAAAAAAAGATCAAATATTCCACTATATAAAAAATTATAAACAAGCACTTTTCTCGAAATCTATGGAATGAAAGTTGTGAGGACACTAATCGGCTTTGTCCGCTTTGGGTTGCCAGGCCCTCACGGTTTTGTCCTCTGGCAATGTGTAGGACGAGCAGCGCTTTGGTACACTAGTGCAAGCTCCAGAGGCATATAAAGCACTAGTGGGAGGGTTCTCTAGGCGATGTGGGATACGTCGTAGCCAAAGCGCTGCTCGTCCTACACATTGCCAGAGGACAAAACCGTGAGGGCCTGGCAACCCAAAGCGGACAAAGCCGATTAGTGTCCTCACATTAAAAGGGCCATGTGAGGAGTGGTACACTAGTGCAAGCTCCAGAGGTATATAAAGCACTAGTGGGAGGGTTCTCTAGGCGATGTGGGATACGTCGTAGCCAAAGCGCTGCTCGTCCTACACATTGCCAGAGGACAAAACCGTGAGGGCCTGGCAACCCAAAGCGGACAAAGCCGATTAGTGTCCTCACATTAAAAGTACCACTCCCACACATGTGTGAGGAGTGGTACACTAGTGCAAGCTCCAGAGGCATATAAAGCACTAGTGGGAGGGTTCTCTAGGCGATGTGGGATACGTCGTAGCCAAAGCGCTGCTCGTCCTACACATTGCCAGAGGACAAAACCGTGAGGGCCTGGCAACCCAAAGCGGACAAAGCCGATTAATGTCCTCACAAAAGTAATGCAAACAAAAATGTATGTAGTTTTTTCTCCTTTCCCTTGACTTTTGATCGTGAAAATGTGTGAAACTTGTACCACTTACACCGAACCCAAGGAACAATATATATATATATATATATATATATATATATATATATGAAAATAGTAGTTGGGAATTTTGACATTGAAATCTGAAAACGAGCTCTTCCAGTTCCAGCCATATTTTCCGAAATGTGTCGCATATGTTTGACTCACTTTCCTACTTTGCGTTCAAACTTCAAAAACAGGAAATACTCATAAATATCAACACACCCTCAAATTTTGAACCCAAATCCTTCTTAAAAAATACATAAATAAATAAATTTGAACCCAAATAAAGAAAAAAAACATCATAAATAAATATTTTTAAAAAAATAAAAATGTAAAATAGGTAATTAAGAATGGAAGTGGATGAAGAAGAAGAGAGAGAGAGAGAGAGAGAAAGAGAGAGACCTTGCGTGAAGGAGGGACAAAGCGAGATGGTTTGTTGAAATCAACGGCGTACAAGTCGCCACGCACGTAAGGATGATGATCAGTCTCTCCGGAGGAAGAACTACTGTAGCGAATCAAACCGGCCTGCCTTGCACACTCGAAATACTGAGTGATTGGCAGCTCGTTTGCGTTATCCCAGTCCCCAAACGCCGGGATTTGTCCACTCCTCTTACAATATTCCTATAATAACAACTTAATTAATAAGACATAAAAAAAAAATAATAAATAAGAGACATACTACATCAATCACATTCAAAAGAAAAGAAACCCAGAATGTAAAAATCAAAATTATAGAAAGAATAATAAGTAGTAGCTAGAAGGTTTTTGATGGAACTTACATCCATTATATTATATGATATACTTACTAACTTTGTGGGAGCAGCAGATCGAAGAAGAGAGCGGGGGAGCAGAGCAGAAAGGTAAAAAGATCTATAGTTTTTTTTTTTTTTCCTTGGCAAGGGATTCCCCAGAAAAACACAGAGGATATAACTTTCTAGTACTCACTTCAGAATCTGGAGAGACAGTTAAAGATTTTAATTTATGACAAACAGTGGCATAGTATGGTATAGTATAGTGTGTACTAGGAGCCAGAGGAACACCAGGCAGAGAGGACCAGATGCACAGATGTCAGAGAGCCCAAAAAAAAAAAAAAAATTCCCAACTTTCTCAGATTTTTTACGAAGAAAGGGAAAAGAACAAAAAAGATGATTTTACTTCTTGCTAGTGATAGCGATGATCTATCTACTTTTATTATTATACGCCAATACTGATTCAAAGGACCAAAAAGAAAACAGTCTTTGTTTTTTCACTTCTCTAATTTTTTTTCAACTTTTGCGGATTATAGAAAAGTGTGTACAACTTTTTACCCTAGTCTGTCTGGGGGGTTGTTGATGATGTATCCAATCCAAGACCCTAATAAAAGAAAGAATGGGGGCTTTCCTTGGTTCACGCGGTAGACAGGAAATGGACCTTTGACTCCTGTGTACTTACCCACAAGGCTACGGCCACACAATTTTTATATTTATATGTGGGGCTACTGCATCTCCATCTAACTGTCTGCAACTATGACCAAACTGCAAAAAAACACAACTTTAAAAAGCCTTCAAATTTCCATAATAATGGCTGCTACCAATTCCACATCGCTGCCTTTGGTGCTTCCACTCAAATGCACACGGGGAAAAAACATTTTGAAAGTGTAAACAAATTTGAAATTTCTATTAAGTCATAAGATCCTGTCTTTCGGTCAACGTTAGGTATACGCTATAAATGTTCAATCCAAGACATTCCGTATTGGATCAGGAGCGGGTTAGATATAAGCTATAAATGTTCAATCCAAGTTATTCCGTATTGGGTCAGGAGCGGGCTAACAAATAGGCGTAAGGTAATTTTTTTAAATGAGACTTTTTTGTTATTATTTAGGTAATATTTAACTAGTATTTAATATCATAATTTTTTTATAAAAAAATTTATTTCTTTTATTTTATAATATGCTTTTGTAGGTGCACAAATCAAACTAACCCAAGTGAGAACCAGTGGACCAGCCTAATAAGTACTAAACAATGAATTTATAGAGAGTGGATATCTAATCTGGGTTTCGGGACGACAGACAACACAAAGGTTCAATTCAATCATGCAGTTCTTGCACTTCTCTTATACAACAGTGTGATATTAAGCTAAATACTTGAATGTCGATGAAAGTTCTTCATATCTCTTTACAAATTCTCTCCTTCTCTCTTACTCTGTTTTTCTCTCCTATTTTCATCACCCCCTTTCTCTCTCGTCCTCCTTTTCCTTTTATAGGCCTCACTTTCTTCTTCTTCCTCCTTCCACGTGTAATCCAGGTGTTTCCTTTTAGATACTTGTCCCATCATTTCCCCTTACTCAAATATCTGGCGATGATGGCAGGGCATAATTTCAATATTCAGATGTCACTTCTTCATTAATGCGGCCAGAGGGGTAGGTATAATGCCTTCAATGCGGTGGCAGCAGCCTTTTCTCTGATATTTGTCCATCAACTTAATTTGTTTCTTATCCTCACTCCCTCTTAGTCACTTGTACGTAAGGTCCTTAATATGAGAGTCTTTGAACTACCAGGCCACTAATATTGTCCTCGGCAACAAGCTGCCGAGGACAATGTCATCCTCGGACGTCGTGTCCCGTGGTGCAGCGCTTGTGCATGATAACTTCCTTCGTCACGTGGCATCGCAGAAAGGAATCATTATGTCCTCGGACCATCAGGACTGTTAAGTTGGACTTTCTTCTTTGTGAGGGTCTTTGGGCCGGCCCAATAGGTGATTTGGGGCCCATAGGTACCACAGCTTTTATTTTAGAAAAATGATAAAACTATAACAAAATTTACTAAAAAAAATTTCTAGCAATTTAAATATCAACGTGATTAGTGACACTTCAAGAAAATAATAATTAAGTATTTGAATAAATAATATTAAGGATATTACAAATTTTGCAACATAAGACTTACATAGATGTATCATTAATCACAAAAAATAATTCAACAATGCATTTAATAAGTTATTGACGTTCACTTATCATATTAATTGTCACATTCATTTGTAAAGTTTTCAAGTAAAATTAATAATATTTCTAGTATTTTCCTATTTAAATTGTTTCTTGCGATTAGTGACACATATATTCATAAGGAAAAATGCTAGAGATACAAATTCTTTTACAAAAACTTTTACAAACTGATGATGTGATGAATAATTATACATAAATAAAAAAAGTGATATTATCAGTGGGCCCAGATGAGAACTAGTAAGAAGTTAGTTATAACAACAGTCTGTAAAAATGTTGTAAAATAGTTTATAAAATAGCATTACTCTATTTGTAGGACCCATGTATTTAAAGTTGTATTATCTCTAACATTATTCCGTACTTTGAGACTTCTTAAAAGTAGAGGAAAATTATAAAACTAATTTTTTTCCTATATCTCAATTTTTTTTAAATATATCAATTTTTGCCCTAAAATTTGGGGTTTTCCTCTAGCAGGGGGCCTTAGGCGGTGGCCTAGGCCTAGGGCCGGCCTTGTATTAGATTAAGGTTGGAAATGAGTAGCTCATTAAAAGTACATATTCTGTCATATATAATTCTATTTTCAGCATCATAACTCAAATTTAAGCTCACCAAACACAATTAGATGTTTAAGCAAAACTCGAGTTTATTTACAAGCTCTTGATTAACTTACTACAAATAAAATATTTATATTATCAATAAATTTCTAGTTAAACCATGACTAAAATTTTGCACCCTTCATAAATTTATAAATTTTTACTACAAATAAAATTTTTATATTGTCAAAAAATTACAAATAATAATTTAATTTCATATGAACCTATTTTCAAACTTATACAATTTAATCTCAAGTCTATATAAGTATATTTTAAAACAAATAAACATATAAAAATATAACATTATATATAATTACGTTGAACCTTAGGTTAACTAATACATTATCATATTTGAGCTTGACTCATTTAATAGTCAATCCTAAACTGAGCTTGGCCGTGACCAGTTTGCTAAACAAACAAATAAAACTTTTTTATAAACAATTGGTTCATTTATAGCCCAATTCTAGATCTTATCTTTTTATCCAAATTCGAAAGAGTTCAAATTTGGTAAAGATAGGGTGTAACTCATGTTTTACATCATTCAAAAAAATAGTCTCATCAACATTTTACTTAAAATTTAGTACATTCTACTACACCTAATAGCACCACATTAGTCTTTTACTTAAATTTTGAAATATGGTGTTTATTGAGATGTTATCTTACGTGATCATATGCATTTATATTTTAGTAATATGGTAATGTGGCATGTCCTTGTTGGAGGGTGTAAACTAAAGGGTTTACACCAAGTCCTTATAGAATTTAATCTCAATTTGAAAAGTCACTTAGAGCATGCTGTCGGGCGTCTTAAAAAACTTCTATTTTCACACACCAAAACATACTTTTACTACTTTAATATAGCATTTGACAATACACTCTACATCACATGTTTTAATTTCATATTCTATTTATTTAATTATTTATTCATTTCTCTCTCTCTCTCTCTCTCTCTCTCTCTCTCTCTCTCTCTCTCTCTGAATTAAAAAAAAAAAAAAAAAAAAAACAAACAAACCCATCACCATCAACACCTCAAACCCACAACCGCAAATCACAATCTAAAACAAATCATAATCTCCAGGGTTTGAAACCCACCACCACAAAGGAAAATTGAAAAATAGAACTGATGGAATCATACATGCGCAGCGGAAGAAAATATAATGTAAACGGATCTACTTCATACATACAAGTTAACATGGGCTATTTAAGTTTCAGAATTAGAGAACAAGAGAGTGTACCTTGGAGCGGAGAATTTCAAAACTTGAAGACGAGAAGTACTTGGGAATACTTTCAATCTTCACTCCAATTCCACTAACGCCCAAGATGTGTGGTCTCTCAATCAGTTCCAAATGGAGAATATGAAAGTGTGTCTCACACTCTCTCTTTTTCTCTATGAAAATCTCTAAAAATTCTCTACTGAAAAATTCTGTGTGTTTCTCTCTTTGTATCCAACTGATTATCTAATTGGGCCGGCCTTTTGGGCCTTTCCAATTGGGCTTAAGTGTGTGGCTTGGAGTGGGACCAAAAGGGACCAATAAGACACTAACTCCAATGGGCCTTGGGCTTTTCTGTCAACTCTTGACAAGTCCAAAGTTACCATTAACTATATTTAATACCACTATATAAATATAGTTGCACTCTAGGCCTTATTAATAAATTATATCCCAAGACTTTATTATACATGCAACCCCTTCATAAAATATTCATAGTAATACAAAGTCATGAAAGAAGACTGCCACTTTGTATATTACTACATCTTAATTCCTTGAGTATCCGGTTTAATCCTTTAAGTTATTCATCATATATTTATGAAATCCAATTCCATAAATATATACTTTAGTAACTCCTTACTAAAGTGGTTAGGCCCAACTCTCTGAATAACAAACACATTAAACTTATCTCAAGGGAATATTTTATATCTCCGTTAAGAGACTATGAATTCCATCTTGAGAATATATGTTCCATCAACACTAAATGTGGCTGCCCAACATACTGAGATTTTGACCTTAACCATAGATCTCACTCCTGATATATCAAAGCAACCTACACTTCATGATCAGGTCCATTATCCTCTCAGAATTAAGAGTTCATGCAAATATAAGTCGTGAGTTTATTATTCTATTGACAGTCTTTAGGAGAATAATAAATCTCACACCGGTCCAGTTCAATATGTCTTAACTCTTAAAACATATCAACATATCAACTAGAAATCTCCATTTCCATGATCAAGACAAATCATCTTAGTTGATATGTTATAGCCTTCGCAGATGAAATGCCCAATTTCATTACCGACTACGAACTATAATTCTGAGTTTACAAAGAACTTGTGATTTATATCTTCTGTGACTAAATCACATAAATCACATACTATTGCATCTCATGGACTATATGATAATGTCCCAATATTCATGTTACCATTATTTTCAAATAATAATACAACTTTATTAACGAAAACATTAAGTCATACATAATGTCTAACATAATAAAATACATAGCATCATACAATAGGATTTAAGGACACATATCCCAACAATCTCCCACTTGGCCTAAAGACTATTGTGCACTAATCTAACTCCCATCTCCTCCAAATGTGACTCGAAAGTCCTTTAAGGCAAGGCTTTGGTGAAGGGATCCGCTAGATTCTTTGCACCATCAATCTTTGCTACAATCACATCTCCACGAGCAACAATGTCTCGAATGATGTGATACTTTCTTTCTATGTGTTTTCCTTTCTTGTGTTTCCTTAGATCCTTGGATTGTGCAACCGCTCCACTATTGTCACAGAACAATGTAATAGGAACTTGCTCAATTCTTATCACACCAAGATCACAAAGGAATTTCTTGAGCCAAACAGCCTCCTTTGTTGTCTCACAAGCAGCAACATATTCGGCTTCCATGGTGGAGTCCGCAATACAAGATTGCTTAACACTCCTTCAACTTATGGCTCCACCTCCCAAGGTGAAAACACAACCCGACGTGGATTTTCTGAAATCTAGATCCGACTGAAAATCTGAATCTGTATAGCCAATGGGAATCAAATCCTCACAATGGTAAACAAGCATATAATTTCTCGTTCTCCATAGATACTTAAGAATATGCTTTACAGCTTGCCAATGTTTAAGTCCTGGATTTGATTGATATCGGCTGACCATGCCAACTGAATAACAAATATCCGGTCTAGTACAAAGCATGGCATACATGAGACTTCCCACTGCAGAAGCATAAGGAACTTGTCTCATCGTATTTTCTTCCTCTTGAGTCTTAGGCCTTTGGTCATCAGACAGAGGAACTCCATGTCTAAAAGGAAGTAATCATTTCTTGGAGTTTTACATGCTAAACCGTTCTAGAACCTTATCTATATATCCAGCTTGTGACAAACCTAACATCCTATTCTTTCGATCTCGCCAAAGCTTGATCCCTAGAATATAGTTAGCTTCGCCCAAGTCCTTCATATCAAATTGGCTTGACAACCAAACTTTAACCGATGACATCACTCCTACATCGTTTCCAATGAGTAGAATGTCATCAACATAAAGCACTAGGAACATTACTACTTTGTCTTGATGTCTCTTGTACACACATGGTTCATCAAGATTTTGCTCAAAACCAAATGATTTGATTGCTTGATCAAATCTAATGTTCCATGACCTAGATGCTTGCTTAAGTCCATAAATGGACCTATTCAACTTGCATACCATATGCACTTGGTTCTTTGCTATGAAACCTTCTGGTTGCAACATATAGATTTCTTCTTTAAGATTGCCATTAAGAAATGCAGTCTTGACATCCATTTGCCAAATCTCATAATCATAATGAGCAGCAATGGATAAGAGAATTCTGATAGATTTAAGCATGGCTACTGGCGAAAAGGTTTCATCATAATCGATGCCTTCTTTTTGTGTATACCCTTTAGCCACTAGCATTGCTTTAAAGGTTTCAACCTTTCCATCTATCCCTCTCTTCCTCTTGTAAACCCATTTGCAACCAACAGGTTTAATGCCGTTAGGCGCCTCTACAAGACTCCAAACTTGATTGGAATACATAGAATCTAATTCAGATTTCATAGCTTGGACCCAATGATGTGCATCTATGTCATTCATTGCCTCCTCATAAGTGTAGGGATCCGATTCAGCCTCTCCTGAGATAGCCTCATAAGTTTCTCCTAAACCTATAAATCTCACAGGAGGCCGAACAATTCTCCCACTACGACGAGGCACTTGTGTACTAGACATCTCATGAGTAGTATCTTGTGGTGTATCTAATACAACCACATCATCCGTAGATTCATCCATTGGTTGTTGATTTACGGATTCATTCATTTCAGCCAACACAACTCTACTTCTAGGAGTAAAATTATTCATATAGTCATTTTCCAAAAATTTAGCATTTGTACTAACAAAAACTTTGTTATCATATCGACTATAGAATAAATAACCCCTAGTTTCTTTTGGATAACCCACAAGGAAACACACTTCCGATTTTTGGTTCCAACTTATCAGGCTTCTCCTTTAGCACATGTGCTGGACAACCCCAAATGTGAAGATACCTCATACTAGGCTTACGCCCACTCCACAATTCCATGGGTGTTTTGGGGACAGATTTTGATGGAACTAAATTCAAAAGATGTATTGCTGTATCTAAGGCATATCCCCAAAAAGAAATTGGTAAAGTTGAATAACTCATCATGGACCTAACCATTTCCAAAAGAGTCCTATTCCTTCTTTCCGCTACACCATTTTGTTGAGGTGTTCCAGGTGCAGTCAATTGGGATATAATCCCATTTTGAATTAGGTAATCCTTGAAATCCCCAAGAAAGTATTCGCCACCTCGATCAGATCGAATGGCCTTTATGCGTTTGCCTAATTGATTCTCAACTTCAGCCCTAAACTCTTTGAACTTGTCAAAGGCTTCAGACTTCCGTCTCATTAGGTACACATAACCATATCTTGAGTAATCATCCGTAAAAGTGATGAAATACTCATAACCTCCTTTTGCTTGGGTTGACATAGGACCACATACATCTGTATGAACTAATTCAAGCAACTCTTGGGCTCTTCTACCTTTTGCATTAAAAGGTCATTTGGTCATTTTACCTTCCAAACAAGATTCACAAACTGGAAATTCATCAAAGTCCATGGGCTCTAAGAGTCCATCTTTGATCAGCCTTTAAATTCTGTTTGAATTAATATGACCTAAACGCAAGTGCCAAAGATATGCATCATTTGAAGGAAACTTTCTCTTTAATGATTTTACATGTGAGTTAGTATCTAATTCAGAATTATGTAGTTCATGCTTAATAGGAGTTAAAATATAAAGATCATCCACAATATTGCCAGAACAGATAAACATTTTATCCTTCTTTATTACAACATTGTCTTTTAGGATAACACAATATCCTTGTTTACCCAAATAAGTTGCAGAAATTAAATTCCTACGCACATTAGGTACAAACAGACAGTCTTGCAATATTAAAACCCTAGACTCAAAGCACAAATGAACAACACCAACAGCTACAACCGGAATCCTGCTCCCATCAGCCAAAGTTAGAAACAATTCCCCTTCACTCAGTTTTCTGGTCTCCTGAAACCCCTGCAAAGAATTGCAGATATGATTAGTACAACCTGAATCCACACACCAGGAATCAGTGGGATTCTGTACCAAACATATTTCAAGTAGAAAGGAAGTTTTCATACCCTTGTTCTTGGCAGCTTTAAACTTTGGACAATTCCTCTTCCAATGTCCTTTCTCACCACAATGGAAACACTTTCCTTTGAGCTTCTTTCCTTTATCGGCAACCCCTAAGGACATTTGCTTACCCTCTTTCTTAGTGAAGTCCTTCTTCTTCTTCTTACCCTTACCTTTTGGCTTAGGTTGTGAAGTAGAAGTTTCACCAACATTGGCTTCAACACTAGAGGTACCTAGGATGCCTTCCGCCGCCACTAACTCATTCATTAATTCAGACAAAGAATAAACCTTTTTGTTCATATTATAATTCAGTCTGAATTCCTTGAATGATTCCGGTAGTGACTGGAGTATCATGTCCACTTGGGACTCTCCATCAATGTCGGCACCTAAAACTTCCAATGTATTCAGATTAGAGATCATTGTAAGACAATGTTCTCTTACTGAACTACCTTCAGCCATCTTGGTATTGTAAATTTGCCTCATGGTTTCTTGCCTTGCTGAACGGCCTTGCTCACCAAACATCTCCTTCAGACTTAGCATAATGTCCGAAACTAGTTCTACATCCTGCATTTGATACTGTAGAACATTTGAGATGGACGCTAGGATATAGCACTTGGCCATTTCATTAGATTTCTGCCAACGATCATATCGTTGTTTTTCCTCAAGAGGAGCATCTAATGAAGGAAAGCTAGGACATGGTTTAGTAAGCACATATTTGTGCTCTTCAGCAGTTAAAACAATGTCCAAGTTTCTTTTCCAGTCAACATAGTTGGATCCAGTCAGTTTGTTTTGATTAAGAATATAAAAAAGTGGGCTAAAAGATGCCATGTTCAAATCTAAAATAATAAACATGAATATTATAAATAAATTGGACATTATCTATTTAGCATATAAGCATATAATATGGAACCTTAATAAAACCATAAAATAATATATGCAACGATAACCCAATCCCATGTTTAAAATTCCTTGGAAGCAAGTAAATTATAAACACTATGATTGATTGAGAACCATTCTCATTATTAGTGCTATCATGATAACTCTTATCAAACACTAATAACATGCCGTTTCTACTTTAGCCTCTAAGTAATAATGACATAGCTCCGAAGGGAGATTAACATTAAACTTAGTCTAGTGTACACCATTGACTGAATTCTATGTGAGTCATAAAGTAACTCCACGGAAGCGTGGTCGTTCTTTATCTAAAAAACACATATTATTCATCATAAAGAAGTTTAACATGTAGTACCATGAATTAAACACCCTCCGAAGGGAGTAAGGCATATACGCCAAAGCGAGGTGCTTAATCACACTACAATAAACCGACAATGGAGGCCGTGAGATCCAACCCTTGTATCTCTCTCCCACTAGATATTTTAAAATAAAGGTTTTTACATATAAAACATGCATAATTTAATTACACATAGCCTTGATCTTTTATATATGGAAAAACACTTAGAAAAAATTCTGGATAAACAGTTCTCGATCGATCCTCGACAGATTCTCGATCGATCCAGAAAAGTTCCGCGAAGCTCGACAGATCCTCGATAGATCCTCAATCGATCGAAAAACTTTCTGTTTGCTCGATAGATTCTCGATAGATTCTCGATCGATCGAGCTTCGCGAATTTTGAATTTTCCAGAATTTTCCAAAAACAGTTTTTCAACGTTTTCATGTACAAAACTACTATCATACAATCATTATGAACATAAATTGATATCTAAACTGAATATCATTGATGTTACTGCCTTAAAGATCAGTTTAACATACTTAAACTAAAAATTAAACAACATCATAACATCAAAAACAGTTTTCATCAAGAACAATGATTTCAACAACCATGCAGAAAAATATTTTCTAACAACATGAAATCATTATCACTAATTCCAAAACTCAAAAAACATGTTAAACAGATATGTAATGAAGACCGCTCTGATACCAATTGATGGAATCATACATGCGCAGCGGAAGAAAATATAATGTAAACGGATCTACTTCATACATACAAGTTAACATGGGCTATTTAAGTTTCAGAATTAGAGAACAAGAGAGTGTACCTTGGAGCGGAGAATTTCAAAACTTGAAGACGAGAAGTACTTGGGAATACTTTCAATCTTCACTCCAATTCCACTAACGCCCAAGATGTGTGGTCTCTCAATCAGTTCCAAAGGGAGAATATGAAAGTGTGTCTCACACTCTCTCTTTTTCTCTATGAAAATCTCTAAAAATTCTCTACTGAAAAATTCTGTGTGTTTCTCTCTTTGTATCCAACTGATTATCTAATTGGGCCGGCCTTTTGGGCCTTTCCAATTGGGCTTAAGTGTGTGGCTTGGAGTGGGACCAAAAGGGACTAATAAGACACTAGCTCCAATGGGCCTTGGGCTTTTCTGTCAACTCTTGACAAGTCCAAAGTTACCATTAACTATATTTAATACCACTATATAAATATAGTTGCACTCTAAGCCTTATTAATAAATTATATCCCAAGACTTTATTATACATGCAACCCCTTCATAAAATATTCATAGTAATACAAAGTCATGAAAGAAGACTGCCACTTTGTATATTACTACATCTTAATTTCTTGAGTACCCGGTTTAATCCTTTAAGTTATTCATCATATATTTATGAAATCCAATTCCATAAATATATACTTTAGTAACTCCTTACTAAAGTGGTTAGGCCCAACTCTCTGAATAACAAACACATTAAACTTATCTCAAGGGAATATTTTATATCTCCGTTAAGAGACTATGAATTCCATCTTGAGAATATATGTTCCATCAACACTAAATGTGGCTGCCCAACATACTGAGATTTTGACCTTAACCATAGATCTCACTCCTGATATATCAAAGCAACCTACACTTCATGATCAGGTCCATTATCCTCTCAGAATTAAGAGTTCATGCAAATATAAGTCGTGAGTTTATTATTCTATTGACAGTCTTTAGGAGAATAATAAATCTCACACCGGTCCAGTTCAATATGTCTTAACTCTTAAAACATATCAACATATCAACTAGAAATCTCCATTTCCATGATCAAGACAAATCATCTTAGTTGATATGTTATAGCCTTCGCAGATGAAATGCCCAATTTCATCACCGACTACGAACTATAATTCTGAGTTTACAAAGAACTTGTGATTTATATCTTCTGTGACTAAATCACATAAATCACATACTATTGCATCTCATGGACTATATGATAATGTCCCAATATTTATGTTACCATTATTTTCAAATAATAATACAACTTTATTAACGAAAACATTAAGTCATACATAATGTCTAACATAATAAAATACATAGCATCATACAATAGGATTTAAGGACACATATCCCAACAAGAACACCATCACCACCTCAAACCCACAACCCACCCCCACCAAAACCAATTCTTTCACCCAAAATCAAATTCAATCCACCACCACCCACAATCACATGCATTCCACAACTAGGAAAAAAAAAAAAACTGCCCAAACTTTATCACATGCGATATCTCTACCAATTGATTCACAGTGATGGCCGATCACCATGGCCAAGAGAGAGAAAGGGACATGAGAGAGAGAGAGACAGAGACCGAATTAAAAAAAAATTATTTTTTAGCATTTGTATCTGTAAACTTTTATCATTAGAAGCGTACAAACACAAATGCTTAATTTATTTGGCATTTGAAACACTTGGTACAGGGGCATTTTTTATGATTGGTGTTCCAAGTACACCTAATTCTAATGCTCTTATTGTGTTATTTTAATAGTTTGAATAGTTATCATTGTTTTTTGGAAAGCCATGATCAAAATAAATAAAGTAAGTTTAGGAACACAATTTTTGTGCCACAGCTCTCATTTATCAACCAAGAGTGGTATGCGTCATGTGAAACTGATTATCCACCACTCACAATCAACCATTTTTCAATTCATTGTGACAAATGGTGTACTTCTAGAAGAGCTAAAATTAATAATTTGAATTCCTTTTTTAAAAATATATTTTATAAGAAAGAATATAAATTCTTTTTTTTTTTTTTTTTCTGAATAAAAAAGTAGGTCTCTATGTGGACTCATGAATCCCTCGTCACGTGACAGCAACATTGACCATGAGTCCAATCCATTGGGTGTGCGAAAGTTAGGAAAAAAAATGGCTAACCCATGTGGTTGCCTCGAATTTAAAAAGAAAAAAAGAAAAAAAAAAAAAAGATGGGCTTTTGGTAAGAGCATTTGCATCAGATAATGAAAATAGAAAAATGACTCAATTTTACATATTGAAACATTAAATCACTCACACCAGACAAGTTAAAGATGTATAAATTTGCAAAATTGCTATAGTAAGAGTGTTTACATTGGTAGTGCTAAAAATTTAGGATATGTTTGGTAACTACTTTTTCCCCTTATTTTCTATTTTCAAAAATAATTTTCTATTTTTTAAACTAAAAAACTTGTTTGACAATCCAAAATTGACAGAAAACAAAAACTGTTTTCAAAACTCAATTTGTAAAGGAAACTAAAAACATGTAAAAGGCTATTTTTAGTTCTAATTTTCAAAAGTAAATGAAAATACGCATTTAATTTAATGAATCTGTCTCATTTAATGGGTTAGCATTAAAGTTCAATTCTAGTAACAACATATTTAGTATTTTCTATTTTTTTTTCAAAAACTATTTTTTTTTTTTTAATTTTAACTAACCAAACATGTTTTTGATTTAAAAAATACAAGAATTTGTTTTTTCTTTATATTCCCAAAAACAAGTTTTTGAAAATAGAAAATAAAAACTATTACCAAACATAATCTTAGCTTTTAGCAACTTAAAAAACTACTATATCTTTTTGAATACCTCACTTTACAATACACCCTACATCCTATACTCTATTATTTTACCACTTCATTTAAATATTATTTCTTTATTGTTTGTGAGAAATGAGTGAATATTTTATCGAGAGAGAGAGAGAGGGAGAGAGAGAGAGAGAGGACTAAAAAATTAAAGTTTATCTATAGTAGTTTACTACAACGGGTTTCTAAAAAAATTAGATATAGCAACCCAGATAAAGCTTGGTTTTTGGTTGTTTGTGAGCTAAAATAACTTTTTTTGCTAAAATAGGACCTCATGTAAATTAGATAGTGGTTGTTGTGTGTAAAAAAAGAGAAATAATTAAAAATAAGGAAAAAAATTATATTTTAATGAAAGAGAGTTTATGATATATAATTTGATGAGGAATTTTTTTTTTAAATGGTTATGTAAAATAGAAAAAGTAAGTTCTTATACTAAAATAAACAAAAACTTTTGCATGAGCTGATTTGAAGGCTTTAAGGGTATAATGTTTGAAACAACTCACGAACGTAGCACCTTTTAATGTTCTTGTCAAGTTGAGTCAACTCATTTAATTCATTTATGCACCTTTTTTTTTCAACTAAAATTTGATTTTGTTTTTTTTGTTTTTTTTTTTTAGAATTGAGTAGCTAAAATAATTTTAATGGTGAGAGCCTACTTAATATAGTTTGAGGCCTAACGAGATAAATTTAAATAGAGCATTTTATTATTATATATCAATTAATTAAATTTATTTAATACTAAACAAATCAAGTTTAATTTGATGAATTTGATACATAGCTTGATAAATTGATACTAATCGATCAAAGTTTAATTCCATATGGAGAATCAAATATTAAATTGAAGAATAATTTTTTTTTTTTAAAGTAGGATTATTTTATCTTGGATATAATGTAGTGTTACTAAATAAGTAAAGTTGTAATCTACTGTGTAGGATATTGGTTATGCATCACAAGAACAAGCCCAAAGTGCTAAACAATAAAAAGGTTTGAGAATATGGATAATACATTAACTTTTAGACTATTTTTCACATACAATAGGAAAGAGGATTTGAGAGATGTGCTCTTTTGTTGTTGCTTTTGTTTTGAAACTAGGGTTTTATTGGTAAAACAAGATTAAGGATATTAGATATGAAGATTGGACTTTATTATTTTATAGCAAGGTTCAAGTGTTCTTAATGACTAGTAATGGGGTGAGGCCATGGACTTTTGTGGTGTTAATATAGTGGTAAGCTTCTTCGTTTGGGTAAAAGGATGGTTTTCTTTTTGCATAAATGAGGACTAAAAAACCTTGACCAAACATGATTCACTGATTTTCCTTAGCCAATTTGGCTCCTTAAAGCATTAGCATTGATGGAACTAAAAAATTTAGCTTTTAACACCTTAAAAACCATTTTATCTATTTTAACTCACCATTTCACAACTCACCTTACATTAATTCTTTTATTTGTCAAAACACAATAAATACTATTCATTTATTTATTATTCTCTCTCTCTCTCTCTCTCTCTTCTTCTTCTTCTTCTTCTTCTTCTTCTTCTCAGTCTCTCTATGTTCTCCCTCCCATAGCCACTAACCAAACCCCCTCTCTACTTCTCTATCTCCCTATCTTCTCCCTCTTTTCAACCCACAACCACCAAACCCACAACCCCAAATCAACCCACAGCCACCATCATGACACCACCGAACTACAACCACCATAATGGCCGCCTCAAGCTCAACTAAAAAACTAGTGAAAACCAAAAACCAACACATAAAAAAACCAGCATTAAAAACCAAAAAAAAAAAAACTAAAAAACTAGCAAAAACCCAAAACCACCAATAGATCGGAAACCCACAAACCTATAGATCAGACTATTAATGAACCACTAGATTAACCCCCCACTACCAATCTGCCATCCATTGGATCTAACCACCCACTACCAAAACCACCGGACAAAGGAGAAATGGGAGAGGAGAGGTTGGGGTGAAGGTGAAGATGTGAGGATCGGCCTAAGAACAGAGAGAGAGAGAGAGAGAGAGAGAGAGAGAAGTTTGAAGAAAGAGAAAAGGGAGAGAGAAAATGTATAATAATGAAAGAAAGTAACTCACCGAATAAAAAATTATTTGTTTTTATAACTTTGTTGCTTCAGTAGACGATCTTTGGTAGTCTATTGTAGTAAGTTTGTTAAAATTTGTAGCAATAGCACATTTAATGTAGCTTAGTTTTTGTTGTTTGTGGTTTTAAAAATAACAATTTGGTTTTTTTTAGCACCATTAATGCTAAAACTCTTAGAAAGTTACTCCAAGTGGCAGCATGCCAAAGTCATCCATGTTGGTGTGAGCGTGTATTTCAAACACTTTTATTATTATTTATTTTCTAGCCATTGGGAATTTATGAGTAAAATAGTCACTAGGCAATAATGGATAACATAGCCGTTGGTTTTAATGGGTTATTAGTTACCAATAACTATAACTCATTATTGTCATGAATAGCCTATATAATACCTATCATCACACCTTTCCCTATAAGTCTTTTCTATTAGTCTATATTTTCTATAGACACAATTCTATTATATTTCTCTCCCACATATTTTTTTTCAATTTATATTTTTTTTATAAGGAAAGACAATAGAGGGTTGTTCTTGAACCTTCGTGAGTAGAAGTGCATCCATCACGAAGGTTGATGCTATAGTCTAATCTTAGGGGGTTGTTTGGTCAAGAGAATCAGTTGCACCAAGTTTTACTTTGGGTGGCACAAATCAACATTTAAGGATAATGCTTTCACATGATTCTATAGCATTGTGAGATCGTTCTAAACTTCTTTTTATTTTTATATTCTTGCTAATTATTTGGGATATTAATTTGTATCAAAACTTGTTTATTCACTAAAATATTTCCTAAAATCTTAAAGGTTGAGGTTCATGTTTCAAAATGGATAAACAAGTTATTGATGGTGAAATTTTATGTTATGATATGATATTATGTTTATAAAGAAAAAAATGCTAGTAGTTATATTCTTAGATATAATTACTTAAATATTTTGTGGAGTTTATTTTTCAATATGGTTTATCTAAACAATTTGTTGGACTAATAATTTAAAGAAAAAAAAATGATGTCCATCCAAATGTGATTTTGATTCATTGATACGTGAATAATATTATGTAATGTTCTCTTGAAATGTGAATATTAATTTAATTATTGCATTTGCAATTTGTGTGATAAATTATGTGATACTATTTTTTTGTTATATTTTGTGAAATTGTTTTATGTCTATTGAAATCTGAGGAACATGAGATTGAAGAAAAATGTATATGTTTTGAGAAATGTTTTTGGAATTCATTAAAAAAAATGTTAGCAATAATTTTTATGAGAAATGAGATAAAAAATTATTTTTTTGGTACAATTCTAAAAGGGAAAAAAAATGGTGTAGACTTATGGTAAAGGCATTCCTATTGTTAAGTGGGAAAAATGGTGCCATAGGAACTTGACACTCCTATTCTATGATGAAGATACAATGATACCGTATTTTAATTAAATATTATCTTCCTTACCAAAGTATTAAAGTAATCATTTATGGTCATGGTAAAAAGAAATTGTAAATGATTAAACATTTGTATTATACAATTTTGGTATACTAATGTCAAATTTTACAAAATATATTAAGTGTCTTATTCTTGTGAAATTATGAACGTTCTTAAGAGTGATTTATAATAGCTAGAGGCTATTGGTTCTATGTACAAATACTATTATTATTACATCTCTTTACACATATATAAGAGATGAGAAATTATGGAGAATAATTAAAATTTCTTTATATAATTTTTTTTTTTTAAAAATGATTGAACTAGTGGCTAGTGGATAAGATTTAGTGGGAATAAATATTCTTTTTATCCACCACGTGCAAGAGTGATATTGAAAAAATATATATACATATTTCTATTGGCTATATGTTTTTTTTTTTTTGGAGATGGTAGATAGGTTTTTGTGAATTTGAAGTAAAAAGAACTTGCAAATCCATAAAAAGAGGAACCCAACTCCCTAGTTTAGTACATAGTAATTTGGATGATTTAACATACCCAATGACTAGAGGTGGCAAAAGATTTTATGTAATCTTTTTTTATGACCATTCTATATTTACTTAGCTTTGTTTATTAAGAACCAAATATGAAGTTTTGGAAATTTTTATAAAATATAAAAATGAAGATGAGAATGGCATAAGCCTAACTTGGTATACCTCAAATTCCATGGGTGGTTGGCTAAAATGTTACCCAAATTTAAAAGGAGAATACCTCCAAGTGTGGGGGTACTTGCCTAAGGTCATGCTACATGAATCTAAACGGAGGAAAATTGATTCTTAAATATGTGATTGTGTGTTTAGTGCTTATGTTTGCTGTAGTTCATGATATAGAATTATTTTCATCAATAGTGATGTTTTCAGAATTTCATACTATTGTTGATCTTAAAAATACTTTTTTCTTAAGTACAAGTTTCCTTTGAAAAATAAGGAAAATATGTTTCATGAACCTATTGATACTTCTAATGATCTTGTTGTGATGTGCAAGAATTGAGAAGATGTAAGTGAACTAGGGAGAAAAAGAGTTACGGTAACAATTTTCTTACCTATATTATTGAAGAAGAACATGTAAGTTATTATGACGCAATTAAATTTTTTGATGCACCATTATGGTTGGAAGCTTTTAACAAATTGGTAGATTATATCTAATCATACTTGGAACGGATTGAAAGTCCACCTAATGTTAAGCTTGTTGGTCACAAGTGAGTGTTTAAAAGAAATTTATAACTGAATGAGATCATAGACAAGTATAAGGCATGCTCGGGTAGCTAAGGGCTATAAGCAAAAGTATCATGTTGGTTATTTGATACTTATGCTTCGATTATTAGAATTGCATCTTTTGAGAGATCGGAAAACTAGGGTGCTCTTAGAAAGGGTGTAGGCATCAACATCTTCCTTTTTTAGAATCTATGGAGCTGCCACGTATTTTATAAGTAAAATAAGAAAACTTTACAATTTACAATATATGTTGAATAGTATGCATCTTTATTGATGTTTTTTTTTTAGGGTCAACATCTTTATTGATTGGAAACAATTTACATCTTGGTAGAAAGAACATTACATTGCTTTGATTTCTAGGTACAATCTAATAAAAAGAAGCTTTGTTTCCTAGTTACATTAAACCCAAAAAAAAGTAAGACACTAAATCTACCAACCTAAGATCATAAGGTTCGGGGACTAGGTTATAAGATGGCAAGGTGTTAGGCACCCACTCTACCTAAACAAAGTCTGGTTTTCTAGGCTTTTAAATGACCTTTTAAATACCCATAAAAAATTACATGCAAACTATTGTGTCAATATTCCTAAATCTAAAATTGTTTAATATGCAAAATACTAGATTTGTTGCATTTATGCAAAGAGAAATTACATTTGAATTATATTTGTGAAAATAAAGATTTTTTATGAGAAGTTTCAAATTAGCAAAATTAATTTTGTGATAAAAATTTAGATTTGATTTAAAAAAAAAAAACAGGGAATGGATTTTTTTTTTTTTTTTGGAAAATCTGATTTCTCAATTAAAGAACAAAATGGATCCCCAAAAGGAAAATCCAAATCTGATAGTTTAATTAAAAAGCATAATGGGTTTTATAGGAAATTTCAGATCTGATTTTTTTTTTTTTTAAAAGTGAAAAGAATGAATTTTTTAACATAAAATTTAGATATGATTTTTGTTTAAAGAAAACAATGGGATTTTGGAAAAATATTTCAGCTCTGATTTTTGTTTAAAGAAGACAATGAGGTTTTGGAAAAATATTTCAAATCTAATTTTTGTTTAAGGAAGATAATGGAATTTTGGAAAAATATTTCAGATCTAATTCTTGTTTGAGGAAGAAATGGGATTTTTAAAAAATATTTCTGATCTGATTTTTGTTTAAGGAAAACAATGAGATTTTAGAAAAATATTTTAGATCTAATTTTTGTTTAAGGAAACAATGAGATTTTGGAAAAATATTTTAGATCTAATTTTTGTTTAAGGAAGACAATGAGATTTTGGAAAAATATTTCAGATTTGATTTTTTTTTTTTTAAGGAAAACAATGAGGTTTTGGAAAAATGTTTCAAATCTGATTTTTGTTTAACATAAAGCAACAAACCTCATATTTAATGGTATGCATTACATCATTACATACATACTTATGAAAACATACATTACATAACCAAAAAAGAATAAGGCAAACAAAAGGAAGGACATGTCAAGAGCATGAAGAATTGAATAAGTTC
This sequence comes from Castanopsis chinensis, assembly GCA_032878915.1. Classification (NCBI taxonomy): domain Eukaryota; kingdom Viridiplantae; phylum Streptophyta; class Magnoliopsida; order Fagales; family Fagaceae; genus Castanopsis; species Castanopsis chinensis. Next base: position 4,084,106 of record JAVQMG010000102.1, read on the forward strand.
TATGAACATGTGAAAAAAAAAAAAAAAAAGATAGAAACTTACCTGCATAAACGTGTCCCACAAGGAGATAGTTCTTCAAAAATCAAACAGAAATTTTGTTTTTTTAAAGATCTGGAATCAGAGCCACTTGACAGAAAATAAATTCCTAAAGCAAAACTTCCAGAATGTCTTTAACGTCAGGGGAGAGAGAGGTCCAAAAAGGGGTCTTTCCCACCAACTTGAGTTCTTGCCTTAATAGCACAACTGCATGTTTCTTTTATACTCTGAGGAATATGGCTAAGTACAAAGGACAGGTGTCCAGTCACCATTTTCTCTTTTGGATCTTTTCACAGCTGTGATATTATTTGCTGACTAGGGGATAAGAATTGCACCAACGTGGCATTGGGACCCCTAGGTAGGTAGCTTCGCCACTGCTTGGGAGGTAAGTCTTGTTCATTGAGATAGACATCAGGAGTACTGTGATTGGTACAAGTGTCTTCAAGGTGACTCATTTTGGATTCAACCAATAAGGGGTGTCCTCGTGGCCTTTGTCCTTGAAAAATCACTATGTCCCTTTTTGGTGAGTGCTTGAGTGCCATGTCAAGTGTAAATTTCACTTTCTTCCTAAGACACAGACCAAGACAAGATCTCTTAGCCAACATCTCCTCTATCTTTTCTCACAGCTGCTCCATGTGTAAAGTCCAGATTCAACCATTCATGCATTCTCCCATGCCTTAGTGGTGTTATGTACGTTAGCCCCCTAATTGTCAATGGCGTTTAACGGCAAAAGCCTTTGACAGCCACATTGGTTCAGGCATTAACACTATAGTAATCATGCTTTGTAACATTCAAAACAGACACGTGGCTCAAAAGGGTGTTCCTAGTCGTTTTGGTGCCTAATCGTTTCTCGCGTTTTGGCAAACAAACATTACTCCTTATAAATTTCATGTCTCTTCACTTAACTATAGTTGAGGATTTAAATAGAGAAAGTTTCTTCTTCAACCTTCGTTCCTTTTGTATCTTTTTTATTTTTCTTCCAAAAACCTTAACATCCACGAAAAAAAATGTCAAACTCTTCTTCTGATGGTTCCAACTCCCCAAAGCACTCTTCAAGCTCCTTTGAGAGTGCTTCCAGCAATCACACTCCTTCCCCACCACCAAGCCTTGTGCACCTTTCTCTCCCTTTTCCCATTCACTCTCTACCTCCTCAAGTTTTCATTCTTAAGGAGGTTGCTCCTTTTGACTAAAGCAATGAAGTGGAGGAGAACTCAGAGTAACTTCGATTAAGGGCTGACGATGATGCTGGGAATGCAGCGACTATTGCATTCATGGATGCTCCCACCCGCTGTAGGAGAAGGCGAAGGAGGCAGACTCTTCTGACAGTCCTTTTGGAGGCTCTTCTGATGGCTTTGACTCGAGGGATGATGAAGGTGAGGAAAAGGAGGAAGGAGAGGAGGATGATGATGAGGAGGAGATGGAGTATCAGGCTCCAAATATCCTCAAGAGGACTCTAGGAATGACACGAATGCCTATGTACCAAGGTCTCCTTGAGTTGCTCGCCATTAAATCTGCAGTTGTTTTTTTTTTGTGTTTTTTTTTATTAAGTTTGTTTTGTTTAGCCATCTATTGGCTCAAGTTGTAAAAGCTTTATCTTTCTTATTTTTGTTATAAATTTATGTGTGTGTGTGTGTGTGTGTGTGTGTGTGTGTGTGTGTGTTTAATTTATTTATTTATTTTTTTTTTGGTAGTTAGGAAAGAGGTGATAGGCCATATGGGCTAAATCATGTAAATCCCTCTTTCCTGCTTTGTAGGAAAAAATTTTTTTTAACACAAAAATATATGAAAGAAAGAAAAGCTATTTTATTGCATGTTTACTGTTTTTCTATTATGTTATATTTATTGTTTATTTTATCATATATAGCATTCCTACACAACACATAAGAATAAACATGTTAGTTAATAAAATGTGAAATGCAACAGATTAAATCATACATGTTGGTGAAGGGTTGCGCCTTTGCACTTCAACTGTGAAGGCGGTTTTCTTAATTTTAGCACTATAAATTGCCACCCTTTGTCAGGAACTCAGCTTCCTCCCTATGCTGACACGTGTCAATTTTGAAAATATGCATTTCTTTTTGAACCATTTGTGAAAGCTCTCAAAAAAAGTCTCAAAAAAAGAGATTTGGGTACTTTTTAGAGAACCTCTCTTTTTGGGTAAGTAGTGTGAAGTAACCACTTATTTTTTATTAAAAAAAAAAGAAAAAAAAGAAAAAATACTAATTACAGAATACATGACTAAATAGTCCCTTTCATTGATTGAATAGAAAAATTACATAATTGAAAAATTAAAAATTACATGGCTTTAGGTCCTAGTTACAAACTACCAAATAATTACATGGCCTTTGTCCTAATTACATTCTACCCAAAATAAAAATAAAGACAAGGCTAAGATCTACTCATCCAAAGACCTAATTTTGGAGGCTAGGTTACAGAATGGGAAAGTGTTAGGCATCCATTCCGCCCAGATAGAGTCTGGTCTTCTAGACTCTTGTGACCTATTTACCCTTTTTATGCATACTATGGATGATATGTTGAACATGTGAAATAAGAATTAAACCACATAAATTTATTTATGAATAAATCCTCTTCTTTTGTTTAAAAAGATTCAGATATGTTTTAGTGACCAAAAAAACAAAAATTTGATTTTGGTTAGAAAAATTAGATTTGTTTTTAGGATGTAGAAAAAATGGTTTTAACTTTGTAAAAGATCAGATTTGTTTGTGATGATAAAAAAATGGTTTTTTGATAACAAAAAAATTAGATTTGTTTTTATATGTTCAAAAAAAAAAAAAAAGGACAAGATTTTTTTATGAAGAGAGTTTCACTCATAAAATAAATTTATGCTATATGAAGCAATCAAAACAAAATAAACATAAACACAATCATACATGATCTTTTCCTTTGTTTCAAAAATTTGCATATATTAAAAAAATTAGATTTGTATCTAAGAAAGATACAAATCAGTTTTTGATTTGAGAAAAATTCAAATCTATGTCTAATGAAGATGCAGATTCGTTTTTGATTAAAGAAAAATTCAAATCTACATCTAAGAAAGATGCAGATCTATTTTTTAACTAAGAAAATTTTAGATCTGCATCTAAGAAAGATGTAGATCTGTTTTTTTTTTTTTTTTTTAATTAAGAAAAATTCAGATTTACATCTAAGAAAGATGCAGATCTATTTTTTATTTTAAGAAAAAGAATCGTTTACATGCAGGTTATTGGAATTAAGAAAAAGATCATAAAAGTTTTATAAAAAATCAAGATCATACTTTAACAAAACAATAATTAATAATTCATGGATAAAGAAAAACATTCATCATCATAAACAAGAAGCATAAAGAAAATGAAATGGTGATTGAAAACAACCTCTTGCATGGAGCACTTCTTGTTCTTGAGAGTATGTTTTAGTGTTCAAAGAAATTTATTCAATTATCTTTGAAGCCTAAAACCCCTAATTTTATTAGCAAATATCAAAGAGGATCAGCAAATATCAGCAATTTGAGAGCCTTAAATTGTATGCCTCTTAGAAAAGAGGTGCTGAATTATGAGATCTAGTCTTTATTTATAGAGGCCAAAAAACTCTAAAAAATAGCTCCAATGTGTAGAACGTGGACCGAGATTCATCCTTCTGCAAAAAGATCGAAAATGGTGTGTCTTATCGTCACCCGAAGGGAGTTGGGGCAAAACCCAAAAGGAGGCAATTTGGCACTTTTAAAGTTCCATTCGGCACTCCAACAGTGTCGAATGGTGCTCTTGGATGCCAAACACACTTTTGTGTTTAGGTGCGTTTTGGACTCCCTTTTTAGGATTTTTTGATTTGGCCCTTGTACTCTCTTTCCAGTATGGTAGTATGATGTGATGAATCCTGATGGGATGTATAGTTCCATGCCTCTGATTAGGCCATAGCACGTACCAAATGTTCCTTGGCCTTATCTAATATGTTCTTGAATTTTCATTTTTTTGGCCTTATTTCTTCTTGGTTTATTGAATGGCTCTTGATCTGGTAGAGTTGTGCTTCAGGTTGATGTTGATCTTGTGGAAGAAAGCATGTGGATGATTAGAGGCTTGCAATTGTAGGCTCATACTCAATCCTCCTAATATCTCTGGGTATGCCATGTTGCTTTCTAAGTGTCTTTGGCTTGAACTTTTCTCGATAATGAAATTAACAATTGATATTGCTTGAATTTTCAAGCACATCAAATGGAAACTACTAATGCTACCAGAAGAACTTTAGAGGAAAGGATCAGGAGTCTCGAATTTGAAAATTGTTAATATGATCCTTGCTTTTTCACAAGTCAAGAAGGAAATACTGAAGGTGGCTCCTCTAGAGGTGGATCAAGGAGGTCTTCTCGCAGGCGAACTCGAAGTCCTAATGATGTATGACTTGTATCTTTATTTTTCCTGCAAAAGAAAAGGAAGTGTTCCTTAGACAATCTTGTATTAAATTCCATGTTTAGTGCTTTGTCCTTGGCATCACCTTGGATCATGTAGAAACTTTAACTTAGATAAGTTTAGAATTCACCTGATGTGATCTTGTTGTATCAACTTAAACTTATCTTGATTGGCCCTGATGGAATCTTCACTTACTTAAATGAGGTGGAGCCGAATGCCTCTAGTTTAAAAAAGAATGCATGATTTTTGGAAATCTTGATGATGAAAATTTTTTTCTAGAAAAATGATGATGGGGGTTTTTAAAAAAACAATGCATGATTTTTGAAAATCTCAATGATGATTTTTTTTTGAAATGGATGAGACATGGGCGAATGCCCCTAGTCTGGAACATAAATCCATGAGTCTTAAAAAACTTGACTTGATTAAATTTTTTTTTTTAAAAAATAATTATGCAAGTGATGATTTTTGAAAACAAGTGAGTTAGGCACGTCAAAATGCTCCAGTTAGACCAAAAGAATTTTTTTGAGTGTCAAACGATATTAAAAAAAGTTCGAGAATGTGAAATTGCATGGAATTGCATCGGTGTATGATGGAGAGGCTGCATGCCACTTGGCACATGAGGAGTCCCATTCGGCATTTTTGGAGTTTCGAATGGCACTAGGCCACATCATGACGTTCACGCCATGGTGGGCCGATTCCTTACAATTTTCCAACACATATTTCACATTTTCGCATTTTTTTGAAAAGCATTTACTTTGTTTGTGGTCATAAAACGCTCTCCTAGTCAGTTACAAATTCTCTGAAACCTATTTAAAACCTGATTAGGAAATGTTGTAGCTTATATAAATGAATTTTTGTGCGACAATTCTCTGCATAAAGGTTAGCGAAACACAACAATCACAAGCAAAAGTCATCCATGGCTAGAAATCATAATTTTTCTCATCCAACAATTCAGAATATCAACAGATGAGTTTGTAATTTTGAGTTTAGCATCAAGACCAATTTATAGCCTTCAAATTAGAGGGAATTAAGGTTCTAAGGAATGTCAAAATCAAATGGGACTTCCTTCGTGCTGCTATGAAATTTTAGGATCCCGAAGATCATGTGCTTTGGTTTAATACTACTAAAATTTGTCCGACAATCAAAGAATTCTCTGCTATCCTGGGCTATGATCCAAGCAGAAGATTTGTAGCGGTTTCTTATGATCCCAAGCATAAGGAATCTTTGTCTGATGCTCTCGGTCTTCCTACTTGCATTACTGATATTATGATTGAAGGCCATATGGTGAATCTCTGTGTAATTATTTCTCGGCTGATTGACAAATGTACCTGTGAAGTGACTGACAATATGCATAAAAAATTTGGTTTGGCCTTATGCATCATGGGAAAAATTTTGCTTTACTTTGGAAGATGTGGCTTTGTGGATGCTGTTGGAATCATACATGATACGCAGCGGAAGGAAATGTAATGTAAACGGATCTACTTCATACATACAAGTTAACACGTACTACTTAAGTTTCAGAATTAGAGAACAAGAGAGTGTACCTTGGAGCGGTGAATTTCAAAACTTGAAGATGAGAGGCTCTTGGGAATACTTTCAATCTTCACTCCAATTCCACTAACGCCCAAGATGTGTGGTCTCTTAATCAGTTCCAAAGGGAGAATATGAAAGTGTGTCTCACACTCTCTCTTTTCTCTATGAAAATCTCTACAAATTCTCTCAATCTCATACCATAAAATTCTGTATGTTTCTCCCTTTGTATCCAACTGATTATCTAATTGGGCCAGCCTTTTGGGCCTTTCCAATTGGGCTTAAGTGTGTGGCTTGGAGTGGGACCAAAAGGGACCAATAAGACACTAGCTCCAATGGGCCTTGGGCTTTTGTGTCAACTCTTGACAAGTCCAAAGTTATCATTAACTATATTTAATACCACTATATAAATATAGTTGCACTCTAGGCCTTGTTAATACATTATATCCCAAGACTTTATTATACATGCAACCCCTTCATAAAATATTCATAGTAATACAAAGTCATGAAAGAAGACTGCCACTTTGTATATTACTACATCTTAATTCCTGTAGTTTACCCGGTTTAATCCTTTAAAGTTATTCATCATATATTTATGAAATCTAATTCCATAAATATATACTTTAGTAACTCCTTACTAAAGTGGTTAGGCCCAACTCTCTGAATAACAAACAGATTAAACTTATCTCAAGGGAATATTTTATATCTCCGTTAAGAGACTATGAATTCCATCTTGAGAATATATGTTCCATCAACACTAAATGTGGCTGCCCAACATACTGAGATTTTGACCTTAACCATAGATCTCACTCCTGATATATCAAAGCAACCTACACTTCATGATCAGGTCCATTATCCTCTCAGGATTAAGAGTTCATGCAAATATAAGTCGTGAGTTTATTATTCTATTGACAGTCTTTAGGAGAATAATAAATCTCACACCGGTCCAAGTCAATATGTCTTAACTCTTAAAACATATCAACATATCAACTAGAAATCTCCATTTCCATGATCAAGACAAATCATCTTAGTTGATATGTTATAGCCTTCGCAGATGAAATGCCCAATTTCATTACCGACTACGAACTATAATTCTGAGTTTACAAAGAACTTGTGATTTATATCTTCTGTGACTAAATCACATAAATCACATACTATTGCATCTCATGGACTATATGATAATGTCCCAATATTCATGTTACCCTTATTTTCAAATAATAATACAACTTTATTAACCAAAACATTAAGTCATACATAATGTCTTATATAATAAAATACATAGCATCATACAATAGGATTTAAGGACAACTTCTACATAGCATCATACAATAGCATCATACAATAGAATTTAATCAACTTTCTTTGAATTTAGAAATTTGTATGAGGCAACTTCTACCCATTTAGTGAAATAATCAATGTCTACGAGTATGAATTCATGGCCATTGGATGCTGTTGGGTGGATCTTCCTAATAATGTCTATCCCTCATGTAAAGAATGGCCAGGGTGATGTCGTAGTATGTAGTGGCATGTGGCATGTGGCATGTGCTTCAGATCTCCATAGACTTGGCATTGATGGTGAACATGAGCCACACAGTTGGCCTCCATAGTAGTCCAGTAATATCCTTGCCTCATTATTTTCCTTGACAACTTGTGTGCATTCCTATGTGGCCCATAACTTGACTCATAAACCTCTTCAATTATTTGCTGTGCTTCCTTGGTAGTTACACAAAGGAGACGAATTCTGTCATATGATCTTCTGTAAAGCCTTTCACCACAAATAATGTAATTAGTAGACAACTTCCAGATGGTTGATTAATCATTCTCATTTGTAGACTTTGGGTATGTTCCATCTTTAAGGTATTGTAGGATGTCTGAATACCATTTGCCTTCCCCATTCTTTCCTTCATCAACTTCTATTGTCATGCAGAAAGTGGGTTCTTCTTTTTGTTCCAATACTATCGGTCTAGCTTCATCTTTTTTTTGCCTATCCATCATGGATGTCATGGTTACTAAAGCACCTGCAATTTGATTTTGCATCCTCGACACATATTGATATCGGATCTTGTTGAATTTTGATGCCCACTTCTAAAGACATTCATGATGAGGCATAAGTCTTTCTCCTTTGATCTTCCACTTATTCTAAATCTGAGAGATTATTAAAGTTGAGTCTCCATATACCTCCAACTCCTTCACTCCTAGGCTTAAGGCTGCTTGTAGGCCCATGATGCAAGCTTCATATTCTGTGGCATTGTTGGTGGCAAGAAAGTTGAGTCTGTTAGAAAATGAATTGTGTGTCCCTTTTAGAGAAATTAAGAGAACTTTAATTCCACTTCCATTTTGATTTGTTGCTCCATCAAAATACCTCTTCCATGGTTCTACCTCAATTCCCATGATGTCTTCATCTAGGAAGTCTCCTTGGATTTCCTTGGCTTCTTTTGGTGAACAATGGGCTAAATGATCGGCAAACAGCTCCAATTTCTAGGTAGAGAAGCCCTTTGGTTGCCTTTCATCAAGATCGAGGTAAAGAAGCCCTTAGATTACAAATAGCTCCAATTTCAAGGTAGGGATGCCCTATGGTTGCCTTTTGTCAAGATTGAGGTAGAGAAGCCCTATGATCGAGGTAGAAACGCCCTTAGATCTTAGACAGCTCCAGTTTCAAGGTAGGGAAGCCCTTTGGTTGCCTTTCATCAAGATCGAGATAGGGAAGCCCTTAGGTCCTAAACAACTCCAGTTTCATGGAAGAGAAGCCCTTTGGTTGCCTTTCATCAAGATCAAGGTAGAGAAGCCCTTAGTTGCAAACAGCTTTGGTTTTGAGGTTGAGAAGCCCTTAGATTGCAGACAACTTTGGTTTCAAGGTTGAGAAGCCCTTTGGTTGCCTTTCATCGACATCAAGGTATAGAAGCCCTTAGATTGCAAACAACTTCGATTTCTAGGTAGAAAAGCCCTTTGGTTGCCTTTCGTCAAGATCGAGGTAGAGAAGCCCTTAGATAGTAGACAACTCCAGCCTCCAGTTTCAAGGTAGAGAAGCCCTTTGGTTGCCTATCATCAAGATCGAGGTAGAGAAGCCCTTAGATCACTGACAACTCCAATTTCAAGGTAGAGACACCCTGTAGATACCTTTTGTCAAGATTGAGGTAGAGAAGCCCTATGATTGGGGTAAAAACTCCCTTAGATCTCAAATAGCACCGGTTTCAAGGTAGGGAAGCCCATTGGTTGCCTTTCGTCAAGATCGAGATAGTGAAGCCCTTAGCTTTCAAACAACTAATTTGACGGTAGAGAAGCCCTTTGGTTGCCTTTCATCAAGATCAATGTGGAGATGCCCTTAGATTGTAGATAGCTTTGGTTTTGAGGTTGAGAAGACCTTAGATTGCAGACAGCTTTGGTTTCAAGGCTGAGAAGCCCTTTGGTTGCCTTTCATCAACATCAAGGTATAGAAGCCCTTCAATCGCAAACAACTCCAATTTCTAGGTAGAGAAATCCTTTGGTTGCCTCTTGTCAAGATCGAGAAAGAGAAGCCCTTAGATAGTAGAAAGCTCCAGCCTCCAATTTCAAGCTAGAGAAGCCCTTTGGTTGCCTTTTGTCAAGATCGAGGTAGAGAAGCCCTTAGACCACAGACAGCTCCAATTTCAAGTTAAAGACGCCCTTTGGTTGCCCTTTACCAAGATTGAGGTAGAGAAGCCCTAAGATCGAGGAAGAAATGCCCTTAGATCTCAGACAGCTCCAATGTTAAGGTAGGGAAGCCCTTTGGTTGCCTTTCGTCAAGATCAAGGTATAGAAGCCCTTAGATCGCAGATAGCTTTAGTTTCTAGGTAGAGGAGCCCTTTGGTTGCCATTCATCAAGAACTAGGTAGAGAAGCACTTGGATCGTAGATAGCTCCAGTTTCAAGGTAGAGATGCCTTTAGGTTGCCTTTCGTTGAGATCAAGGTAGATAAACCATTCGAACGCAGACAGCTCGAGTGTTAAGGTAGAGGTTCCTTTGGTTGCCATTCATCAAGAACGAGGTATAGAAGAACTTGGATCACAGATAGCTCTAGTTTCAACGTAGAGAAGCCCTTTGATCGAAGACAACTCCAGTTTCAAGGTAGAGAAGCCCTTCGGTTGCCTGTCGTTGATATTGAGGTAGAGAAGTCCTTAAATTGTAGACAGCTCCAGTTCCAATGTGGGGAAGGCTTTCAGTTGCCTTTCATCAGTATCAAGGTAGAGAAACCCTTAGATTGCAAACAACTCCAATTTCAACGCAAAGAAGCCCTTTGGTTGCCTTTCGTCAAGATTGTGGTAGAGAAGCCCTTAGATCGCAAACAACTCTAGTTTCAAGGTAGGGAAGCCCTTTGGTTGCCATTCATGAAGATTGAGATAGAGAAGCCCTTAGATCGCAAACAACTCAAGTTTAAAGGTAGAGTAGCCCTTTGGTTGCCTTTCCTCAAGATGGAGGTAGAGAAGCCCTTAGATTGCAGATAGCTTTCGTTTCAAGGTTGAGAAACCCTCTGGTTGCCTTTCATCAAGATCAAGGTATAAAAGACCTTAGATCGCAAACAGCTTCAATTTCTAGGTAGAGAAGCCCTTTGGTTGCCTTTCGTCTAGATCGAGGTAGAGATGCCCTTAGATCACTGACAGCTCTAATTTCAAGGTAGAGATGCCCTATGGATGCCTTTTGTCAAGATTGAGGTAGAGAAGCCCTATGATTGGGGTAAAAACTCCCTTAGATCTCAAATAGCATCGGTTTCAAGGTAGGGAGGCCCTTTGGTTGCCTTTTGTCAAGATCGAGATAGTGAAGCCCTTAGGTCTCAAACAACTTTAGTTTTAGGGTAGAGGAGCCCTTTGGCTGCCATTCGTCAAGAACTAGGTAGAGAAGAACTTGGATCGCAGATTGGTCCAGTTTCAAGGTAGAGATTCTCTTTTGTTACCTTTCGTTGAAATCAAGGTAGAGAAGCCGTTCGATTACAAACAGCTCGAGTTTTAAGGTAGAGAAGCCCTTCGATTGCCTTTCGTTGAAATCGAGGTAGAGAAGCCCTTAGATTGCAAGCAACTCCAATTTCAAGGTAGAGAAGCCCTTTGGTTGCCATTCGTTAAGATCGAGGTTGAGAAGCCCATGGATCACAGACAGCTCTAGTTTCAAGGTAGTGAAGCCCTTTGGTTGCCCTTCGTTGAGATCGAGGTTTAGAAGCCCTTGGATAGCAAATAGCTTCAGTTTAAAGGTAGAGAACCCCTTTGGTTGCCTTTCACTGAGATCGAGATAGAAAATCCCATAGATTGCAAACAACTCTAGTTTCAAGGTAGAGAAGCCCTTTGGTTACCTTTCGTCAAGATCGAGGTAGAGAAGCCATTAGATTGTAAACAACTCTAGTTTTAAGGTAGAGAAGCCCTTTGTTTGCCTTTCATCGAGATCAAGGTATGGAAGCCCTCGGATTGAAGATAACTCTAGTTACAAGGTAGAGAAGTCTTTTGGTTGCCTTTTGTTGAGATTAAGGTAGAGAAGTCCTTAGATCGTAGACAACTCCTGTTTCAAGGTGGGGAAGCCATTTGGTTTCCTTTCATCAAAATTGAGGTAGAGAAACCCTTTGATTGCAAACAACTCAACTTTCAAGGTGGGGAAGCCCAATGGTTGCCTTTCGTCAAGATTTAGGTAAAGAAGCCTTTAGATCGCAAACAACTCCAATTTCAATGTAGAGAAGCACTTTAGTTGCCTTTTGTCCAGATCTATGTCCAAAAGCCCTTAGATCGAAAACAACTACAGTTTCAAGGTAGAGAAGCCCTTTGGTAGCCTTTCATCAAGATCAAGCTAAAGAAGCCATAAGATTGCAAACAACTCTAGTTTCAAGGTAAAGAAGCCCTTCTTTTGCCTTTCATCGAGATCAAGGTATAGAAGCCCTCGGATCGAAGATAAATCTAGTTTCAAGGTAGAGAAGCCTTTTGGTTGCCTTTCGTTGAGATCGAGGTAGAGAAGTCCTTAGATCGCAGACAGCTCCTGTTTTAAGGTAGGGAAGCCTTTTGGTTGCCTTTCATCAAAATCGAGGTAAAGAAACCCTTTGATCGCAAACAACTCCACTTTCAAGGTGGGGAAGCCCTTTGGTTGCCTTTCATCAAGATCTAGGTAGGGAAGCCCGTAGATCGCAAACAACTCCAGTTTCAATGTAGAGTAGCCCTTTGGTTGGCTTTCGTCCAGATCGATGTACAGAAGCCCTTAGATCGAAAAAAACTGCAGTTTCAAGGTCGAGAAGCCCTTTGGTTGCCTTTCATCAATATCGAGGTAGAAAAGGCCATGGATCGCAGGCAGCTTTAGTTTCAAGGTACAGAAGCCCTTTGCTTGCAATTCGTTGAGATCGACATAAAGAAGCCCTTGGATTGCAAATAGCTCCAGTTTCAAGGTATAGAAGTCCTTTGCTTGCCTTTTGTTGCGATCGAGGTAGGGAATCCTTTAGATTGTAAACAACTCTAGTTTCAAGGTATAGAAGCCCTTTTCTTGCCTTTCGTTGCGATCGAGGTAGGGAATCCCTTAGACTGCAAACAACTCCTATTTCAAAGGCAGAAAAGCCCTTTGCTTGCCTTTCGTCAAGATTGAGGTAGAGAAACCCTTAGATCACAAACAACTCTAGTTTCAAGGTGGGGAAGCCCTTTGGTTGCCATTCATGAAGTTCGAGATAGAGAAGCCATTAGATTGCAAACAACTCCAGTTTCAAGGTAAAGAAGCCATTTGTTTGCCTTTCGTCAAGATCGAGGTAGAGAAGCCATTAGATTGTAAACAGCTTTGGTTTCAAGGTTAAAAAGCCCTTTAGTTGCCTTTCATCAAGATCAATGTATAGAAGCCCTTTGCTTAACATTCGTTGAGATCGAGGTAGAGAATCCCTTAGATTGCAAACAACTCCAATTTCAAGTTTGAGAAGCCCTTTGGTTTCCTTTCGTCAAGATCGAGGTAGAGAAACCCTTAGATCGCAAACAACTCCAATTTCAAGGTAGAGATACCCTTTGGTTGCCTTTCGTCAAGATCGATGTAGAGAAGCCCTTAGATCGAAAACAACTTTAGTTTCAAGGTAGAGAAGCCCTTTGGTTGCCTTTCATCAAGATTGAGGTAGAAAAGGCCTTAGATCGTAAATAACTCCACTTTCAGGGTGGGGAAGCTCTTTGGTTGCCTTTCGTCAAGATCAAGATAGAGAAGCCCTTAGATCATGAACAACTCCAGTTTCAAGTTAGAGAATCCCTTTGGTTTCCTTTCGTCAAGATCGATGCAGAGAAGCCCATAGATCGAAAATAACTCCAGTTTCAAGGTAGAGAAGCCCTTTGGTTGCCTTTCATCAAGATCAAGGTAGAGAAGGCCTTAGATCGTAAACAGCTTTAGTTTTAAGGTAGAGATGCCATTTTGTTGCCATTCGTCAAGATTGAGGAAGAGAAGCCCTTAGATTGAAAACAACTCCAATTTCAAGGTAGAGAAGCCCTTGAATCGAAGACAGCTCCAATTTCAAGGTAGAGAAGCCCTTTGGTTGCCTGTCGTTGAGATCGTGGTAGAGAATTCCTTAGATCGCAAACAACTCCAGTTCCAATGTAGGGAATCCCTTTGGTTGCCTTTCATGAAGATCGAGGTACAGAAACCCCTAGACCGCAAATAACTACAATTTCAAGGTAGAGAAGCCCTTTGGTTGCCTTTCATCAAGATTGAGGTAGAGAAGCCCTTAGATCACAAACAACTCTAGTTTCAAGGTAGGGAAGCCCTATGGTTGCCATTCGTGAAGATCGAGATAGAGAAGCCCTTAGATAGCAAACAAATCTATTTTCAAGGTAGAGAAGCCCTTTGGTTGCCTTTCGTCTAGATCGAGCTAGAGAAGCCCTTTGATTGCAGGCAGCTTTGGTTTCAAGGTTGAGAAGCCCTTTGGTTCCCTTTCATCAAGATCAAGGTATAGAAGTTCTTAGATAGCAAACAGCTCCAATTTCTAGGTAGTGAAGCCCTTTGGTTACCTTTCGTCAAGATTGAGGTAGAGAAGCCCTTAGATTGCAAATAACTCCAATTTCAAGGTAGAGACACCCTTTGGTTGCCTTTTGTCAAGACTGAGGTAGAGAAGCCCTAAGATCGAGGTAGAAACACCCTTAGATCTCAAACAGCTCCAATTTCAAGGTAGGGAAGCCCTTTGGTTGCCTTTCTTCAAGATCGAGGTAGAGAAGCCCCTAGATCGCAAACAATTCCAATTTCAAGGTAAAGAAGCCCTTTGGTTGCCTTTCATCAAGATCGAGGTAAAGAACCCTTAGATCGTAGACAGCTTTAGTTTCGAGGTGGAGGAGCCTTTTGGCTGCCTTTCATCAAGATCAAGGTAGAGAAGCCCTTAGATTGCAGACAGCTTTGGTTTCAAGGTTGAGTATCCCCTTGGTTGCCCTTCCTTAAGATCAAGGTATAGAAGCCCTCAGACCGCAAACAGCTCCGATTTCTAGGTAGAGAGGCCCTTTGGTTGTCTTTTGTCAAGATCAAGGTAGAGAAGCCTTTAGATCATAGACAGCTCCAGCCTCCAATTTCAAGGTAGCAAAGCCCTTTGGTTTCCTTTCATCAAGATCGAGGTAGAGAAGCCCTTACATCGCAGACAGCTCCAATTTCAAGATAGAGATGGCCTTTACTTGCCTTTAGTTAAGATTGAGGTAGAGAAGCCCTAAGATCGACATAGAAACGCCCTTACATCTTAGACAACTCCAGTTTCAAGGTTGGGAAGCCCTTTGGTTGCCTTGCATCAAGATCGAGGTATAGAAGCCCTTAAATTGTAGACAGCTTTAGTTTCAAGGTAGAGAAGCCCTTCGGTTGCCATTCGTAAAGATCGAGGTAAAGAAGCCCATGGATCGCAGATAAGTCCAGTTTCATGGTAGAGATGCCTGTTCGTTGCCATTCGTTGAGATCTAAGTAGAGAAGCCCTTAGATTGTAAACAACTCCAGTTTCAAGGTCAAGAAGCACTTTGGTTACCTTTCGATAAGACTGAGCTAGAGAAGCCCTTAATCGCAAACTGCTCTAGTTTCGAGGTAGAGAAGCCCTTTGGTTGCCATTCGTTAAGATCGAGGTAGAAAAGCCCTTAGATTGCAGACAGCTCCAATTTCAAAGTAGTGAAGCCCTTTAGTTGCCTGTCGTTGAGATCAAGGTTAAGATGCCCTTGGATCGTAGATAGCTCCAGTTTCAAGGTAGAGAAGCTCTTTGGTTGCCTTTCGTTGAGATCGTGGTAGAGAAGCCCCAAGATTGCACACAACTCCAATTTTAAGGTGGAGAAGCCCTTTGGTTGCCTTTCGTCAAGATCGAGGTAGAGAAACCTTTAGATCGTAGACAGCTCCAGTTTCAAGATAAAAAAGCCCTTCGGTTGCCTTTAATTAAGATCGAGGTAGAGAAGCCCTTAGATCCAAACAACTTAAATTTCAAGGTAGAGAAGCCCCTTGGTTGCCTTTCGTTGAGATCAAGGTAGAGAAGCCCTTGGATCGAAGACAGCTCTAGTTTCAAGGTAGCGAGGCCCTTTGGTTGCCTTTTGTTGAGATCGAGGTAGAGAAGTCCTTAGATCATAGATAACTCCTATTTCAAGATAGGGTAGCCCTTTGGTTGCCTTTCGTCAAGATTGAGGTAGGGAAATCCTTAGATCGCAAACCAATCCACTTTCATGGTATGGAAGCCCTTTGATTGGCTTTTGTCAAGATCAAGGTAGAGAAGCTCTTAGATCGTGAACAACTCTAATTTCAAGGTAGAGAAGTGTTAGGATGTGTGCCCTTAAATACTATTATTTGATACTATGTATGATATTATGTATGACATTATATATGACTTAATGTTGTGTTTAATAAAGTTGTTTTATTTTTATCTAAAATAATGGTAACATGAATATTTGGACATTATCATATAGTCCATGAGATGCATAATATGTGATTTATGTGATTTAGTCACAGAAGATATAAATCACAAGTTCTTTGTAACTCAAAATTTATAGCTCGTAGTCGGTGATGAAATTGGGCATTTCATCTGCAAAGACTATAACGTATCAACTAAGATGATTTGTCTTGATCATGGCAGTGGAGACTTCTAGTTGATATGTTGATATGTTTTAAGAGTTAAGATATATTGAATTGGACTGCTATGAGATTTATTATTCTCCTAATGACTGTCAAATGAATAATAAATCTCATGACTTCTATTTGCTTGAACTCTTAATCCTGAGAGAATAATGGACATGATCATGACATGTAGGTTGCTTTGATGTATCAGGAGTGAGATCTAAAGTAACGGTCAAAATCTCAGTATGTTGGGTAGCTACAATTAGTGTTGATGGAACATATATTCTCAAAATGGAATTCATAATCTCTTAACGGAGATATAAAATATTTCCTTGAGATAAGTTTAATGGGTTTGGTTATTTAGAGTGTTAGGCCTAACCACTTTAGTAAGAAATTACTAAAGTATATATTTACGAAATTGGATTTCATAAATATATGATGAATAACTCTAAAGGATTAAACCGGGTACTCAAGGATTAAGATGTAGTAATTTTCAAAGTGGCAGTCTATATTCATGACTTTGTATTATTACGAATATTTTATGAAGGGGTTGCGCATATAATAAAGTCTTGGGATATAATTTATTAATAAGGCCTAGAGTGCAATTATATTTATATGGTGGTATTAAATATAATTAATGGTAACTTTGGACTTGTCAAGAGTTGACGGAAAAGCCCAAGGCCCATTGGAGCTAGTGTCTTATTGGTCCCTTTTGGTCCCACTCTAAGCCATACACTAAAGCCCAATTGAAAAGGCCCAATAGGCCAACCCAATTAGATAATCAGTTAGTTATAAAGGAAGAAACATACATAATTTTTTTTTTTTAAAGAAGTGTAGAGAAAAAAAAAAAAAAAGGATGTGAGACACACTTTCATTCTCCCTTTGGAAACTGATTGAGAGACCACACATCTTAGGCGTAAAGTGGAACTGGGTGAAGATTAAAAGTGTTCCCAAGTGCTTCTAATCTTTGTTTTGAATTTCTTCACACCAAGGTACGCTTTCTTGTTCTTAAATTCTGAAATTTACATAGTGCATGTTGTCAATCATGAATGAATTAGATTCTTATTTGTTGCTTCCGCTGTGTGTTTTGTATGAGATACAAAACCAAATTTTTATCCAACAAGAAGCCTTTTGGTTGCCTTTCGTCAAGACCGAGGTAGAGAAGCCCTTAGATCGTAAACAGCTTTAGTCTCAATGTGGAGAAGCCTTTTGGTTGCCATTTGTCAAGATCGAGATAGAGAAGTCCTTGGATCGCAAATAGCTCTAGTTTCGAGGTATAGAAGCCCTTAGATTGCAAACAACTCCAGTGTTAAGATAGAGAAGCCCTTTGGTTGCCTTTCCTCAAGATCGATGCCGAAAAGCCCTTAGATTGTAGTTAACTCCAGTTTTAAAGTAGAGATGCCCTTTAGTTGCCTTTCATCGAGATTAAGGTTGAAAGGCCACTGGATTGCAGATAGCTCTAGTTATCGGTTACCTTTCATTGAGAATGAGGTAGAGAAGCCCTCATATTGCAAACAACTCTAGTTTCAAGGTAGAAAAGGCCTTTGATTGCCTGTTGTCAAGATTGAGGTAGAGAAGCCCTTAAATCACAGAGAGCTCCAATTTCAAGGTAGTGAAGCCTTTTGGTTGCCTTTCGTCGAGATCAAGGTTGAGAAGCCCTTGGATCACAGATTGCTCTAGTTTCAAGGCAGAGAATCCCTTTGGTTTCAATTCATTGAGATCGACATAGAAAAGCCCTTAGATTTCAAACAACTCCAGTTTCAAGGTAGTGAAGCCCTTTGGTTGCCATTCGTCAAGATCGAGGTAGAGAAGCCCTTAGATCGCAGACAACTCTAGTTTCAAGGTAGAGATGCCCTTTGGTTGCCTTTCATCAAGATTTAGGTAGGGAAGCCCTTAGATCGCAAACAGCTCCAATTTCAAGGTAGAGAAGCCCTTTGGTTGCCTTTCGTCGAGATCGAGGTAGAGTAGCCCTTGGACTGAAGATAACTCCAGTTTCAAGGTGGAGAAGCCATTTGGTTACCTTTCATTGAGATTGAGGTAGAGAAGTCCTTAGATCGCAGACAGCTCTAGTTTCGTGGTAGGGAAGCCCTTTGGTTGCCTTTCGTCGAGATCGAGGTAAAGAAACCCTTAGATCACAAACGACTCCACTTTCAAGGTAGGGATGCCCTTTTGGGCTTTCTCATCACTGAACCGAACAGACAAATGAGTAGGATCAAAGGACGAAGAGGCCCTTGAACGAAAACGGTTCTGGGATAGAGTAGACTTACGTTTTGGTGCCATTGACGCACTAAAGTAAACTAGAAAGTGAAAGGGAAGAAAGAAATACTCAAAAAGGTCCCAACACATTTCAAATATAACAAGTATATTGAAAGGAAAGAACGTATGCATGAAAAATGCATAAACATGTGACATGCAATTTAAAAGACATCATAGGCTCAACCCAATCCAATCCTACCAGCACACAGTCAAATTTCACACATCTAAATGCATGATAATACAGTTATAATGCTCATGGAATGCAATGTATGAGATTTGAAATTCAGTTTGGTAACAACCCATCCCAAAAATTTCATAAAATTTAACAATTCTGAAAAACCCCAAAATTTTTCAAAACTCAAAACCTAGGTATGAATGCATCAAAAGATCATGAGGAAAGAGAGAAAGAGAGATCATACCAAGTGATTTGAAGCAAGAAAGGCTAAAAATCATGTGGGTTGAAGGTTTTGAGAAAGAAGAGAGTGTTTGGGAGATGAATAGGCGCGGACAGATCGAGAGAGATCAAAAGAATGAAGTTTGAATCGCACTGAAACAAATATATTGAACCTTAGTAAATCTCGACAGATATAGGTGTCGAGAGGTATCGAAACAGATGTCGAGTTAGGTGTCGAGAACACAGGCATCGACAGATGCAGCTGTCGAGGAGGTGTCGAGGAACAGAACATCAGACACAAAAAAGAAGCTTAATTGATCCACCAACTGTCGAGAAGTTATCGAGATTGCGATAAGAAACAGCTTAAGATCTCGACAGATAAGCCAGGTGTCGAGAGGTAGAAGGTGTCAAGATGGCGTAAAACAGTTTTTCAAGAAGGTAAAAACACATATATGAATGCAATTAACCATGCAACCCAGTCAATGAATCAACCAACATTTTAACCTCTCAAAAACATCTCTCAATCACCAGAGAGTTAAGCATTTAGCTCCCAAAAAAACACTCATATCAAAAACAAGTTAAGACAGTTTAGTGAGCATACATCAACATATGTAAACCTTGTGACGGCCAAATCACATTGTACCTGCACATGTATCAAGAGTAGCAAAGAATATTGCGTGTTGAATGTGAAAAACATCGCAAGATTGCACAAGTGTTTATTTGTTATGACGATTTAAGATATGAGAAAATCACTTTAACTTACACACAATCATAACTGTTTGATGGGGACTATCACCTTCGAGGTACATTCTATAACTCTCACATCTCTTAGAAAACATGCTTGCAATCATGTTTTAAAGCATTTTGATAATTTAGTTTTTATTTTCTTTTCATATTTTATTTTATTAAGCAAATCATGCATGGGTATACAAGAGAGAGAAAAGAAATACCCAAATATGTTAAGTTTTTTGATATTGCACTTTTGTTATACTGAAGCATACAGATGTCATTGACATCATACTTTTGTTATGCCGAAGAATACAGATGTCATGTCATAATTGGCAGGTAACAGTGGTTAGATGAATATTTATGCATTTCTCTTAGGATTTTCTAGTCCTTCTTGTCAAAAAGAGTGATACGAGTGTTAAGTACTAGAGATCACTTAACCTTACTCATCACAAACAAAGAGTTACAAAGCTCACTTGCTTAGTTGTGTATAAAGATGCTCATCTAAGCTACAAGTAATACAAAGTTTAGAGAACTTTGTTTCAATTGCCATTTTAAGGTTCACAAGAACCGATGTACACAAACACATACTGTTTTTGTATTTTTCAGAATTTTTCAATTTTTTTTATTTTTTAAAACAAAAACAAAATAACTAAAATTGAAAAACTAACAATCAAAAACATGTAAAACAAAACAAAGGAATGCATAAAACTAGACTTACTCAAAACATTAAAGCAAAACACACAAGCAATGCAAAACCAAAAACAGATGGAGAGAGAGAAAAAAGTGATTAAATCACTTGGAACCCTTTTCCTTCCACACCTTAGAAGAACCTTTCCTTTTCGCAAACCCTTAAATCGACGATGAGGGGGAAGAATTGATATTTCAAGTTCGAAAAGAACATGAGGGCTTTAAGAAGATCTCCGAAAGGAGCAAACGAGGACAGAAACTGATTCTGGTCTCCCGATGCCAACATGCTCTTGCTATTTTGAGTGGCTAACCACTTATAGCAATTTGGTCAAGTATGACCAGCTGCTCCACAGTGATGATAGAGATGCTGCTTCTTTTGTATAGGCTTTTGAGAGTTGGCCTTCTTAGCCCTAGGGTTTTTAACTTCCTTCTTATCCTACTTAGGGGGTGCACTTAAGATAGATTTACCATTGTCTAAGTTCTCACTAGCTAATTCGTTTTAACATTAGTGTTCTCAATTTCAACATTATTGCTAGGAGGAACAAAAACAATAGTACTAGAAGAAGAAATATTTGAGGAAGAGAAATCATACCCTAAACTTGTTTGATCTGAAGCAGATTTCGGAAAACTAAGCATCTCATCAAGCTTAGTGTTTGAAGTCCTTTCTAGTTAAGCTTTGACTTGGAATAGTTCTACCTCAAGCTACTTAGTCTTCTCAGCCAAGAAGTTATTTTCAAACCTCAGTGCTCCAATAGTTTGATTTGCTTCATCAAACTTTGTGGATAGCTCTTCATGTTCACGCTTCACATCACTAAGCTTCTTGGTGGTTAACCTATATAGCTTCTCGTGCTTTTCTGAGACCTTGTATAGCTTAGCATAGGCTGTGTGAATGACATCTTGATCATTCATCTTCTCAAACTTGGATTCCACCAATTCCCCTTCTTCATTCACATCTTCAACAATCCCCTCAGGAGGATTAACTGTGGCAATGAAGGCATTCAAGATTCTGTCATCCTCATTGTCGAAATCATCTTCAGCCTCGGTGTCGCTTAGCGTAACAGCAAGTGCCTTGACAGCCTTTGTTCCCTCAAAGGTTGTCTGGAGGATGGTCCATACTTCCTTTGTAGTTTTAGTGAAGGATATCTTCTTGAACTCCTCATTCATGATTGCACTAAACAATGCATTCAGTGCTCTGCTGTTGAAGTTTACCACCTTAATCTTAGCCTCATCCTAATCGGTCGGCGCCTCCTTTGGCTTAGTCCAGCCAATCTCTATAGCTTGCCACACCATCTCATCTAGAGACTGTAAAAAGCTCTCATGCATACTTTCCAGTATGCATAGTGAGTTCCATCAAATAAATGAGGGATAATGAGAGATTGTCCTCTATCCATGTCAATAGGGGTCAATGGATCACACATAAGGATTAAACCCTAATCAGAGTGTACCTGTTCTGTTATCACTTGATAGGCTAAAAACTTATTGACTCCTTGTGATGAATTAATTTATTAGTTAGCCAAGTTTAATTAATTGACAAATTTAACATGCAAATGCGTGATAGCACAAAAAAATCACCAATAGACTAAAGTGCAGCGGAAAATAAATTGACACGGTGATTTGTTTAAGAATGGAGAAAACCTCCAAGACAAAAACCCCACCGGGTGATTTTAAGGTCACCTATCCCGAGAATCCATTATTATTACAACAAGCAGTTGCAAGTAAAGGAATCCCAGTACCTTATACCAACCTACAATTGAACCCTTACCCCAATACCCATTTAGACTTATTCTGTAGTGATAATCTCTCCTTTTCAATGCATGGCTCCTAGTATGTGACTAACCAATTGCGTGAATCCTAGTATGCGACTTCAATCACTAACTTGAGAAAGATGTTAGTTGCAAAGTTCTTCAGTTCATCCTCACAATAAAGAATAAGAAGATGCTTGGTTACAAAATCCTACAGTGCATAAACACAACAACTTCTTCACAAAGAGATGAACTAGGGCAAACTTTTTCTTCGGTCACAAATTGCTTGAACAAACTTTGCTCAATACTTGTGCAACTTGTGTCTCAGTTGTGTCACCCAATACGGCCTTTAAAATAATCTTTATATATGTCTAGGATTATGAGAAAAGAAGGCCCAAAGATATATCTACGGATTGGAATCAAAACAGATCTGAAAAACTGTTTTTCTTAAACCTCGATAGCTAGAGGTGTTGAGATGCTATCGAGCTTCGGGGCTAAAACAGCTTATTAAAGCTCGATAGATGAAGCTGTTGAGCCAACTGTCGAGCTTTAATGCCAGACACTTCTTCAACTTGTTTCGTGGATAGACTTGCATAGCTTTAACACTTGATCTTGAAACCTTATTTCTTGAAGTATTAAAACATCCTAGATCTACCCAAATACAAGTAAAGAAAAATCATCGATGTACCCAAAGAAAAATCATAATTGCATCACATGCATCATCTGTTCTTGCATTACATATATCATCTTGTATTTGCATTGCATGCATCATGTCATTCATTACATATCATGAAAATGATCTTGAGATTCTAACAGTCACAAAGGTGTTTCTGGTTTCTAAATCAAACCATCGGATCAAAAGATATCGCATGATCAAGTTTGCACAGTCCATATGCATTGTATCTACGAAGAGTCGACCATAAACAATTAATTTAAATTAATTCTGATTGATCAAAAAATTAAAATTAATTAAATAATTTTTTAATTGGTTGATAATTAGTGTTTAAAACAGGGATGCATGCATAGGAATAAAAATGATGATTGAATAACAATAAAATTGTGGATAATCTGAACTTTATCAAGATCTATTTTAAGGGATTTATCCACAAGATAATTGTTCAAGATAATGGTTTAAGATAATTGTCCTAAAAAAGCCTGAATTATCTAGAAAAGAGATAAAAGAAAAATCATAGATGGAGGATGAAAACACATCTAGATACATGGATCGGCCAAAAAACCCTAGAAGATGAGTCCAAATGGCACCCGAACATGAAAGCGTGTTCGGCCTCCAAGAACCAATTCGGCACATTTGGAGTGCCGAACGGCACTCTAAAAGTGCCAAAATGCTATCATGTGGGCTTTAGCCCAACAGCCTTTGGATGACGATAAGGCACATCCTTTTCGACCTTTTTACAAAAGGATGCGTCTGGATTCAAACCCTAATCGTTCATACCTTTTTTTTAGGGATTTTTGACCTATATAAATAGAGGCTGAACCTCATAATTTAACACATTTTTGCCATGCTTTGAGAGTGTACGTTTTAGGCTCTCAAATCACCCATATTTTCTTATCCCTTCTCTGAGTGTTGCTGCCTAAATTAGGGTTTTTAGTTTTCAAAGAGAATTGAGCAAATTTCTTTGAACTCTAAAAACCCTTTCAAGAACAAAGTGTGCTCATGCAAGAGGTTGTTCTCTAACCCTTTTGTTCTTATATTTTTCTAATCGTGATGATGTATGCTCTCTTGTTTTTAAACATTCATATTTTGACTTGTTAATGTAGATTGTGAAAATACGATCTTGTTTTTATTGTTACTATAATCTATTTCTTAGTTTTAAAGATTTGCATGCAATTAACTGTTTTTTAAACAAAATAGATCTACATCTTTCTTGGATGTAGATCTGAATTTTTCTTCAAAACAAATTGGATCTACATCTTCCTTAGATGTAGATCTGAATTTCTTTTCCTTTAAAAAAAAACGGATTTTGTATCTTTTTAGATACAAATTTGACTTTTTTAATGCATTCAAAATTTTGAAATAAAGAAAGAGATCATATATTGTTGTTTGTTTATTTTAACTCATGAAGCATGAAATTATTTTATGAATGAGATCCTCTTCACATAAAATTTTTTTTAAAAAAAATATAAAAACATATTTGAATTTTTTTAAAACCAATCAAAATACTTTGTTTTTATTAAGCAAAAAAAAAAAAAAGTGAATTTTCTCTTCAAAAATCTTTTTCACAAACAAAAATAGATATGATTTTTTATGCCAAAATCAATTTCTTTTAAATATAAAAACAGATCTAAATTTTTTAAATGAAAAAGAGGATGTATTCATAGATGGTTTTATGTAATTAGTTTACTTCACATGTTCAACATATCATACATAACATGCATAAAATAGTATATTGGTCACAAGAGTCTGAAGACCAGACTTTATTTGAGTAAAATGGATGCCTAATATCTTCCCATTTCGTAATCTAGCCTCCAAATTTAAATTTTTAGTTAATTGAAAATATGAATGAACGAGTTGTCAATACTTAATACAAACATGATAGAATTTTAGGAGATATAATCCAGTTCCGAAATAAAAACTCCTACCAATTATTTCATTTGGAGTCTTTGAAAACAAGTCCGACCAATTCTTTTTCTGTTCAATCAAAAAATAAAAAAATAAAAAGAATTTAAAATTATCTGGCTTTATCTGGGTCTGATACTAGTTTTAGTCGCAAAATGATTCTGGGTTGAGGCCCACATTAAGGGTAACTTTTGACTCCTTATACAATTGTGGGTCCAACTTTTTGACTAAAACAACTGTAAAACATACATAGGCCTCAGGTGGTGGGTCACAGTTTCTTAGGCCGTATCTTTCATTTGCAATTCTCCCAGAAATTAATACATGCACGGAATACAGTGAGTGCCCATTTTCTCCCTGAAGATGTGCTTGCCAAGTTACTCAGCAAAAAGAAGATGTGCTTGCCAAAGTCAAAGGCATTACTGGACATGGTTCAGCATTTTCTGAGACCTATCCATAATATGTTTGACATTATGGTGCAATTATACAGTCACATCTGGGCTCAATGATCACATCCTATATATCCTATGCCGCAAAATACTCCTATTGATATATTATAATAAGAATGCTATTTATTTATTTATTTATATTTTTAAGTTTATGAGATCATTGTCAAAATCCAAGAGGGTTGTAGTTCAATTACACTTTATAATGATTTTTAAGGGAAAAAAAAAATCTCATAATATTCACAACAAAAACAAAAATTTTCAAAATTTTTTTTTGGAGATATTTTCAAGTTATAATGTCCGTTCCTGATATTATCAGATCAAAATACTAATCAATTTTTAGTGTAGGTAGAAACTAAACCGCAAATCTTTTATTCAACCATAAAAAGTTTTACTAATTGAGCTACTTAAAACCTCCAAAACCTTCCATAACTTAAATCCTCATTTCCAATCGAATGAATTGTTAAAAAATAAAGGCTTAATGATAGAGAGTTGGGAGTTAGGACTAGGGGAGGTGGGAGGGAAGTGGGGCAAGCAAGGCCATGCGGCCCATGTCCCACAGACCCGCCACAAATTTTTTTTATTCCAAAAAGTGTAAGAGTAATAGACTATTATAATAATGTCTTATCATACATTTGGTCTTATCAGGTCCTTTAGCAATCATGCGAACATTGAAATCAAAACCTCAGGATTGACTATTTTCTTGCTTCTAATACCTTCGTCAATACACTCCTCAATAGGAATCAGGCTCCCAAAATGAATGACTTTAGCGCTAATCATCTTCTCGTAGTATAGAGGCTTAAGGTTATCAATGAACCACTTAATCATTTCCTCTTCCATAATAAGAGGAAGCATTTGTACAACCAACTATGCTACCTCTTGGCATACTCACAGAAAAATTCCCCACTTTTCTTTTCTGCTCTCTAAAGGACTATATGGTTGGGAGCTACCTCAGCTATAGCAAGTTCTTATGACAGATGGATGGATCTGCTCAAAGTATTAGTCTCTACAGCATTCATCAGAACATGATAGATGATACATGGCTATCTCATAAAGCTACATGGTATGAAAGATTTGGAGAAGCAGACAGAGTTTATGAAGGAATTGGTGACCGATACAATCCCTATCCAGGATTACTTGTCAATACAGAGACAGAGGATCTAGTAATTTGTGATCCTTTATGGTTATCTGAAATGCTAGAAGCAGGATTCATTAGAAAATTAATTATTACTTCTCGAGTTCAGACTAGTTAATTTCCCAAAGTTATCCAAGAGGTAGTAGCTCAGATTGGAGGATTTAATTATATGAAGATTACTATCTGAAGTACTCTTCCAAATTTGGATAATATCTATTATATGGAAGCTAGACCAGCACACATTTTGGTCCTTATCCATGACTGGAGTTGCATCCCTGAATACAACTGGCATACAGGAGATACTTATTTATCACCTGATGATCCAGACGCTCTGGCTCAAGAATGGTCTAATTTTATGAGTAACAAGATTTATGAAATGCAGAAAGAATTAGACAGGGGTTTCCACTTATATGGCTACACAGACAGGATTGCCGTATATGGTCCAAGACCATCGGCAAGAAGGCTTATGGGATAAAAAAAAAATGCTAAGGATCCCAGATTAATGACAGCAAATGATCGTGTTCCTATTTATCTCCCTATTTTATACTGCTTTCTAAGTGGCAATTATGAAACTATCCATAAGCATGAACAATATGAGGAGCAGTGTGAGGATGATCCGTTAGATTGTGAGAACTACGCGGATATAGATTGACAGACAAATAGATATGCTGAACAAGACATAATACTCTCACAAACATAAGCAGACAGACAAAAGCAGCAGATTACTATTCACTAGCATGCTTTAGACAAGATTCAATACAGTCTAGACAGGTTTTCAGTCAGACAATCTAGATAGAAATAGACAAAAACAGATAGATAGAAGCAGACAGAAGTAGCTGATCACCATTTACAGATGATAGATGACATATCACTATTCACTAGCACACACACTATTCTCAGACAGAGTACTCCAAGACGGTCCAGACAGACAAAGACAGATGTTCATCCAACACAGTCCAAGACAGTACAGATAGACACACAATCCAAGACAGTACAGACTGATAGATATTTATCACTACTGTTTACTAGCATGCATAAAAAGAAATCTGACAGATTTCCAAACAGACTACTATTAAGGATAAGCATTCACTGACAGCTTAACTTTAGTTAATTCTACAAACTCAGGTTACTTTTGAAGATTAACTCTGGTTCTCCTCATCTATAAAAGGG
This sequence comes from Castanopsis chinensis, assembly GCA_032878915.1. Lineage (NCBI taxonomy): Eukaryota > Viridiplantae > Streptophyta > Magnoliopsida > Fagales > Fagaceae > Castanopsis > Castanopsis chinensis. Next base: position 4,111,201 of record JAVQMG010000102.1, read on the forward strand.
ATAGACCTTGAAGACATATGCAAGCTTTTCCTTTGAAGCCTTTCATTTGCAAGAAGAAAGAAAGCCTTTGATAGCCTTCCCTTTCCCTCTCTCAGACAGACTCTTGTAACCCTTCTCTTTTGTAATCTTGTAACCTTTCTCAGAGAGATTTTACTTTGTAATCTTGTAACTCTTCAGACAGCTTTTATTTTCAAAGCTTGTATCAAAGACAGAGTTTTCAGTTTTAATCAAAGACAGAAATTTTAGTCAAGTAAGATTTTATCAGTCTCCGTGTTCATATTTCATATTCCATTTTAACCTTATTTTGAATATATCTATTTTGCTATTTTCTTCTTTATCATCTATTTTATCATTATTTATGCTTTTATATTATTGTCGTGCTCTCTCCAGTTTATGAACAACCAGAGTTATTTCAGTATACCACTTTTGGAATATCATTTTGTCAATTATATTTAAAAATTCATCTTCATAAGAATTTTCTCCACCATAATTGTGCGTATTCATGTTAGGGGAGTCTATTGAAGATTCATTGCAATTTTTAATTTTATCTTTTATATTAATCACTTGTGCAGCTATCTGATAAACCATACTTTTTAAGATGAAAATTTCTGATTTTAAATCTTTCAGCTCATTTTTTAGATTAATAATATCTGTCTGTAAATCTATCATTGTTATAGGTTTATTAGGTTTAATATATTAGTAATTTCTGCAAAATTATAAGTTGACTTATAATCTTTTAGGTCTATCTCAAATCTATCAAGTTGGGTTAAAGATTCTTTTGATTTGGATAAATAATCTACCCAAAAAACCTCTTGAAGAATCTCTACGTAGGAAACTAGAAGTAGAAGAAAAGATAGAAAGATATAATAGTAATGGTCTAGAAAGTTTAGAAATAGCCAACAAAGGAAGGAATACTAATAATAATAATAATAATAATAATAATAATAAGGATAGTTTGAAAGAGAAAATAGATGAAAGATTAAAGGCAATTGAAAGAACTATGATATATACTCAAAATGATAGCTTGACAGAATTATCTAAAAAGATAGAAATTTTAAATTCACCTTTAGATAAAGACATGAAAAGAAACATACAGTTTTAAATTCTACTGAGTTATCAGACAATGAGAAAGATGACAGACACACTAAAAATATTATTTATCATAAATGTAAAGAATATGGTCATACTAAAAATCAATGTGATAGACAAAATAAGATTGCTAAACAAATAAGTAAATTAGAATTTGAAAAAGACATAATAAATGAATTAATGGAAATATTTAATGTCACTCAGAGATATAGACCGAGTTAAGAAGGAAGAATTAAAATCAACCAACCCAATTAAAGTTAATAAAAGAAAAAGAAAACAAAAGGACATAATAATGAAATTAATAAATAATTTACCTAATCACCTAAAAGATAAGAAAGAATATATAATAAATTTGAAAGACTCTATAGACATATCTATTGTTTGTATTAGATGTAGGCAATATGGACATCATGTTACGGATTGTAGGAAACTAGAAAAAACAAGAAAGAAAAGGGGAAATGATGCAAGATGAGAAAAATGTAAAACTAGTAACTTTACAAGATTTAATGACAGAAGCAAAAATGGTAAAAGAAGAAATCAAAGAAATTAAAGAAGACAATTCGACGGAAATAAATGAACAAAACATTACAGAAATAGTAAATTTAAAAGAATTTTCTAAACCCATGATAGACCCCCCTTGGGAAAAAGATGATGACAACAGACAAGATTTCTTGAGTTTAATTGACAGAGTAATTTTTCAAAAATGGTATACAGAAATTACTTTAGTGACTAATAAAGAGTTCTCTTTGATAGAAATTGCTTTGATAGACTCAGGTGCGGATATGAACTCTATACAAGAAGGATTAATACCTTCAAAGTACTATAAAAAATTATCTGAAAGATTAACACCTAATGTTTATATATGTAATAAAGGAATATGCCTTGAGACAGACTTTATTTTAATTAAAGACATTCCTTTCAAAATTATTTTAGGAACTCCTTTTACGACCTTGCTTTACCCCTTTCTAATGACAGATGAAGGAATTAGAACTAATGTGTTAGGGAAAGATATGTTCTTTAGATTCATTCTACCACTTGCCTTAAAAGAAAATCATTCTTCCAAAAAGGTCACTATTTTAAAAGATATCAATGAAAGAGTAATCTATATAACTGAAACAAGTTTTTCACCTTTAAAGATAGATTTATCATTTGATGACCAATTGACAGTTAAAGATATAGAGAAAGAGATAGAGATTTGTTCTTATTCTTCTTATAGAAAGACTTTGATAAAAAAGAAAGAACTATGCTTACAATTTCCTTTAGTCAATATGAATGAACCGACAGCTTGATAGATATACCAAGTGAATTTACAGTATTCTCATTTGCTCATGCAACATATGTTTTAATAATAGAAGACCTGACAGATGCTCCTTTATTAATCATTAATTGTGGTAATTTCTTGAGTAAAGACATATTTAATTTCTTGACAATAGAGCTAATCATCAGTCTCTGACAGACTTCTCTATTACAATAGTTGATGAAAGACTCTATGGAGAAGTTTTATTTCACATATTCTTGCAAAATGAAATATATAGAAATACTTATAAGAGGAATAAAATCATGACAGATTTTGTGAATTTTCTAGATTCCAACTACTCCAATATTGATAGACTTCATTATGACTACTCTTATACCACTACCACTACTCAGCAAGAGCATGACAGTGTACAAAAAGTTTGTTGTTTTTGTATATATGCTTTAAACCTCAAAAAAGATTTTCTTTTAATGTATTCCAAAGGAAATTTACAGATAGACATTGGCCAAAAGATTTTAAAAATAAATTTGAAAAAAGCTTTGCAAGAAAATATTTATTTCCAAGAAATCATTTCAAAACATAATCCTTTTACCCAATTGTAGACTACTATGGATAAAAGACCTTCCAGAGCAGACAGAAAAGGAAAGGGTAAGGACTGATGGTGCAACCCAAAAGAAAAGAAATCTTTGAGACAACATCCCTTCGAGATACATTGCTAGTAGGAGCAATGTATTCATGTAGTGGCAAAAGTGAAATTCTGCAAGAAGTGCTCCGCACTGATCTTACTTTTCAGGATGGAGAATTTACAGACCTCCCTTTTCACATTAAAATACTTCTTGATAATTTATAGGCAACCTTTACCCTCAGACAGAAATCCTTATTCCAAAAGACCCTTAAGGCTTTGGAATTACATCTTGTTTACACCAGTGCATTTATTGAAGCACTTGGTTGTCAACTCCCTAGCAAGGAGGATGGAGATTCAAGCTCCACAAAGATAGATTCACAGTCTCTAACAAGCTATCTTATAGGAACAAGCTTTTCAAAGCTCCAACCTAAGGTTCAGCAAAAAACAAGGCTTGCCATTAGAACGTTGCCCCTGGAAATCCAACAGAATATACTAACTCACAAAGCCCTAACCAATTCTTATGACAGATGGATGTATCTTTTTAAACATTTAGTCTCTACAGCATTTATCAGGACAGACATGACAAATGATGTATGTCTATCCCATAAAGCCAAATGGTATGAAAGTTTTGGAGACACAGAAAGAGTTTATGATGGGCAACATCCATATCTGGGATTACTCATTAACACAGCGACAGAGGAGCCAGTGATCTGTGATCCTTTATGGTTATCTGAGATGCTAGAAGCAAGGTTTATCAGCAAGTTAATCCTAACTTCTGGAGATCAAATTAGTCTATTCCCTAGAATTATTCAAGAGGCAGCCAATCAGATTAGAGGACTTAATTACATGAAGTTTACTATTTAGAGTACTCTTCCAGTTTGGCACACTGGCTACTATATGGCAGCCCGTCCAGTGCATATTTTGGTTCTCATTAGTGACTTCAGTTGCAGCCCTGATTTTTATTGGTATACAGGAGAGACTTATCTATCACTTGATGATCCTATGATCTGGCACAAGAATGGTCTAATTTTTTGAACAATAAGATTTATGAGGTACAGAAAGAATTAGATAATGATTTCCATTTATATGGCTACACCAACACAATAGCTGTTTATGGACCAAGACCTCCAGCGAGGAGGCTCATTGGGAAAAGAAAGATCACTAAGGACCATAGAACAATAACAAAGAATCGTGCTCCTACTTTCCTTCCTATAGTATACTGAACGCTATGTGAAAATTATGGAGCATTCCATAAGCATACAGCTAACTTTGATTCTGATCTGTTCGATTATAATAATTACGCGGATACAGATTGACAAACAAATATGACGAGCAAGATTGGAGTTACTAGCATGATTCAGACAGATTCAATACAGTCCAGACAGTCCTAACAGAAATAGATAAATAGAAACAGAAAAAAGTAGCAGGTCACTATTTAAGAAGATAGATGACAAACACTATTCATTAGCACACGTATTCTAAGATAGATTACAGACAAGATAGTCCAAGACAGACAGATAATCCAAGACAGTGTAGACAGACAGACAAACAAATATTTATCACTACTGTTTACCAGCATGCGTAAAAAGAAACCTGACATATTCCCAGACAGACTACTGTTTAGTGAGGATAAGCCTCCATCGACAGTTTAACTTGAGTTAATTCTACAAACTCAGGTTACTTTTGAAGACTAACTATGGTTCATTTCATCTATAAAAGGGATAGACCTTGAAGACAGATGCAAGCTTTTCCTTTGAAGCCTTTCATTTGCAAAAAGAAAGAAAGCCTTTGATAGCCTTCCCTCTCCCTCCCTTAGACAGACTCTTGTAACCCTTCTCTTAGATAGGTTTTACTTTGTAATCTTGTAACTCTTCAGACAGTTTTTATTTTCAAAGCTTGTATCAAAGACAGAATTTTCAGTTTTAATCAAAGACAAAAGTTTTTATTCAAGTAAGATTTTATCAGTCTCTATGTTCATATTCCATATTCTGTTTTAACCTTATTTTGAACATATCTATTTTGCTATTTTCTTCTTTATCATCTGTTTTATCATTGTTTAGGCTTCCATATTACTGCTGTGCTCACTCTTGGGTAGTTTCAATATACCACTTTTGGAATATCATTCTGTCAATTATATTTAAAAATTCATACTCATAAGAATTTTCTCCACCATAATTGTGTGTATTCATGTTAGGGGAGTCTATTGAAGATTCATTGCAGTGTTTAATTTTATCTTTTATATTAATCACTTGTGCAGCTATCTGATCAACCATATTTTTTAAGATGAAATTTTCTGATTTTAAATCTTCAAGCTCATTTTTTAGATTATTAATATCTGTCTATAAATCTATCATTCTTATAGGCTTATTAGGTTTAAATCTATTAGTAATTTCTGCAAAATTATAAGTTGACTTATAATCTTTTAGGTCTATCTCAAATCTATTAAGTTAGGTTAAAGATTCTTTTAATTTGGATAAATAATCTTTTCTGGACCGTAGATCTGGGATTTTGTCTATCAGATCGATTATTATGTCTTCTTGTGTTGTTAAGACACATATTTTTAATTTCCTTTTACAATAACAATTATCAGGATTATCGCAATCACATAATTTAGTCTTTCCATTATGTGAAGAAACATCTGTAGATGATGATGATGAGGTAGTATCATGATTATCTATCTGGTGAATTTCATTATCTGTTTCATCACTATCTGTCAGTTCTATTATACTCATTATTTTATCCTTTAATTTTCCTGATATATCAAGTTTATTTATCTTTCTTTGAAAATTGCAGTATTTACTAATATGTCCTTTTTTACCGCATTTGAAGCAAGTAACATCATTTTCTCTATATCTATCACTTTTCTTTCTTTTGGACTTTTCTTTCATATCTTTAGTCCTACCTTTATGATATCTTCTACGATTATATTTGTATCTATCATCATTTCTTCTTTCTCTATCTGATTATCTATCTGGTCAAAATCATATTGCTCACAAAAAGTTCCTAGCTCTTTTTTAGCATATCTTTTTTCTTTCTCTATCTAATTTTTCAATCTTAAATCATTACACAACCATAGACCTATTTTATTGATAGAAGATATTATATCACCATAAGTTACGTTAGGATATTCTATTGTGCCATCATTATTAGCTATATCCTGTCTAACCTTTTGTGCAAAGAAATAAGGTAAACTAGCAGTAAATTTTTCTTTCTAGTAGGATTGTGGGCAATCATTTCTACTCAAAACTTTTGAAATAAAAACATCTTTATACCATCTAAAGTCTGAAAGTTGTGGGCAACTTACATTAATTAAAACATTTGAAGCTCTTTCTTTATATTGATTAGGATCTCCAACAAAATGTTTAGTTATAGTGTAAATTAAAGTGTTAACAGCATCTTATGAAGGCTGTCTATCTGTCATTATTAGACCCAGTAGTTCTTCAGGAAGAAAAACCCCTATGATGTTCACACCTAGAAGTTCTTTTTCCTCCAAGTCACCCTTCTCAGATTCCAAACCTTTACCCCCCCAGAATCTTCCTGCAGTCATACACCTTCCTCCTATAAACACCAAAAGAACTCCTATTCAGACCGAACTGGCTTATTATCTAACAGGAACTACACAACCAACCCCTAATGTTCATCAAGCCCTTTATGAACCCCAACCAGATAATGATATACTCTTTCCTTAGTAGCAGTAGATCTTAAGAGTGTGTATATATATATATATATATATATATATTATTTTGCTATACTCTCTACTCAATAGCATTAGTCCTTAAATAAATATATTATTCTCAAAAGAAACTATTCTCTTTAGAAATTTGCTTTCAAAAAGATCAAATTTGTTTTCAAAAAGATCCTGGCCAACTAAAAGTCTTTTCACAGAACTTCTCTACAATTTTGTATTCCCTTCAAAGACCAGATAGCTCTAAAAAAAGAATGCTTTGAAATATGTCCACTACCTAAATTAAATCCTTTGATGCATGAAGGCCTTCAGTAAAGGCGTACTTGCACTATATTAACTTCATTGTTAATTTTAAAATTAACAGTCAATTGCCTGGCAAGCAAGCTAGCCATCCTAAGGCTAATAAATCTTTAGACCATATTTTGCCAAAATTTTCAACAATGCATGAAGGTGTCTCATTTGAGATAATATCGCTTCAAGAAGTATAACATAAACTACCCAGGAGAGAGCACAATAGTAATATGGAAACATAAACAATGACAAAATAGATGATAAAGAAGAAAATAGCAAAATAGATATATTCAAAATAAGGTTAAAACGGAATATGGAATATGAACACAGAGACTGATAAAATCTTACTTAGATAAAAACTTCTGTCTTTGATTAAAACTGAAAACTCTGTCTTTGATACAAGCTTTGAAAATAAAAACTGTCTGAAGAGTTACAAGATTACAAAGTAAAATTTGTCTGAGAAAGGTTACAAGATTAAAAAGAGAAGGGTTACAAGAGTCTGTCTGAGAGAGGGAGAGAGAAGGATATCAAAGTCTTTCTTTCTTTTTGCAAATGAAAGGCTTCAAAGGAAAAGCTTGCTTCTTTCTTCAAGGTCTATCCCTTTTATAGATGAGGAGAACCATAGTTAATCTTAAAAAGTAACTTGTGTTCGTAGAATCAACTAAGGTTAATCTATCGGTGAAGGCCTATCCTTAACAGTAGTTTGTCTTGAAATCTGTCAGGTTTCTTTTTATGCATGCTAGTAAACAGTAGTGATAAATATCTATCTGTATCTATCTGGAATGTCACTATCTTAGACTATGTTGGACGAACATCTGTCTTTGTCTGTTTGGACCGTCTTCAAGTAGTCTATTTGAGAATCTATAATAGTGCGCGTGCCAGTAAACAGTAGTGAAAATCTGTTTGTATCTGTCGGGAGTGTCACTGTCTTGGACTTTCTTGGATATCTATCATGTTGTTTTATCATATATTGTAGGGATCTTGAGAATCTTGAAATAGTTCTGGATGAGTCCTGAAATTAGGGGATGAGGATTCCAATACTGTGTCATCTTCATCATCTAAAATCTGTGATGCAGCTTCAAGTAACTATTTTTTAAGTTGTTTTCTGTCTTATATAGAGGCAAGCTAGCATTAAACTTGACTTTTTTACATGAGAAATTGAGAAGTAGGGGATTTTTCCTGTAATTATTGACAAATATGATCAAAATTAAATTTATTCCACCATTTTAAAGAAAACTTTCTTGTAAGCATAGGAAAAGGATACTGAGAATGCTTTTCTATTTTGTATTCCCATCTGGTAATCCATGGAAGGTCTGGAAATCTGTAAAATAATTGTAGAAGATGAGGGAAATCCTTTAGATGAGGGATGCCTAGTTCTTTCTTAAAAGTCTCATAGGCTTGAAGGAGATCAAGAGGAAGGATCCTGGCTTCAGGACTGTAGGAATTCCACCAATCAATAAACCATCTTGGAATCATCATATCTTTCTTTCTATACATATCAAAGCGAGAAAACCAAGTGTGTCTGTAAATATTATTTTGGAATAGAAGGATCCTATCCTAAGCTTCCATATAGTCATAATAATTATAAAACTGGGGTTGAAATTGAGGGGGTGAGAATCTGTTTTATGACAAAAAATATTTGGGTCTTGAAAGTTTCTGTCTTAGGATGTTCCCATCCTAGGGGTAAAAGCTGTCTGACTAGAGAAATGGTATCTGTTATGTGCTTGTATTCTGGTTCAATCCATAGAATAAAATTTCAGGAGTCTTTCGGGAGTTCAATACTATGGTTTTCTTTTGGTGCTGGGGCTTCCTGAGAGGTGGAGGATGAGGATTTCTATTTTGGTTGACTGAAGGGAGAGGCTAAAGGGGGAAAAAAGGCTGCTGCTAAATTAAATGGTGTTTTTAAGGGAGGAGTTGAGGTTGATGATGTGGGCATGGCATATGACTGTTTAGATGTTGGACTAGGACTTGGGGAAAGTGGGCTGAAATAGTTTGGGCTACATAACTCTTGGGGTTTAGTTGAAAAAGTAGTGGGTGAAGTGAAGGAAGGGGTAGGAAGAAATCTGCTAGGTGGAATAGAAGGAGCAGCATAGAACTGTCTGGTTCTGGGTTTTGGGGAGTTGCTCTTTTTTGAGGGGGAACTCATCTTCCCTATAAGAATTCACGGGTTAAAAAATTAGTAATGGAATTAGATTCTCCTTTAATATATTTAATGTCAAAGTCAAACACACTTAAAATAGCTTGCCATCTTGCAAAACTTTGTTTAGAAACAAGATTTTGAACATCTTTCTGTAGAACTTCTTTAGCACTTTTACAATCAACTCTGATTAAAAACTTTTGATTAAAAAGATCATTTTGGAATTTTGAAACACATAATATAATAGATAAAATTTCCTTTTTAATAGTGTTTTAATTCTGCTCGGTAGCTGACCAAGAGCCAGAATGGAATCTCATAATCTGTTCTTTATCAGCATTTACAATTTGCTTTAGAATTCCACCATAGCCTATATTAGAAGCATCTGTATCAACAATTTTGAAAGCATGGGGTGAAGGAATAACAATGCAGGGGAGTTTTTTAACATATTTTTTAATCTGTCGAACTATCATAGTATGTTTTTGTGTCCATGCTAGAGGATTCTTTTCAAGCCTTTTATACAGGGGTCTACATATCTTTCATAATCCTTGAAAATAGTTTGAAACATAATTTAGGCTGCCAAGAAATCTTTTTATTGATTTTTGTCTTTTATTTCATTTGGAAATTTATCTGCAAATTGGATGGCTCTGTCAATAGGACTTAGGGTTCCCTTATAAATATTATGTCTTAGAAACCGGATTTTATCTTGAAACAAATTTATTTTAGTGACTGAAACAACTAATCCATTGTGTTTAATTATTTTGACAAATATATCTAAATGTTTCCATTGGTCATCAATTGATTTAGAGAAGATTAAAACATCATCTATATAGACAATTGAAAATTCTGTAAAGGGTGTGAATATGTCATTTATTATATTTTGAAATTCACTAGGTGCATTCTTTAAACCGAAAGGCATAAGCAGTTTTATATCTTTCTTTCTCATCTATCTGTATCTGCCAAAATCCACTTTTCATATCAAACTTGGAAAATATAGTTGCTTCATGAAGTCTATCAAGCAAATCTTTTTTATTAGGAATAGGATATCTTATCCATTGTAATGCTTTATTTAAAAGTTTATAATTTATAACTAATCTTGGAACTCCTCATTCCAATTCTACCTGTTTATCAACATAAAAAGTAGCACAGCTCCAAGGAGACTTGCTTTTCCTAATCAAACCTTTATTTAAAAGATCTTCTATTTCTTTTTTACAATGTTCTAATAATTCATTATTCATTTGTATCGGTCTAGCTTTAGTAGGTATTTGTCTTTCATTGAAGTCTTTTTCATAAGGTAATTGAACTATGTCGGTGTCTATGCCAAAAAGCAGTGGGAAGATTAGAATAAATTTCTGTCTCAATCTGTTGTCTGAATAATTGTATCTTATGCTTTAATATAGAGTATGTCAATTGTTCAGCAATTCTTTCATATATTATTTCTGACTTTAAAGATAACAAGTGTTTGTCTTTTCTATAAATCCTTTCTTTGTCAATTTCCTTTATTATAGAGATATTATCAAGTAAATAAACTTCTTTTGGGATTGGTGGTAAAATGAACTTAAAAATATGTCTTTTCCTAGCACAGTAGTTTTAATTCCTTGTTTTGTTGTTAGAAAGGGATAAAGTAAGGCCATAAACGGATTGCCTAGAATAATTTTAGAAGAAAGGTCTTTAATTAAAACAAAAACAGTTTCAAAACATACTCCATTATTGCATATATGAACCTTAGGTATTTTGTAATTAATTATGAGCTTTTCTCCATTAGCCTGAGATAATTTTTTAGATGATTTTTCATAATACTTTGAAGGTACTAATCCTTCTTATATGTAGTTCATATCTACACCAGAGTCTATTAAAGCAATTTCTGTCAAAGAGAATTCTTAGTTAATTACTAAAGTGATTTATGTATACCATTTTTGAAAAATTACTTTGTCAATTAAACTCAAGAAATTTTGTCTATCATTATTATCTTTTTCTAATGAAAGGGGGTCTGTAATGGGTTTAGAAAGTTCTTTTAAATTTATTATTTCTGAAATATTTTGTTCATTTATTTTTGTCGAATTATCTTCTTTAATTTCTTCTTTTACCATTTTTGCTTCTGTCATTAAATCTTGTAAAGTTACTGGTTTTACGCTTTTCCCATCTTGCATCATTTTTTCCCTTTCTTTCTTATCTTTTTCTTTCTTGTCTTTTTCTAGTTTCCTACAATCCGTAACATGATGTCCATATTTCCTAGATCTAATACAAACAATAGGGATGTCTATAGAGTCTTTCAGATTTATTAAATAGTATTTCTTATCTTTTAGGTGATTAGGTAAATTATCTATCAGTTTTATTATTATGTCTTGTTGTTTCCTTTTACTTTTATTAATTTTAATTGGGTTGGTTGATTTTAATTCTTCCTTCTTAACTCGGTCTATATCTCTTTGAGTGACTTTAAATATTTCCATTAATTCATTTATTATGTCTTTTTCAAATTCTAATTTACTTATTTGTTTAGCAATCTTATTTTGTCTGTCACATTGCTTTCTAGTATAACCATATTCTTTACATTTATGACAAATAATAGTTTTAGTGTGCCTATCATCTTTCTCACTGTCTGATAACTTAGTTTAATTTAAAACTGTTATGTTTCTTTTCCTGTCTTTATCTAAAGGTGAATTTAAAATTTCTATCTTTTTAGATAATTCTGTCAAGCTATCATTTTGAGTATATTTCATAGTTCTTTCAATTGCCTTTAACCTTTCATCTATTTTCTCTTTCAAACTATCCTTATTATCTTTTTTATTATTATTATTAGTTTTCCTTCCTTTGTTGACTATTTCTAAACTTTCTAGACTATTACTATTATATATTTCTATCTTCTCTTCTACTTCTAGTTTCCTACGTAGAGATTCTTCAAGCGTACTATTTTCTTTTGGTTTTAACATGTCCTTTTCTATTTCCTTTTTTGACATGTGTTTTCCTATATCTATGTCTCTTTCTTTATGCATCATATTTGTAGAATTACTTTTTTTCTTTTCTGTCAGAGTTTCTTTTGGTTTTTTCCAACCTTCTTTCTCCTTTGAGTTGGCTATCTTTCTTCAAGTCCTTTTCTTTGTCTTTATATGTTATAGATATAGGTCTGTTAGTTACTTTTGAATTTTTAAAACTATTGCTATCATCACATGTAGAGCCATCTTTTCTAGTGTCTTTAATATCTATCAGATTTATAGATATGTCGATACATGTTGAATTATTCTGTTGTCTATTATACCTGTTATCTATCATGGTTTTAGTTAAATATAATCTTTGATGGGGTTCAAAGTCTAAGTTTAAAGCCTTAATTCTTGCACAAAGTTCCGAAAGACTATCATTTCTATCATTTTTTCTTTCTATAATAGTGGATCTTTCAATATCTTTTAAAGATTCAAATTTTTTATTTATTCTGTCTAACAAAACTATTAGTGTTTATTAGTCTGTTTGTTGATTTTATCTCCTATAGATGTATGCCAATTATTTGTGTTATTAGAGTTATAATTATAATTATCCATATCACTGTCAGAATCAAAATCTGTTTTATAATCCATATCATCATTTAACCAATTATTATCTATTTCTCTCATGCTATATGCTTCATCATAATCTATATCATCATAGTCCATGTTTCAAATTAGTGTGTGCCTAACCTAAGTGTGTACAAGCAAACAGATGATGAACAACAAATGTATTTATTCTATTTCCAAGAAATTAATAATTATTGGCAGAACTATTACTAACCAATGGTTGCCTTGCTATCGAGACCACCTCCCCAGGAAACTCCATTGCGGGACCACCCAACACACACGCCTATCCATCAGCCAACAAAAAACAAGTTGACCAATGCGAATCTATAGTTTGCCAACGAGTGTTTTGGCCGACCAATGCTACCAAGGAGCAAGTAGTGGCTAAGCAATAATATGTTACTAGTAACTTCTTAATTGCAAAGAAATAAAACTCATACATCTACCATCCATGGCTTTGATACCATAAACTACCCAAGAGAGAGCACAACAGTAATATGGAAGCATAAATAATGATAAAATAGATGATAAAGAAGAAAATAGCAAAATAGATATATTCAAAATAAGGTTAAAACGAAATATGGAATATGGAAACAGAAACTAACAAAATCTTACTTGGATAAAAACTTCTATCTTTGATTAAAACTGAAAACTCTGTCTTTGATACAAGCTTTGAAAATAAAAACTGTCTGAAGAGTTACAAGATTACAAAGTAAAATCTATCTGAGAAAGGTACAAGATTACAAAAGAGAAGGGTTACAAGAGTCAGTCTGAGAGAGGGAGAGGGAAGGCTATCAAAGGCTTTCTTTCTTTTTGCAAATGAAAGGCTTCAAAAGAAAAGCTTGCATCTGTCTTCAAGGTCTATTCCTTTTATAAATGAAGAGAACCACAGTTAATCTTCAAAAGTAACCTGCGTTTGTAGAATTAACTAAGGTTAAGCTGTTGGTGAAGGCTTATCCTTAACAGTAGTCTGTCTGAAAATCTGTCAAGTTTCTTTTTACGCATTCTAGTAAACAGTAGTGACAAATATCTGTCTGTCTGTTGTCTATCTGTATAGTCTTGGATTGTGTGTCTATCTGTACTGTCTTGGACTGTGTTGGATGAACATCTGTCTTTGTCTGTCTGGACTGTCTTGGAGTAGTCTGTCTGAGAATAGTGCGTGTGCTAGTGAATAGTGATCTGTCTTCTGCCATTTGTAAATGGTGATCAGCAACTTCTATCTACTTCTGTTTGTCTGTTTCTATCTATTTCTATCTAGACTGTCGGACTGAAAATCTGTCTGGACTGTATTGAATCTTGTCTAAAGCATGCTAGTGAATAGTGATTTGCTGCTTTTGTCTGTCTGTATCCACGTAGTTATCATAATCTAACAAATCATCCTCACACCGCTCCTCATATTGTTCATGCTCATGGATAGTTTCATAATTGCCACATAGAACGCAGTATGAAATAGGGAGATAAATAGGAACACGATCATTTGCTGTCATTAATTTGGGATCCTTAACAGTCTTTCCAATAAGCCTTCTTGCCGAAGGTCTTGGACCATATACAGCAATCCTGTCTGTGTAGCCATATAAGTGGAAATCCCTGTCTAATTCTTTCTGCATTTCATAAATCTTGTTACTCATAAAATTAGACCATTCTTGAGTCAGAGCGTCTAGTTCATCAAGTGATAAATAAGTATCTCCTGTATGCCAGTTGTATTCAGGGATGCAACCCCAGTCATGGATAAGGACCAAAATGTGTACTGGCCGAGCTTCCATGTAATAGCTATTATCCCAATCTGGAAGAGTACTCCAGATAGTAATCTTCATATAATTAAATCCTCCAATCTGAGTTGCTTCCTCTTGGATTACTTTGGGAAATAAACTAATCTGAACTCCAGAAGTAATAATTAATTTGCTAATGAATCCTGCTTCTAGCATTTCAAATAACCATAAAGGATCACAAATTACTGGATCCTCTATCTCTGTATTGATAAGTAATCCCGGGTAGGGATTATATCTGTCACCAGTTCCTTCATAAACTCTGTCTACTTCTCCAAATCTTTCATACCATGTAGCTTTATGAGATAGCCATGTATCATCTGTCATGTCTTCTGTTATGATGAATGCTGTAGAGATTAATACTTTGAGGAGATCCATCCATCTGTCATAAGAATTTGTTATAGCTTTATGGGTTAGCATATTTTGTTGGATTTCAGGGGGTAAGTTTCTGACGGCAAGTCTCATTTTTTACTGAATCTTTAGCCATCATCTATAGAATTTACTATAAACTCCTAAAAACAACCCTTAACCCACAATCCATAGTTGATCCATCTCCTAAAGTATATACTCTCCTTCTTCAAGCCTCAACTCCATATAGTAGACTTCGTGTTCCTAGACAGATACAATGGAAAGAGAAAAACCTTCCTGAACGATGGCAATTAGAGGCCATTGCTCCCACACCAAAGATAGAAAATACAGAACCAGACTTTATAGCCCAAAAGACAGATGGTACAGTTATTATTTCTTTCAGTAACAATGACAGATATACTGATAGCCTTATTAGACCCAACAGTTCTTCAGGAAGAAAAACCCCAATGATGTTCATACCTAGAAGTTCTTTTTCCTCCAAGTCACCCTTCACAGATTCCAAACCTTTACCCCCCGAGAATCTTCCTCTAGTCATACACCTTCCTCCTATAAACACCAAAAGAACCCCTACTCAAACCAAACCGGCTTATTATCCAACAGGAACTACACAACCAACCCCTAATGGTCATCAAGCCCTTTATGAACCCCAGCCTCAACCTCGACCTGATTCTCCTACCCAAATAGATATATTAGGATTCACTAATTATGATAAACAAATAAATGTCTTATCTGAGGAATTTGTTTTAGATAAAGAATTATTAAGACATGATTGCTTAAAACTTGAATACTAACAGAAAAAACCAGTTTTTAAAAGAATATAATGAACAAGAAAGAAATAATTTGAGAACTAAATATTATGAAATGATGATAGAATTACAGACACACTTTAGCTTCTTTCACTTTTTGGATTATCATAATAAAAAGATATGTGTAATAGAAAAAACTTTGTCATGGACGAAGACAAAAAATCATGAAAAGGTGTACCAAACTTAACCACCCTTTGAATCAGTTATACTGAGCCAAAGTAGTGGAGTCCAGGTTATGGCTGCTCCTATCAAAAGACCTAGTCTAAGTGATGACAATAAAAATTTAGATAGCATAATTCAACAGAATAATTATACCAATATATATCTAAAGTCAATTGTTCAAAAGTTGCAAGAGATAGAAGACAGAATTATACCCCCTTCCACTTCTATAAAAAAGGAAAATGAGTCTAAAACCCCTTTATTTATTCCCCATGAAATTCCCTCTCACCTTAGATCACCTTTAAAGAGACCCGTGAAAGAAAAAACTGATAATCTACTTAATGAAATAAATAAAAAGCTAGACCTAATGAAAATAGAATCACAAAAAGATATGGAGCCACTAAAAAACAAAGGTCTAATAATGAATACATTAGGAAGAACTGAGTCTTCAAAGGATGAAGAATCAAAAGATAATCAATTGATAGACCTGACAGATTTATCAGACATAGATAATTTAGAATCACAGTTTACTGATAAATTACAAATTAATAAATTAACTTTAGTATCTTTGTCACAAGACCATAAAAAAGGAAGAATTGAAGAACCATATCCCAAAAAGAATTGGTAGCCTAAACCCACTCCCCCTGATTTGCAGTTTGAAGAAAGACACTCTTTTGTTAATTCATCTTATTCACCAGATTTAATTTATGAATGGAATATTGATGGAATGTCAGAATATGAACTAATAAACCTTTTACATGAAATGACTATGCTCACTAATGTTTATAAGAATCATGGAAAACATGACCATCAAATAGCTCATTTAATTGTCACTGGTTTCATTGGCCAGTTAAAAAGCTGGTGGGATCATTAGTTAGATGATGAAGACAAAAATGAAATATTGACAGCCGTTAAAAAAGAATCTAATGGAAATGTTATAATGACAGATAGACAGCCTTCACAAGATGTTGTTAACACTTTAATTTACACTATAACTAAACATTTTGTTGGAGATCCTAACCAATATAAAGAAAGAGCTTCAGATGTTTTAATTAATCTAAGATTTCCACAACTTTTAGGTTTTATTTGGTATAAAGATGTTTTTATTTCAAAAGTTTTGAGTAGAAATGATTGCCAACAATCCTACTGAAAGAAAATTTTATTGATGGTTTACCTTATTTCTTTGCACAAAAGGTTAGACAAGATATAGCTTATAATGATGGTACAATAGAATATCCTAACTTAACTTATGGTGATATAATATCTTATATCAATAAAATAGGTCTATGGTTGTGTAATGATTTAAGATTGAAACAAATAAAGAAAGAAAAAAGATATGCTAAAAAAGAGGTAGGAACTTTTTGTGAGCATTACGGTTTTGATCCTTTAATTACTTCCTCTAGAAAAAGACGGAAAGAAAGAAGAAATGATGATAGATACAAATATAATCGTAGAAGATATCATAAGGGTAGGACTATAGATAAGAAAGAAAAGTCCAAAAGCAAGAAAAGTGATAGATATAGAGAAAATGATGTTACTTGCTTCAAATGTGGTAAAAAAGGACATATTAGTAAATACTGCAATTTTCAAAGAAAGATAAATAAACTTGATATATCAGGAAAATTAAAGGATAAAATAATGAGTATAATAGAACTGACAGATAGTGATGAAACATATAATGATTCACCAAATAGATAATCATGATACCACCTCATCGTCATCATCTACAGATGTTTCTTCACATAATGGAAAGACTAAATTATGTGACTGCAATAATCCTGATAATTGTTATTGTACTAGGAAATTAAAAATATGTGCCTTAACAACACAAGAAGACATAATAATGGATCTGATAGACAAACTCCCGGATCTACGGTCTAGAAAAGATTATTTATCCAAATTAAAAGAATCTTTAACCCAACTTGATAGATTTGAGATAGACCTAAAAGATTATAAGTCAACTAATAATTTTGCAGAAATTACTAATAGATTTAAACCTAATAAACCTATAACAATGATAGATTTACATACAGATATTAATAATCTAAAAAATGAGCTGAAAGATTTAAAATCAGAAAATTTCATCTTAAAAAATATGGTTGATCAGATAGTTGCACAAGTGATTAATATAAAAGATAAAATTAAACACTGCAATGAATCTTCAATAGACTCCCCTAACATGAATACACACAATTATGGTGGAGAAAATTCTTATGAAGATGAATTTTTAAATATAATTGACAACATGATATTCCAAAAGTGGTATACTTAAATAACTTTGGTTGTTCATAAAGAATTCTCATTAACAGTTATTGCCCTTGTTGACTCGGGAGCTAATATGAATTGCATACAAGAAGGATTAATACCTTCTAAGTATTATGAATCAAGCACAGACAGATTAACTCAAGCTAATGGTGACAAACTTAAAATAAGTAATAAGTTAACTAAGGCATACATATTTAATAATGGAATCAATTTTAGAAAACCTTTTTTCTTAACAGATAAGTTGTCCTCCAAAGTTATTCTAGGAAATCCTTTTTTGGCTTTACTCTATCCATTTTATACGACAAATAATGGAATACATACTCATATTTTTTAGGCAGAAATATTATTTAAGTTTATCATACCCCCTGTTCCTAAAGAAATACAGTTGTTAAAAGAAATTTCCATATTTCATTATAAGTGCACTGATGAAATTGTGCCAGCAATAGAAAGTGTTATAAGCCCCGTAGCAGATGATGCTATACTCTCTCCTTAGCAGCAGTAGTTCTTAAGTGTGTGTATATATATATATATATATATTATTCTACTATACTCTCTACTCAACAGCAGTAGTCCTTAAATATATATACTATTCTCTTTAGAAATTTGTTTTCAAAAAGATCAAATTTGTTTTCAAAAAGATCCTGGCCAACTAAAAGTCTTTTCACGGAACTTCTCTACAATTTTGTATTCCCTTCAAAGACCAAATAGCCCTCAAAAAATAATGCTTTGAAACATGTCCACTACTTGAATTAAATCCTTTGATGCATGAAGGGCTTCCGTAAACGCGTACTTGCACTAAATTAACTTCGTTGTTAATTTTAAAATTAACAGTCAATTGCCTGGCAAGCAAGATAGCCATCCTAAGGCTAATAAATCTTTAGACCATATTTTGCCAAAATTTTCAACAATGCATGAAGGCGTCTCATTTGAGATAATATCCCTTCCAGAAGTGATTATCAAAAAGCCCAAATCAGACAGATATTTTGAAAGAACACTAACATGCGGACAAGCCAGATAGATCCAAGATAGACCAGATAGAAGCGGACAGACAACAGCGACAGATCACTATTCACTAGCAAGTAGACAAGTCCAAGACAGCCAAGATAGATAGACTTTCACTGCTATTTACTAGCACACGTACTATTATAGATTCTCAGACAAATTACTCCAAGACGGTCTAGAAAGACAAAGACAAATGTTTTTATCCAACATAGTCCAAGATAGTACAGACATACACAGACGACAATAGACAGACAGATATTTATCACTACTGTTTACTAGCATGCGTAAAAAGAAACCTGACAGATTTCCAGACAGACTACTGTTAAGGATAAGCCTAAACCGACAGCTTAACCTTAGTTAATTCTATATACTTAAGTTACTTTTCAAGACTTACTATGGTTCATTTCATCTATAAAAGGGACAGACTTTGAAGACAGAAGCAAGCTTTTCCTTTGAAGCCTTTCATTTGCAAAAAGAAAGAAAGCCTTTGATAGCCTTCCTTCTCCCTCTCTCAGACAGACTCTTGTAACCCTTCTCTTTTGTAATCTTGTAACCTTTCTCAGACAGATTTTACCTTGTAATCTTGTAACTCTTCAGACAGTTTTTATTTTCAAGGCTTGTATCAAAGACAGAGTTTTCAGTTTTAATCAAAGGCGGAAGTTTTTATCCAAGTAAGATTTTGTTAGTTTCTATTTCCATATTCCGTTTTAACCTTATTTTGAATATATCTATTTTGCTATTTTCTTCTTTGTCATCTATTTTATCATTGTTTATGCTTCCATATTATTGATGTGCTCTCTCCTGGGTAGTTTATGGTATCAGAGGAACTTCAAACTTAAAAGGAAAAAATCATTTCTTGAAGTGTTACATGCTATACTTGGCTAAAATCCAATCTATTTAAGCAGTTTAAGATAGACCCATCCTAATTTCTAAATTTTAACAAAGTTTAATTCTTAGGATGTGACCAGTTTTTCACTAAGTATTTTACATAAAACTGGACTAGACAACAAAAGATCTTCATTGATGATAATAACTCTATGTCATTCTAAATGATTAGAATGTCATCAACATACATTAAGAAATTTATTATTCTATATAGCTTTTACACAAATAAGGCCTTTAAATACTTGATCAAAATCAAACAATTTGATTACTTGATCAAAAATGATATTTTATGAATTAGATGCTTGCTTTAGTCCATAAATGGACTTTAAGCAACTTGCATACTAAACACTACTAGTTCTTTGCTATGAACAAGTCTAGTTACATCATATAGTTGTCTACCTCAAGATTGCTACTAAAAGAAGCTTTCTTGATATCCATTTCCATATTTCATCCAAATGAAATATAATGAATAAGAGAATCTAGATAGAGTCAAACTTGATTATTGGTGAAAAAATCTTTTCATAGTCAAATCATTTCTTTCTAAATAAATCTTTTCACCACTAGACTTGACTTTGAAGGTTTATGCCTTATAATCTATCAATCTCATGTTCTTGTAGACCTATTTGAAAACAATAGGTTTAATGCCACTAGGTGCCTCTACAAGTTCTAGACTTTAAATAGAATCCAATTTTATTCACATAATCTTGATCCAGTAATCCATATTCATATCATCTATTGCCTTTACATAGGACCGGTGATCAAATTTATATCCTTATGGAATGACTTCAAAAGCTTATTCCAAAAGTATGAATTTATTTGGTAATTGATAAGCCTCCCACTATGATATTGTACCGATGTACTAGTTACTTGCAGAATAATTTCTTGTGGTGTATCTAATACAACCATCTCATTTCTAAATGTATTTTATAGTTGTCTTATAACAAATTCTGATATTTTTCTTTCATGATCAAGATAAATCATCTTAGTTGATACGTTATAGTCTTCGCAGATGAAATGCCCAATTTCATCACCAACTACGAACTATAAATTCTGAGTTTACAAAGAATTTGTGATTTATATCTTCTATGACTTTTTACATAAATCACATACTATGCATCTCATGGACTATATGATAATGTCCCAATATTCATGTTACCATTATTTTAGATGATAATAAAACAACTTTATTAAACACAACATTAAGTCATACATAATGTCATACATAGCATCATATAATAGGATATAAGGGCACACATCCTAACAGAAGTAACTTGGACTATTTCCGTTAAGCAATCTTTTCTCTTTATAAACCTGGAAAGAAAAAAGAATAGGATGGGAAAAAGACAAGGGTACATCTGAAAATTTGATAAAGTGGAAAAACAAAACGAACACGTAGTTAGTTTAGGTCCTTGCTTATTTAAAATGCATTTATCATTTTCAAATAATGGCTTGAACCCTTGGTAATTTTTTTTTTTTTTTTTTTTTATCATGGTGAGTTTTTATAGTGATGCTGAATTAATGCACAAGCTTGGCAAGTAAATGGAACTTTCACATCATGCTCGAAAATGAGAAATGAATCCCTCTTTTTCATTACATCAAAAGAATGGTTTTACAGAACTTGGCTTTTTACAATGCCCCAAAAACTGGGCTTTTTACAAAGGCTCCACAACTGGGCCATCTTTACAATGCCCTAAGGCAAATACAAAGAGCTTTAATTTTACAAAACACAAAGGCTTCATTCTTGATGGCTTGGCCTTCTTGAAAACATCTTGGACTTTTAACAATGTCCTCCATGATGCAGAGTTCTAGCTACTTGCCACCAATTTTATCTATACACATTTATATGACATAGCCATTAGTGTATGCATGCATGCCCTTATAGGGTTGGAAACCCTTACGGTTTGGGTATGATTTAATGTGCAAGCAAAGTAGTTGCTTTTCCCTAGGGGTTGGTCACAAATGCTGTACAAGCGGGTCAAAATGAACCTAGAGTAGAGCATAACTTTTTCAATGCAAGCAAAAAGAGGTATCCTACAAACGGAAACTAGACACTTTCCCCTTGAAAGCAATCCTAACAAGGATATCCTACCCTAGTCTTGGATGTTCACTCATCTTGGCTCTTCATGATCCTCACGGGTTTCGACTTACTCTAGGCCAACTATAAAGACACGGCTTAATTGGTAAGCTCATCCTAATCTTAGAGCAGACCTTCATCATCTAATCCTTCTCTTCATAGAAGTTATGGGATAGAGCAAATCAAGGGGGGCCTTTTCAACTACTCCTATCCACCCATGGACCCAAAAGTGCCTACAAGTTGACGCCTAGTAACTATCTAAGGTATACGCATCCAACAATCGCCTTCAACGTTGAGTTCGGGTTTGACCCAATATGAATGGTGATGTTGTGCATTTTGAAATGAAAGGGGAAAGACTTTCCGAGCAAGCGCAACAAATATATGAATAAATAATGGTGTAGCAGATATTAAATCTTACTACACTAGGTTCGTACATGTGAAGGAAAACTGTAAAGCATGCTTACAAAAGCAAGAAAGCTTCACAATTATGAAAATACCTTAAAGCTAGTTTTGAAGACCATTTGAAAACATTTTTGAAAAACATATTTGCCTTTTGAAAGTAGTTTACTAAAGATATAGTAAAAACATTTTGCAAAAAGAAAGCCCTAAAGGCTAATGCCAATTTCAATATTTTTTAAAGCCAATATCCAAAGATTAAAATTTTATCAAAAGCTCTAAAGATTAAACTTTCTAAGTATCCCCAGTAGAGTCGCCAGTTTGTCAATGCCTCGTGGCAGTCAACACTCCTTGTAGCAACGCTCGCTACTATGCTCGCTCAGAGCTCAACTGATGTGAAAAAGGAAAGACCTTTGGTGTGTGACTTTAAATGAGTCAATTGTAACCTATATTTACCAAAGGTAAGTGAAATCGCTACCAATTGTTGGGTTTTTTCTAAGGTATGATTGGTCACCTAACTCTAATTAATTTTTTTATTTATTACCAATCCTAGGCTAAGGAAAATGTCATTATTACAAATCTAACATGAACGGGTAAAAAATCTTAATTCTTAAGTTCGGAAGTTTGGTTACATGTGAGAAAGGTTGTAGGCACCCCGCAACGTCTGACCAGAGATAGTCCTTTGTTTTGTTAAAATCTTAATTTTCAAATGTTGGTAGTTAAAAAAAAGCTATTGGCATTAGTTTCAAGGCTTTAAAGGAGGTGTGGTCTTGATCAATGCTTTACTAGCATATTTGAAATTGTTGCCAAATTTTCATGATGAAAATCCAGCAGCATTTCTCGTTATTTTTGTGGTGGAAATCCAACAGCATTTCTCCTCTAGTGCGTCATAGCACACAAAAAAATATTCTCGCCAAGCTTTCGCTGTGAAAATATGACAACAAAGGTGCCCTATTTTCACGGTGAAAATTTGGCAGAGTTTTGCGTTTGGTACACTATGGCGCACCGACAGGGTTTCATGCCCGTGTATATAGTGCACATCAATATGTTCATACCAAGGCAAGCTGAGGCTCTCTTGAGAATTGAACACGTTGATGTGTGTCATATACACAGGGAAACTAATGTCACTAGCTAACATGGATTGCAACAGTCACACTGCGTTGATCATACATAGAATGTAACATGAATATGCACCTACGACAGTTGCCTTGAGTGCATACCGACATTGTAAAGTCCAAAGTACCCATGATCACGAGAGGGTCACTCTCCTAACCATGGGAGTCCATCATAAAAAGTGCACAATCATCCATAAACAAACACACACACACACACACACACACACACACACACACATCATTGACAATGCATTCATACAAAGCCGAAAAATGAACCAAACACTGCCAACGTTCCAAAGGTATGGCCCAGCAAGGTATAGGAAATATAAATTAGATATTGCCATACCCAAGGAACATGACCTAAGCAAGGTACTGGAAAAGAAAGCCTAGTCTAGATACAAGTTTCTAAGAAAAAGGCTAGGAAAGATAAAGAAGCCAATTGGGGAAGCTAAGCTACCCATCTATTGAACATTGCCCTTTTTAGGCTTATGTTTTCTAGCTTGCGTTTGCCCTTTTCTTAACTTGTGTCTTGAAAGTTGCACCCCTGCTCCAAGCATAAACATGTTGTAGACACTATATTTTTCCCACCCTTAATTTACATGCCAGACCCAAAAATTCCAAAAATATTATCTTTTCTCCACAGGGTCGTGAAAGCGTCTAGATTGACGTGGCGCAATCCGTTGCAACATCAGAGCACTCAAAGTGCCATTTCAGGTCAAATGAACCAAAATGTCCCTAGTCAACCCTAGGTTGATCAAAATTCAAAATCATCACAAAACAACATTTTTCATGTTTTTACACCAAACTCGAGCTACTTGGTGATTTTTGTCAATTTTGACCAAGCTTGACTCAAGATTGACTTTTGAGTACACCAAAAACCCTAATTTTGATCCAATCATTAGAATAGGTTAGGACAAGTTCCATTGTGAAGATTATCAAATTCTCTTTCCAATGAGTATTCATGGGTCAAAATCAGAGTTAAAACGGTTGAGATATCTATAAAACCGTAAAAAGCGCATCTATTCGCTTCCCGAGACCATAACTTTTGATCCAACCGTTGGATTTTCAATTTCATTAGTGTTCTAGAAACTAGACATCCAGAGATTTCCAAGGAAACCAAGATCAACTCAATACAAATCTAGGAAGGCCTTCAAATACATGTCCAAAGTTGAAGCAAGAAAAGGCCAAAATGGCTAATGTCAGCAGGGTGGCCAGCGACCCTACAAGGTGAGCCAAAATTCGAAGGGCCACTTTTTCCATATAAATACCCCCAGACCCCTCATTTTTCAAAAAAATGTTTTGGGAAATTTCTAGGCAGATTCTCTCTCTCCTCTCTCAATAATTTCTCTCCTAAACACATCTAAACTCCTTAGATTCTCATCTTTTCTCTACAATAATCAAGGTAGTGTTCTTGCACCCAATCTTCCTCTCCTTGGTTCCACACCTTAGATTTGAGGTTTAAAGGGTGTAGATGTAGCTTTTAGCTACAATCTACACCCTTTGTTTTATCTTTGATCATAGCATGTTTATTTTCTTTCCACAAAATGCTTTATTGCTTTTCCTAGTTTGTTCTTGCTTCCTAGCATGTCTTTATAGTTTTCCTAGCATGTTTCCTTATGCCATTATTTATCACTTTGATGTTGTTGGCCTAGCCTTCTTGGGCTAGGATATGTCTACATTTATTGTTTATGCTTAGATCTGTATGATTTTAGGCTCCTCGCCATTTTTATGCTTAGAACTACTTGCCTATGTGTTTTTTGCCATATTTATGCTTAGATCTACATGTTTATGCTTAGAACTGTGTCCCTATGCTTAGATCTATGTGTTTATGTGCTTCGTGCCATGCTTCTGTGCTTGGATCTATGTTGGTTGCTATGCCATGCACTACTTTATCCCTTTTTGTCCCTTGATATCTCTCTTTCTTGTTTTTTGGCCCTTTCAGTATGGTGTAGATCTAGATCCTATGGTCTAAGCCTACATCCATACACCTAGGCCTATAT
This sequence comes from Castanopsis chinensis, assembly GCA_032878915.1. Taxonomy (NCBI): domain Eukaryota; kingdom Viridiplantae; phylum Streptophyta; class Magnoliopsida; order Fagales; family Fagaceae; genus Castanopsis; species Castanopsis chinensis. The sequence goes on from JAVQMG010000102.1 coordinate 4,136,659, forward strand.
TGAAGGGTTTGGATCATTTCCTTTACGTGTCTATGTTTGATTGCTTGCTTTTATGCTTTATCTGCATGATAGCCTCTCTAGATCTAGGCTTTGCCATGCTTTGTGCCCTTCATAGGCTTGTGCTTGTGTGGTCACATCCATCCTTCCAAGGGATTAATTAGGTGCAACCATTTATAAGATACACCTCTGTGGTGTTGGTATGCTTCAAACACACCCTTCTTCACTCTGTGTGATGTTGATATGCTTGCCTTGCTTGCTTTACCACCTATTTGGCTTTGTGTGCTTCTTTGAATCTTTGCACGCTTGCCTACATGTTCATGCATGAGTTTGTGTGTCATCCATACTCCAATCCATTGGAACTATGGACACTCGATCCAAACCAACATTTGTCCTCCTAGGACACCCTCTATTTTTTTAATAACATGTTTGTTTTCCTTTTCATGTGCTTCACATGTTTGTTTACCCCCGTTTGGCATCTTTTCCTAGCTTGTCTTTAGCATGTTTTCCCTTCCTTTTGTTTCTTTGCTTGTTTGCTGGCTTGTTTCTTTTATCTTTGCATGTACATGCACGGAGCGAGGATGTTTAAAATAAGGGTGCAACCTCCTAGGCACAAGCAAAAAGGGCAATGACAAGTAGATTGAAGGCGTAGCCCCTCCAAAGCAGTCTTATTTTTCTCTCTCTCTAAGCCTTTTCTCTAGAGCATGTATTAGGGTTCCCCCTCTCCTTGCACCCTTTTATTTTCCTGCTCCTTGCTTGGGCTGAGTTCCTTAGGTATGGCAATGTTCATTTTACATTTCCTATCCTTGATGGGTCATACCTTTGGAACGTTGGCAATGTCTGATTTCCTCTCCCACTTTGTGTGGTTGCATTGTGCATGATATGTGTGTGTACGTGTGTGTGTGTGTGTGTGCCTGCGTATGTGTGGGTGGTTATGCACTTTGTATGATGGACTTTCGTGGCTATGTAAGTGACCCTCTATAGTCATAAGAGCTCTTGACCTTGTAATGTAGGCATGTGCTCAAGGTGATTGTCGTAGGTGCATATTCATGCTTTGTTGTGTGCACGACAATCGTAGTGTAATTGTCTTGATCTATGTCACCAAGTGACGTTGGTTTCCCTGTGTATACGCATCAACATGTTTGATGCTTTTTTGAAGGGCTTTGGCTCGTCACAGTATAAGCATGTTAATATGGCCGTATACACAAACATGAAACCATGCCGATGCGTTATAGCGCACTAAACACAAAACTTTGCCGTATTTTTGCCGTGAAAAAGGAGCATCCCCATTGCTATATTCTCACGATGAAATCTTGGTGAGAATAGCTTTTAGCATGCTATGACACATCTAAGGCGAAGCGCTGTTGGATTTCCTCCACGAGAAAAAGGTGAAATGCTGCCAAATTTTCACTATGGAAATTTGGCTACAAGTCCAAACACACTTGGAAAGCATCAATCGAGGCCATGCCTATTCTAAAACCAAACCTCAAAGCCCCACACATTTAAAGCCCTAAAAGCTAATACCAAAAACTTATTTTGAATTTTCAATGTCCTTAAATTACGATTTTACAAAAACAAAAGACTGTCTATGGGCAAGCGTTGTGGGATACCTAACACCTTCCCCACACGTAACTAGACTTCTAAACTTGAGAATCAAGATTTTTGCTCATCTACATTAGATTAGGAAAAATGTCATTTTTCTTAGCCTACGATCGATAGTAAAATCAAATAGAGTCAAGTGACCAATCACACCATAGAAAAACGCAATGATTAGTGGCGACTACACTTACCCTTGGTAATTTCCATAAAATTGGCTCATATTCCAGTCACAGACCCGAGGTACAACACACCTTTATACCATCATCCTTTTGCATTGAGGTTGAGATAAAAGGTGGAAAGCAAGCGTTGCCACAATGGATGGTCGAGTAGCCACAAGGCGTCGACAAACTAGTGACTCCACTAGGGACACTTAGAGAGTTTAGCCTTTAGTGCATTTGATAAGATCCTAATCTTTGGACATTGACTTTCAAAAACATTGAAATTGGAATTAACCTACAAAGCTTTTTTTTTTTTTTTTTTTAAATTGCTTTTACTATATCCTAGTAAACTATTTTCAAAACTCAAAAATATTTTCCAAAAATGGTTTTCCAAAAATTGGTTTTGAGATATGTTTCATATGTGAGAAGCTCTACTGCTTTCCTAAAGCATGTATTACAACTTTCCCTCACATGTGCGAACCTAGGGTAGTAAGATTTAATTTTGGCACACCTTTATCTGTGCCTATATCTGTTGTGCTTAGAAAGTCTTTCCCCTTTCATTTCAAAATGCATAACATCACCCCTCATATTGTGTCAAACCTGGGCTCAGCATTGAAGGCTAATGTTGGATGCGTACACCTTAGATTTACTGGATATCGAATTGTAGGCTTTTCTTGGTCCATAGGTGGACAAGATTATGCTAAAAAGGAGGATTATGCTAAAAAGACCCCTTTGATCCACTCTATCCCACAATTTCTATGAAGGGAAGGATTAGATGATCGAGGTTCCCCCTAAGCATCGGACCAACTTACCAGTTAAGTTGTGTCTTATATAGTTGGCCTAGACTATGTCAAAACCATAAGGACTAGGAAGAGCCAAATCCAAGTGAACACCCTTGCCTAGGGTAGGATATCCTTCATATGATTGTTTTCGAAACGAGTTAAGGGGAAAATGTCCAGTTTTCATTTATAGGTTTTCCCTTTTTGCTTGCATCAAAGGGTCATGCTCTACTCTAGGTTCTATCCATCCTGTTTACCTAGCATCTGTGATTAACCCCTAGGGAAAAGCAACCTCATTGCTCACACATTAGATCATACCTAGTCCCTAAGGGTTTCGAACCCTATAAGGGCATGCATGCATACATTAATGGCTCTGTCATGTAAATGTGTACTGATAAAATTTGTGGCTAGTAGCCGAAACTCCGCGCCAAGAAGGACATTGCCAAGATTTCAAGATCTTCTCCGAAAAGGCAAAACCATTAAAAATGAAGCCTTTTCATTATAAATTTGAATTTCCTTGTATTGTAAAAGGCCCACTGTTGGAGCCATTGTCTACAGCCCACAATCTTAAGGCATTGTAAAAAGCCAAATTTTGTAAAAGCATTACTCTTAATGTAATCAATAGAAAAGGGTCCATCCCACAATTTCGAGTATGATTTGAAAGTTCTGGTTACTTGCCAAGCATGTGCATCAATTCCACATCACTATAGAAACTCACCATGATAAATACCCGATCAAGGGTCCAAGCCAATATTTTGAAAATGATAGGTGCATTTTATATGAGCAAGAGCATAAACTAACTTCGGGTTTATTTTGTGTTTCCACATTGTCAAATTTTCAAATGTACCCCATTTCTTTCCCATCCCATCCTTTTCCTTTCCAGGATCATAAAGAGAAAAGATTGCTCAAAAGAAATAGTCCAAGTTACCATGCCAGAGAGATGTCTACCAGTGATCCTTTAGCTTCTAAAGTAAGTGTTTCCGAGTTCATGCAGATGAAAGAATAAATGTCAAAAATGATGCGCATGATGCAACAGCTAGTTGTAGAAGGGAATGAGATCCAACTAGTTCCATTCCAGAGGGCTCTACACCTTATTCTAAAAATGAGAATTAGCCTCCACTAGATCCGAGTTAGGGCCAAACCACACCACCATTCACCTTACAAGGGAATAACTAAGAAGTAGATCCTCCTAAGGATAAGACCTCAAAGGGCTCTAGCGACCAAGTGTCAATCTAGACAGTCTAACCAATTTCCCCCAGGTCATTATGCCTTCCAAGTTCAAGGAACCCGAGTTCAACAAGTGTAACAGTATTGGAGATCTTTCTGCCTATCTATGCATGTTCTATAGGAAGATGGCACCCTATAAAGACAATCATCCTTTGCTTGCCAGATTTTCCATGATAGCTTGACTGGCCCTGCAAGCACATGGTATGTGAGATTGGAAAAGACCTCTAATTAGAGAAAGATGGCCAATGCCTTCTTGGAGTATTACCAGTCCAATACTGAGATAACTCTTGACTACACAGTTCTTCAGATGATAAAAAAGAAGAGTGAGGAATCTTTCCGAGAGTATGCCCAAAGGTGGCACAAGCTAGCTGCCTAAGTGCTTCCTCCTATGACGAAAGATGAAATGATTAAATGGTTCATTGATAACCTCAAGCCTCTTTACTACGAGAAGGTGATCAGTGCGCAAGTCACTCACTTTACAAGCCTAATTCCTATTAGGGAGCATATTGATGAGGGTATTAGGAGTAAGAAGATAGTTGATCTTGAGCCTTTGAATTCTATGATAGATCAACAGGTGAAGAAGGCAACTAGATGCAAAAGGAAGGAAGTCGATTTTCATATGGTTGACAAAGCACCTGAAGGACCAAGGGGTGTCATTTCTACTTATACAACCTTAAATACCGACCTTATCAGTAACAGGTTCAGCCAATCCAAGCACCTTACTGAACATTCAATTAGAGGGAAAGGCCTGATCAACACCGAAATCCTAAGGTAGAGCCATGGAAATTCTCTCTATTACCCATGCCCATGGCAGAGCTCTATGTTTATCTATTGGAGAAGAAGCTAGTGACTCCATTATTTGCGAGGCCTAGAGATGGTCTTCCTTTACCTGGTTTTGATCCATCCAAGAAAGGCGAACACCATTTTGGAGCCGAAGGGCATACCTTAGAAGAATGCACACAATTGAGGCATCGAATCCAAGATCTCATCCATAAAAAATTAGTACAATTCTACGACACAACTGGGCCGAATGTCATCACTAACCCCTTACCTCCTCATCAAGAAGGGAATGTGAATGCCATTTCTATAGCAGAGGAGAGGATCCCAGATTTCTTGTCCCTTTCATTCCCTTGGAAAGCCATGCTATGAGCCCTAGCCCAAGAAAGTCACATTGTTCTCAAGAACATAGGAGCTATAGGTTTCGACTATGAAATATGCTTATTTTGTCACAATAGGGACCGACACGCCCCATTCCATTGCAAAGAGCTCTGAGCACAAGTTCAGAGTCTAGCTGATCGTGGTATTATCTAAATCGAAAGAGAGGTCATGAGAAGGAACGATTGTAGGGTAGCCAGCCTATGCCCTCCAAGTACATAAGCAACAAGCCACAGCGCTATGACGGTAGGATCAAGGAAAGGTTAGGAAAAATACTTGCAAGAGCACTTGTGTAAGATTCCTCCAACTCCTCTGACTTCGGTCACTATTGAAGAAATTATAGAATCACCTATGGACTCAAAGGCGTGAGCTCCAGAGAAAAAACAAGCCACACCAGCCATTAAAGGCTTTACTCCTCTAGTCTTGGCACTACCTTCAATCGTAAAGCCATCTCTAGGATTTATCTAGAAGGGAACCTCTATCGTCCCCACCATTCAAGGTTTCGAAACTCTAGTTCTGCCAAAGCCTATCCAAGGAATATTTGAGGCTCCTAGCCCAAAAGCTTTAAAAGCTACTCTGCCCAGCCTAGTCATCATTAGCCCAAAGATCTTCTCCCTGGCGCCAAATTTGTAGACTCAAGAAGGTGTGTTCATTCGCATGCCAAAGCCTTTCCTTTACCAAGATTGCCATTGTGTCCTATGAAAGTATGATGTGACTTTAATCTCCACCTGAACTTGAAGGGAATAGGTTTGCTTTAATATCTCTTTAGACCTAATCGGACTCACTAAGAGTTAGGGTTATGTGCTCACATGCTTGATATCGTGTCTATGGTTATGCTTTGCTTAAATCTATGTGTTCGTGTACTTTTCACCATGTTTTATACTTAGATCCGCATTCGTACATGCTCATACGCTTGAATCCAAGTTCTACCATGTCTATGTGCTAGCTTTCACTTGTTCACACACATGTTGCCATGCTTATGCTTCGATCTATGTTTTCACATGCTTGTGTACTCAAATCTATGTTTTCACATGCTTGTGTGCTTGGATCTATGTTTTATGTGCTTTGCATTAGCTTTCCATGTGCTTGTATGCTCTACGCCATGTTTTGTGCATAGACCTTGGCTATGTTTGTCATGCCATGTACTATTGTAGCTCTTTTATTGCTTTATCTTACGTTCTTGTGTTTTTGCCTATTGGTTCGGACTCGATCTAGACCCTGTAGTCTTTGTCATTGTCCATACACCTTGGCTCACATCAAAGGGTTTGGATCACCTTATTTTGCATGTCTATTGTTGTTTGTTTCTATGCTTTATGCCTGTGTTAGCCTCTCTTGTTCTAGGCTTTGCTATGTTTGAAGCCCTTCGCGGGCTTGATCTTGTTTGCTTACATCTGATGCCCACAAGGCCTTGTTCGAGTGTAACCACTTGGGATGCATCTTCGGAGGCCGGGTCGCTCCATGCTAACCTTTTCCCTTTTTCACTCCATGCGATGATATGCTTACCATGTTTGCTTGTGCCACCCGTTGGCTTTGTATGCACTTTACACGCTTGCTTACATGTCCATGCATGAGTCTTGCTTGCTAGTATGTTGTCCACGCTTCAACATAATGAAGCTATGGACATCTGATCCAAACCTACATTTTTCCCTCGCAAATACCATCTTTTGTTTGCTTTTTTGCTCGTTTGTTTACTATCTCTTTTGCTTGTTTGCTCGCATCCTTGTTTCTTTGTTTGTAGTGCCTATCATGTTTACCTGTTTTTTGCCTATTTCATATGCTCTTTGCATCATTTCCTTCCATTGCTTGTCTGCTGGTTTCTTTTCTTTGCCTTTGCATGTATGCACATGAAGCAAGGATGCACGGAGCTAGGGCACAGTCTCCCAGGCGCAAGCATGTTGTTTTGAGCCAGATGACTACAGTCAGTAGGTTTAGGGTTTAGCTATTCCCTTTGGTTTTGTACTCTTTTAAACCCCTTCCTTCCCCCTCCCTTTCTCTCTTAAATGCTTTGTACTAGGTATATCATGCTTTGTACCATTTGTTCTCATCTCTAGAGTATGGCGACCCCTGTTTATTTCCTGCACTTAAATTTATTTTCCTATTCTGTGTGCTTGCATTATGCATGATGTATGTATATATATACTTGCTCGCTCACTTCCGGTGTGATTGTCACAGTCCGTGTCACCTAAGGCAAGGTGATGCCTAATTTCCGCTGCAAAAGTAAGGTGACATGTTGCTGGATTTTCAACGTAGAAATTTGTCACTTTGATTAAAAGCCTTAGGAAAGTGTAGATTGGGACCACACCCATTCAAAAGCCAAACCTTAAAGCCCGCATGCATATGTATATATATACTTGCTCGCTCCCTTCCGGTGTGATTGTCACAGTCCGTGTCACCTAAGGCAAGGTGATGCCTAATTTCCGTTGCAAAAGTAAGGTGACATGTTGCTGGATTTTCAACGTGGAAATTTGTCACTTTGCTCAAAAGCCTTAGGAAAGTGTAGATTGGGACCACACCCATTCAAAAGCCAAACCTCAAAGCCCACATGCATGCAAAGCCCTGAAAGCCGACGCCAAAATCATGTTTTTACTACCAATTTCTGAAAATTAAGGTTTTATAAAAATAAAAGACTGTCCTTGGACAGGCATCATAGGGTGCCTAACACCTTCTCCACATGTAACCAAACTTCCAGACCTAAGAATCAAGATTTTTTGCCATCCACATTAGATTAGGAAAAATTCCTTTTTTCTTAACCTAGGATCAATAATAAAATCAACTGGAAACAAGTGACCAATCACACCTTAGAAAAACCCAATGATTGGTGGCGACGCCACTTACCTTTGGTAATCCCTTAAAACTTGGCCCAGATTCTTTCCCTAAAACCAAAGGTAGACCTACATTCCTCCACTGAGAGAGAGAGCACCCAAAGCTCCACACAAACAACACCATACATATCAAGAGGGGCCCTTCACCGGGGCCCTGCACACGCGGAAGCTATCACAATGATGGGTGGTCGAATGAAGGCCCGCAATGAAGGCGGTTTTTTCCTCCCCATTCTGACCTATGCCGAGCATCAAAAGCTCTTAAGGTGGGTCCTTAGGCACTTTAAAGACTAGTATAACCTAGTGATAGGTCCTCTTAGTTGAGAAGAACTCCCAACTCAATAAAGCCCAAAACAAATGCCGCGCATGTGACTCAACCATAGCATAGGTAACCTTACGCCTAGCCAATAACCGCCTATCATAGGGGTGGTTGAGTACCTCGTCCCAGGTTTTATAATCCAACGCAGTGCTGACAATGGAAGACTGTGTCAAAACAATTCAAATGATCGTGCAAAGGGACCAAGCATATGCCCTAGGATATATCTTTGAAGAAAGCCAGAATATTGTGGATGTAGGGACGTGATATACTCATATGCCCACCATGTCAAAATCTACCTGCAACCCTCTAATCTCCTAAAGCCATATCGTCAAGCCTACCTCAAGAAAGCAATGAAGAATCCATAAGAAAGGGACCCCCCAATCATAGGCCCCTATATCTAACACTACTTTCATGGCTCCTAACAACCTGTAAGTCAACACCGACTGGTTGTTTCCAAACAGGTAACTACAGATGATGTAGAAGAAGAACCACCTAAGAGTAATGTCATCCAACTCTGCCTCCCAGGGTATGCTCACCCTTAGCCACTTCATGTGGATATGAGGATCATCAGTAAGTCCAAAGTACTGTCTCTTTACTAAGGTAAGGGGATCGCAAATGCCCAAGAGCTCGCTCGCAATATCAAAATGTACAAACTCTTTTAGGACTAGATACCCACCAAATCTAATGCCCAGAATGGCCGTCCAATCAAAGGGAAGGACTGCATACTCCCCACAACTTAGATGAAAGGTGCCAGTCTTTGTGTGGAATCGTTGCACCAAAGTCTCTGGTATAACATGCCTCATGGAAGAATGAGGAATCTAAAGGAACTCCTTAAAGCCCTACACAATCAAAAAGCCACAATAGTGAGCATCTGTCCTGGGGTCGAACAAACAGAGAAAGAATGAAGACCAAGCTCCATAACCACGAATCTTGTCAGCAGCCTGCACTCGAAATCAAAAAAGCTACCAATTAGCATGCAAATCTACATGTTTAGATTTGACAATTGAAAGACAAAAGGGAGCATACCCAAGCCTTCCAAATCTAACTGAAAGGATGCCTCTTCAGACCATGCTGAAGTTGAGTATCATCTATACTATCATCGACCTCTCCAGGATAAGCCTCGGCCCCGAACAAACAAGGCAAAAATCGTGGTCTACAAGTATAGCACCTTGGAGCGCCTAGACCTAGCTTGGCCTCGACATCAACCACCAAGTTAGCATCTACATCAAATAGGAGCTCATCATCTAGCTCATCACCCCCTAGGCCTCCTCCCTCCTCAATCCGAGGGAGCTGTGAAAAACCACCTCCCGAACTAGTGCAGGGCTAAGACGAAGCACTGGCCATCTCCACTGAACATCGACTCCTAGTATGATGTGCTATACATATGCCCCCAGGGGTGCAGAGTCATCACTACCTCAATCAAAGCACATCTGAAGGGTCTACACTACCAGAACACTGGTTGAAATAGTGTTGTCATCGCTACTAGACGAACCAGCTCGAGATGGAGCAATGGTAGGAGCCTTCTCGCAAGCACTGCCGAATTTTGTCCATTGAGACAAAACCTGTGGAAGCAAATCCAAGACTGATTAGTAAGCCTAAAAATACTTGGCAATGCAAGTAAATAGGTAAGTATGACTAGCCCTATTGCCTGACACATATCATGCATGTTCATACCAAAATGTCATGTTTTCTCAAAAATATCAAAATTTTCAAAATAACTTTCTTGGGATTCAATTCGACCATGATCATTTAATCCTATCTCTTTTGCCTCAAAAATATCTAGAATTTTCAAAATGCCTCTCTTAGGATTCAAATTAGCCTAGGACCTTTTAATCCCATCTCTTTTACCTCAAAAATATCAAAAGTTTTCAAAATACGTCTCTTGCGATTCAAATTTGGCCACGATTGTTTAATCCTTTCTCTTTTGCCTTAAAAATTTTAAAAATGCCTCTCTTAGGATTCAAATTTGACCGCGACCATTTAATCCTATCTCTTTTACCTCAAAATTTTCAAAAAATTTTGAAATGCCTCTCTTAGGATTCAAATTCGGACACAACCATTTAATCCTATCCCTTTTGCCTCAAAAATATAAAAAATTTCAAAATACCTCTCTTAGAATTTAAATTTGGCCACGACCATTTAATCCTATCTCTGTTTTCTCAAAAATATCTAAATTTTTCAAAATTCCTCTTTTGGGATTCAAATTCAGCCGTTACTATTTAATCCAATCTCTCTTTTCTCAAAAATATCAAAATTTTCTAGAATGCCTCTTTTGGGATTTAAATTCGAGTGCAAACATTTAATCCTATCTTTGTTTTCTCAAAAATATCAAAATTTTTCAAAATACCTCTCTTAGGATTCAAATTCAGCCACGACCATTTAATCCTATCTCTATTTTCTCAAAAATATCAAAATGTTTCAACAAAATACCTCTCTTAGGATTCAAATTCTGCCACGACCATTTGATCCTATCTCTTTTGCCGCAAAAATATCAAAATTATTCAAAATGGCTTTCTTTAAGATTCAGATTCAAACACAACTATTTAGTCTCACCAGGATTCAAATTTGACCATCATTGTTTAATCCTAATAGCCTCTCTTCGAGATTCAAATTCGGCCTTGACTGTTTAATCCTAACAGCCTCTCTTTGAGATTCAGATTCGGCCACAACCGTTTAGTCACACCGAGATTCAGATTCGGTCCCGACCGCTTAATCCTAATAGCCTCTCTCTGAGATTTAGATTTGGCCATGACCATTTAATCTCACCGAGATTCAAATTCGGCCTCAATGGTTTAATCCTAGCAGCCTCTCTTCAATATTCAGATTCGGCCATAACCGTTTAGTCTCACCAGGATTCAAATTTGGCCGTGACTGTTTAATCCTAACAGCCTCTCATCAAGATTCAGATTCGGCCACGATTGTTTAGCCTCACCAAGATTCAGATTCGGCCATGACCGTTTAGTCTCACCAAGATTTAGATTCGGCCACGACCATTTACTCTCATTGGGGTTTAGATTCAACCGTGACCGTTTAATCCTAATAGCCTTTCTTCGAGATTCAAATTTGGCCACAACCGTTTATTCTCATCAGGATTCAAATTTGGCCGTGACCATTTAGTCCTAACAGCCTCTCTTCGAGATTCAAATTCAACCATGACCATTTAGTCTCACCAAGATTCAGATTCTGCCACGACCGTTTAATCCTGTTTGACTTTCTTCGAGATTCAAATTCAGCCACGATCATTTAGTCTCATTGGGATTCAGATTCGGCCATAATCGTTTAATCTGACCACGATTCAAATTCAACCACAACCATTTAATCCTAACAACATCTCTTCGAGATTCTGATTTGGCCACAACCGTTTAGTCTCACTGGGATTCAGATTTGACCACGACCATTTAATCTCACCAGGATTCAAATTTGGCCATAACCATTTAATCCTAACAGCCTCTCTTCATGATTCTTATTTGGCCACGATCGTTTAGTCTCACCAGGATTCAAATTCGGCCACGACCATTTAGTCTCACCAAGATTCAAATTCAACCACTACCATTTAATACTATGTTTTCCAAAACTACCCTTACTCAAAATAGCATAAATTTCCATCTTTATCATGCATAGTCTCTCATATTTACCTAGCTTTTCTTTTAGTTTTGTTAGTGTTTCATAGCATCCAACATATGCAAGCTCGCTTATGCTACTTAAACATGTGAAGAGATAGGTTTTCCAACATCATCATGGTATAGCTAATAAAAACCAAAAAATAAACATATATGAAGAAAAAAAAATTTAAAAGTACTACCATGCTTTTTAACTTGCTTTGCTACTAACATACTTGTAGAAAATAAGAAAAGAAAGAGAAAATAGACACTGACCTCAAATGCAAAACTGAAGTTGAAAGCTGGACCCGCTAGACCACGACTTGCTCCAAAGAACTTTTTAAAAGTGAGAATTCAAAGAAATGAAGTTGGAATGATCAAAATAAGGCTTTAGGGCCCATTTATGGCCTTGTATGGCCTGGGCAGCCTGATGCACCTTGTAGGGCCGCTAGGTCTACCCGGCACACCTACAAGGGTTGCCGGTTAGCATTGACCCAGTTGACCTTTGACCAAAAAAAAAACAAGAGTTTCTTGTCCAATTTCGAGGACTAAGTTAGAGAATTTTGGCCGAATCAATTGCAGCAGCTTAACCTTGTCAGGTAAAACCAATTTCGATCCATGAATAGCACAATTTCAGCACACAATTTTGGGGCAACAAAATGAGGAATCACGTTCTTCATCAAGCACCTTTCATTGCACTTGAGATGTCTGATAAAGAAGGGGCAACTATAGACACTATATTTTTTTCTGCCCTTGATTTGCATGCCAGACCCCAAAAATTCTAAAAATATTATATTTTCTCCACGGGGTCGCGGAAGCATCTAGATTGACATGGTGCAACCTAATCGAGCATCAAAGCACTCGAAGTGCCATTTTAGGTCAAATTGACCAAAATGCCCCTGGTCAACCTTAGGTTGATTGAAAGTCAAAATTGGTCAAAATCATCCCAAAGCAACATTTTTCATGTTTCTACACCAAACCTAAGCTATTTGGTGATTTTCGTCAATTTTGACCAAGTTTAACCCAAGGTTGACTCCCAAGGGCACTAAAACCCCTAATTTTGATCTGATTATCAAAATAGTTTGGGACCAACTCCATCGCAAAGATTACCAAATTCTCTTTCCAACGACTATTCATGGGTCGAAATCGGAGTAAAACGATTGAGATATCCAGAAAATTGTAAAAAGCACATTATCACACTTCCCAATACCATAACTTTTATTCTAACCATCAGATTTTCAATTTCTTTAGTGTTCTAAAAACTACACCTCTAGAGCTTTCAAGGGACACCAAGATTAGCTTAATCCGAGCCAAGGAAGGCCTCCAAATACACGTCTAAAACTGAACTAAGAAAAGGTCAAAACTGCTGATGTTAGTGGGGTGGTTAGCGGCCCTACAAGGTGTGCCAGAAGCCGAAGGGTCATTTTTTCCATATAAATACCCCCAAACCCCTCATTTTGCAAAAAAAAAAAAAAATTTGGGTAGTTTCTAAGCAAACTCTCTCTCTCTCTCTCTCTCTCTTTCTCTCTCTGTCTCTCTCTCTCTCTTATACATATCCAAACTCCTTAGATTCTCATCTTTTCTCTACAATCATCAAGGTAGTGTTCTTGTGCCCAATCCTCCTCTCCTTGGTTCCACACCTTGGATTTGAGGTTTAAAGGGTGTAGATGTAGCTTTTAGCTACAATCTACACCCTTTGCTTTATATTTGTTCATAGCATGTCTATTTGCTTTTGATAAAATGCTTTAGTGCTTTTCCTTGAATGTTCTTGCTTCCTAGCATGTCTTTATAGTTTTTCTAGCATGTTTCCTTGCTTATGCCATGAGTTATCGCTTTGATGTTGTTGGCCTAGCCTTCTTGGGCTAGGATATGTCTACATTTAATGTTTGTGCTTAGATCCACATGATTTTAGGCTCCTCGCCATGTTTATGCTTAAATCTACGTGCCTATGCGTTCTTTGCCATATTTATGCCTAGATCTACATGTTTGTGCCTAGATATGTGTCCCTATGCTTAGATCTATGTGTTTATGTGCTCCGTGTCATGCTTGTGTGTTTGGATCTATGTTAATTGCTATGTCATGCACTACTCTAGCCTTTTTTGTCCCTTGATATCTCTCTTTCTTGTGTTTTAGTCCTTTCAGTAGGGTGTAGATCTAAAACCTGTGGCCTAGGCCTATATTAAAGGGTTTGGATAGTTTCCTTTGCATGTCTATGTTTGCTTGCTTACTTCTATACTTTATCTCCCTGATAGCCTCTCTAGATATAGGCTTTGCCATGCTTTGTGCCCTCTATGGGCTTGTGCTTGTGTGGTTGTATCCATGCCTCCTAGGGATTAATTCAGTGTAACCACTTGTGAGATACACCTCTCTGGTTTGGTGTGATTGATAAATTCCTTTCTCCACGTCGAACAGTGTTGATATGCTTGCCTTGCTTGCATTGCGCCACCCATTTGGCTGTCTTGCTTCTTTGCATCTTTACATGCTTGTCTACATGTTTATGCATGAGTCTGTGTGTCGTCCATACTCCAATCCAATGAAACTATGGACCTAAATCCAAACCTACATTTGTCCTCCTAGGATACCCACTTTTTTTTATAACATGTTTGTTTGCCTCCGTTTGGCATCTTTTCGTAGCTTGTCTTTAGCGTGCTTTCCCTTCCATTTGTTTCTTTGCCTGACTGCTGGCTTGTTTGTTTTGTCTTTGCATGTACATGCATGGAGCAAAGATGTTTGGAGCAAGGGTGCGAACTCCTAGGCATAAGCAAAAAGGGCAAGAATGTAAGCCCACAAAAGGCAATGAGCAGTAGATTAAGAGCCTAGCCCCTCCAAAGCAGTCTTCTATTTTTCTCTCCCTCTCTAAGCCTCTTCTCTAGAGCATGTATTAGGGTTCCCCCTCTCCTAATACCCTTTTATTTTCCTACTCCTTTCTTAGGCCGCGTTCCTTGGGTATGGCAATGTCTATTTTACATTTCTTGTACCTTGCTAGGCCATACCTTTGGAATGTTGGCAATGTATAATTTACAGTGCTGCTCTGTGTAGTTGCAATGTGCATGAGGTGTGTGTGTGTGTCTATATATATATATATATATATATGCCTGTGTGTATATGGGTGATTGTGCACTTTGTATGATAGACTCTTATGGCTACGTAAGTGACTCTTTCTAGTCATGAGAGCTCTTGACCTTGTAGTGTGGGTATGTGCTCAAGGCGATTGTCATAGGTGCATATTCATGCTATATTGTGTGCACAATCATCGTGGTTTGATTGTCTTGATCCATTGCACCAAGTGATGTTGGTTTCCTTGTGTATGCAACACGCATCCGCATGTTTGATGCTTTGAAGGGTTTCAGCACGTCACAGTACGAGCATATCAATACGCGCCATATACATAAATGCGAAACCCTATCGGTGCGCCATAGTGCATCAAACGTGAAACTATGCCAAATTTTCGCTGTTAAAATGGGGCATCCCCATTGCCATATTTTCACGTCGAAAGCTCGGTGAGAATAGCATTTGGTGTGTTATGACACATCTGAGGTGAAGCGCTACTGGATTTCCACCATGAAAATAAGGTGAACTGTTGCCGGATTTTTAGCATGGAAATTTGGCAACAATTCCAAACACATTTGGAAAGCATTGATTGAAGCCAGGCCCATTCCAAAACCAAACCTCAAAACCCAACACATTTAAAGCCTCATAAGCTAAAGCCAATAACTTATTTTCAATTTCCAATGTCCTTAAATTATAATTTTACCAGAATAAATGACTATCTATGGACAGGCATTGTGGGGTGCCTAACACCTTCCCTACACGTAACTAGACTTCCGAACTCAAGAATCAAGAATTTTTGCCCATCCACATTAGATTAGGGAAAATGCCCTTTTTCTTAACATAGGATCAGTAATAAAATCAAATAGAATCAGGTGACCAATCACACCTTAGAAAAACCCAATAATTGGTGACGACCTCACTTACTCTTAGTAATCTCCATAAATCGATTCATATTCCAGTCACACACCTAAGGTATGACACACCTGCATACCATTATCCTCTCGCACCGAGGCCGAGACAAAAGGTGGAAAGGCGTGTGAGCATCGCCACGATGGGTGGTTAAGTAGCCGTGAGGCATCGACACATGCAACAACAAAAGAAAGACAAAGCCAATAGACATGCCAAAGAAAAGACAAACAAAGTAAAGAAAGCACACAGAAGGGCAAACAAACGAAAACACATAAAGGAGTAGTCAAGAATGTTATCAAACAAGCGTGTTATCAAAAAAAAACAAGCAACAAAAGGGTGTCCTAGAAGGACAGACGTGGGTTTGGATTGAGGTCCATAGTTCCATTATATTGGAATAAGAATGACACATATGCCATCAAGCAAAGTTCCTAGAATGGACTAGGGATCTTGCGTACAAAAGACGGGTATGAACTCGCATAAGATTATGTGTGGGAACTAAGCTTGATGACATAAACAAGCACATAAAGACACATGCATGAACATATAGGCAAAGATGCAACAATGCAAACAAAGCAAAAAAGGCCAAACAAGATGACACAAAGCAAGCAAAGCGAGCACAAAGGAAGCAAAGTATGTTATCACACAAAAAGGAAGGGTGAACATGTTATAAGGCACACAAAGGGGCTAACAAGAGAAACCCTAACATGCAAAGCTAAGCAAAGGAGAGGCAAGCGGCAAGCAAGCCAAACATCACAAAGATGTACTCTCAAACATGGTTGCATCCAAACAACCCACCAAAGGGGATGGATGCAACCAAACAAAAGCTAGTGGCCCCAAAGACAATTAAGCTCAAATCCACCTAGGGAAAACAAACAAGAACATGGCAAAAAGCCTAGATCTAAGCAAACAAGCATGGATCTAAAGCGAAAAGCATAGAAAAGGGCAAACAAAGCATAGACATGCATAAAGGCAATAATCCAAACCCTTTTTTGTAGGCCTAGGTTTATGGATATAAGCCTAGACCACAAGATCTAAATTCACATCATACCCAATAGCCAAAGAACAAGAAAAAGGTGTAGGCAAGAGATATAAAGACACAGCCAAACACCAGGCATAACATCTAAACATGTAAATCTAAACATAAACATGGCAAAAAAACACAGAGAAATGGATCTAAGCACAAACAAGAAATTTAGGCATATCATAGCCCAAAAGGCTATACCAACAACATCAAATCAATAAAACATGTTATAAAAAAAGTAGATATGCTAAAAAAGCCATAAAACATGCTAGGAAGCGAGATAAAGCAAGATAGATACTGGAAAAATAAATGGGTGTAGATAGTAGCTAAAAACCAACTTCTACACCCCTAAACCTCAAATCCAAGGTTCTAAAACCAAGGAAAGGAAGATGAAATCAAGAACACTACCTCTTGATTGTTGGAGAAAAGCAAGGAATCAAAGGTTATTGTGTGTATTTTTGGAGAGAATTGGAGAGAAAGAGAAAGAGAGAATCTACTTAGAACAGCTCCAAGAAATGCCCAAAATTTGTATTTTTTTTATTTTTTATTTTTAGCTCTGGGGGTCGAGGAGTTTGATATTGAAAATCTAACTCTTCAGCTGCCAACACACCCTTTAAGGCCACCGGCCAACTCTGGTGGACCTTTAGGGTGCATCAGGGCTGATGCTAATGTCAACAACCCTGTCCTTTTCCCTAGTTTAAATTTGAACACATATTTGAATGCCTTCCTAGACTCTAATTAAGCTAATCTTGGTGTCCCTAAAAAGCTACAAATGTCTAGTTTCCAAAACACTAAAGAAAATGAAATTACAATGGTTGAATCAAAAGTTATGGCCTCAGGAAGCAAGACGACGCACTCGACACAATTTTTAAGATATCTTAACCGTTTTAACTCTAATATTGACCCATGAATAGTTTTTGGAAAGGAAAGTCAATAATCTTCACAATGGCATTGGTCTCAACTAGTTATGACGGTTAGAATAAAATTAGGGTTTTTGGGCCTTTAGGAGTCAATTTTGAGTCAAGTTTGGTCAAATGTAACAAAAATCACTGAATTGCTTGGGTTTGATGTAAAAACATGAAAAATGTGGTTTTGGAGTGATTTTGACCAACTTTGAATTATGGACAATGCAAGGTTGACCAGGGTCATTTTGACCTAAAATTGCACTTTGAGTGCTCCAATACTTGAATGGGTTATGCCATGTTCATCTAGATGTTTCCACAGTGCCATAGTGAAAAATTAATGTTTTTGGATTTTTTTAGGGTTCGGCACACAAATCGAGAGCAGAAAAAATACGGTATCTACAAACACAGAACAATTTAGAAGCTCTTATGTGATCATTGGTTTAGGATAAGAAAGGTCAGCCAAAAAACTAATTGTTAATATTCCACTGCAAAGTCTCTATTTCATGCAACTACATTCATTCTAATGTTTGGGGTCTAATTTTATTTTCTTCTCATATCAGTGCTCAGTAATTTGTTACTTTCTTTGATGACTACTCTAGATATTTATGGATTTATTTTATGAAGCATAAGTCTAATGTGTTTGGCATAGTTAAAAAGTGGAAAGCACATGTTGAAAATCAAACTAGCAGAAAATATCTTAGAACAAATTATAGCCTAGAGTATAGAGACAAAAAAATTCATAAGATTTTTCAAATTAGAAGGTAGTACTCATTTATTCACAGTTATAGGAATTCTACAGTAGAATGAGGTTGCAGAGAGAATGAACAAAACTTTAGCTGAAAGAACCAAAAGTATTAGATTGAATGTAGGATTACCTTAGGTGTTATGGGTAGAGACGTTTAACAAAATAAGCTTCATTATTAATTGATCTCCATCATTAGCCATTGATTTCAAGATTCCAAAAGAAGTTTAGTCAAATAGACTAGTTGATTATTTGAGATTGAAAATCTTTGGTTGTCTAGCTTGTGTGCATGTGCACGGTGGAGAATGTTCTAAATTAGATTCAAAGTCAAGAAAATACATATTATTTGATTTTGAAAAATGTGTTAAAGGCCATAGGCTTTGAGATCCAATCTCAAAGAAAATGGTGAGTAGCAAAGATGTCATATTTGATGAAGCCTTTATGCTGAAACAAAATGAAGCAAGGACATATGATGATAGTTCACAGGAGAAATTAACTGGTGAGGTGGAATTTGAAGAAAATAGTTCACCTAATGATAAGGACGATGTTGATATTAATCCAAAGTAGTAATAAGAAGAGCCTTATTCAATTGCTAGAGGTAGAGAGAAACGGGTTCATAAAGCACCACAAAAGATATGGCTTTGAATATATGGTTAGCTTGTTCTTATAACGAGCAATGGAGATCCATCATCTTATAGGAATGCTCCAAATAGGAAAGACAATGATAAATCACTTGTAGCAATGTAGAAGAGATGAAGTCTATACACAAGAACAAGATTTAGGAAACAGTGAAATTGCTAGGGAAAGAAGGCTATTGGTTGCAAGTGGGTGTATCGCAAGAAAGAAGCATCGTTAGAGAAATAAAGGTGAAAAATTCAAGGCACAATTAGTGGATAAGAGTTACACACACACACACACACACACACACACACACACACACACACACACACATATATATATATAGAGAGAGAGAGAGAGAGAGAGAGAGAGAAAGATAGAATTGATTATGCCTCTGATATATTTTCGATGCTAGTTCCAACCAACAAGTTTAAGCATTGCTTGGACTTGGTTAGTTTTTGCAGTTTGTGATAGCCTTTATGGGCTCAAGTGAAGGTGATAGAGGAGTTTGCTTGTGAAGCTTGATTAATTCTAGCCAATGTGGAGAGTTGTTGATGTGGACCCATAAAGTGTGGCTTGAAATTGTCATAAGCCTTAAGTTGGTTAAGCCTAACCACATTAGTGGCCAAATACAAGTGGGAAAAGGTTTTTCATAGTCGACTTTCAAGCTACTCATGTATGTGAGCTTTGTTAGGTGTAATAAAAGAGAAATATTCAGAATAACCTAGCAATGCAGCCTTTATACATGAGATAGGTGTAGACACATAAAAGTAAAGAATATAGTTTTTTTTTTTTTTGGGTCTTGTGTGAGAGAGTGCTAAGGTGTAATTAGGATTTAGATTTCTTAAGAGTGTTCTTGTACACTATTGTATGTGAGCTTTGGAGTGGTTACTTGTTTAGTAACTTCCTCAATGTGTACGAAAGTTAGAATGTTTAGACTTAACTTCCACAACTGCTATAGAAGTTAGAAGGTTCAATTTTATCTTCTACAACTGCCATTAGAAATTAAGAACTTAGTGGGAAGTTATAGCGATGAATAAGGATTTTACTCATACTTCAAAATAGTAGAACGTGGTCCGAATTATAAGCTTTTGTACATAAATCCATTCTGAAAATTTTCTAAGTGTTGAGGGGTCATCTAGGTGCTTCCCTAATGGACAACGTTCATTCCCATGGATGACCTCCTATCGGCGTGGACAACCTTCTTATGTTGTGTTAACCTTTTTTGGTCTTGGACAACACTATAGACGATCTAGAGATAGTTTGATTTTTAGTTCACCATCAGTTGCCCCCTTTGTCCAAAGGTCGTCCAGAACATTGTAGTATAATTATTGGTTTTTGACACACACCAACATTTTAGGATGTTGTGCCATGTGTCGTCCTTGTTAGGATATGTGCCCTTAAATCCTATTGTATGATGCTATGTATGATATTTTATCTGACTTAATATTGTCTGTAATTTATGTGATTTAGTCACAGAAAATATAAGTCACAAGTTCTTTGTAAACTCAAAATTTTAGTTCATAGTTGGTGATGAAATTGGGCATTTCATCTATGAAGACTATAACGTATCAACTAAAATGATTTGTCTTGATTATAGAATTGGAGATTTCTAGTTGGTATATTGATACGTTTTAAAAATTAAAATATATTGAACTAGACCGCTATGAGATTTATTATTCTCCTTATGACTATTAAATGAATAATAAATTTACGACTTCTATTTACATGAACTCTTAATCCTGAGAGAATAATGGACTTGATTATGAAGTGTAGGTTGCTTTGATATATCAGGGGTGAGGTCTAAAGTCACGATCAAAACTTTAGTATGTTGGGAAACCACATTTTGTGTTGATAGAACATATATTCTCAAGATGGAATTCATAGTCTCTTAACAAAGATATAAAATATTCCCTTGAGATAAGTTTAATGGGTTTTGGTTATCCAGAGTGTTAGGCCTAACTACTTTAGTAAGGAGTTACTAAAGTATATATTTATGGAATTAGATTTCTTAAATATATGATGAATAACTTAAAGGATTACACCAGGTACTTACGGAATTAAGATGTAATTTTCAAAATGGCAGTCTATATTCATAACTTTGTATTACTACGAATATTTTATGAAGGGGTTGCATGTACAATAAAGTCTAAGGATATAATTTATAAACAAGGCCTAGAATGCAACTATACTTATATAGTAGTATTAAATATAGTTAATGGTAACTTTGGACTTATCAAGAGTCGACAGAAAAGCCCAAGACCCATTGGAGCTAGTGTCTTATTGGTCCCTTTTGGTCCCATTCCAAGCCACACACTTAAGACCAATTCAAAAGGCCTAAAAGGCCATCTCAATTAGATAATTAGTTTGATACAAAGGAAGAAACATATAGAATTTTTATTAAGTAACAACACTCTTATGAAATGGTGTAAGTGTGAGTGTAAGCCACTCTCTCTAATTCTCCCTTGGAAAACTGATTGAGAAACCACACTTCTTGGGTGCTAATGAAATTGGAGTAAAGATTAAAAATATTTCCAGGTGCTTCTGATCTTTTTTTTGAAATTCACCACACCAAGGTACACTCTCTTATTCTTAAATTTTGAAACTTACATAATGCATGTTATCAATTGCGAATGAAGTAGATCCGTTAATTTTCTACTGCGTATGTTTTCTATCTGATACAAACATGTATTTCCCTACAATCCTTACTCTGGTTGAATTTTATTGTTCCAAATTGTGCCATGTGTCATAATCTCGTTGATTGACTTATCATGTCGGTTCATCTTTTCGAGGAAAATGCCACATGTCAGCTTCTGCTTGGTCCACGTCGCTTCGTTGACCCCCCTCTGAGCCCTATAAATATGTGTATTCTCTCTCTTACCCTTCACTTTTCTGATAATTTCCTTTCTACCCTCTTGTCCAAGAGCCTCGTCTAATCCTTGTCTTCTAGTCTCGTCAGGTACTTCCTTCCCTTCATCCTTAGGTTTCCATTTTGTTCATTCTTCCAATTATGTTTGTGTTTAGTGGTAGTACTGAGAGAGAGATAGACAAGTACCAAGATGTGTCTCCTAGAAGTGGTGGTAGTAGTTATAAGAGTAGTAGTGAAGGTAATACAAGTAAAAGTGATAGTAGTTCTCTAGACAAGCATTTTGTTTAGGGTCCCTAGTTTTCCCTTAAAGGAATTTCAGGAGATGCAGCGTAGGATGGCTTATGGGGCTGAGGCTAGCTCATCTAGAAGGTCACATAGTCTTCCTTAAGATGAAAAGGAAGAAGAAAATATAATCTATAGTTGTGCCCCTGAGGTGTCGTCTACTCTAGATGCGAGTAAGTATAAAACTCTAATAGGTAGATATCAAATTCCTATTGAATTTAGGCCTTGTCTACCTAAAAAAGGGAAATGGTGTTATTCTCCTTCTTTAGGTTTTGGTGTATATACCTCTTACCTCTTTACAGGCCTTAGGTTTCCTTTAAATTCTTTTTGTAGAAGTCTCTTCCACAAGTTGGGTATTGGACCAAACCAACTCAATCCTAATGGATAGAGAATGATAGTAGCCATGCAAGTGTTATGGCGGGAGGCGCTTGAGGGGAACCATCCAATCATAGTGGATGAGTTCCTTTTTTTGTTGCCCTTAGAGATTAAACAGTCTGCTAGTTTTTACCAGTTCTCATCTAGGGGCCCCCAATTTAGTTTAATTAAGGGTCATAGTTCTTTTGACAAGCTTTGGAAGAAAAAATTCTTTTTTATTTCTATAAATTGGGTTAGAGAGCCCATTGATGTAAAGAGTGCCCCTTTCCCTCCTACATATAGTGTAGACAACCCATCTACATGGACGACCTATGCCTTAGCCTCTTCCACCCCGTTTAGATCACCATGACTTGGAGTGAATTCCGCAATGAAATCTGCTAGAGCTTGAGCCTTTATTGCATTCCTAGGCTGATACATGATATCAAACTCACTTAGCTCTATATCTCATTGTATCAATCGTCTTGCAGCTTCCAACTTGTTCATCGCTTTCTTAAGCAGATGATCTATCATGAAATTGATGACATGTGCCTAGAAGTAATGCCTTAGCTTCTTGGAAGTCGTTATTAATGTAAAAGCCAACTTTTCAATCATTGGATATCGTCCTTTTGCCCCCCTTAGCACCCGGCTTGTATAATACACAAGCATCTGTATTTTCCCTTCTTCCTTGATTAATGCTAAACTTACTACATATGGAGACACTGCTAAGTAGAAGTACAACTCTTCACCAGGTAGAAATGGGCTTAGTAGGAGAGTCATGGTAAGATAAAGCTTAAGCTCTTGGAAGGCCTTTTGGCACTCGTCTGTCCATTCACACACTTTCTTAAGAACTTTGGAAAATGGTAAAAATTCGTTAGTAGCTTTTGAAACAAACCTATTTAGGGTTGCAACTCATCCAATGAGGGACTGGACTTCCTTAACATTCTTTGGTGGTTCCATATTTAGTATTACTTGGTTCTTATCAGGATTCGCTTCAATTCCCCTTTGTGAAATTGTGAATCCTAGGAACTTTCTTAACAAAACCCCGAAAGCACACTTACTTGGATTCAACTTCATGTTGTACGGTCTAAGTCTAAGTATGTCAAAGGTCTCCTGTAGGTTGTCCAAATGTCTTTTCTCATCCAAGCACTTCACCAGTATGTCATCTACATAAACTTCTACATTCTGTCCTATCTGTGGATGGAACATGTGATTGACCAATCTCTAATAAGTTGCTATTGCATTCTTCAAACCAAAGGCCATTACTTTATAACAAAATAAAACTCGATTGGTAATGAAGGATGTTTTCTCTTGATCTGCCTCGTCTATCTTTATTTGGTTATAACTTGAGAAGGCGTTCATAAAGCTTAGCAACTGATGACCTCCTATTGAGTCTATCAACTGGTCAATACGTAGTAATAGATAACTATTCTTGAGGCAAGTCTTGTTCAAATTAGTGAAGTCTATACATATCCTCCACTTGCCATTAGCCTTCTTGACCATCACCATATCAGCTAACCAATCCGGGTTATAGACCTCTTCCTTGATAGCATTATCTCACTCAGGAGTAAAGACCTTCTTCTTCTGATGAACAGGTTTAGAAGATAGATACACATTTAATCGATGAGTAATAACACTTGGGTCAATTCCTGACATGTCTTCATGACTCCATGCAAAGACATCAATGCTCTTTCTTAAGACTGGACGAGGTCTTGCCTCATCTTCTCCTTCATACTTGTTCCAATTCTAGTAAACTTCTCGGGATTACCCTTTTTCATAGGGATGTCTTCCAGTATTTCAATGGGCTCTACACTAACTCTTCTTTCCTCTATATTCATTGTCTGCACATGCTCGTCCATAGCCAACATGGCCAAATAGCATTCTCTAACGGCTAATTGATCTCTTTGTACTTATCCTATTCCATACTCTATTAGGAACTTGACAGATAGACAGTAGGTAGACATTACTGCCTTCCAATTGTTTCAAGTTGGTCGTCCAATGATAGCATTGCAGGAAGACGAACAATCTACAACGGGGAAATTTACTTCTTTGGCTATTTGTTATGGATACACTCCTACCACTATAGGTAGAGAATTAGTGCCCATTGGTTATACTTTCATTCCTACAAATCCTACTAAGGGTGAATTCACTGGACGAATTTGATCTCATCTAAGCCTCATTTGCTGAAAGGCAGGGTAATATAGGATATCTACTGAACTCTCATTATCTATTAACACCTTTCTAGTCATATAGTCTGCAATAAGCAAAATAATGACAATTGCATCGTCATGTGGGTGATATACCCTTCTAGCATCCTTGTCTGTGAAAGTAATGGCCAACTTGTCTACCCCCCTCGTCCTTGGTGGTTGCCCAGAGAGTTAGACATTCTACACCACTTTCAAGTATGTCTTCCTTGACTTGGAAGATTGCTTTGCTGAAATTCCTCCTACAATAACTCTTATTTCTCCAAGTGGGGGCCATGATGGCTCTTCTACCTTTCCTTTCAATTTCTCATCTTTATGATCTTGTCCAAGAAAATTTCTCAATTTTCCCTGTCCAATAAGATTCTCTATCTACTGCTTTAAGTCATAGCACTCGTCCATGTCATGGTCGTGATCTCTGTGGAAGCGGCAATACTTGTTCTTATTGCACTTATTAGGATCTCCCTTCATCTTCTCAGGCCACTTCAAGGATGGGTTATCCTTAATTTGCAAAAGCACCTAATCAAGTGGTGTGTTTAAGGGCGTGTAATGCTGACACCTTCTTGAAGGTGATCCTGCCTCCCTGTTGTCTCTATCTTTGTTCTCTCTCGTCCGAGCCTTCTTTGGATGAGAGCCATGTTCAGGATGGCATGGGAGATCTGCTTCCATTCGCTCTGTCTCTTCCTCTTCTTGGCAATGATTGTTGTTGGGGTTTATGCCCTAAAATCCAATTTATTAGTATGTCATAAATAATTAAATTGTTTAATTATATGATACTATCTATAAATGAACTAATGGGACATTATCTTAGTCTATGAGATGCATAGATGTGATTTATGTGAAAAGTCATAGAAGATATAAATCATAAGTTCTTTGTAAACTCAGAATTTTAGTTCATAGTCGGTGATGAAATTGGGCATTTCATCTACGAATACTATAACATATCAACTAAGATGATTTATTTTGATCATGGAAGTAGAGACTTCTAGTTGGTATGTTGATATGTTGATATGTTTTAAGAGTTAAAACGTATTGAACTAGATCGCTGCGAGATTTATTATTCTCCTAACGACTGTCAAATAAATAATAAATCTCACGAATTTTATTTACATCAACTCTAAATCCTGAAAGAATAATGGACCTGATCATGAAATGTAGGTTACTTTGATATATCAAGAGTGAGATCTATTAGTCACGGTCAACACCTCAATATGTTGAGCAGCCGCATTTAATGTTGATGGAACATATATTCTCAAGATGGAATTCATAATCTCTTAACGGAAATATAAAATATTCCCATGAGATAAGTTTAATGGATGTTGGGTTCAACCACTTTAGTAAGAAGTTACTAAAGCATATATTTATGAAATTGGACTTCATAAGTATATGATGAATAACATAAAGGATTAAACCGGGTATTCAAGGATTAAGATGTAGTAATCTTCAAAGTCACAGTTTATATTCATGACTTTGTATTACTACGAATATTTTAATGAAGGGGTTGCATGTATAATAAAGTCTTAGAATATAATTTATTATTAAGGCCTAGAGTGCAATTATATTATATTCATATAGTGGTATTGAATACAATTAATGGTAATTTTGGACTTTTTAAGAGTTGATAGAAAAGCCTAAGGCCCATTGGAGTTAGAGTCTTATTTGTTCCCTTTTAGTCTCACTCCAAGCCACATACTAGAGCCCAATGGGATTGACCCAAAAGTCTAGCCCAATTAGATAATCAATTATATATAAGGAAAGAAACATACAAAACTTCATAAGTCTTTTTTTATAAGAGTTTTCATTAAGAACATACAAGGAATGAAATGATTTGTATATGAGTGTTGGACACTCTCCCATTCTCTCCTTGGAAATTGATTGAGAGACCACACATCTTGGGCATTAAGTGGAATTGAAGTAAAGATTAAAAATATTCCCAAGTACTTCTAATTTTTGTTTTGAATTTCACCATTCTAAGGTACGCTTTCTTGTTCTTAAATTCTGAAACTTACATAGTACATGTTATCAATTGTGAATGAAGTAGATCCGTTAATTTTTCGCTGCATATGTTTTGTATGTGATACAAACATGTATTTTCCCAACAATTTCATCCTCTGCATTCATGAAGTTTTGGGTTGAGTGGACGAGTTCAGCCATGGTTTGTGGTTCTTAATCATAAAGCTTATGGATGAATAAATTCGAACTAACTCCATTGTGGAAGGCTACCAATAGCAACTTGTCATCCATTTCGTCTACCGTTAAAGCTTCCCTATCGAAGCGATTAATGAAAGATCACAAGCTCTCATTTTCTCCTTGCTCTATAGTCAATAGGCTTGATGAGAAGCGTTTATGCCTTTGTTTTCCGATAAAGTTGTTGACGAACAACTTTCTCAACTCCTTGAAAGAACCAACAATATTCGGAGGTATTTTACTGAACCAAACTCATTCTGGCCCCTTAAGGGTGGTTGGGAAGGGCCTACACATTATCTCATCTGAAACTCTTTGAAGGTGCATTGTGGTCTTGAAGGTTGCAATATGGTCACACGGGGTCGCGCGTTCCATTATACAAATCCAAGGAAGACATCTTGAATTTGGAAGGCAGGGGATGACTATTTATGGAAGCTATAAAAGAGGAATAAGTTTAATGAACTAAATTATCTACATGATTCGTCCTTCTAATATTCTCCCTCATCTCTTCCATGGCTCTCCTCATTTGATCCATCTCTTTCTCCAAGTGTGGCACCCTTCGTGAAGCGGTATCTCTTGAGTGGTTCTCGCGCTCAATATTTTCTCCTTCTCTAACTTCTTGATTTCGACAGGTTAGCTTTGCTATGGCGACTGCCATGGACTGTATTTGTTGGATAGAAGGTTGTTGCATGATAGGCACTGATTGGTGAGTGCGGTTGGGGTGGCTGAAAGCATTCCTACTCTCCTGATGGCTTGGACTAGTGGCCATTGATCTTGTCTGAACCATACAGCCTTTGGTCTTAGAAAGATAAATTGCAAATCACAAATTTAATCTTTCTCAAAGACGGCGTCAACTGATGATCCAAAGGAAATCAGTAGGCTGAATGCTTCGGGCTTTAATGGGCTAGTGATTGCTTGGAAGACTTGAAAAAAAAGAAAAACAAGATCAAAGATGACTAAGGTGAACCGGCCAAGAACCCTCCGATGTGTAAGTTAGTTTTTTCTCTAATATTCAAGAATTCCAACTTTAAGAGTAGTAGAAACTTACTTTTCATTTGATATGGATAAGTCCTTATATAGTGAGCTTTGGAGTGGTTATTTGTTTAGTTACTTCCTCAATGTGTATGGAAGTTAGAAGGTTAAGACTTAACTTCCACAACTGCTATAGAAGTTAGAAGGTTTAATCTTATCTTCTACAACTACCATTAGAAGTTAAGAACTTAGTGGAAAGTTATAACAATGAATAAGGATTTTGCTCATACTTTAAAATAGTAGAACGTGGTCTGAATTATAAGCTTTTGTACATAAATCCATTCTGAAAATTTTCTAAGTGTTGAGGGGTTATCTAGGTGCTTCCTTAATGGATGACCTTCATACTCATGGACGACCTCCTGATGGTTGATGGCCTTCTTATGTTGGGTAACCTTTTTTGGTCCTGGATGGCACTATGGATGATTTGAAGATAGTTCGATTTTTAGTTCACCATCAAGCTTAAATAATATGTTTTTTTTAAAAAAAATTAATTTTTAAAATTTTTAAAATTTTTTATTATACCGAATGAAACATTTGAAAATTCCTGATACAGGCCCATACAAACCCAGTATTTCTTCTAATACATTTTAAAGGAGTATTGGTATTATTTTAATGGCTGGTACTGTATATTTTTCCAGTACCACTGGTACCGCTACAATATTAACTTCCTTGGTAACTAATCTATCCTAATTACAAAGGGCAGCTAAGTAGACAATATTGTGGCCTAAAAAATTTATAAACCTTGGAACAAAAACAAAGTCCTAACACTAGAAACAACACAAAAGAGATTTGATATATATGATAAAAGAGTTCAACTCAAGGGAGGAGAAGTTTACGATTGTAGGAAATTTACTAGTATCTTTAGGGGTATGTTTGGTTGGAATGAAAACAGGGAGGATAGAAAATAGAGAGAGATGAAAATAGGATGAAAAATGATATTTTCCATTGTTTAGTTGAGAGGGAGAGGGGGAGAGAAAAGGGGTGGGACCCACCAGTTTTCTCTCCTCTCCCTTCAAAATATAATATCTCCAAAATGGAGTGAAAAGTGAGAAAAATATTTGGACAAAACTACCCCACCTCTAATTAATGTTTCTGAATTTTTTTTTTTTTTTTTTTTTTTCACTTCTCACTTTTCCAGTTTGCTTGTAATGTTGACTTGCCTTTTTTTTTTTTTTTTTTTTGCTTTTCCAGTTTCCTTTAACGTTGGCTTTTTTTTTTTTTTTTTTTGGTTACGTTGGCTTTTTTGTTTTTATTTTTTATTTTTTTGTTTTTTAGTTTTGTCAGGTAGTGAGTTCTTTTTCTTTTCCTTCCTTCTTTTTTAATTTGTATTTTTATTATTTTTTTAAGAAAACACTTTCGGATGATTTTTTTAATGTTATTTTTGGAAATGTTTACTTTTATTTATACACAATTTTTTAAATAAGTATAATGTATTATTTTTTGTTTTATTTAAGAGGGACATGATGGTAAATTTATACAAACTTTATTTTCAACCAAACCAAAAATTTTTCCATCCCTCCACTTTTTCACTCTCTCAACCAAACACAAATGAGAAAAACTAAAAATTTTTCTATCCTCCCACTTTTCCATCCTCCCTCTATTTTCTATCCTCTTACTTTTCCATCCTCCCAACCAAACGGACCCTAAATCACCTTCAAAAATCACATAAATCATGTAATTAGGTCAATTTGTGAACAAAATGAAGTACTATTTTATTGTGATTTATGTGATAGTGAAAATCAAAATTTGATTGATTTTTGGTCAAGTGGCAGCAAGGTTGTCGGGGAAAATGGCTAAATGCCCTTTATTTTTAAAGTGTGTAGCAACATTTTCCAAAGTATCTAGCAAAATGTCATTGCTTTAAAACTTGATTTTAACAAAATCTAGCTCTACATAAAACTTGATATCCTTAAAATCAAGTTCTATGTGTATTTTTAAGTAAAACTTGACATTAGTATCATTGAGTTCCATTTAAATTTTCGAACAACTTTAAGTGGAAATATATGCATAAAAATTGAAAATTTAAGTGTAAAAATATGTATAGAAATTGACATTATCAATATTGAGTTCCAAAAACAGGGACATTTTGCTAAATACTTTGAAAAGAAGGGTGTTTTGTTACATACTTTAAAAATAAATAGTGTTTACCTATTTTCCCTCATGATTGTCACACCAAACTTGTAGTTGTGGTAAAGTGACAAATTGAGAATTATTCATTAAAATGCTATTTTCCTTCTTGAAATTAGGCTTAAAAAAAAATCGAATTTGTCATTCAAATTTAAAATATTTATAATCTAGTCTATGAAAATTCTGTCATACATTTGTTCACGGTCAAGCAAATGGTATACATGATAGAGAGTGCCTGCTTGACATGATATGTGATGGGGTGTGATAAAATACAACTTCTAATTTGTCCATGGAGATCATCCAGGACGAGCAAGATGTTTAAGACGAGGTAAGCTGCCTTAACATGCTCTAGACGAGGTAAGTTGTCTTTACTTGCTCAAGACGAGGTAAGCTGCCTTGACTTGCTCAAGACAAGGTAAGCTGCCTTGACGTGTTCAAGACGAGGTAAGCTGCCTTGTAGGCCTCAGGACGAGGAATTATGGACGACAGGTGGGCACTTGGAAAATTTATGAATGTGTAAAACGTCTCTGTATCATACACGTAACCCCCAGTGACCGTTGCGCGCAAAGAGGGTAACTCCTAAGCAGTTGAGGAAGTTATATTCGAACACAAACCTTCTCAAATCAAGGGAAGGTTACAAATCCAATAACCGCTCTTAAGACACTATATAAACACTAGTTCAGACCAAGAAAACGTACGTGAAATCATTCCTAAAAAGTTGGAACTTGAAAATAATTGAGAGAAAAACTGATTTTGTCATCGGAGGGTTATTGGCCGGCAACCCCGGTCACCTTTGATCACTTCTCTTTCTTTTTCAGGCTATCAAGGTAACCGCGAGCTCTCTCTAATCCGAAGCATCCAGCCTACTGATTTTCTTCGCATCATTAGTTGGCGCCGTCTGTGGGGACTTAGAAAATAATTTTCGTTTTCTTTTCGTTCTTTCAATCATTCTTTGTTCCTAGACAAAAGGCTGAATGGTTTAGACAAGATCAAGGGCTACCAGCCCAGGCCACCAGGAGAGTAGGGATGCTTCTAGTAATCCCTACCGCAATCGCCAGTTAGCGCTTGCCGCGCAGCCGCCATCCCTTCAACAAATGCAGTCCATGGCTACTGCCATGGCGGAACTTACCCGCCAAAATCAGCAGTTGAACCGGGAGATCAACTTAAGGAGGCAACACCATAAAGGGCATACACAGGGACAACCCCAGGGCCAAGAGGGTAGAGGAGAGAACATTGAGTCCGAGGATCAAACAAGGGGTACTACTTCTAGAAGGGTGCCACATTTGGAGGGAGAAATGGACCAAATGAGAAAAGCCATGGAAGAAATGAAGGAGAATATGAGACGGGCGAACCCCATGGAAGATTTGGTTCACTGAACGGACTCCCCATTCATGGCTTCCATCAACAGCCATCCTTTACCCCCTAAGTTCAAAATGCTTTCCCTGGATTCATACGATGGAAATCGCGATCCGTGTGACCACATTGCTACCTTTAAGACAACCATGCATCTCCAAGGAGTTCCAGATGAGATTATGTGCAGAGCATTTCCTACCACACTTAAGGGACCAACAAGGGTGTGGTTCAGCAAAATAGCTCCAAATTCTGTCGGGTCGTTCGAGGAGTTGAGTAACATGTTTGTTAATAACTTCATAGGAGGACAACGCCACAAGCATTCCTCTTCCAGTTTATTAACCATTGAGCAAGGCGAGAACGAGAGTTTAAGGTCCTTCATTACCCGTTTCAACAGAGAGGCCTTAACAGTGGATGAAATGGACGACAAGTTGCTGTTGGCCGCTTTCCATAATGGGGTCAATTTTGACTTGTTCATTCATAAATTATACGAGAAGGAACCTCAGACTATGGCTGAACTTGTCCATTCAGTACAGAATTTTATGAACGCCGAGGACGCAATAATAGCCAAGAAGAGGAAAAGGTCAGAACGCTCGGAAGCTAGTCACCAACGACATTCAGATCAAGCTCCTCGTCCTAAGAAGGCCCAGGTAGGAGAAAAAAGGGATAGGGATGGTAAAAAGGCAAGTTCATCCTCAAGAAGTCAGCAATACACTCCCCTAAATACCCCGCTAGAGCAGGTCCTTATGCAAATCAAGGATGATCCGTCCTTGAAGTGGCAGGAGAAAATGAAGGGAGATCCTTACAAGCGCAATAGGAACAAGTATTGCCGCTTTCACAGGGACCATGGGCACGACACGGATGAGTGTTTTGATTTAAAGCAGCAGGTAGAGAACCTTATCAGGCAAGGAAAGTTGAGGAATTTCCTTGGACGAGACCACAAGGACGAGAAGTTGAAAGTCAAGGTAGAAGAGTCCTCACGACCCCAACTAGGAGAAATAAGAGTTATTGTAGGAGAAACCTTAGCATTGCAGTCATCTAAATCGAGGAAGACATACCTGAAGGTGGTGCAAAACGTCCAGCTGTCAGGACGATCTCCGAGGATGAGGGAAGCTGACGAGCAAGCAATCACGTTCACAGAGATCGTCCTGACAGCTGGACGTTTTGCACCACTTTCAGGTATGTCTTCCTTGATTTAGATGACTGCACTGCTAAGGTTCCTCCTACAATAACTCTTATTTCTCCTAGCGGGGGTCGTGAGGACTCTTCTACCTTGAGGGAAGCTGACGAGCAAGCAATCACATTCACGGACAAGGATGCTGGAAGAATTCACCAACCCCATGATGACGCGATTGTCATTACCTTACTTATTGCCGACTATACGACCAGAAGGGTGTTGGTAGACAATGGCAGCTCGGCAGACATTCTGTATTACCCTGCTTTCCAACAAATGAGGCTAAGACGAGATCAGCTTCATCCAGTGAGTTCGCCTTTGGTAGGATTTGGGGGAATGAAAGTACAACCGGTGGGCACCGTCACACTGCCCGTAGTGATTGGAGCATACCCGCAGCAGATAGCGAGAGAGGTAAACTTCCTCGTAGTTGATTGTTCATCATCATATAACGCTATTATCGGAAGGCCTACTTTGAATAGCTGGAAGGCGATAACCTCTACCTACCATTTATCCGTCAAGTTCCCAACTGCACATGGCGTGGGTCAAGTGCAAGGAGATTAGTTAGCTGCTAGAGAATGTTATCTAGCTATGTTGGCTATGGACAAGCATTTACAGACGATGAGCATAGACGAGGGAAGGATCACAGCAGAGCCCGTTGAGGTGTTAGAAGATGTCCCCTTAGACGATAGTAGAACCGAAAAGTTTACTAGAATAGGGACGAGCATGGAAGAAGAGGCAAAGAATGCACTGGTCCAGTTTTTGAAGAAAAGCCTTGATGTCTTCGCATGGAGTCATGAAGACATGTCTGGCATTGATCCGAGTGTTATTACTCATCGTCTGAATGTATGTCCCTTCTCTAAACCCGTGCGTTAAAAGAAGAGGGTATTTGCTCCTGAGAGAGACAACGCCATCAAAGAAGAAATACAGAAGTTGATTACGGCGGAGTTCATTAGGGAAGTTTAATACCCGGATTGGTTGGCGAATGTAGTCATGGTAAAGAAGGCCAATGGCAAGTGGCGAACGTGTGTGGACTTCATTGACTTAAACAAGGCTTGCCCGAAGGACAGTTATTCACTGCCACGCATTGACCAGCTGGTAGACTCGACGGCTGGTCACAGGTTGCTAAGCTTCATGGACGCCTTCTCAGGCTACAACCAAATAAGGATGGACGAGGCAGACCAAGAGAAGACTTCGTTCATCACCAACTAGGGGTTGTTTTGTTACAAGGTAATGCCTTTTGGTTTGAAGAACGCGGGGGCGACTTACCAGAGGCTGGTAAACCAAATGTTTTGTCCTCAAATTGGAAGAAATGTAGAGGTCTACGTTGATGATATGCTGGTAAAAATTTTGGACGAGGGAAAACATCTGGACGACCTTCAAAAGACCTTTAACACACTTCGACGATACAACATGAAGCTTAATCCAAGTAAGTGTGCCTTCGGAGTTTCATCAGGGAAGTTCTTGGGGTTCATGGTTTCACATAGAGGCATTGAGGCAAATCCAGATAAGATCCAAGCAATACTCAACATGGAACTGCCGAAAAACATCATAGAAGTCCAGTCCCTCACAGGACGAGTTGCCGCCCTCAACAGGTTTGTTTTGAAAGCTACGGACAAGTGTTTGCCGTTCTTTAAAGTCCTCAAGAAGGCGTTTGAATGGACGGACGAGTGTCAAAGGGCCTTCCAAGATTTGAAAACTTACCTCACAAAGGCATCGCTACTAAGTCCATCCGTACTTGGTGAAGAGCTATATTTGTATTTGGCGGTATCCCCGCATGCCATAAGCTCCGCGCTGGTCAGGGAGGAAGAACGAGTGCAGAAATCGGTGTACTATACCAGCCGAGCACTTAGAGGAGCCAAGGGACGGTACTCAATGATGGAGAAATTAGCCTTTACCTTGGTCACGGCTTCAAGGAAGCTAAGGCACTACTTTCAAGCTCATGTCATCATCGTCTTAACGGATCATCCCCTAAAGAAAGCAATGAACAAATTGGAAGCTGCAGGACGGCTAGTCCAATGGGTAGTGGAGCTCAGTGAATTTGATGTCAAGTACCGGCCAAGGAATGCAGTAAAGGCGCAGGCGCTGGCGGACTTCATCGCAGAGTTCACACCAAGCCAAAACGAGCTGGTCAGGGACGAGCGAACAAGAAGGTGGGTTATCAACGTGGATGGATCGTCTACGATGTACGCAGGAGGGATTGGAGTCATACTTAAGTCCCCAGAAGGTGATAAGTTGGAGTATGCAGCCCGTCTACAGTACCAAACTACCAACAATGAAGCTGAATATGAAGCACTACTCAAAGGGCAAGAATTGGCTAAGTCCTTAGGAACAGAGTCAGTAATAGTTAGAGGAGATTCTCAGCTAGTCATCAACCAGGTGAATGGAATGTGTGATGCCAAGGAAGATCGAATGAAGAGATACCTCAGCAAAGTGAGGAGACTTGTGCAAAAGTTTTCAGAACTGAGTTTTGTTCAACTCCCGAGGGAGAAAAACATGGAAGCAGATGCGTTGGCGAGAGCGGCATCGACAGGTGGAGTTATGGACGAGTATGGCAAAGTCCAATACATGCCAAGCATAGACCTCCCGGAAATACAGCAAATTGGAGGAAAAGAAAATTGGATGAGTCCAATTGTAATCTATCTGAAGGATGGAAAGCTTCCGAAAGACAAGAACGAAGCTAGGAAACTAAGGGTTAGGGCTGCAAAGTACGTCCTTATAAATGAAGTGCTTTACAAGCGAGGCTTATCTCAGCCCTACCTAAGATGCCTAGCTCCGGACGAAGCAAATTATGTTTTGAGGGAGGTTCATAAAGGAGCATGTAGGAATCACTCGAGGGCAAGATCACTCGTCCATAAGATCATTCGTGTCGGCTACTACTGGCCCACGGTTCAGGCAGATGCTAAGGCTTATGTCAAGGTGTGCGACCAATGTCAGCGCTACAACAATGTCCATAGGCAGCCGTTAGAGTACTAGACCCCGATGATGGCCCCGTGGCCCTTTGCGCAGTGGGGACTGGATATCCTAGGTCCTTTCCCCCTCGGAACCAGACAAATGAAGTTTTTGGTAGTAGGAATTGACTATTTTACGAAGTGGGTGGAGGCTGAACCCCTCACAAAAATTACACAGCAAAATGTTAAGAATTATGTTTGGAAGAATATTCTGTGTAGGTTCGGAGTACCGAGGGTGCTGGTATCGGACAATGGACGACAGTTTGACAACGCACTGTTCAAGGACTCCTGTGAGCATTTCGGAATTAGAAATCATTACTCCTCACCCTCCCACCCACAGGCAAATGGACAAGAAGAGGAAGCAAACCGATCCTTGCTGAAAATCATCAAGACTCAGCTTGAGGGGGCAAAGGGGATATGGCCAGACGAGTTACCAAGCGCTCTTTGGGCCTACAAAACCACTGTGAGAACCCCGACAGGGGAAACTCCCTTCAAGTTAGCCTATGGAAGTGAAGCGGTCATACCGGCAGAAGTTCATATGGCTAGTCATCGAGTAATAAAGTATCAGGAGAAGGAAAATGAAGAGCTGCTTCATCTTGACCTCGATCTTATCGATGAGGTAAGGATGGATGCAGAGCAAAGGATAGCAAGGTACAAGAATCTTATGGCCAGGCAGCATGATGCCATGGTGAAACCCAGGCGCTTCAGCGTAGGGGACCTCGTTCTGAAAAGAGTAACCTTGGCAACTAGGAACCCAGCTCATGGAAAATTGGGACCCAATTAGGAAGGACCATATAGGGTAGTCAACAGCAAGAGGCAGGGGTCATATTACTTGGAAGCTCTAGACGGACGAAAGCTGGAGCATCCTTGGAATGTGGAGCACCTGAGGAGATACTATCAGTAATGGGTTTGGACGAGGTTAACCAAGGATGAAGTTACAATTATGGACAACTCTACTACTATGTTTAATATCTACTATTATGTTCTTACTACTGATGTGGTGTGTACTAAGAATAAAGGTGCAATAGTTCTTAAACTTTTGCACCGTCTACGGACAAGTTTGTGAAAGACGAGGTTATGTATTTTTAAGTATTTTTCTAAGTACTTTCATAAGGCCCTAGCTTCTAAGCAGGTGCCATGTTTGTGAACAATGCTTATATAATGATATAGTTTGGATTTTCAATGTATTTTATGCATGAAGTCTAACTCCCATGGTAAAATCCACGAGGGGGGCAAAATCTTAAGACGAATGAAAAATCCTTGGACGCAAGGATGTAACGTTCACAAGCTTTCCTCAAAACGAGGATAAAGTGTAAAGTAAGCTAATGCACAAAAAATTACAAGTCCATGGACGAGAATCTGACCAAGACACAGGTGCTCAAGGACGAGTTAAGCGCTAGAAAACGTCCTTGACACGTCCTTGGCAAAAGGCCAACGAAAAGCTTATGGACGAGGAGAAAGCCAAGTATATGGACGAGGAAAATAGGCCAAACCTATGGACGAAGGAAACGTCTGAAAAGGCTGTCATCAATTCGTCTATAGAAAAACAAATGGATGAACCAATAACATCGTCCATAAGCAAAATATAAGGACAACCCTTTAATACTTAGAAATATGCAAATTTCAATCACAACAATCACAGAAGGTAAGCACGTCCATACAAGAATAAATAATGAATAAAAATAGACATTTATTGAAATAGAGAAAAAGGGTGGACGACCATCGTCCAAAAACCTTTACATAAATTAAGCCTTAAGGCAATTGTTGATAAACTCGTCTATAACGTTCTAGACGAGATAATTGTACTCCAATACATTTCAATATAAAAAAAGAAAAGAAAAGAAGAAGCAAATCAAGTTACATAAAAAACAAAGGCATCTTAAACGGCTAGAGTGTTGGCATTGGACTCGTCTTAAGGCAGCAAAGTAGTAGCGTTGTCCCCCACATTAATGTCTTCAGAGCTAGTTTGGACGAGGGAGCTTGTAGACGTCCCGTCAAGGTTCAGCTTGATAGAATTGAAGTCCACCTCGGGGAATTTGTCCATAGCGTCCATCCTAAAATCCTCGAAGCCAGCTGCATAGTTGGCGTCCATTGAATCAATGAATTCCTTGGACGCCTTGAACTCTGCAACGGCGTCTCCTCTAGCTTTTTCCAGAAGGGCATTAAGCTCATCATTCCTTTTTTGAAGAGAGTCAAGATGAGTGTCCTTCTCATGGACTTCAATCTCCAGCTCAGCGACGTGGTTTTTCAAGTTCTCCGCTTCGTCCTTGGCCTTAGCTGCTACCTCTGCCCACCTCTTGGACTCGTCCCTTCCTTTTTGGACCGTCTTCTCCAACAACACCCTCGTCTTGTCCAGTTCAGTTGCCTGCCTAGACGCTGCAATGAACTTAGACATTGCCTGCATAGATTAAAGCTTTATTAGAATGCATGCATAAGCTAATTGCAAGATGAGACAAACATATAAAACCTACATACCTTGAAAAGGTCATGAACGCCGGAGCGCTCAAAATCCTTCAACGACATGTTGTAGCATGCCGTTATGTCTTCATCCGTTACAGCCTTCTCAAATTTCTCCCAAGCCAAGTCCTCGTCCTCAAGAAGATTGTGAGGAACTTAGAGAGAAGGTTGAGACGAGGTTGGAACTATAGACGGGATGGGCGGAGAAGGAAGCTTTGAGTCAACGTCCAAAATTTAAACTGGATGGCCGGGAGGGACGAGGAGAGAGCCAGGTTGGTCCTTAGCTTGGACGACTTGAGCTTGGCCTTCTTATCCTTACGCCTACTTGGGAGGTTTCCCAAGTCTACGCCTAAAGAAAGGCTTTTCCTCTTATCGCCAGAAGCTAGATGAGGATGGGACTTAGCTCTAGGCCCAGTTCCCTCGTCCACCGCATCCTTGCCTTTGTTCTGCTTTATTGTCGCCATCCCTACAAGTAAAGACGTCAATAAAAAAAAAAAAAAAAGAGACGAAAGTGAGAAAACTTACGTCTTTGGACAGTAACCTCGTGGGCAATCGCCTCGTCTGAAGGGTCAGGACCTAGACCCCAAGTGGCAAGACGTTGTAAAGTAACCAAAAAATGAAAGGTCCTGTTGCTATAAAGATGAGCTTTTTGGACTCGTTCCAAATGGAACCTATCCAAATGGGGTCGTCTAACACCTTCAAAACAAAATGAAACAAAAAGCGCGTTAGACGACCATAATCAAAGACGAATGTAATAAGTACAAAGACAAACACATACGTTCAAGACGAAGGTTCCCTATCTCTCTTGTATAAGGAGGGAATAGATCCTTGTTAATGTCACTAGGACGGCCAGCCCAGAAACCAGAGACGAAGAAAAACTCCGTCTTCCAGTTTCTGTCTGACGTAACTAAAGACTTAATCAATCTACAGTCTTTACCCCTGGCTATGAATTGATAAAAACCAAGGGACTGGTTAATTTCGGAGGGTTTGTAACAGTAGAGGAACTCGTCCACGGTAAGAAGACGGTTCCCCTCAAAAACTTCCCTCCACAAAATTTGCATGGCTACTATCAACCTCCATGCATTGGGGTTAAATTGACATATACCTAAACCTAATCTAGAAAGCAACTCCCTGGCGAAGGCATTGAGAGGCAACCTCAAACCCCCTAGGAGGTAGGCCTCGTAAATGCCAACGCCAAAACGGGGTTGACAACACCACTCGTCACGGACGGGTAGCCTAGGGTTCAAACTATCTGGGATTTGGTACCTTGTCTTGAGAAGTTCCAACTTCTTCTTGTC
This sequence comes from Castanopsis chinensis, assembly GCA_032878915.1. NCBI lineage: Eukaryota > Viridiplantae > Streptophyta > Magnoliopsida > Fagales > Fagaceae > Castanopsis > Castanopsis chinensis. The sequence goes on from JAVQMG010000102.1 coordinate 4,175,830, forward strand.
CGTTTTAGATCCAATCCCTACAGCACAAGTATAAACTACCTCCTCCTCCTCGTCTTGAGCAGAGGACGAGGGAGCACTTATGCCAGCCCTAGAACCAGATTTGACCCTCGTCCTATGCTGTTCCCTAAACACCTCTAAAGGAACCCCTAGGACACCAGACGTATACTCGTCTGTGGTGTTCCCATCACTACTGCTATTACTACTCCTAGAACTACTATCACTAGAGCCACTAAAGCTACTTGGATCTCGGTACTCATCTATGGCTTTGACAGTGCTATCGCTAGACGAGGAAAGGACTACCTCAGACATTTTTAAGGAAGAAACTTAAAATCTGAGGACGAAGATTGAAGAAAGTAACTGGAACTAGACGAGAGAAGACTAATTGACGTAGGAAACTTCTAAACGAGGCACTAAGATGAGGGAGGTCAAGGAAGAAAATTTGAGAAAATGAGGAGGGTAGCAGAGGAATTCTACTATTTATAGGCATTGGCCCCAGTACACGAAACGACGCGACCAGCCAAAAAGTGACAAATGGCACGCCTCTCGAAAAACGAGCTGACATGATTGGTCTCCAGTTAGATCATGACAAGTGGCACCAACAACAGCTGACATAAGGACACCTGTCCAAAGAACGGCATTAATGGATGTGAATCCTAGACGACCCATGGATAAGGGGGCAACTGATGGGGTGTGATAAAATACAACTCCTAATTTATCCATGGAGATCGTCCAGGACGAGCAAGGTGTTTAAGACGAGGTAAGTTGCCTTGACATGCTCTAGACGAGGTAAGCTGTCTTTACTTGCTCAAGACGAGGTAAGCTGCCTTGACTTGCTCAAGACGAGGTAAGCTGCCTTGACGTGTTCAAGATGAGGAAAGCTGCCTTGTAGGCCTCAGGACGAGGAATTATGGATGACAGGTGGGCACTTGAAAAATTTATGAATGTGTAAAACGTCTCCGTATCATACGCATAAACCCCAGTGACCGTTGCGCGCAAAGAGGGTAACTCCTAAGCAGTTGAGGAAGTTATATTCAAACACAAACCTCCTCAAATCAAGGGGAGGTTACAAATCCAATAACCGCTCTTAAGACACTATATAAACACTGGTTCAGACCAAGAAAACGTACGTAAAATCATTCCTAAAAAGTTGAAACTTGAAAATAATTGAGAGAAAAACTGACTTTGTCATCGGAGGGTTATTGGCCGGCAACCCCGGTCACCTTTGATCACTTCTCTTTCTTTTTCAGGCTATCCAGGCAACCGCGAGCTCTCTCTAATCCGAAGTATCCAGCCTACTGATTTTCTTCGCATCATCAATATGCATTATCTTTATTATAATCAAACTCCTCCTTCCATTGGCATTTATTTGTTTTGTTGTCACACTATACATTATATTTAGTTACTGGCCGCCCAATTGGTTATGAATTACATATAAAATCACCTTTAGTTTTATTTTTTTAAAGAAATCACAATTTATTTTTTTATTCTGAATTATATGATATGGGATACTAATTCTAATATAATAATAAAAATTTGATTCTAGAAGTTTATATTTCACAAATTTCAGTCATGTCATAGTTTATAGACAGCAAGTGTGTAATAGCATGTAATAATTATTACTCTTATGAAATAATTTTTAGGACTCTTATTTATATTAGCTCGTACAAAAATTTCTGTTTATTTTAAGAGAAGAACCTACTTTTTTTTTTATCTCACATACTCACTTTTCAAAAAATTTCATATTAAATTATCTATTTTACTTACATTTTATTAAAATATCATTTTATTGATTTTTTAAATTTTTTTATACACAACAATTACTATCCACTATTTTCATTAATTATAATAAAAAAATTAAATATAAAATAAATAGTGTCTGATTACCATAACAAATTTTTATTTTTTGAGAGTCTAATCCTATAATGTAACTCCTGATAAATTGATAATAGCAACTATAGTACATACAGTTTGGGGAAAAAATAATGGTAGGAAAATAGTATGAAGCTCAAACTTAAGAAATGAACCAATAACAACTTATCATCACCACTGCTTTCACCCACTTGTTTTACTATATACTAGCCTCATTATGTGTGATGAGGGTTTTTTTTATTTTATTTTATTTTATTTTATACAAGATAGAATTCTACTCTAGCCTAATCTAAGTGTATATGTGTGTGAAGCTTCCTCTTGAAGACTTGAATCTCAGCCCTTACCTTTCACACCCTACAAGCACTTATACTTGTAGAGTAACCATTACACCAAGGATGTACGGTGTTGAGACTTTTTTTTTTTAGTGGTAGTAGTAGAAACAAAAATCTATATTTTTTAGTATATATATAATTTTTATTTTGATAATTTAATTTATAAGTAGATAAATAAATTTGAAAATCAATAGGAAAGTGACCTTATTTTTTAGGCAATGTTTTAGTGGAAGTTAAGATTATATTTTTACCAGATTGTCTTTTAGTTTTGTCTCTGCTTAAACATAGGAATGTAAGGGTATTTTAGAACCAAAAAAATTGGGATTGTCCTTTATTTTTTTTATATATATTTAGATTTGTTTTTGGATAAATGTGAGATGTTTAACTTATTTTTCTATTTAAAAAAAAATAAACATATAGTTGATTTGAAAAAGTAGCTTAGTGGAAGAGTGTTTCTATTTTGTAGGCAATATTTTAGTGCAAGTTAGACATGTATTTTTACCAAACTGTTTTTTAGTTTTGTCTCTACTGAAACCTAAGAGTGTAGGAGTATTTTGGAACAAAAAAAAAAAAATTCAATCCAAATAAGAGAAACCTCTCAAATAGTACTAGCCTTTAAGTATGAGCTCACGCACATACCTAGAGACTCTTCTAATTTTTTAGTAAAATTTAATAATTTGCATTAATTATTAAATTTAATATTTGGTATAAATGCATAACATTCATCGCACCTCTAAGTTTTTTTGTAATTGAAAAATATACTAACCTCAAATTATAATTAATACAAATTATTAATTTTTACCCAAAAAAATAGTAACTTTTTAGTTTCTAAATTTTTAAAAAAAAAACTTTTTAACGTGGGTTTACAAAAAAAAAGAAATATTTTCGGCCAATTAAAAAAATAAATAAAGAAAAAAGTTTAAGTTTGTTTTAGTGGGTTAGTAGGAAAGTGATCTTATTTTTTAGTTAATGTTTTAATAGAAGTTAAATAGCTTTTTTACTTCGTTGTTCTTTAGTTTTATCTTTAGGTAAGCTTAGGAAAATAAGAGTATTTTGTACCAAAAAAAATAAATAAATAAATTCTTTTTTCTTTTTTTTTTTTTTTTTGGTTAACAATAAATAAATTCTTGCCCAAACAGGAGAATTCCTTAGAAAACAGGATGGATTATTGAAGTATTGATATATGCTAACGTATTTCTACTCCTGGAGACCAGATCTTCACACATGCACTCCAGATCTCACTTAAAAATAAAAAAACCTTTCTCCGTTTAATTTCAGCAAACAAACAAATAAACACTAAAATTTGAAATCTCTCTCTTTCTCTCATCCAGAGGTTTAAGAAATTTTCCATTTCTTTTTTTTCTCTGAGACATATTAACAAAAACTCACTACCAAAAAAAAAAATGAGTTTGCGATCAAACCCTAGAAGAACCTTCTGCTCGCTCTCTCTTCTCTCAATCCTTGTCTTCCTCCTCTTCACCTCCTTCGCTCTTGCTCAGGTCTCTCTCTCTCTCTCTCTCTCTCTCTCTCTATATATATATATATATGTGGTGTTCGTTGGTGATTGTGATTGTGTTTGTTGTGAATTTTAGGAGTTCGAGCTTGATACTGACAAGGAAGAGTCTACTGGATCCAAAGATCTGGGTCGCCGTAGCAAGGTTCGTGTGTGTAGGTGTTTTTTTAAGGATTTGTTTGATTGGATGCTGAGAAAAATTGATTAGAAAGAAGAAGAAAAAAAGAGAAAATTTTACATGTTTTATGTGTTTGTTTTGGGTTGCAATTAGTTTTGGATAATTGAATGGTTAAATTAGTGATATTGGATTGTTTTTGAGACAATTTAAACTAATTATTAACTAGGCCGAAGAGAGAATCTGAGAACTCGTGTTTGTTTAGTTGCTGAGAAAATTTGAGTAGAAAGAGGAAACAGAAACATTTAATGGTTATACATATTTTTATGTTTTTGTCTATTTTGGTTGCATTTGGGATTTATGGTCAAATTAGGTTATTTTGATGTTGGGTTGTTTCCGAGACAAATTAAACCCCAACTATCAACTATGCTGAAGAGAACATTTGAAAACTTGTATTAGTTTTTTTTTTCCTTCTATTGTTGGTTTTTTCAGGAAATGAATTTCTAGACTTGTCTATTTTGTGCTTTGCCTTTTCTTTTTGAGATTTAGGAAGTAGTGGGTATGCTTAATTTTCCATTAAGTTTATTAATTTTTTTAATAGTAGTTGGTTTGGTTCCAATGGAATTGAAATCCCACCTGAAAGAAGTCAAATATAATTTATAATCGAGATAATTTATAACCGAGAGAAACAACCATTGCTCTTGTATATATCTCGTGTATGCCAATGAGCTGTAACTCAAGTGGAATCTCCTTTAGTTGAAGAGCAAGGTGGAGGCTCTGGTTGTGGGTTCAAGGGTGACCAGGCGCATGTGTGACTTAAGAAGTACATATTTCGTGTACCTAGGTTGCACATTTGCACTTGCACCTATTTTTGCACTTATTTAACAAAATTACTTATGAAAATGTGAAACTATTATTTGTCATTTGAAATATAAGGTTCCCTTTTTTAATTTCATTTTTTTTCCCTACTAGTTTGAATCATAAGATTCTTCCATACTTTTTCTTAACAATCAACCATAGCTTTTGACACGCTTAATTTTCTGTCTTTTTAAGTAGAATTAGTAGAATTGTATAAATTTGAGTTGTATTTAAATTAGAAGTTTAGTTTCTGGTTCTTTTTAATGTGTTTTTTTTAATAATATTTATATGTTAATTTCTGTGTTCAGATTAGTTTGAGCGACCTTGAGAGTATTGGGGACAAGACTGGTCTCAAATTGGACTCTGAAGGTCTTGGAATTTTCGATGCATTTTTCACAAGTTTTTCAATGATTCTTGTCAGTGAGGTTGGTGCATTCAATTCCTGTTTTTATTTATTTATTTAGCACCAGTATTAGCAAATTATGGTCTTTTAACTGCTTGCATTTATTTATTCCCTTAGTAACTTTTTGGTACAAGCTTTCAAGCTTTGGTGAAAATGGAGTTATTGAAAAGGCTGTACCTAGAAAAAAAAGAGCAAAGTTTTATAAAGGCTGTATTTTGAAAAGGTGTGTTTTCAAACCGCTGTGGAAAATGGGCACTAGTAACATTATTTTAAGAGAAAAAAGCATGAAATGATGGACCAAGTCATGTTAACAGACAAGTGATTAAGCTTGCCCTTTTTGCTGCTTGTATAATTGATTTTTCTCTCTTCACCGGATTTCTGTTCATTGCTTTGGTGAAATTTGACAATCGTGCTGCTAGATTGGAGATGAGACATTTATAATAGCAGCTCTTATGGCAATGCGTCACCCCAAGTCAATTGTTTTATCTGGTGCTTTGACTGCCTTGATCGTAATGACTGTAAGTTCACTAATTTTCTATTTCCTTTTCTTTATTTTCATTTATTTTTAGTTCGATAATTGCATTATTTCTTTTACACCTTGCTCATTATTTGTGGTTCTGATGAGGTAATGCATTTCTTGGTGCTGTAATGGAATGACTTTTCAGCAACTACAAAGAACTACTGACTGCTCTTTCACTTATTGTTATCAACATTAAAGAAGTTGTCCATGTCAATTAGGTACTTTCCACTGGACTTGGTAGGATTGTGCCGAATTTAATATCTAGAAAGCATACCAATAGTGCAGCTACAGGTATATGTATAATTTATCTTTTTGTATTTGTATTTGTATTTACTTTGTTTTCTTCTTTTGGTCACTAAGCTTGTAATCACTTTTTTTTCACGTCTTATATTCACGCAGTGCTTTCAACATACTACCATGTATCTCATCTGCAAATGCTGATGCATACATGTTGATATTGTATTGATTTGATTTGTCTCTCTTCGTGGAAATTTTTATTTACAGCCTCTTTAGTGGATTCTTCCCTCACTTGCACGTTGCTTTTAGATAAGTGAAGCAACTAAAAATGACAGTGTTCTTGTAATGTTGGCTTAAAATTATTTTTGAATACCTGGTAATTAACCCTAATGTTTTCTACCTATCAGAAAAACTTGGATAATAATATGAACTTGATTTGTACCTGTTGTCACCATGATGTTGTATTATGTACATCCTGTCTGGTTGGCAGAAAATCATAATTTTGTTAAAATTAACACCCAAAATGAGCTTCTTATGAGTACAAACCACACATGAGCAGTTTAAGACGAGGTTTGTGCCTGGTTATTTCTCTTCAGGATTGAACTCCAAAGGCTTAAACAACTTTTGGTGGTAATATGACCCACATGAGATTGTATTACTTGATGCCTCTGCTTGATGAATTATAGTACGGTGCTTGCCAATGAGTTCAGATCACAGTATTAAACTGTTATGTTCTGTTGTCTTCATTGCATCTCTTCGAAAAGATGAATGAACCCTGAATCTTTGGCTTCCTCTTTTAACTCCTAGATTTATGTTGCATTGTTTAGATGGTTTTACAATTTGTTTATCTAATTAGATAACATTAGTTGTCAACTTGTCAACTGAATGAGGTTAATGAAAATTAGCCTTTTGTATTCTTTCCATATGCAGTTCTTTATTTAATTTTTGGAGGGCGATTACTTTACATTGCGTGGAGGTCAGATTCAAAATCTTCTCAGAAAAAGGAGATGGAAGAAGTATGTATTTTATGCACTCAACTTCAGTTTGAGATTTGCTTATGTAATGTTTATTCTTTTAGATGTGTACTTTTCTGTTTTCTTTTTCAATTTACTCATAAGTTTGCTGGTTATAAATGGCAATCAGCTGGAAATTGCCGAACTATGATATTTGCAAGCCTTTTGGCCGTAGATCTGTTTGTTATATGATTCCATCACCACTTTAAGTCTTGGATTTTATCCAGGTCGCATCACATGTACTTGGAGTTTATGCTAGATATAGTCTTAATTAGACAATAATCCATAATTTATGGTTGGCCTTCTCCACATGTTCATCTTATGCATTTAGTTACAGTTACAGCAAAGTTAAGAGGGGTCGAAGCAGTTTCCTCAATGCATTGATTTCTTTCTATGCACGACAGATCAGTGGCCATCTAATGTTATTCTCCTTACATATATTGTATAGGATGAGCATCAGTCCCACTGAATTTAGAGACCATAATGAATACTCTTCAGATAAATGAAAATAAAATAGAAAATAAACTCCTGTGTGTCTGTTGTGGACATTGTGGAGGGAGACGAACCACCACACTTTTGATGATGTGGAAAACTTGGTGGTTCAATTGAAGACATGTTTACTAGATCATTATTTGCTTGGTCACAAGCTTTGGGTCTTAGTGTTACTCGTTCTTTTGTAGAATTTATTGACTCTCTCATTTCTTTTGTAGTTCAAACCTATTGTAATTCTTTGGGATATACTTATCCTAAAGAAAAATGTAATTCTTTTGGATGCTTTGTGCATATAAACTGTGTACATGAGGTGAATCCTCCAAAAAAAATTACTTATGAGAAAAGAAAAGAAAATTGGAAAATTTCTAGCATTTTTTGTTTGGAAGTTGTGGAGTTTTAACTTTTGATGTTTATTAATGTGTCTCTGATATGCCTCTTGCAAATTGCCCAGATATACCTAGACTGTTAAGAAAATTGTATGTTTCAGCTCTTATGATTCTGTTTTTTCCCCGGTGTTTTCTCTTTCTGTTATTATATTTTTTTGACTCTCCCCTATGCATGTTCTAATTTATTACTTTTGATGGAAGGATATTGCATTAGGTAGCATTTATGGGCTTGCAAATGCAATTTAGAATTTTCTTTGTGTTGAATTTGAAACTGCCTTTGCCCTGAATTGTCTTTTTTTGTCTCATGTATTTAGGTAGAAGAGAAACTTGAGGCTGGGCAAGGAAAAACAACCTACCGCCGTTTCCTTTCAAGATTTTGTACTCCAATATTTTTGGAGGTATGCCTTGTGCATGTGGTTCTTATTTCCTTATAACATTCTTAATGCTGAAATTGATGTTGTTTTACTTTCATTGTGTGTTAATCCAACATTTACAGCACATATCAATTATATCTGTATTATGTGATCCTTCAACCTAAAGAATTTAGATGAGTAAGAAATGTCTATGGGTCCATGATGGATTTTTTTTTAAGTCTTATGTTAACTGCTGTGGCTGAAAATTTCTTTTTTATTGCAGTCATTTGTATTAACATTTCTAGCAGAGTGGGGAGACCGTAGCCAGATAGCAACTATTGCTGTAAGATTTTTTTTTCTTTGTTTATTTCTTTCTTCCATTTAGTTTGTTATGGCCCATTTTACATTTCTTCACGGTAATTTAACTTCGTGAATGAATTTGATTTTTTTCAATATGTACTCTTGTACATGATTGTTGCTTGTATGTTGGTTCTTTCACTCGTGCAGAACTATCCAGGGCTTCATTAGTTTGTAAATTTTGAGGTGTTTGACTTCATATATCCATTCTCTTAGTATCAACTTTGAACTTTGTGTCATGATATTATATGGATTCTAGTGTGATATTAAAGTTGATGTTATGCCGTTTCACGGACTTAGGAACTGGTCCTGTATTCTTAAGTATTAAAATAGGCCTATTGTTTCTTGAGAAGAGCTAGTTGTTGCCAAGTATTATAAGATTGGGTTGTTGAATCCCAAATTGCCATTATTGGTTCTTCATTTTCTAGGATGAGTACTTCATTGTGTTTATTTCCTCTTCATATTCATCCGTATCCTGTTGTATATGCTTGAATTCTGCAGTGTATTAACATAGTAATTTATAGTTTACTTGTAGTTTTTCGCACTAACGAACAATAACTTGTGATTCTGCAGCTGGCAACACACAAAGCCGCTATTGGAGTGGCTGTGGGTGCTATAATAGGACATACTATCTGTACATCAGTGGCAGTAGTGGGAGGAAGCATGCTAGCATCCAAGATCTCTCAACGCACAGTTGCTGCAATTGGAGGCCTGCTCTTCCTCGGATTTTCCTTGTCTTCCTATTTCTATCCTCCTTTATAATAGTGCTATATTGTAGGCTGACCTGATTATTTTAGAGCGTCAATTCTCTTCACTAGAAATTTTCCTCTTATTTTTCTTTTCATTTTTTCCAATTTGTGGTTAAGTTCAAAGAAAAATATTATACGGACTGTTACCAAATTTTTTAAAAAAAATTCTTTTGTGAAGTTATTTTATTGATGTATGCATGGCTTTCCATCATGTTCATATTTTAAGCTTCTGATGATTGTATACTTAAGAACGAAATGGAACTGTAAGGACACAATTTTTACCTAAGTCTAAAATGGGGAGGGAATAGGCTCAAAGAGCCCAATATAATGAATATGTAGGGAGTGGGTTTGAAATTTATGTTCTAATGAGTTTATATATCAATTATAATAAGCTAAGATCACAATAGAAACAAGTTTATATAAGGTAAATCATTCTCGAAGACTAGCTCTTCTTTATGTCTCCCCCACTTAAGGACAGGTTGTAAATATTGTTTATCTATTTACAATGTTTTTCTCTCCTTCTCTGATCCCATTGTCCTAGGGGTTTCCTCTGCCTTTTTTACCGTTCTTCCTTCTCTCTCTACCTTTTACGTATGGATTAAATTGTTGATCTGGATACTTGTCTCATCAGTATCTTCTTGAAACCTTTGGAAGTAAGTGTAAGGCTGAAAACTGCTACTTAGACATTATTTCCTCATTAATGTTACCAGAGAGTTAGCTGTAGAGCATTCAATGCGTTGGTAGAAGTTTTTTTTTAGATATTTCATATTCTTTCCTTGTCTCGTACTTTTACAATGTATATCCTTCTGACCTCGACTTTGCTTAGTCGAGGAAGTATTCTTCCTTAAACCACCTTCTTGGATGATCATGATTAGACTTTTCTTATTTACTTACCAACATGGATTCTTAAGAAGACATTTGTCTGTCTTTGGACTACTTAATGTCCTCGGATTGGGTCTCTTCCCTAATATATACTTTTGGACCTATCATTTCTACGATAGCCCATTGGGATTTTTCTTTCTGGCTCCTCAAAAAAAAAGGAGGATCTCGATGTCACTATAATTACTCCGTGCTTGTTATACATCATCTTTGACTATGCAAGTGCCTTTTTAACTGCCCAAGGCACACTTTTGATGCTTCGGCACACGAGATGCGCCTTCATTAATTTACACGGCTCCCTGTTCCCCACGTTCTACAGTGTGATGCAGATCCAACGGCTGAGGATTTTGTTGGAACCTAGGCAGGAATTTTCCTGCTTATGACTTTTCTTTGATATTAAGACTGCCCAAGTCAAACACTTATCTCACTTTAGCACTCATACACTGAACCTGCAAATTCACCTAATATACTTGTGCCCTCACAGTTACCTAGAGCTAGTTCGAGGAGAATTTTCTCTTTTGTGTAAGTCTTTATAAGTCCTTTTGTTTATTGTTTTCATCTACTTTTCTTTTCTCTATCTATTTCTCCTCGGCTTTTCTCCATTTCCTTCACCTTCTTAATACCTTTAAACCTCTCTTAAAAATGGGTAGATTTGTCTGTCTGGTAGATTCCGAGGAGAGAATAGAAGTTTTAAAACCACCTATAGGATCCCACTAGGAGTATTGATTAGATACTGTAAGGTAGGGAAATGACATGAGAAAAGACGGGAGGGAGAAGTAGTAATCCATATGATCGCCTTTATAGAGGAAGGGATGAGAATCCCCATAGGTACGGTCACTAGGGATTACATTATGGCTCACCAATTAGCTCCCACCTAGTGTACTCCAAATAGGTTTAGAACCCTAGGTTGTGTAGATGTACTTAATGAGAGGATGGGTTTGGGACTTACCCACCATGATAGCAACTGGATCTATAATCTCCATCACCTAAAAGGGTAAGGGTACTACCTAAAGTCCAGATTTCCTGAGGTTAGGCTCATCCAATGCCTCCCTGATTCCAACAAAGGCCTGAACAAGGACTTTTTGATCATATCAGGGGAATGGCACGATAACCTCTCCTGCCCGACGAGAGAGGGGGAACTAGGTGGGGCTCTAAGTTTAGGTCGATTATTTCAAAATCACTCCTTTTTCTTTTTCTTCTATTCGTGTCTGTATATAGATGTTCCTTTGATTCACACTGATTTTTGTTGATGGCTTTGCATATAAACGCACCACTATACCAAACTTCAGTTTTGTCAACTAACCGAGTTTGGACAAGATATTGAAGGCCGAATTGTTCGTCCATAGTGATGGCCAGCTCTGAGCAGCGCACTTAATTCTCGGATACACCCCCATATCCAAAAGCTTCCAGGCGCCGAAGTGTGTCATAAGAGCCTAGGACCCCCGCCTGCACCAGATAAGCGTTGTCATTCCAAGTTTTCTCATTCTCAAAGGTGTTCCTATCCCAGAAGGCACTTTCACCATCCAACCTATCCTAGAAGGCGTTTTGAAAGTAGCCTTTCCACTTCAACACACGACTGGTGAAGCAACCTCCTCCTGACCCATCATCAAGGAAAAGGAGGACATAGTTGACGTCTCGGACTCTGAGAATAAATTTGAGGTCTTTAACCTACCCTTTTCCATGGGAAGTCCAGTCAATGACCTCGGCCTCACATCCCCAGAATAAGCAAGCCACCCACAAGGAGAACTTGCCATCTCGGAAGCAATGCCAATCCAACACAGATCTAGACAGAGCCTCTGAGATCTAATGGAGTCCCAATGGGGGGCCAGGAGCCGGAGAAGGCCATCCAGCCCAAACTTCCCACCCTTCCACCCACCTCGCTCTGACCCAGCTAATCACAAAAGAAAAAGGGATCAGCCTAAGGGCAAGGAGGTGGTGGAGGGGAAAGGGGGGAGGGGGGGGGGGGAAGAGCCATCCCCCCAAAGAACCCGAGCTGCAAAAGGGAGCTAAACAGGCTTGGACGACCTAAACAGCCTTGGAAAGGAGGACTAATGTTCAGGTTCCTACATTAGATGGAGTTGCTATAGCGATCGAAGCTTCCATAAGAAGTTCTCAGTCGAGAACAGCTGCTTATGTGGCCAACACATTGGAGCAAGCTCTCCTATTACTCGATGAAATGACTAACTTGAGGCAAATGAGGAAGCATGAAGTCTTTCTCACATTGAAGAAGGAGCTCGCCCTGGTAAGACTACTATTTAACTCTTTTTCATTTTTGTTTTTGTTTTTTTTTTTGTTTTATATACACTTGCTACATTCCAGGAATTATTTGCACATGTACTTATTTTTTTTATACGTAACTTCTTTAACCTAATCATGTTTCAATGTTTCCTTTTTTTTTTTTTTTGTGAAAAAGGCTGTCCAAGCCGCTCATAGAATTGTAAAAATTGTCATTAGCACACACAGAAAGATGAAGGATGAGGAGGTTAGATGTGTTGCCGCCGTGAAGACGTTTGAGGTGGCAGAGAAAAAGTTGCATGAATTCACCGCCAAACTAAATTTGGCCGAAAGTGAGCAGAAAAGCGCTGAGGCTACTCTAGCGATGGCTGAGAGGCAAGCAGAGACCCAATGTCAGCAGCTTCGCCAGACCGAGGACAACTTCACGGCGACGAACAAACAAATAGAGGCCCTCACCAAAAGTCTGAGGGAGGCTGAAAAGGCCAAGGAGAAAGCTGATAAGGCTAGGAAAGAAGCTGAAAAAGCCAAAAAGGAGGTCGAGAAGGCCAGGGACCAAGCTGAGCAAGATGGGTATGAAGCAGGGGTGGCTGAGACCGAAGAAACCCTTAGGTTAGAGGTCTAGGAGGTATGTAGACACTGCTACCTCCAAGTGTGGAATGGGACACTCAACCAAGCTAGGGTTGATGCCTCATCTGCCCTCTAAAAAGCAGAAAGTGTTTACTATCCTTAACCCATCCGGGCTTTTAGCTCATCTATCCCTAAGGCTGATTCTGCCTCCCAAGGAGCCGATGCTGGAAAGGACAGCTCAGTCAAAGCCCTTCCTTCCTCTAGCAATCCATCCGAGGAAGCTGAGCAGTCTGAGGCTAATGAGAAAGCAATTAAAACAACTAAGGAGGTAGCCCATGATGCTGCCCAGCCTCTAATTGCCCCTAAGGAGCTTGCCAAGGAGAAAGAATCTTCCCAACCCATGGAGATTGTCCTGGCAACCCTTCCTGTTCCCACCAAGGAAGACGTGAAGGGTAAAGGACCTGCTTCCACTACCACAGCTCCTAACCAGCCTCCAAAGACTTCCAATGACAAGCTTGTGATAAAAATGAAGTCTTAATTTGTCCTTGTCTTCTTTCCTTTTATTTATTTATTTTTTTATTGTTATGTAGTTTGATCTTCTGTAAGTAAATTGCCTTTTTCCTAAGGCATAGATTAATGAAAATGACAAGTCTTTCTTTCATGATTATGATATTTGTATCTTTCCCTTGTATAGTTTCTGTTTTACTTAGTACTTAATTAACAGGATAATGAGATATGCCCCATTTGGCTATTTGCATAAGTGGTAATACCTTCCTAGTTAATTAACAAAGTATATAAAAAACTACTAAGTCCACAACATTAGTAAAACTCACTTTTAACTTCAATATCCATACATCATAACAGAGCAATCATCCACATCATTTCCATTAAGCTTAAAGACCTTGGGGAAATAATCAAATATTGACCAGATAACAGATATGTTTGACATACTCATAAATGCTTTAAGTGATGCTTATGAACTTTCATTTGTTTAGATCACTGTTGTGGGAATCTCCAAGGTATGTGATCCAATAAGCCAAACATAACTAAGGTTCTATTTGTTATTTAGAAAAATAACTTGACGTGTTAATTTACCTAAAATAGATGGTCCGAGGAACCTGACATAACTAAGGTTCCGTTTAACACTTAGAAAAATATTGAAAAATATCAATTTACTCAAGATATGTGGTTCGAGGAGCCAGGAATAGCCAATGTTCTGTTTAATACTTAGAAAAATAACTTGAAGTGTTAATTTACCCAAAGTAAATGGTCCGAGGAACCAGACATAACTAAGGTTCTATTTAACACTTGGAAAAATGACTTGAAGTGTTAATTTACCCAAAGTAGATGGTCCGAGGAACCAGACATAACTAAGGTTCTATTTAGCACTTAGAAAAATGACTTGCAGTGTTAATTTACCTAAAGTAGATGGTTTGAGGAACCAGACATAACTAAGGTTCTGTTTAACACTTAGAAAAATGTTGAAAAAAAAAAATATCAATTTACCCAAGGTATATGATCTGAGGAGTCAGGTATAACCAAGGTTCTGTTTGATACTTAACCATAATGAGAAATGTAATGCATGAAGTAATAAGCGATATACAACAGAAAAGACCTTCATTAATAATAATACCTTCGCAAGTTATTTACATTCTGGGAACGTGGTACAACATTTTCATCTAGATCTTTAAGATAATAAGCCCCTATCCTAGCTACTGAGGTAATACGATATGGATCTTCCTAGTTGGGCCCTAATTTTCCCCATGCTGGGTTTTTACAGTACCCAAAACCTTCCTTAATACCAAATCCCTGGCGCCAATGGCCTTAACTTCACATTTGAGTCATAACCATGTTTGAGCTTGTGTCGATAATATGCCAATTTAACCATGGCATTTTCCCTTTGCTCTTCAACCAAATCTAAGCTCCTTTGTAACAATCCATCATTGTTGCTTGGAGTGAAAGAACTTGTCTTCAGTGTTGGGAACCCAGTCTCGAGAGGAATTACATCCTTGGCCCCATAAGTCATTGGAAAGGGTGTCTTCACTGTGGATCTGCGAGGGGTAGTTTGATATGTCCAAATGACGTGTGGTAGTTCTTCCACCCATTTTCCCTTCACATCATCCAACCTCTTCTTGAGTCCATTCATTATTACTTTATTGACAGCTTCGGCCTGTCCATTTTCCTGTGGATAAGCTGTGGTGGAATATCTGTTTATAATCCCCAGATTGCAACAATATCTTCTGAAAGCCTTACTATCAAACTGAAGACCATTGTCCAAGATAAGGGTATGAGGAATTCCAAATCTGGTGACAATGTTTTTCCAAACAAATCTTTTTGCATTCAAGTCCCTGATATTTGACAGTGGCTTAACTTCAACCCACTTAGTGAAATAATTTGTGTCGACCAGTAGCAATCTCCTATTCACTACTTCCTTAGGGAAGGGTTCTACAATATCCAAGCCCCATTGAGCAAAAGGCTAATGGCTGGATAGAGGATTGAGGATGCCTTTTGGTTGATGAATGTTTAGAGCAAACCTCTAACACTGGTCGCACTTCTTCACATACTCTTGTGCTTCCCTTTGTATATTTGGCCACTAGTACCCTTGGGTAAGGGCCCTATGAGATAAGAATCTACCTCCCATGTGACTTCTACAAATCCCTTCATGTAATTCTTCTAAAAGTAAATTGGTTGCTTTAGGATGTATACCTAGTAGGTATGGTCCAGAAAAAAAGCATTTGTACAGCTTTTGGTCGGATAGCCAGATTCGAGGAGCCTTTCTACGTATCTTGTCTGCTTCGGACTTCTCCTTGGGCAAGATATCTTCCCTAAGGAATAGCACTATAGAGTCCATCTAACTAGGTCTCGCCCTAATTTGATGAACTCGAAGCATGCCACCTTTCATCTTAGTAGGCTTGCATAGGTCTTCAACAAGGATAACCTAAGGTAAGCTCTGCGTTGAGGATGTTGGTTGGCTAGGGAATCAACATGGGTATTCCTGCTTCTAGGGAATTGCACTAAGGTGAAAGACTCAAAGTTTGATTGTAAATGTCTCACCTGATGCAAGTATTCTTGCATTCTCGGATCCTTGGCCTCTAACTCTCCTTCCACCTGGCCAACAACCAATCTTGAGTTTGAGAACATCTGCACTGTTTTTCCTCCCACCTTCTGGACTACAGCCATCCCAGCCTATAAGGCCTTATACTCAGCTTTATTATTTGTGGCTGAGAAACATAACCTTAAGGATTTTTCAACAATGATCATCTCGGGAGAAACTATAACTAGCCCCACTCCTGATCCTCTTTGATTTACTACATCATCAACATACACCTTCTAGGATGGAGGCTCTTGTAGGGAGACCATGCCAACTGATTTTCCATCCATGTTCTGCTTGTCTTCTTCTCCTCCTTCTTCTTCTTCTACAAAAGGTTCAGCAAACTCGGTCACCAGGTCTGTAAGAACCTGATCCTTAACAAAGGTACGGGGCATGTACTTAATATCAAAGGCCCCCAAGATTGTACCCTATTTGGAAATTCTTCTAGTGTAATTAGCACTCTGAAGTATTGATTTAAGCAGAAGTTGGGTTAAAACAACTGTATGAGATTGGAAGTAGTGGAGGAGCTTATGCATAGTGTGCACCACTGCCAAAATGGCCTTTTCTAATGGTAGGTAATGGATCTCTACCTCGTGCAATGACTTGCTGACGTAGTAAACCGGCCTCTGCACACCATTTTCAACCCGTACTAGCACCAAACTAACAGCATGGGAAGCCATAGCAATATAAGCAAACAAAACCTCATCCTCCTAGGGTCTGGACATAACGGGTGGCTGAGAAAGATATTCCTTAAGCTACTGAAAAGCCAAAGCACATCCCTCTGTCCATTCAAATCCTTTCCACTTATTCAACAATTGGAAGAAAGGCCTGCATTTGTCTGCGGACCGAGAAATGAATCGGTTCAAGGCAAAAGTCATTCCCGTTAATTTTTTAACTTTTGTAGGATTCTGAGGTAGCAGTAAACTGTTAATTGCCTTAACCTGATCAGGATTGACCTTAATTCCACGATGAGTGACCATATACCCTAGAAATTTACTTGATCCCACGCTAAAGGAACATTTGGAAGCATTGAGGCGCAACTTGTGTTTCCTTAATATCTCAAAGATATTCCCTAGGTCTCCCATATGCTTAGACACCATCTTGCTTAGACACCATCTTACTCTTCACTACCATATCATCTACATAAACCTCAAAATTTTTACCTAGTTGTGGCTCGAACATCTTGGTCATCATCCTTGATAGGTAGCCCCTGCATTCTTTAAACCAAAGGGCATTACCTTGTAGTGATAATTTCCCGTAGGAGTGCTAAAGGCTGTTTTCTTGATCGTCCAAGGCCAGAGGTATTTGATGATATCCTTGGAAGGCATCTAGAAAACTCATCCGAAGATGTCTCACAGTGGCATCCACCAATTGATCTATACGAGGCATTAGAAAATGGGTCTTTGGGACAAGTTTTGTTCAAATCTGTGAAGTCTACACATACTCCCTATTTCCCATTCTTCTTTTGAATCACCACTATATTAGCCAATCATTCAAGGTAGAATACCTCCTTGATAGCCCTTGCTTGCTTAAGCTTGATCACCTCCTCCTTGATAGCCTCGGAATGCTCTTTAGATGATCGCTGAGGTGGTTGTTTCCTTGGTATGACAGTTAGGCTGACATTCAAATGATGACAAATGAAACTCAGATCCACCCCCGGGGCCTTATAAGCATTCCAAGAAAACACATCAATATTTTTCCTAATAAACATCATCAACTTGTCCTTCTCTTGAGGAGGTAGTTGAGCTCCAAACTGAAAGAATTTCTCTTTATCATTACTTATAACAACATTTTCCAACCCTTGACACTCTACCTCCACTGGATCCTCAGATAACACCAGCTTCTTTGATTGCTACAAACTTTGCTCATTTGATGTCGAGGACTCTCCCTCAGCTTGATGTCTAATTGCGGCCACCAAGCATTGCCTAGCCATAGACTGGTTCCCTATCAACTCTTCAACTTGGTCGCCAGATAGATACTTCACCTTCAAATGCAAGGTGGAGGAAACAAACCCCATGGCATGAAGTCAGGGTCTTGCCACGAAGTCAGGGTCTTGCCACTTTGGCTGTGTAGGGAGAATATGTATCCACCACTATGAAGTTGACATCTACCACCGCTGACCTAGTTTGCACTGGTAGTTTGACTTGCCCCATTGGTATAACTACTTTTCCATCAAAACCTACCAAGGGTAAATCATAGTTAGTCAAATCCCCAAGTTTCAACCCCAACCCCTTATACAAGTCAGAGTACATAATCTCCACTGCCTTGATCAACCAATACTCACTTCACATCATGTACCCTTATCTTGAGGGTAACCACCAATGCATCATCATGTAGCTGCAAGGTACCAACCTTATTCTCATCAAAGAAACTCAGCGCTGGTCGGACTTCCATCCTACTCCTCTTAGGCTCAGGGTAGGATCCCTCACAGGTGGTTGGGCTATGGATAGGACCCTAGAGTGGTGAGAACCCACTCTTCCTGGGGCAGCAAGAATAACACTAATTGTACCCAGAGATGGTTTTGAAGAAGCATCCCTCTAAGATCCTGATCTTGCTTGGCCCCCTACCTATTGGGATGATAAAGGAATTGCTTTAACTTGCCATTTCAGACTAGCTACTCCAGGTGGCCCCATAGAGTTCAACAATCCTCGATAGTATGTCCTCGCTCTTGGTGGTATTGACAATGAAGGATTTGGTTACGCCTTGTGGGGTCTCCTCCCATTTTATTTGGCCATTGAAAAAGAGGTTTATGCTTGATTTTTTCTAAGATTTGATGCACTGGTTCTCGAAACAGCACATTAATAGCTTGTGGCGCAACAGCAACTCTAGATTATCTAGAAAAATCCTGCCGAGGATGATTATTTTTGTAATTATCTGACCTGAAGTGAGGCTATCCTGAGAGATAAACTTCTCTTTGCCCTTACCTAACTACTGGTCCTCCTTGACTCGCTTATACTTGTCAATGCGATCCATGAGCTGGCGTACATTACTAATCGGTTTCCCTGTTAACGATTTCCTCAGACCATGCTCGGTAGGTAGTCCGACCTTGAAAGTTCTTATGGCCACATTA
Source organism: Castanopsis chinensis (assembly GCA_032878915.1). Taxonomy (NCBI): domain Eukaryota; kingdom Viridiplantae; phylum Streptophyta; class Magnoliopsida; order Fagales; family Fagaceae; genus Castanopsis; species Castanopsis chinensis. The sequence goes on from JAVQMG010000102.1 coordinate 4,194,869, forward strand.
TCAAAATCCCCATCAATCTCATTGAACATCTCCCAGTACTTGAGTATGTTTTTAAGGTCTCCCCTTCTCGTATAATCATAGACAACAGGGAATCCAAGGGCTGAGGAACCTTACTACACGTAATAAAGCGAGATCCAAATGCCCAGGTGAGTTCTTTAAAGGAATCAATAGAATTTTCCCCCAATCTGTCAAACCACCTCATTGCCACAGGCTCTAAACTAGATGGGAATACCTTGCATATCAAAGTCTCATTCTTGGAGTGCATTGTCATCCTCTGGTTGAAGTGGCTCACAGGCTCTACAGGGTCTATTCGGCCATTGTACATGGTGAATGTTGGCTGAGTGAAACATAGAGGAAGTTTTCCTCCTTCAATTCTACGCATGAAAGGTGATTTAGAAATTTGGTTTAACGCTCTGCTCATAGTATCATTTCACAAGCCCTTGCAAGACGAACTCCTGTTTCTGCGGCCACGAGGATTGTATTCTTCATACGAGAAAGACTCACTGGGGGGAGTCCTTGACCTGGGCCTATAACTGTTATCCCTACCATCATTAGAAAAAGGGTCAGAAATGGAAGGAATTCACTTTCCTCATTTGTGACGCAACTTCCTCTTCAAACAATCAATCTCCAACTACATGCCCTGGCATTATCCTCATGAGAGATGTGGCTTCCCCCCTAGATTGGCTCGTGCCAATATGGGTGGTGTGTACACTCCCCCCACGATTCCTCTTTGCTCAAGGTTAAGGAGATGATCCTGACGTTGGGGCCCCGAAGACTCTGCCTGGTGTGGGCCTGAACCTATCACAACAAGATGTTAAACTCATTAAAACACAAGGTTTCCCACAAATAGCGCCAATCGTAAGGAAACAATTTGTACCTAAGCCCAAAATAGGGAGGGAATAGACCCAAAGAGTCCAATATAATGAATTTGTAGAGAGTGGGTTCGAAATCTAGGTTCTAATGAGTTTATATGTCTCCCTCACTTAATGACAAATTACAAATATTTTTTCTCAGTCTACAATGTTTTTCTCTCCTTCTTCTCCGATCCCATTGTCCTGGGGGTTTCCTCTACCTTTTATACCATTCTTCCTTCTCTCTCTACCTTCCACGAATGGATTAGATTGTTGGTTTGAATACTTGTCCCATCAACACCTTCTTGAAGCCTTTGGAAGTTGCTGTAAGGTTAAACACTGTTACTCATGCATCACTTCCTCATTAATACAGTTAGAGAGTTAGCTGCAGAGCATTAAATGCGATGGTAGCAGCTTTTTCTTAGATATTTCATATCCTTTCCTTGTCCCTTGCTCTTACAACATATATCCTTACCTACAAGATCTCCTAGGATGTTGCTTTTGTGTGGCAGACCGCACCTTCTGACCTCGGCTTTGCTCAGCCGAGGAAGTATTCCTCCTCAGACCACCTTCTTGGATGATCATGATTAGACTTTTCTTCTTTACTTACCAACACAGATTCCTAGAAAGAAATTTGTCCATATTCGGACTATCTGGCCCAGTATATACTCCCAGACCTATCACCTCTATAGGAACATTCCTAAATAGTTTATGAAACTTGACTCTTAATTTTTTTCAACATATTTGTGTGTGTGTGAGAGAGAGAGAGAGAGAGAGGGAGACACCTTGTGTGGTCTTGGCACGATATACGACTTGAAGACATCAAATATAATTGAATCAATTGATTTATAATTAGTTTTAAAAAAATCACTTTAATATTTGAAAAGTGGCAGTAAAGGTAACATCCAATCATTCTCAAATATTTTGGGCTGATTTAATGTAATCAATAACTTATTCTTTGAGTAGCAAAGTGGGAAACCATGTTGGGAGCATTTGACATCAGGTACTTAGCTGAGCTTACTGAGGGAATGGAAAAGTATGGCACAAAGGAGGGAGGTATGCCTGATAGAGAGATTTTGGTGATTACAATGTCACATTTGCTACTTTGGGAATTATATGTGGATAGGGCTGCTAACTCGAAGGGTTCATGGATTGGAAACGTGTAACCGAGAGAAATCCTTGAGGTTAAGCTTTCTAGCCACAAATAACGAAGTAGAATATGAAGCTCTTCGGCACGGTTGAAAGATGAAAAGAAACTTGGTGGCAGGGTTGTGGAGGTATTTTGTGATTCGAGGCTCATCGTGGGGCTAGTGAGAGGAGAATTCGAGGCCAAGGATCAAAGGTTACAATGGTATCTAAGCCAAGTGAAACAATTACAGTCTAAGTTCAAGGTATTTTCTATAAAGCAAGTTCATAGGAGCAAAAATGTCCATGCTGAGTCATTAGCGACCCTAGCCACCTCATTAGGAGAAGGCCTACCGAGGATTATAATGGTAGAGGACCTAGTGGCATCTAGCTGGGACAACCAAGTCCTTGTTAGAGTAAATGTAGTACATGTCGGCCTGAGATGGATGGACTCAGTGGTGTCATTCTTGAAGGATGGAACACTACTCGAAGATAGGACCGAGGCGAAAAAGGCTCGGAGAAAGGCATCATAGTACTAGCTCTCAGAAAAGCAGAAGCTGTACAAACAATCATACTCGGGGCTGTATTTGTTGTGTTCATCCCGAGGTAGTGAAGGTGTTGTTGGAAGAACTCCATGAAAGAATTTATGGCAGTCATACTAGGGGAAGGTCTTTATCACATAGGGCTCTTACTCAGGGCTTAGGAATATTGGTGGCTTAACATGCAGAAGTTTGCTTAAGAATAGTTAGAAAATGCGATCAGTGCTAAAGGTATGCCCTGAATATTCATAAGCTAGGAAGGATCCTAAATCCTCTTTCTAGTCCATGACTTTTTGCACAATAGGGCTTGTATATAGTTGGACCCTTCCCAAAGGCAACTAGAAACCAAAGATGGGTCCTCGTCGGGATTGATTACTTCATCAAGTAAGTCTAAGCAAAGCCACTTTCTAATATCCGAGAATAGGACGTGAAAAATTCGTCTCGTGGAATATTGCCACAAGATTTGGAGTCCCACATACTATTATATTAGACAACGATCTTCAATTGGATAGTAAGGTTTTTCAAAGATATTGTTGTGAGCTAGGCTTAAAGACGAGGTATTCTACTCTGGCCTACCCTCAAAGCAACAGATAAACTAAGGCCACCAATAAAGTTATAGGGGATGGGCTGAAGAAGTGATTGGATGAGGCAAAGGGAAGATGGGTAGATGAGTTACCCTATGTCTAAGGGGCATACCTCACTACACCAAGGAGATTAATCGAAGAAACACCCTTTTCAATGATTTATGGCTCCAAGGAAATCATCCCTCTAGAGACAGGGTTTCTAATAATGAGAACCAACCAGTTTGATAACAACAAAAACGAACAGCTCCTCTCTACTAGCCTAGACTTGGTTGAAGAAAGAAAGGAGATTGCTACCATTAAGCTGACCCATTACCAACAAAAGCTCAAACAAGGGTACGATAGAGGCATCAAGATAAGGGTGTTTGTGCTAGGGGACTTGGTATAAGGAAGGTCGTAGGGAACACTAGGAATCCAATATGGGGAAAACTCAAGCCTAACTAGGAGGGACCATATCGTATCACATTAGTGGCAGGAATATGGGCTTATCGTTTAGAAGACCTGGATGAAATCCCTGTCACACGACTGTGGAATGTGAATAACCTATGAAGATATTACTATTAATGAGAAACACTGATGTTATTCATATCGTGTCTTTATTCTTAAAGGTCTTTACTCTTACTTGCATCTTTATGTTATTAATCTTGTTTAAGCTAAGGGTTAAACAGAACCTCATTCAGGTTCGACTTCTCAGATCACCTGCCTTGGGTAAATTAACTCTTATGAATCAAAAAATGGCTAAGGGTTAAATTTAATCTCGGCTAGGTTTAACTCCTCGGGTTACCTGCCTTAGATAAATTAACTCTTATGAATCAAAAAATGGTTAAGGGTTAAACAGATCTCGGCTAGGTTCAACTTCTCGAGTCCCCTGTCTTGGGTAAATTAACCCTTATAAATAAAAAGTGGTTAAGGGTTAAATAGAATCTCGGCTAGGTTCGACTCCTCAAGTCACCTGCTTTAGGTAAATTAACTCTTATGAAATCAAAAAAATGGTTAAAGGTTAAACAGAACCTCCACCAGATTTGACTCCTTAGGTCATCTGCCTTAGGTAAACTAACTATTATGAATCAAAAAATGTTTAAGGGTTAAACAGAACCTCAGTCAAGTTCGACTCTTTGGGTCACCTACCTTAGGTAAATTAACTCTTATGAATCAAAAAATGGTTAAGGGTTAAATAGAACACTAGCCAAGTTCGAATCCTTGGGTCACTTTCGTTGGGTAAATTAATACTTAGAAAAAAATGGTTAAGTGTTAAACACAACTTTAGGAAAGTAAGGAATGAGTCAAAGCCGTAAAATTGAGCTTATTATCATTCATGAAAGGTGTGTGTTGACACCTTATTTTGTAACCCGCATTTAACCTCACTTGGAGGGTAAAAGGCTAATTTCACCTTGGAAATATGAGTCTTGATTTTGGTCATAAGATCCTTAATCTCATTTCACCAAAATGATCTTGATGTTATAATCAACTAGTCATAAGCCCTAATTGGACCATCAGATTGAAAGTTATCATCAAATCAAGTTTTAATGGCCGAGGTGCACTATCACAAATTGAGTCCGACTATATGTGATTGTGAACAATTGATTTCAATTGGTTATAATTATAATCAATTTGAGATTAATGATGTGTTATAATTTGATTAGTTAGGACTACATTTTATGGTAAGATTGCACATACCTAATTAATTAGATAGTTAAACATTAATTATTCAATGAGTAATTTGTGGAATTATATTTTAATTAGAATAAATTTGGAACTAATTAAGTCTGAAATGGGAGTGATTGGAGCCATTTAATGTTAATTGGGAGCTAATTTGAGACCTATTAAAGTTAATTGTGCTGAAACCATTTTTTAACAAATGACCTCTGTTCACCATCTCATCGATATCTCTCAGAATATTTTGAATCTGTGAATGAGGTTATTTTTCCCAGAAACTAGACATCCGGGGCTTCAATTTGAGTATAAGAACAAAACAATTCCGATCAGAATTGAGTCAGATATGATTTTTCGAAGTTGGCTCTACAGGCTGTTACAGCAGCTACGGGAAAACCGAATTTTGGCTTGCTCCTCACTCCCACAAATCTCTACATTTAATACTCCAGATTTGCCCTAAGGCTAAAATGAGGTCTAGGTTCATGATTCTTTGTCAACCCTCATTAATGACCTTCCATTCATATTTCCTCCACCACTACTATATAAACCCCCCCTCTCCTTCATTCCAACACGAAAAAAAACCCCCCTCTCTTCTCCTCTCTTGAGTTCTAGAAAGTTGAGTAGTCTTGTCATATCTTGGTCTTATTGAGACTCAAGGTATTAAGGGGGTGTTTGGTTAAAAAATTTTCCTCACTCAATTTCCATCACTCATCACTCATCACTCATCACCCATTACTCTTCACTCATCACTTATCACTCATCACCCATCACTTAAAAATATTATACCCGTTTGGCACCATCACTCAGTTTTCATCACTCATATTTTTCACACTATTTATGGGTCCCACGTCTGTCAATCAGTGCAGCTTTTTCCTTTTTTTTTTTTTTTTTTTTCTGGGTTTAGGTGATCTGGTACTGAAAAAAAAAAAAAAAAACAAAAAAACAAAAAAAAGTGAAGACCGAACCCAAAAAAAAAAAAAAAAAAAAAAGAAGAAAAAGGAAACTAACGTTAACGTTGAACCCAAAAAAAAAAAAAAAAAAAAAAAAAAAAAAAGAAACCTAACGTTAACGTTGAACCCAGAAAAAAAAAAAAAAAAAAAAAAAAAAAACCTAACGTTAACGTTGAACCCAGAAAAAAAAAAAAAAGAAAAAAAAAAAAAAAAAAAAAAAAAAAAAAAAAGTCAATGGTCAAAAGTTGCGGCTGTGGGTCCCCTAATGTGTGTTTAATTACAAAAATGCCATTAAGTTATGAGTTATGGAAACTGAAAACAGCTAAAATGTGTTTTCAGTTTCCATAACTCATAACTCAAAAATCAGAGAATTGAGTGATGGAAACAGAGTTATTAAAATTGAGTTATGGAAATCCAAACAAAGTTTTTGTCATGGGTCCTACCATTTTTGAGTTATGAGTTATGAAAACAGAGTTATGAGTTATGGAAACAAGTAATCCAAACACCTCCTAAGTGAGACTCACTCTTCCTCTCCTAACTCTTCTTTTCCTCCACCTATAGGACCTCCCTCAAGAGTCTCCTCATCTGCCATATGGATCTTGCATGAAGGTATAATCTCTTTCCCTAACTTGTTTTTTGTGTTGTCATGATAAAAATTTAGGATTAATGCATGATAGTAATTATTAAAATTCTCTTGAATATGTTTGAATGTTCTTATGTGTTCTTTATGTGTTCTTCTTGTTCATCACATATTCATGTATAAGCACTAGTTTTGATCTTAAAATCCACATCAAAAATATTAAAAAAAAAACATGTTTGTTTCATAATTTTTTCAAATCCTTGAATCTAGGATATCACCATCCACACACATTCACTAGAATTCATTTTTCAATCCAAATGCAATGCTTAATAAATTGAATTAGGGTTCATTACATGCACACACCTTAAATTCAACATGCAAATTGATTGACATATTAGATGATATGATATGAATGTTGGCCACCATAGTCTAGAAGACCGGTTTCACTGGGTAAGATGAGTGCCGAACACCTTCCTACCTTGTAACATAGCCTCTGAACTTAGATCAAGGGTTAGTAGATCAAATGCTTATCTATGTAATTTTCAATTTTTAGATTGTAAATAGAAACAAAGCCATGTACTTTATCTTAGATTGTATCTAGAACCAAAGTCATGTAATTTTCCTATGACCAATGTAAATTCAATTGAAAATTAATAAAATGAGGAATTTTTCAATTTTGGTTTTCTTATTTTTCCAATAATTAAATAAGTGGCAACTCCATTGTAAAACCCTTAATCTAAAGGGAAAAGTATAACTAGTCGAACCTCCATTTTAAGAGGCAATAACACGACTCCACCCATTCACGTGGGTTTGGCCCAACAAACACTCCATAAAAACGGGCCAGGGGTGTGGTCTCTCACAGTGGTGACTCCACTGGAGATATTGAGGGCTAGGCTTCAATTAGGTTATGGTGGCCAACCATGTCATTGTTTGTTTTTTGTTTTTTGTATATAATATGTCTAATATATCATTATATTCCATGTCATGCATCATTTGCTTAAATGAAATTTATTTTATTTGTGTGCTAGCCCGGAAGCCCAGTAGTATTAGCCGTGGATTGTGGTCTTCTTGAGACTCACATACCCAGCGGTGAACCTACCACCCACCACGACAAGGATCATCATGGTTATACCATGGTGGTTTATAGGGACAAACTGTACTGTTCGGACCAACGCGGCGCTCCTGGCGTCACAAGTTGGGAGGTATGACGTCCTAACTTGTGGGGACCTTTAACCTACCTTCTACCCATTTTGTAACGACCCATAGAACCTACCTTTAGGTCGGTCCATGTAAATTGCATTTCATTATGCATTTGCTTGGCCATTGTTTGAACCATGATGACTCAAGTCTAACGCTTGAGCCCATCATGATTGTTTGAACCATGTATGTTATGAATGAACTCAAGCCCAAAGGCCTAAGATTAAACCCTACTCATCATGGAGGCCCAATTTGTTTTTCTAGAGATAATATAACATGTGTGCATGCAGTTTTCCAAGTGCAAGCCCAATCAAGTGAAGGGGCAGGCCTTTAAAGTTCCAGCTCAAGTCAACCAAGCTCATCGCCAAATTTATTTGCCAACTCAAACTCATTTCTTGTAGCCATGGTTGAAGAGAATACATCGAATGAGCCCATGACCAACTTCCATGAATTGTTCAATACTTTGGTGGCGAGCCAAGCCAAACTTCATGAAGAGTTCAACACTTTGAGTCAAAAGCTCAAAGGAAAAGGTACTAACACTTTCCAAAATAATGAATTTCAAGGCCCACAATTGACTGAAAGTGAGAAAAAGTTGAAGGAGCACTTGGATCAAATGGAACAACTATTTCAAAAGTTTCTGTGGAAGGAAGATTCCATGAACTTCCATTCTCTTTCTCTCTTCCCACAAGTATGAGCTCCACCCAAATTCAAGATGCCAAGCTTGGACAAGTTTGATGGAATAGGCTGCCCCAAAGCCCATTTGAAGATGTACACAAGGGCCCTCCAACCCTTGGGAGCTACTAAAGAACTTTTGGCCTAAATGTTCCAAAACACACTTATTGGGGCTGTTCTTCGTTGGTTTTTGAATCTTGAAGACTCTCAAATCCCTACTTAGGAGGACATTGCCAATGAGTTCTACAAGCAATACAAATACAATATAGAAGTAGACATTACTAGGCGTGATTTGGAGACCACCAAGCAAAAGCCCAAGGAATCTTTCTTAACCTTTATCACAAGATGGAGGTCAAAGGCAGCCCAAATGACAAATAGGCCCAATGAAGAAGAGCAAATCCAAATGGTTATGAAGAATTTGTTGCCCATATATCATAAACATCTCTTTGCACAATTCTTTCCCAATTTCAAAGCCTTGATCATAGCTGGTACTCAAGTGGAAGATGTTGTCAATAATGGCATATTGAAGAATGAGGAAAGCTACTCTTCCAAGAAAGCAGTGATCCACACCACCAATGGGGAAGTGGTTAATGTTGTGAATTTTCAAGCATCTTCAACTGTCAATCCTAAGCCTTGAAGGAAGTTCGATGAATTAAACATGACCTTGAGTGAGGCCTTGGAGAAACTACAAGCTAAGGGGTTGTTGAAACCATTGGATCCTAAGCCTTTACCACATCCTATGCCTAAAAGCTATAATCCCAATGCTCACTGCAAATATCATCAAGGGGTAGGCCACATGACAGATAAGTGTTTTCACTTGAGGCATGACATTCAAGATCTTATCGACCAACAAGTCATTATCCTACCTTCATTAGTGGATCCATATGAATATGTCTAAATTCAACTCCACAAGTCTTTGATAGTCATAGTTTTTGTTTTTAATGTGATTGCTTATTTAGAGTTTGTTTGTTGTTTTCCTAATTAATAAAGTCCATTCTATGATTGTTGCATTTTATTATTGAATGAATATACCCAAAAAAAAAAAAAAAAAAAATTCTTTGAACTAGGGGCATTGAACTTCCTAGTGACTTTTTCAACAAGACCCAATTTTTTTTTCAAGATTAAAAAAAAAAAAAAAAAGAAGTCTCCTTTTCAAAATGGTACATGAGGATCCCTTGGACAAAACATTTTCTAAATCTTGATGTTTAAAGGCTTGAGCAATCAACTTATACCAAGGAATGATTAATTTCATTTGATCCATGTAAATACTTTTGCTACTTGACTTAGAATATAAGAATGAAATGGTCTTAAAAGGCAATAAAAAAAAATCCATCCATCAGAAAATCCCAAGAATCCATGCACTCGATCCAATTTTCAAAGATATTTTGTTTCACAACATTAGAGCATTCATACTTTTCTTTTAAGATGAATTTATTAAAAGAGCTTAAGTCACTGTGCTTACAAGCAAGCATTACTAAGGATAGGAGGCTATCTTTGGATTAAACCGAATTATTTCCTCTTACCTAGAATGTTCATTATCCATTGCTAGCCCATTTGAGCCCTCAAATACTTAGCATTTTTCTTGCATGAACCCACTAAAATCTAAACCTGGGGTGGGAAAAATCAAGATATGCATACTTAAATCTCGTGTTGAAGAGGACTCAACCCGGTAGCTTTGAAGCTAATTGATAAATCTCTTCTAGAAGACATGAAAATTCATTAGGCTAAAGACAAAAGATCATCAAAGAGAAATGAGGATTCACATAATCAAGGAAAGAGAAATGAAATTCTAGTGTACATCAAGTTTGAAGAGCCTAGAATTCATTATGCCAAGAGGAATACAAGGTTCATCCAAAAGAGAGTTCATCCAAAAAAAAAAAAGGAAAAGATCCATCAAGCACACAAAAGTGCAAGTGCATTGAGGAAGAAAGAAGTCTAGAGAGTGCGTTAAAATGACCAAAAATCATTGAGTTAAGAAAAAGAAGTCAAAAGGTCCCCAAAAGTTCATTCAATCAAGAGATGAAAGACAAAAAAAAAAATGCCCGCTAGGCTGAAAACCCAAAAAGGGCGGTCAAGGCAAAAGTTAGGGCCAAAGAAAAGAAAACAAATTGGAAAATCCTACCAAGTTAGAAACTTGAGGATGCAAACTAAAAAGAGAAAAATTTTACAAGATAAAAGTCCAAAGGTATGATTCAAGATGAATGAGCATAAAACAAATGCTGATACAAGTGATCAATAAAGACTAGTGAGAAGATGACAACAAAGAAATGGGAAAACTCCTCCAATACTTGATTTTTAAGTAATGCATACTTAGGGGAACATCATAGGGAATTTTGAGCCTTTTTATATCATTCATTTCATAACCTAACCCTGCCTACATTACAACCCATGAATAAGACCTCCTTGAAGTCTTGCTAATTGTAGGCGCATCTTAAACTCTAATAATATATTTCTCTTGAATTAAAAAGGAAAAATGCTTAAAATTTTCAAACCCCACTGGATGATATGTTGAAGGACAAAACTTCTCAAATCCCCAAATGGCTCAAAAGAACTTTCAAACTTGGAGCACTCTCCTTGTTTGCACCCAATAACGTGGCCTCTAAATATTATCACATTTCATTTTTTTATTGCCTTTGGAAACTTAATCTGACGATGTTCAAAAGGATGAAGCAAATTTGATTGCATGAGTTTAATGATCTTGATCCTTCCTAATCAAAGAGATTTGTTTGATTCTTAAACACTTTGATTTGCCAGAATGGTTGTTCAAAGGATCACCTCTTGATCATAAAAATAAAAAATAAAAAATAAATGAGAGAAGAAGAAAGAAAGAGAAATCTCATTTTCACCCAAAAAAAATTACTCTTTTTCAAAATCTAGTTTCTGAACTACGTCTTGACCTGATCCTCTATAAGAGAGGTACGTAGGCAGCCTTGCAGAGGCCCGGTCCTAATCACCCAAACAACCTTGGAAAACAAAGTCAAAACAATGTGACAAAATGTTTTGGGTGTATGTTACGTTAAGCCCATTTGTTTGCATTAAGCATGTTTAAACTTGGAGCATTGGCCTAGTTATATCATGTGCAAATATGTTCTTCTTGCATGGAAGTATGTTTTCATTTGAGGCATTAATCTATTTGTTTGCAAGCATGTCCACACTAAGGACATTGGCAAAAAAATGTTTTCATGATAATTGGTTTCTAACAAGCTAGAGAATGAAGCATTTTTACAGGAACCAAGGATGGCGGACCCTGATCTTCTTTCATGTTCCCTAATGGTTACAACATCAAATGAATTCAGCTTCAATTTAAGTATGGAATTTGCCCCAAACTAGGGGCATTGGGTAAGTACTTCCAATTCATTTCAATGAATAAATCCATTGCTAATTGAAATTATCTTTTTGCAGGAATTAAGCAAGGAAATATCTAGCAATTTGCATCAACTTCCAGACAAAGTTTTTCTCATTCAAAGGATAGGTCTTTCAAAAAAAAAAAAAAAAAAATCATCATGAATAAATCTTCATCACTTTTACTCCATCTTCATTTTCATCTTCTTCACTTTTTAATAATGAACAAATCTTCAAATCCAAAAATAAAAATAATAAATAAATAAAAAGAAGGATAAAATTTTCAAAAAATAAAAATAAAATAAAAAATCTTTTCAATTTAAAAAGAAAAAAGAAAAAAAAAGATTTCCATATCTTAAAAAAAAAAAAAAAAACAAGAAAGAGAAGAAAAGAAAAGAGGAATTTTCAAAAAAAAAAAAAAAACCTTGGGACTAGAGGCATTGGACTCATAATTCTTAGGTTGCTTTCAAAAAATTTTCATCAATCGAGATTTTCAATTCTTTGAAAAAAAAAATTCAAAAGTCCCAAAAAAATTTTCATTAAATTCTTCTTTAGGAACAAAAAGCTATGATCCTCTTCCATGTTCTCTAGTGGTGCAATATCAAGTCAACTATCCACCCTCAACATTCATCCAAGCATGGAATATTCCCCAAACTAGGGGCATTGACTTAGTGCTTCCAATTTCTTGTAATGAATGACTCCATTGCAGATTGAAACTTGCTTTTTTACAAGAATCAAAGTGAAGGATCCTTTATCTCATTCAACACAAGTTATCTTAGATATGCACCCTCATATAGCCAGATAATAGCATGACCTATACACTGTAAGATCGACAGTAGTTCTCCTACTTTCAAGGGATCGACCTTAGTTCTCCCGAAACTCATAGGATTGACCTTAGTTCTCCTGTACACTGTAGGATCGACAGTAGCTCTCCTACCTCCAAGGGATCGACCTTAGTTCTCCCAAAACCCATAGGATTGGCCTTAGTTCTCCTATACACTGTAGGATTGACAGTAGTTCTTCTGTTGACACCTCATTTTGCAACCCGCATTTAACCTCACTTGGAGGGTAAAAGGGTAATTTCACCTTGGAAATATGAGTCTTGATTCTGGTCATAAGATCCTTAATCTCATTTGACCAAAATGATCTTGATGTTGTAATGATCAAATCGACTGGTCATAAGCCCTAATTGGACCATCAGATTGAAAGTTATCATCAAATCAAGTTTTAATGGCTGAGATGCACTATCATAAATTGAGTTCGACTATATGTGATTATGAACAATTAATTCCAATTGGTTATAATTATAATCAATTTAAGATTAATGATGTGTCATAATTTGATTGGTTAAGACTACATTTTATGGTAAGGTTGCACACACCTAATTAATTAGATAGTTAAATATTAATTATTCAATGAGTAATTTGTGAAATTATCTTTTAATTAGAGTAAATTTGGAACCAATTAAGTCTGAAATGGGAGTGATTGGAGCCATTTAATGTTAATTGGGAGCTAATTTGGGACCTATTAAAGTTAATTGTGCTGAAACCATTTTTTAACAAATAACCTCTACTCACCATCTCATTGATATCTCTTAGAATATTTTGAATCTGTGAATGAGGTTAATTTTCCCAGAAACTAGACATTCGGGGCTTCAATTTAAGTATAAGAACAAAACAATTTCGATCAAAATTGAGTTAAATATGATTTTTTGAAGTTGGCTCTATAGGCTGTTACAGCAGCTACGAGAAAACCAAATTTTGGCTTGCTCCTCACTCCCATAAATCTCTACATTTAATACTCCAGATTTCCCCCAAGGCTAAAATGAGGTCTAGGTTCATGATTCTTTGTCAACCCTCATTAATGGCCTTCCATTCATATTTCCTCCACCACTATTATATAAACCCCCCCTCTCCTTCATTCCAACATGAAAAAAAAACCCCCCTCTCTTCTCCTCTCTTGAGTTCTATAAAGTTGAGTAGTATTGTCATATCTTGGTCTTTTTGAAACTCAAGGTATTGAGTGAGACTCACTCTTCCTCTCCTAACTCTTCTTTTCCTCCACCTATAGGACCTCCCTCAAGAGTCTCCTCATCCACCATATGGATCTTGTATGAAGGTATAATCTCTTTTCCTAACTTGTTTTTTGTGTTGTTATGATAAAAATTTAGGATTAAAGCATGATAGTAATTATTTAAATTTTCTTGAATATGTTTGAATGTTCTTATGTGTTCTTCATGTGTTCTTGTTGTTCATCACATATTCGTGTATAAGCACTAGTTTTGATCTTAAATCCACATCAAAAATATAAAAAAAAAACATATTTGTTTCATAATTCTTTCAAATCCTTGAATCTAGGATATCACTATCCACACACATTCACTAGAATTCATTTTTCAATCCAAATGCAATGCTTAATAAATTGAATTAGGGTTCATTACATGCACACACCTTAAATTCAACATGCAAATTGATTGACAGATTGGATGATATGATATGAATGTTAGCCACCATAGTCTAGAAGACCGGTTTCACTGGGCAAGGTGGGTGCCTAACACCTTCCCACCTTGTAACATAGCCTCCGAACTTAGATCAAAGGTTAGTAGATCAAATGCTTATCTATGTAATTTTCAATTTTTAGATTGTAACTAGGAAACAAACCCATGTACTTTATCTTAGATTGTATCTAGGACCAAAGCCATGTAATTTTCCTATGACCAATGTAAATTCAATTGAAAATTAATAAAATGAGGAATTTTTTAATTTTGGTTTACTTATTTTTCCAATAATTAAATAAGTGGTGACTCCATTGTAAAACCTTTAATCTAAAGAGAAAAATATAACTTGTCGAATTTCCATTTTGAGAGGCAATTACACGACTCCACCCATTCACGTGGGTTTGGCCCAACAAACACTCCATAAAAACGAGCCAAGGGTGTGGTCTCTCACAGCATGATGATGAATAAATGTTAAACCAAGAAATTAAATTCAAGTATTTTGAATAAGAAATGGCATTTATAAAGAAAAGAACAGATTTATAAGGACGAAACACATTAAAAGAAGATTTTCCTTTAATATTGATTGAAAGTAAAATTACAAGTTAGGGGGCCCTTGCAGCTAAAGCAAAATATAGAATTAGGGAGTACTGTTACTAAAGGCACGGTCCTTCATACTTGCCTAACCCCTTTTCAGCAGCTTTGCTCCCTTCTCACTCTCTTTTGAAGTCTAAGAGGCTAGGGCAGTAGAGCTCCCCTTTTTACCTTCATTTGAAGGCCAAGAGGCCGGTGTGGTGGAGCTTGTCCCTTGAGTAAAAGATTTGACAGCATCCCTAAGAGCAGGGCTTAGATGACCTTCTCCGGGTTCCTTAGCTCTGAAGAAGGCTCTATCCTAGTAGCATTCAAAGCTTTAACCTAGACCTAAAGGCGAAGCCCACGACACACTTCCCTAAGCTGGGACTTAAGACCATCCTCGGTCTCTTTCTGCCCTAGCCATAGTCACTGCTCAGCCTTAATTATCTCTACTTCTTTCTCTTCTAGCTTTTTATCTCGATCTTCTTTCAAGTGAGAACTAACTGTTCCTCAGTAGTCTGAAGTTGACAGCACTGCTCCTTAGCCTATTTCTCAGTGCTTGCCACAGCTGCCTTGACACTTTTTCTTCCCTTCTCGGCTTTAGCTAGCCTGAAGAGGGCTTCCTTGTGCATCTTCTCGGCTGAAGCTTGGGCCTTCGTGGCTACAATTCAACAGGACTCCTCTTCCTTGGATTTGGACAAAGGGGTAGAAGGTTATTTTTTTTTTTTTTTTTTAAATCTTAAGAGAAATAAGAAAGAAAAAGAGGGGGGGTGTGGGTTTAGAGCTCGCTTATGAGAACTTACCAAGGTCAAGTCCCTCTTTAAGGTGAGGAACACTTTGTACTTCTTTAAATTCCTAAGTTCTGCCATGCTCTCCCTTGTTGAAAATTTCTAAAAAAGAAGTCAAAGAGGGGCCCCATCAAGCACCAGTGTGGGGCTCCAACCAGAGACCCTTGTTCATCGGTCAGTTGGAACCTCAGAACCTATGCTCTCAGTGGCACCCTTCTTTTTCAAGGCCCTGCTAACCTTGGATCCCTTAAGGGGCTCTTGCTCCACTTGGGGCTAGATCTCACCTTCCTCAGAGATCTCTTTTCTTGGCCTCTCGTCCTTCTTCCTTTTCTTTTCTCTAGGCTCAAAAAGAGAGGACCGAGCTTGGAAAGGGGGGGTGGGAGGACTCAGATCTATAGAGACCTTAGTAGTAGCTCCCTCAACGTGGGATTCCAATAAGATCACTAGGTTGGGAGTCTTCTTTTGGATAACTATCCTTTATGGTTTATTCGTGACCTCTTAGTTCATACTACTGACTTATACTGTAGCCTGAGGTTTGGAGCTGGCCTTCGAGTGTTCGATTGGATCGAGCTGGTTGAAAACCTCAAAGTCCTCTTCAAGATCAACAAAAGAAGGCTCTCGTACTGGCTCCTCTAGTTCCTCGTTAGAGGATATAGCTTTATCCTTGGCTTGAATCAGGACGGTGACTTGTTGAATGGTTAATTCAACCTCTTGAGTCCCTTTGGGGGGAGGAATGGTAAGAAACCCATGAATGGCCACATTAACCCTTACTATCCAAGGGTTTTTAGCCTTGATCATGCTCTTCAGGAATTGGAAGCAAGTTAAGATGGGAATGTAACCGAGAATAATATGGGCGGCACAAAGCTGACCGTCCTTGTGGAGGAAAATCTTGGATTTCAAAATCCAATTATGATCTTCGTAGTTCACCAAATTAAGATTCACGACTGTAAAATTTTTATCTACGAGAATTTTAAGAAGAAAAAGATAGGAGTTAGGCAGTTTAAAAATAAAAACACAAAAGAGGCCAGAAGTAAGGGAAGGTGCTCTCTATGAACTAAGGGTAAGTTGCTTTTTCAGACCTATGATCACCACACCTAGTTCCTCATCCTATGTAGGATAGTGTAAACCATCATGCTAGTCACCCGAGACAATCAAAAAATCCTCGTCCATGCCTTTGTTGGTCTTTGGAAGGCAAGAAATTAATCTAACTATGGGTACCCTAGTCCTAAGGTAGTATCCCATGTCCTTGTTATTTTTGCAACTGTAAACCCAGTTGACATCATAATGAGACAGGTTGACACCCATCTTTCGATTTAGCATATCCACACTACCTAACACCCTAAAGAGGTTTGGAGAGCATTGAGTGAGGCAAAGCCTATAGAAGATCAAGAAATCTGTTATTACCCTACCTATAGGAATTTGCATTCCACCTCTATAAAGGCAATCATAGGAATGACCACGACACTAGTTGGTCTCTTATTGTACCATTCCCTTAAATGGCAAGGTTCTATCTCTACCCTAGTGGGAATATTATATTTAGCTTTAAAGGCCTCTCTCTCCTCAGTCGTGCTTACTAGGTTAGTGATTCTACCCATCCTAATGAATAAATGAAAGAAGGACCCTAAACTAAGTAGGGCTCAAGACACTTACAAGTCTGGGAAGTAAGGTAAAGATTGCTGAAATAGGGGAAAGTGATTCCCCTCTCCCTTTATATAGGGGTGAAAAAGGAGCGGTAATTTTTCCGCCCATTAATTTAGAAAAATTTCAACCTTTGGATCTTCATCACGCTGCAAAATGTAGGTGATGTACACTAGCCAGTTGCATTAACTGCGGCATAGTGGATGTCGAAGCATTAGGAGTGTGTATGGAATAGGTGAAAAGACACTTCTACGTGAGAACGCATCTAGAACGTGCCAGCTTTCCTACCCTTAACCAAAGCCCCACTCTCCCGAGTGGTAGAGAGAGTGAGGTTTTGGGGGCTATTATGGGAGGGGTAAGATTTGAATGCTGAATAGTGCCACGTGGTTCTGACTCGAGGAAAGGGAAAGGTCCATCATCTCATCAGTTTTGGCCCAATATGTTGATAAGAGCCCAAGTATTGAAATCGAAGAAGTCGAGCCCAAGGAGCCTGTAGAGTGAACATTCCTCTAAAGGTTTTAAGCAAGCCACTTGGACCAAAAGAAAAAATACCAAGGAAGGAGATAGGGACGTACAAGTAAAGAAGAAGAGAAATATCTAGGTAAAGTGCCCATCACCTTTGCATTCAATGACTGCACCAACTCAGCTATTCGCATTAATGGTATAATGACCCTTGAACAGTAACCTCACAACTTGCAGCATATTCTACCACCTCTAGCAAAACCCTGATGGAAAAAACATCCAAATGAAGTGTTGGGGTTTATGCCCTAAAAAATCTAATTTATTGGCATGTCATAAATAATTAAATTGTTTAATTATATGAGACTATTTATAAATGAACTAATGAGACATTATCATAGTCCATGAGATACATTATATGTGATTTAGTCATAGAAGATGTAAATCACAAGTTCCTTGTAAACTCAAAATGTAGTTTGTAGTCGGTGATGAAATTGAGCGTTTCATCTATGAAGACTGTAACACATCAACCAAGATGATTTATCTTGATCATGGAAGTAAAGACTTTTAGTTGATGTGTTGATGTGTCTTAAGATTTAAGACATATTGAACTGGAGCACTGTGAGATTAATTATTCAATCAACAATTGTCACCTGAATAATTAATCTCACGACTTCTAATTTCATAGACTCTTAATCTTGAGAGGCTAGTGAACCCGATCATGAAATGTAGGTTACTTTGATATATCAGGAGTGAGATCTAATATTCATGGTCAAAATCTCAGTATGTTGGGTAACCACACGTAGTGTTGAGGAAATACATATTCTCAAAATGGAATCCATAATCTCTTTTTATAGAGATATGAAATATGCTCTTGAGATAAGTTTAATAAGAACTGATTATTTAGGGTGCCCACTCTAGTAAGAAGCTACTAAAACTTATATATATTGAAATTGGATTTCAATAAATGTGAATAACCAAAAGATTAAACCGGGCACTCAAGGATAAAATAGTTATTTACAAATTGACAGTTTATTATGACTTTGTTCACTATGGATATTTTATGGAGTGGTCAAATGATATTATTAGAGTCTTGAGATATAATTTATTAATAATGCCTAGAGTGCAATTATATTTATATTATTTTTATATAGTGATATTAAATATAATTAATGGTAACTTTGGACTTGTCAAGAGTTGACAGAAAAGCCCAAGTCCCATTGGAGCTAGTGTCTTATTGGTCCCTTTTGATCACTTTAAGCCACACACTAAAGCCCAATTAGAAAGGCCCAATAGGCCAGCCTAATTAGATAATCAATTAGATATGAAGGGAGAAACATACATAATTTTTTATATTAGAAAAAGAGAGACATAATTGTAAAATGGTGTGTATGTGTGAGTGAAGCCGCTCAATTATTCTCCCCTAGAAATTGATTGAGAGACCATAGTTCTTGGGCGAAAAGTGGAATTCAAGTGAAGATTAAAAGTGTTCCCAAGTACTTCTAATCTTTGTTTTGAATTTCACCGCACCAAGGTACGCTATCTTGTTCTTAAATTCTGAAATTTATATTGTGCATGTTATCAATCATGAATGAAATAGATCCATGTGTGTTCTTCCGCTTTGTGTTTTGTATGAGATACAAAACCAGATTTTCCAACAATTGGTATCAGAGCCAGGTTTTCACCTCATGATCGTATAACATGTGATTGAGTTTTAGAATTTGAGAAAACCGTTATTTTTGTGTTTTCATAGTTTTGGTTCACATGAAACACAGTGGCCCATGATTGCATATTCAATCCTACAAAATCATTGCAAGTCGACACAATTAAGCCATAACATTTCTTTGAATGGACTTATTGGTTTATTGAATTATGTTGTGTCTTAGTATTCAATTGGATATAGTTATTGAAGTGGAGGGTAGTTATGCGCGGGCACTTTGTTTTGCACCGCTTGGCTTGATATACATCAATAACTACTTGCATGATAATTACATGTGTTGCTTGGCCATAAATAACTACTTTCTCTGATGTATTGAATGCTTTATATACGGATTCAATGGCTTGAATGTTAATGCATCATTTGTCCTTTATTGTATGGAATAACTATCATGTGCCTTGGTATATATGGATTCATCTAATCCATATATTATATTATATATATATGGGTTTATATTATATATATGGATTTATCCAATTCGTATATTATATTATATTATATATATATATATATATATAAATATATATGGGTCCATATGCATTCAGATTATTGATATAAGGTAGTGATACAATGTTTTTAGCATGTGTTATATGCCTTGGATGTCTTGGATCCACATATTAAAGTGCGTTTCATATGTTGCCATTTATATGGAGATACATGGATATATATTTATATCATGTTAATGCTAGAATTATGAAATTTATTTCTAATGAGATTAGGATTATGTTTTTAAAGTGTCTAGCATTATTATGGATCTTGATCTTGAAAACTTGATGTTTGATTTGTAAATCTTTGTTGATAAAATCAAAAGGCATTTTTGGTGCAAGAACAATGACGATGTCAAAAACGGTTACTTGCAAAATTCTGAAAAATTTAGTTTTGTGAGTTTCGATCGATCGAGAATTCCTTTTAATCGATCTAGAATTCCTTTTGATCGATCGAATGTGCTTTTCGATTGATCGAAGAGGAATCTAGAACCGATCGAGTCAGGCAAAAAATCTATGATGAAATTCTTCATTGTCTCAATCGATTGAGAATTCTCTTCGATCGATTGAATGTTAATTTCGATTGATCAAATAGGAATCAAGAATCAATTGAACGAGGCAGAAGCTTAGTGATGAATTTCTTCATTTTTTGATTGATTAAGTAATAGGTTCAATCGATCGAAGGCACTAAATTTTGAATTTTCACTTGTTTTTGACTAAGTGTTAAAACTTTGATAAAAAGCAAAGCTATGTGATTAATTTTATAGTCCTTAAAAGTTAAGAGCATTTATTAATCGTTATCTAACTAAAAGACTTAATGAGATTAAAGATGTTAGTTAAATAGAACTCTAAGTCCTAAATTGTATTATGATTAAAAGTCCTTAATTTATTTTAATTAGAGGTTTTTAATGAGATTAAAATTCTAATTAAAAGGTATATAGTTTTTAATGAGATTAGAATCCTTTATCTAGTAAATTAAGGATAGAGTTCTATATAACTAATTTTTGATTCATAGTGTTTAAGGAATCCTAAATAGTTTAGGACTTCCATTTTAGTTAGTGATTCTTAATGAGATTAGAGTCTTCAATAAGTGCAAGGTTATTAGTTGTGATGAGATCACAATTATTTAAGAAAAACCCAAATAAAGAGTGGGAGTGCTAAAATGATCCTTTTGTTAAGTTTATTGTAATGTGAATAGATACCTTGTCTTGACTTCAAGTCTTGCATTCCAAGCGGAGGGTATTTATTTCACTGATTACATGATTAAACTTCTTTGTGATTGCACGAATGTTCGTTATGCTATTATGACGAGACTTAGTAACATCACATTGAATTTAAACACTCAAACACATTTGTTGTGTAGGGTTAAAATTGTGATTAGATCATAATGATTTCAAGACAATCCACTTGTTTTAAAATTTCCAGTGGGAGAGAGATTCAAGGGTTGATTCTCACGGCCTCCGTTGCCGGTTTATAGTAGTGTGATTAGGCACCTTGCCTTGGTGTATATGCCTTGCTCCCTTCGGAGGGCGTTTAATTCATGGTACTACATATTAAACTTCTTAATGATGGATGAAGTGTGTTTTTACATTGAGAACGACCACGCTTCCGTGGAGTTACTTGGTGACTTACATAGATTCTAGTCAATAGTGTACACTAGACTAAGTTTAATGTTAACCTCCCTACAGAGCTATGTCATTATTACTTAGAGGCTAAAGGAAGTACGGCAAATTATTTTTATTTGGTAAGAGTTACCATGATAGAATTAATAATGAGAAAAATTCTCATCTAATCATAGTGATTGGTATGACCTCGCTTCTGAGGAATATTAATTGCGGGATTAGGTTGTCGCTGCACCTAGTATAGTATGGTTTTCGGGTTCCATATTATATGGTTATAGATGCAAAATATAATGTCCTAGTATTTAAGTTTACAGTCTCAAAATAAAGTTGTCATAAAATTTTGTTCTTTGACTACTATTTTAATTGAATGACATTAATTAAGAAATAATGTTGGACATGGTACTTTAAGGAGCTGAAGTACATAAATATGTTTCGATTCAGCATTGTCATAATTTTCTATACATGATGCATTTATGGAAGATAGCTTATGATGTGATTATAGTCTCCATAGAAATGCTAAAATATTACATTGGCTTCTATCTTAATTGTACTAAAGCATGAGATGCAAGAGTTAGTACTTAGGGTTAAGGCTAAGGCTAGGATCAATATGATTTAATTCACATTCTTAGCCTAAACCGAAAGGTAAAGGTGGTAAGAATATGAATTATAATACCGAACAGTTGGACATGCTAGTTGCCAAAAGGAAATTAGACTTAAAAGTATGACCAAAAGGAAAGTGTTTCTGTTTTGGTAAAGCTAAGCATTGTCCATGATTGTCTTTTAGATGGAAGTTTACATGTTTTACTTTTTAAAAAGAGAGTTTCATCCTTTGGTATTATGTTTTGACACTTATGTCTAGATCTTATTAATCTAATGATATTCAAGATTGGTGAAAGATGGGCTTTTAGAACCATTATTTTGTTATATTCCTAGTCTATGAATTCTATTTAGAGGATAATATGATCTAGGGCTCCTTTTCATAAAGGAATAAAGTTCCAATGACGTCTTCAAGTCAGTGCATACATAAAGGAGGAATAGGGCTCTTTTAAAGGCAGAATGTTCTAGAAGAAAAATGTCAGAATTTGTTGTAAGACAACTATAAAATACATTTAGAAATGAGATGGTTGTATTAGATACATCACAAGACATTATTATGTAGATAACTATTACACGGTACAATATCATAGTGGGAGGATTATCAATTACCAAAGAAATTCATACTTTTGGACTAAGCTTTTGAAGTCATTTCACAAGGGTATGAATTTGATCCTCGGCCCTACGTAAAGGCAATAGATGATATGAATATGAATTACTGGATCAAAGTTATGTGAATAGAATTAGATTCTATTTTAATTTTAGAACTTGTAGAGGTGCCTAGTGGCATTAAGCCTATTGTTTTCAAATAAGTCTACAAGTAAATGAGATTGATAGATTTGAAGGTGCAAACCTTCAAAGTCAACGACTAGTGGCGAAGAGATTTATTTAGGAAGAAATGGTTCGACTATGTAAAGATTTCTTTTCACCAATAGTCAAGTTTGACCCTATCTAGATTTTCTTATCCATTATATTTCATTTGGACAAAATATGGCAATGGATATCAAGAAAGCTTCTTTTAGTAGCAAGCTTGAGGAAAACATCTATATGATGTAACTAGACTTGTTCATAGCAAAAAACTAGTAGTGTTTAGTATGCAAGTTGCTTAAAGTCCATTTATAGACTAAAGCAAGTATCTAAATCATAAAATATCATTTTTGGTCAAGCAATAAAATTTTTTGATCTTGATCAAGTATTTAAAGGCCTTATGTGTGTAAAAGCTATATAGAATAATAAATTTTTTAATGTATGTTGATGGCTTTCTAATCATTTAGAATGATGTAGAGTTATTGTCATCAATGGAGATTTTTTGTTGTCTAGTCCAGTTTGATATAAAGTACTTGGGAAAGACTGGTCACATCCTAAGAATTTAAACTTTGTTAAAATTCAGAAATTAGGATGTTCGGTCTATCTCATACTACTTAAACAGATTAGATTTTAGCCAAGTATAGCATGTAATAATTCAAGAAATGATTCTTTCCTTCTAAGTTTGAAGTTCCGTTATATAGGACTATAGTCCTAAGACATATAAAAGGAAGAGAATATTAAGATGGTTCCTTAATCTATATCAATAGAAAGTCTTTATGCTATGCTATACACTAGGCTAAATTTCTATTTTGTGGTGGACATGGTCAGCAAATATCAATTGAATTTAAGATCACTTAATTTAGTGGGAGTACAGCATATACTCAAATATCTTAGGAGAATGAGAGATTATATGCTTGTTCACCAAAGTGAGGATTTGATCGTTACTAGTTGTACAAATATTGACTTGTAGTTTGATTATGATTCATGAAGTTGGATTTTAGGATATATGTTCATCCTAGGTGGTGAAGATACACATTAAGCGTAATTTTTATCTCATTAGAAAGATATGAGTATGTGAGATGTGGTAGTAGAAAAGATAATTTATGCAATAGACTTGTTTCCAAACCTTGCCTTAGAGTGATTATGAATTACTCCAAAGGAAAATAAGTGTCGAATATATGGTAAATTTGATGGATAAATATATGTTTGTATTGCATACAAAATATACATAGCTAAAAAATAACGGATCTACTTCATTCATAAATGTTAATATGTTCTATGTAAGTTTCAAAATTAAAGAACAAGAGAGTGTACCTAGGTGCGGTGAATTTCAAAACTGAAGATCAGAAGCACTTAGGAATACTTTCAATCTTCACTCCAATTCCACCAACGCCCAAGAAGTGTGGTCTATTAATCAGTTTTCCAAGGGAGAATGTCAAAGCATCTAAGACTTACTCATACACCATTTCACAATCGTGTTATATTATTTCTCTCACAAAAAATTTTGTATGTTTCTCTCTTTGTATCTAACTAATTATCTAATTGGGCTGGTTTTTTGTACCTCTCCAATTGGGCTTAAGTGTGTGGCTTGGAGTAGGACCAAAAGGGACCAATAAGACACTAGCTTCAATGGGTCTTGAGCTTTTCTGTCAACTCTTGACAAGTCCAACGTTATCATTAATTATATTTAATACCATTATACAAATATAGTTT
Organism: Castanopsis chinensis; assembly: GCA_032878915.1. NCBI lineage: Eukaryota > Viridiplantae > Streptophyta > Magnoliopsida > Fagales > Fagaceae > Castanopsis > Castanopsis chinensis. The sequence continues at coordinate 4,219,249 of JAVQMG010000102.1, forward strand.
CACTCTAGGCCTTATTTATAAATTATATCCCAAGACTTTATTGCACATGCAACTCCTTTATAAAATATTCGTAATAATACAAAGTCATGAATATAGATTGCTTCTTTAAAGATTACTACATCTTAATTCCTTGAGTACCCGGTTTAATCCTTTAAAGTTATTCATTATATATTTATGAAATCCAATTCCATATATATATACTTTAGTAACTCTTTACGAAAGTGGTTTGGCCTAACTCTTTGAATAACTAAACCCATTAAACTTATCTCAAGAGAATATTTTGTATCTCCATTAAAAGACTATGAATTCCATCTTGAGAATATACGTTCCATCAACACTAAATTTGGTTGCCCAACATACTAAAGTTTTAACAATAACTTTAGATCTCACTCCTAATATATCAAAGCAACCTACACTTTTATAATCAGGCTCATTATCCTCTCAAGAACAAGAGTTCATGTAAATATAATTTGTGAGTTTATTATTCATTTGACAGTCATTAGGAGAATAATAAATCTCACATCGATCTTGTTCAATATGTTTTAACTCTTAAAATATATCAACATACCAACTAGAAATCTCTATTTCCATTATCAAGACAAATCATCTTAATTGATATGTTATAGTCTTCGCAGATGAAATGCCTAATTTCATCACCGACTATGAACTAAAATTTTGAGTTTACAGAGAACTTGTGATTTATATCTTCTGTGACTAAATCACATAAATCACATACTATGCATCTTATGGACTATATGATAATGTCCCCATATTCATGTTACCATTATTTTTAGATAATAATAAAACAAATTTATTAATCATAACACTAAATCATACATAATGTCATACATAGCATCATACAATATGATTTAAGATCACACATCTTGACAAAATTGTCTTTGAGAGCAAGTGAGAGATTGTTGGGATTTATGCCCTAAAAAATCAAATTTACTAGCATTTCATAAATAATTAAATTGTTTAATTATATGAGACTATTTATAAATGAATAAATGAGACATTATCATAGTTCATGGGATGCATTGTATGTGATTTATGTGATTTAGTCACAGAAGATACAAATCACAAATTCCTAGTAATTTCAAAATGTAGTTCGTAATCGGTGATGAAATTGAGCATTTCATCTGTGAAGACTGTAACACATCAACTAAGATGATTTGTCTTGATCATGGAAGTGGAGACTTCTAGTTTATGTGTCTTAAGAGTTAAGACATATTGAACTGGATCTCTGTGAGATAAATTATTCAATCAACAACTATCACCTGAATAATTAATCTCACGACTTCTAATTTCATAGACTCTTAATCCTGAGAGGGTAGTGAACCCGATCATGAAATGTAGGTTACTTTGATATATCATTAGTGAGATCTAATATTCATGGTCAAAACCACAGTATGTTGGGTAACCGCACGTAGTGTTGAGGGAACACATATTCTCAAGATGGAATTCATAATCTCTTTTTATAGAGGCACAAAATATTCCCTTGAGATAAGTTTAATGAGAATTGGTTATTCAAGGTGCTCACTTTAGTAAGGAATTACTAAAACTTATATTTATTGAAATTGGATTTCAATATATGTAAATAACTAAAAGATTAAACTGGATACTTAAGGATAAAATAGTTTTTTACAAAGTGACAGTTTATTATGACTTTGTTCACTATAGATATTTCATGAATGGATTAAATGATATTATTAGAGTCTGGGGATATAATTTATTAATAAGGCCTAGAGTGCATTTATATTTATATAGTAGTATTAAATATAATTAATAGTAACTTTGGATTTGTCAAGAGTTGGCAGAAAAGCTCAAGGCCCATTGAAGCTAGTGTCTTATTGGTCCCTTTTGGTCCCACTCCAAGCTGCACACTAAAGCCCAATTGGAAAGGTCCAATAGGAAAGGCCCAATAGACCAGCCCAATTAGATAATCAGCTAGATATAAGGGAGAAACATACATAATTTTTTATATTAGAAAAAAGACATCATTGTAAAATGGTGTGTATGTGTGAGTGAAGCCACTCAATTATTCTCCCCTGGAAATTGATTGAGAGACCACACTTTTTGGGCGAAAAGTAAAATTGGAGTGAAGATTAAAAGTGTTCCCAAGTACTTCTAATCTTTTATTTTGAATTTCATCGAACTAAGGTACGCTATCTCGTTCTTAAATTTTGAAATTTACATTGTGCATGTTATCAATCATGAATGAAATAAATTCATATTTGTTACTTCCGCTTTGTGTTTTGTATGAGATACAAAACCTGATTTTCTAGCATGAAGATCAGTGACTGTTCAAGTGGAGGGCTGAGATGCATATCAAATAGCTATATAAGGAAAGGGAACTCCTCCAAAAGGGGGGACAAAGAATTGAAGAAAAATATACCTTGTGCATCTATAAGCTTTGTAATCGAGACTAGAATATTGTATGAATGAGAGATCCTCAGATTAACCCGAGAAATAATTAATATTGAAATCTTCTTCTTTTCTTATAGATAATTTGCTATTTTTCCATAAATTAAAATGAATCCATAAAGACATACAAAGGTTAACCTCAGAAACCCATTCTTTACAAATTAGTTGTACCAGGCAGTTACACACTAAATCTCCATCCATTTTGAGTTGGTAATTGATTTTTTTGCTCGACTACAATATTGATTCTTGAATACCTAATGAGATAGTTTTTTAGAAAATGTAGCATCAAATATTAAAGAATATAACTCCAAACATTTATGATTGTAACACCTTCTGCTTATGTAGTTGCAAACGCATCCATAAATTCGTAGGAGTTTCCTAAAGTTACATTCGTAGTGGATGGAGTTGCATTCTAAAGGATTTTCTCAATCCATTCGGCTTGTTACTCCTATAAATACATCATCTAATTGCATATGAAAATACACGTATTCAAGAATTGATAGTAAGGTGTGGATGATCACTTAAAAAATAAATTAATATATGTTCTCATCATCATATGTATATATACCTTTTCTTACTATTTTCTTAAATTTTATAAACATTATCAACATGAGTCTCTAGTCAAATTTTAAAAGAAAGTGTGCTCTAGTTGCTCTTTAAAACTATTTAGGATCACTCTCAATTCATTGTAAGTCTCTTTCTAAGAATTTGAACCTCACCATCTAATTTGTTGATTATCTAGTTAGGACAAAATTTAGCTACAAAATTGGTTATAGTCTAAAATTACAACTTTCTTTAAAAAATTATTTTGAAAATTTAACCGTTGAATTGTATATTTTTTACGGTCTTAATACACATGTCAAATTTTGTATCAATCGGATATAATTTACCATATGATTTATAAGATTATATTTTATATATAATTTTAAACTACAAACACATGTAATTTAAATAATTTATTGATGACATAACTATTGATCTTTAATTTTTTAGGAATTTCGCAAGCATGGAAGATATCAAGAAAAAAATGTAATCTATCGGTGTATTTGTCAAAATTCAATTCTAATTTTTGTAACTAAACTTTGTCCATCATGTTAATGGATGGTTATGATTTTCAGTATTTACAAAATAGATTGAAAAATTCTATTTTGATATGGTTTCGGTTACAGTTCATTGAGAATGTCTATGAATAGTTTTGATGAAGAACAAGGGCACAATTTTCTTTTAGAAATTGGTTAAAAGTTTGTGCGGATAACGTTCTATAAAAAATTTTTAAAAAGAAAAATAGCAAGACAAGGTAAAGATAGAGATAAATGAAGACAAGAAAATATATTAATTAATTAATTATTTTTATTATATAAAAACTATAGTGTGGATTGAACTCTTTGAATACATGTGTGATAGGTAGGTTCAATGAACTTGAAGAACATTTTGAGTTGTGTTGTGTTGTGATGTACGTCTCCAATTACAATGAATGAGTTTATGGACGAGTTGAATACTTGAATCCATCAATGATCAGCATAGGCGTTTCTAATAAGTGCTGAGTTTTTTTTTTTACATGACTCCATAATGAGCAAAAACCGGAGAATAATGTTAACTTGAAGTGATTGTTGTTCAACCATTTCCAACACCAACGCAGATTACTTTATCTCAAATCTGAATTACTTTATCCTATTCATTGTGGGTCTTATTAAAAACAGGGCCGGCCCTAGGCTTAGGCCACATAGGCCATTGCCCAGGGCCCATATTAGATAAAGGGCCCAAATTTTGGGGTAAAACTTGAAATATATTTTAAAGATATTTTTTTTTGTGAGATATAGGGAAAAAGTTAGTTTTATATTTTGTTTCTTTACTTTTAAGAAGTTCCAAAGAATTTAATACAGTTAGGAATAATACAAATTTAATTAAATAGGACTAACAAATATGGATTACTAATCACAAGAAATATTTCAAATGAGAAAATGCTAGATATACTATAAATTTTAGTTCAAAACCTTTACAAATTGATGTGATAATTAATATGATTTGTGACCCTCAAAAAAATAAATGCATTTTTAAATTAATTTTTATAATTGGTGATACATCTCTATAAGTCGCATGTTTTAAAATTTGTAATATCTCTATTATCATTCATTCAAATACTTGTTTATTATTTTCTTAAAGTATCACTAATCACATTCATTAATACATTGTTTGTAAGTTTTTTGTAGTAAAATTTGTTATAACTTTAGCATTTCTTCAACAAAAAAGAAGAAGCATATTACAAGATAAAAATAATGGTTTTTTGTTAAAAAAAATTATGACATTAAAAACTAGATAAATATTATTTAAATAATAACAAAAAAAGCAACATTTAAATATATTGTCTTAGGCCTCAAAGTTTGTTGGCCGCCCTTGCCTGGGTCTAGCTAATACTACTTGAAAATTAAATATATATATATATATATATATATATAGGGTGTTGTTAACGGGTGTTGTATAGCACCCTTTAGTGTGATAAAATTTAAAATAAACTATTCACCTTTTTCTAGGGATATGGAAAAAGCTGGATATGTATTAAATGTGTATAGTTTGGATGGAGAAAGTCAAATTATTTTGCAACTTGACCAAAATGCCCTTGAATCCAAAATTGAAAAAACGTGTTCTTCATCTTTAAATTACTCTTAGCCTTCCATGAACTCCCAAATTTATTCCCACTCTATAACCACAAAATATACAGAAATGGTATAGCAAGATTTGGGTATAGACAAGGACCTTCATCTGACCATCTAAAAAAAATTGGTCCTTCTAAAAAAAGAAAAAAAACATAGAAATGGCACAGCAACATCTGGGTATGGCAAGTAAGAGGAAGGATGAGAAATTTGAGAGAGTGGGTTCTTTGAAGATGTGTCTGCGTGGAGGAAAATAGAGTGGACATTGTAGAAGATGTGGCTGCGTGGAGGAAAATAGAGTGGATATTGTAGAAGAAGAAAGAAGATAAAAGTGTGGAGGAAAATATAGTGTAGAAGAAGAAAGAAGATAGGCAAGCTAATAAAGAAGATGAAGAAAGTAGATATTTGTGAAGAAATTGGTGGTTGAGAAAAAAATAGGAAAAAATAAAATTTAAGAAAAAAAAGAAAAGAAAACAAAGGGATACGTGGGTGGGTCAGTTGGGTTAACCAAAAAAAAAAACCTTTTATTTAAGGATCAAAAGAAATCTCATTAAGAACATGTACTACAATAGAGATATAGAAAATAATTAAGAAAATAAACTCATACAAAGTTGTCATAAATTAATTAAAGAAATGAGTTCAAGAGCTTTTATCTAACATTTCAAACAAAATATTGGATTCAATCCCATTTCACTTGAAGTACACGTTTTCCTTTTTTTTGCACCATTTGAGGAAGTACAAGTCTCTTTCTCCAAACACGTAGAGATGTTATGACCAACATGCTTGCAAAGCCCATAAGTCATCTTTTGCTTTCCTAATTCTCTTCCGCCTTTCATTCGTTTTTGCTTTGGACGTCCTTTTGTCTTTGATAGCGGAGGATGATTAATGAAACAATCTCCATCAATCACACCATTTACATTGGCGTCAACCACATTTTCCTTGCCTACTAAATTTTCATCATCCAATACTAGCAATTCTTTTTCACTTAATGAGGCTTCACAACACCAACGAGATGGTAAATACAAAGGTGGAATATGGTAACAATCTTTGTGAAGGACAATACCTGCTAATTGGGGGCTAAGACAAGAAACCCTCCCACAATGACAATATTCTTAAAGAAGAACCTCTAAATGTCTCTAATATTGTATCATGTGATTGTGTTTGCTCAATATTTTCAATGGCAAGATCAACCTAAGATTGTAAATAATAAAATAAATTAAAAACTTTTATGTGACATATAAAGACTACAAATATTAACAAATAAAACAAATTATACAACAAAAGAAATCAAGGGTAAGTATTGACTTACTTGTTTAATGAGTTGCATCAAGTTTATGTGAGAACTAACAAACCGTTTAATAAAGGCATTTATACTTTCCGATCTTCCGGTTGTTGTCATTCCACCAAAAAAATGTCCTCGAAGGTAACATGGTACCCAAAAGTGCTTGATTTGGTATAAACCAATTACATGCTTGTTAGTAAGCATGTCATACTTTTCCATAACTTGAGTCCATTAACCCTCAAATTCTTCACATGAGTCTAACTTTTATAACTTGTAAAACTCTATGCACCAATTTGAATATTGATTACGAAGAATAGATATAAACCAACCACTAAATTTAGCGGTAATATGCCATATACAAAAGGCATGTTTTGTGAGTGGTAATTCTTTTGATATTGCCTCTGTAATCCATGGATCTTGATTTGTCAAAATTGTCATGGGTTGTTTCTTCATTAAACATGCAAAATTTTGCTAATAAAAAAAATTATTAGAATATGTAAACATTTCACCCAAGAAACAAAACGCTACTTAAATAAAATGAAAAAAATAGTTGTACAAATTTACAAGATAAATAGAGTACCTTCATTAGCCATCAAAAAGCACTACTTGTTTCATTTCGAAGAGGACAAAATTTTTAAATAACTATAAAATCAAAACAATATTATTAGTTAGCCAACGTTTCAAACTAATTTGGTTTCTAACAAATCAAGTCCAGAAGACTCGATTTTGGGCTTACAAATCGAGTATGTTGTACTCGATTTCCTCATCACGACACCCGCTGAGGTGGACAGGGAGTCCACGTAGGCATAAAAATCGAGTTTATTGAACTCGTTTTTGGTTTAGGAAAATCGAGTCCTTTGGACTCGATTTCCAAGTCTTAGGTCACGTGCGTAGGCGGTGCAGTTTAAAAGAAATCGAGTCTGCTAGACTCAATTTCTGTTAACCAAAACGCTGTCCTACACCACTCTCACTAAAACACTCTCAAACGGCACTCTGTCTCTCGCTCTCACTTTTAAAATCACAAAAATTCAAACACTCACACCTTGTCTCTCTCACAATCTCTCTCACTCTCACTCTCAAATACCCAGACGCTCAAACCCACTCAAGCATGAGACTCTCTCTCTCTCTGTCATTCTCCTCTAATCTCATTTGCGGCTCGGCCTCATCGATGGCTCATCTCATCGTTGGCTCCTCTCCTCGTCGGACTCTGACCATCTCTCTGACCCACCATCTCTGTGATCCCAGCTCCTCTCACTCTTAAAACCTCGCGCCATTGCTCAACCTTAATCTGAAGGTAGGTACCCGTTCTCAATCTGCTTGCTTTGGATTAAAATAAAATTTTCGTTTATTAATGCTCCAGATTTATTTGTTTTTTCTGTGTTTGTTTTAGATACATCATTTATGTGTTCTTGTTACACTACAGGCTTTTTTTTTTTTTGGCTTGAAATTTTGTAGTGTTAAAAGGATAAAAAAAAATTTATATCCCATTATCTAGTTTCTCAACCAAAAAAATAAACATGAGATTTCTAATTTAAATATGGTATAATATTCCATAGTAAATTTTAGATTTGCTATTGCTAATTTAAAATTTTACTCTCCAAGCAGTCAGATTGCTAATATAGGTAACTTTGTTAATCTGAGCATGATCATAGTGTGACCTATACTATTAAAATCTTGATGGTTTTTATATACACACATGTGTGTGTGTGTGCATTTTTCCAACCACAACACAAACAGCAAGGCAAACTTTGGATTCCAATATACTATAGGTTATCTACTAGATCAAACAAGCAATATAGAGCATGTCCGTTCAAACATGACCTTCTTTTTGTTACCCTTTTTCAAATGCTCATTGATGAACACAGTAAACACAAATTTTAAGGCAAATGGTTAAATTTACTTATATTTGCTTATAAGGGTTACCTAGCCAAAGGTTGAAAGTAGGCTTTGGTCAAGACTCATGCACCAACTCTATTTTTGTAAGAAAGGAGGAGGATGAGTACTACCAAATTCAGAAAGTTAACTTGGCTTGATAGTGGAGAAATATATTGATTAGTTTTTAAAAAGTTTCAACCATGTCCAAAATGATGTAGTAAATCTGAAATCTTCATCTTAAATAATATTTTTGTAATCAATACATTTTTTGTTTATTGGTAATGGATGATTTTCTATTCGCATGCATTGTACTTGATAGATTTTGTCACACAAACAGTGAACTAAACTATATGTTTGCATATGGTGACAGTTTGCCCCAAGTGATGTTGCTGTTATGATCATCTATATTAAAACCATAGTTGAAATCATCTATATTACCCTTGACTCCCTAAACTTTGTGCAGTATGGCTGCTGTTGCTGCTGAGATCCCTAAAGAGTTTGAACCTGGTCCCATGGAGGGTTTGGTGTTAAGGTTTCTAGAAGAACATCGATTGTGTGCTGTTTGGGAAGGCGAGGTAAAATTAAAACCGACCACCTACTGATTTGTGCCTATTCTCTTCTTATCTTTTTACATTATGTTGATTTTTTTTCCCATTTCTAAAACTCTAAGTTTGTCAATGGTATTTTTGTTTTTTGGGATCAATAGCTACAATTTTATATACAAAGGTTATGGCATATTGCATCTCATCACCATGGTTCTATCATGTGCAGGATCTAGGGGCATTGAAATGCCCTGGTCGTAATGACGAGTTCCGAAAACGACGCCTGATAGTTGTGGATGATCGCGTCCTCGACATTGTCAAGAGAGTTAGATTAGAGGGGCTGCATAGGACCCCACCTAGAGAGCTTGATCCTAACTTGATAACGGCCTTCGTTGAGCAATGGCGGCCTGAAACCCACACCTTCCACCTGCCACATGGTGAGACAACAATCACCTTACAGGATGTTGAGGTTCTTTTGGGGATTCCAATCGATGTTGAGGCGATTGTTGGAACAACTGCCTTGACATAGGCTGATGAATGTCAGAATATGCTTGGAATTGCTACTAATCATGTGGTGCTTAATGGACAAAGGATCCTAATTAACAGGCTACTTCAAAAAGTTGACCAAGGGTTGCCCGATGGTGCAGCAGAGGTGGTTGTGCATCAGTATGCACTGTGTTATATTCTAGCATTCTTGGGGGGCACAATTTTTGCCGACAAGTCTTGTGATAGAGTGCATACGATGTGGTTGCAGATGTTGAGGGACCTTCGCAATCCACCTCGGTACAGTTAGGGGAGCGCTTGCCTTGCATGGTTGTACAAAGAGTTATGCAGGGCAACCGACAGAGGTGCCAGTCAGATTGGTGGAGCATTGATACTGGTTCAGTATTGGGCATGGTTTAGAATCCCTTTTTTGTGCCCAAGGATGGACCTCCCACCAGATGATGCATATGGCCCACCATTTGCACCTTCTCCATTGTCTAGTAAGTAAGTCTATTCCTTCACCGATTCTCTCTATTGGAAATAAATCCATAATTTTAAATGACATGACACATTGTTATACATAGAAAATAAAATTCCATACCTTGATATTCCTCAAATTTAGAGATGTTAATAGGATTTTTTTTATTTATTTGTATATATCGTTTTGCAACCACTGAGGTTATATGTTATAATTGATGTATACAAGTGTTATTAATTTCTAGTTCCACCATTAATCATATGTTTAGATAATCATTTATTGGTATAAAGTTAGTGGTATGTAATGTTAAATTTATGATTGTAGGACCGTGTGGGTCGATACCACGAAGAGTAGACCCCCCGAAATCTGTCTAGTCCGGTACTGTCAGCTTCTAGATTCTATGCGTCCCAATCAGGTACCCAAATTGTGTTTCTTCTACTATTTATGTCTATTGTATATTGTTATAACTATAAAATAGCGCATAGTTGAAATAATGGAACATTGCATAATGTGCTGCCCATTTATTTGGCTATTTCAGGTGGTGTGGCAACCATATGACGCTGAATTAGGCCACCTACCTGCGTTCTGTGTCGCAGGCAGGGACGTGTAGATGGCGAGGGTGTCGCTTGTATGTTTCTGGCTAGTAGAGAAACATACATCGGACCGTGTTGTTCGTCAGTTTGGGATGGTACAAGAAATCCCCCTGTATGTTGATACTGACGACGCCCTTCATGCCATAGGCCTGAGGGGGAAGACCAACGTGAATTGGAGGGACAAACATGCTGGCCATATCCAAGTATGGAATAGTCGAGCACAATTACTATCTACGGGAGCAAGACTAGAGGGTGATATGTCGCCTATTCATCCATACTTCGATTGGTACGATAGGGTGACTTGGAGGTTCATCGACCACACTACCGCTGCACTTCTTATTATGGTAATTGCTTCGACCTTTCTTTTCAAATTTTGTTGCATATCACCATTCTTGTGTTAGATGTACTAATTGTATTTATTTACTTGCAGGTAAAAAGTCACAAGCAAATGTTGACGGCCCATGCAGTAGGCAGTCCTGAGTACAAGCAGATTACAGCTGTACTTAAGGCAGTGGAACGCCTTCGCCGTATAACTGCCCAACTTCCCTTGGAAGATACTGATGGGGCAAATCCAGAAGCACCAGAAGATATTGGATGACCAAGCACGAGCTCAACTCCTGCCAGCCATAGCCATGGTCAGTGTGGTGCACCCCATCAGGTTGTAAATAGGTCGGATCCCCAGCGTGCTGCACCCCATCAGCCAGCTAGTAGGCTAGATCCCTCTCCACCCCATATGCATCTCCTGCGCTAGAGTTCCCTCCACCCCCACATGCATCTCCTGCCCCAGAGTTCCTTCAACCTCCACATGCATCTCCTTCCCCAGAGCTCCCTCCACGTATGCTCATGCAGTTCCTGACCTAGAGATCCCTTGACCCACTACTCATGCAGTTCCTGACCTAGAGATCCCTCGACCCACTGCTCATGCATCTTCTCACCCCGAGATCCTTTCACCCACCCCACGTACTTTTTTTGACCCCACTCATCTTTCACTTACTCCGCCATCCTTTGATCTCAGCTTAGATTTTAGTGAGACCCCTCTTGTCATGCACACTCAATCTCCCTCGTACAACGTTGGTCATATAGACCATGTACCACCCCATAGTGACTCCATGTCATTCATGCCCACTCCTGGACTGCATACAACTCTTATGACTACGGGCCTCACTCACATTTCGTCCGCTACACCATCCTCCCCTATAGCTGTAGGATCTTCAGTTGTTGGGAGTCAAGCAAAACAGCCAGTTCTGCATGTCGAGAATGAGCAAGGAGTTGGGTTACACTCACCCCCACAAGGTCGGCCTAAACGCATAAGAAAAACACCTCCTTGTGGGACAGGTGGTCACAAAGCAGGACACAAGGCTGGCCCCGCGGTATGATTGGTCATTTATTAGCTTTGAATACTTTCGTGATTGCTGTTATGGTTGGTAATATAATTCATTTAATCCATTGTTTCCTTGTAACTTCGTCTTTGCAGTAACGTAAGGAGCCTAACCAAGGAGATGCGGTACCCCCTCCCCCACCTACCAAACACTATACAAGACAGCATAAGCGCCAAATGCATTAGGGTCAGCATCCCATTAGGTCAGCACCCCATCTGCCTACAAATGGTGTTCAATTACTTTTTTGGTATTCAATTACTTTTCAGTTTTAAAGTTGATTTTATATTTATTATGCTTGTATTATCAAAATCTGTATACCTTTTTACTTGTGTTGAGGTTTAAGTTGCATCAATTGGCTGATTTCTTTATAACAATGCTTATATTGCATTTATCTGTTTGTTCCCAACTGTTTGTATAAGCCCCACTTTAGCTCAAAAGTACAGCATTTATATGTTTGTTTCATTTTGAGTTTTTCTTGGTTTGTTAATGAAAGTACATTAATGGGCATTTTATAAAATATTGGCAATCTTTGCACATATTCATGTTAAATATTTTTCAATGCTGGTTTCCCCATGTGGGTGTTAATTTTTAGTATTCATGTTGGTCAAACCTGGATTTTAGCTCCATATATATAGGATTTTTGTATGCTATCTGGTGCTGAATCTTACAAAGTGTTGTAGATTCACTGGAGTAGTTGAATTGTGTGAAGGGAAAAATTATATAAATTTCTTTATTTTGATTCTTTCAGCCTGTAATCACAAGCTCTCTGTGGTAATCATATTTTCATGCTGACAGGTATTTATCATCTTCAACTCATGCTGGCCTGAGCTGAACAAATAGAACCTCTTGATTTGTAGGCTTGGCCATATAGTCATGAGAAGGACACTGCTTTCAGTGATTTTTTGTATGTGGGTGCCTATGAATGTATTGGGTAGGACTGGGAATACCACTGTTTCTTCTTCTGCAAAAAAGAATGTTGTGAATATCGGAGCTCTATTTACATTAAATTCGGTTATCGGAAGGTCAGCACAACCAGCGATTATGGCTGCAGTTGAAGATGTCAATTCTGATTCAGGTGTTCTTCCACAAACAAAATTGGACCTCATATTACACGATACGAATTGCAGTGGATTTCTTGGAACTGTGGAAGGTATTAATTTTCACAAGCTTTTGTTTCTTAGGTTATGGAGTCAAATCTTTCTCTTAGCTGTGGTCATTGATTTTATAAATTTAGAAGGGGATCTTCTGCCTTTGACTTTGGGGTCTCTTACTTATCATATTGGTTTCCATTTTCTTTTTCAATTTCAGTTTTGTATTTACTGCCCTCTTTCACCTAGCACATAACCTGTAAATGGTATAATCTAGGATGAGAGTACTATTGCGTTCAAAGTTCAGTTAGGTTTTTTCTTATATATACTTCAGTTGCTTGATATGATGCATATCTCGGATTATATGTATGATATCAGCACCTTTCTTAAATGGAGTCTTAAGTAAGATAAGAAGTAACTAGGATTATATGTACCATACTACGTCTTTTGTGTGCTCTCTCTTCAAGATTGGGGGAAAAAATACAGAAGTTTGACAGGGGTGTCCTTAACAATGTAGCTTTGCAGCTGATGGAAAAAGATGTGGCTGTTGCAATTGAGCCACAATCCGCTGGTATAGCTCATGTCACTCTGTGTTGCAGGCATAGTGTTCAGTCTCTTAACATGTTTACTGTATACTCTAATGACCATAAAATTAAGGTCTTCCAAGCGTTTAATTTTTAAGAGTGGAAATAGGATAACAAAGTTAGAATTAGAATAGAGAAACCTGCATGCATTAACTATGATTCTAGTATGTTCCAATTCAAGATAGAGCACTCGTAAAAAAGTGAATAATTTTACATTAGCTCTCTCAACCTACCCCAACGCTCCTTCTAGGCTTGGGATCAACTGTGTACAAAAATTTAAGACAATGCTTGCGGCTTCATTTGCTTCATGAAGAGATGTATTTGTCTTCATTGATCAAAAAGAGTGACCCATGTTAATAGTTAGAAGCAAGCATGATTATTCTCAAAGCCAATACAAGCTTTGGTGGTTTCGCTTTTCATACAAATGACTTATAGCTGCAGGAACACTTGGGATTTCTTTGTTCAGTTAGCGGGTAATGCCTTGTAGCTAAGTCTGTGTGTGCACTTGCACGTGACTCTGTAGTGGGCATAAAGTTGGGTTACATAGCATGCTTGTGGGTAACAAAGATTCAAAGCCCTGACACATTCAGAATTGAAATCAAGCTGGGACATATTGCTTCTTATTTTTTGAAGGAGACCATACGTCAAATAAATTATGCTTATTTTACTTTTATAGAAGATAGAACTTCCTCAAAGTTGTCTTGCTCTGATTTGCTGGCTTACATTTTTCTCAAGCACGTTTAGACTAAAATCTAATCATTTTCTTTATTATTATGTCCTCATATTCACGTGAGATCTATTATGCAGTTCACAGTCAAGATCTGATCTTTTGACGCTTGGTTTGGCAGTCACTAACATCCTAACTGGTCTGGTATGGCTGTCAATCCGACCAAAATCTATATCTGTGGTGAGGGCTTCACACCTGCTTTTCAACCCTAATTTCTCTCTCATTTAGCTGATTGGCTCACTAGATCTAATTTTCAATCGATTATATCAGAGTTTGCTTTTAACAGTTTTGTTCTGATTTCAGGTAAGTCCTCAAGGGGTTCAATGTCAGAGAATATGTTCGAATCTCCCTGATTCTGTGGTTTCTGAGTTACTGTGGTAATCCACCTTATTTCACGTTTTCTACAATGTTCAATGACGATATTTATTCTCTAATAGTCTGCTTTATCATTTTTTTTACTCTATTGGTTTGTACTCGCTTGTAAAATTCTTAACCATAATACTCTCTTTTTTATTTCAATTGGTCTTGAATTTTTTTTACTAATGTATGCTAGGCAAGTACATGGTAGCTCTAGGAGGAAGACGTTCATTTATGTCAAAATAAATTAATAAACCACAATCTTTTGTGCTAACACAAAAAGTTGCCATGAACGCACTTTGAGTTTTTTAAAAAAGATCTTACATAAGTTTGAGGGGATTTTTTTTTGCCAAAGTTCTCAGCTTCACGCCTTCACCCAATCATTTGGATGTCTGTGTTTGGGATGGGTTAAACAATTTAATACTGTAAATTTAGCCATCTCCTTTATTTTATTTTCTGATAAGTTACTGTAAATTTATCCATATTAAAGTAGTATTAGTTGAAGTGAAGGGCACTAATGAGTAATAATAAGTAGATTGGAACACTGTTGGCTTAGAGGTTGGTGAACTACTATGATCTTTAGATTCCCCACCTATTTTCAATCCCAACAAGAGTAGTAGTGAGTTGCTTCTGGCTTGGCTTGTAGTCAAAGTGGAACTCCAATTGCCACAACAAAGCATTGTGGCATTTCCTCTGTATGAGTGGTGACAGCTCTATAGATCGACAACAAAGTCTAAGACCAAAGTATTGACTTGATCCCATCGGGCACATAAGTGGCCAGGAAAGGACAGCTTCAGTTTACTGGTGCATTTGCTTAGAAGTGAATGTTGTTGAGGTCTCTGACACCATGTTAGGAAACCAATTGCAAACAAGAAGGCTTATCCATTCTAATAAGGGAGAGCTTCGGGTATTGATTATAGCCTTACAATAAAAGACATTATAAAGTTTGGTCATGTTACCTCAGAACGAGATAAATGTGATTGGACTAATAATGAGTTGGAGATCTGGTATAAGGTTGGTAGAAATAATTTCATATTGGTTTCTTCATATTGCATTACTGTGAGACCATTCAACTGGTTAAATCCTTGTATTATTCTTCTAATTCTCTCCATTGTTGCCATTGGTGATTCAATATAGTGCACCAATGTGTGAGGAATTTCATATTGCCAATGGCCTCTACTCAACTGGCACATCTGGTGGGTGAGGTCTTGGTTCAAGTCCCGTTGAGTGCATGAGTTACTTACCAGTTGAAAAAACTTTACTGTTAGGTTTTTTCATGTAATTATATTCCAAAATTTAATCTAGAAGATATGTAAGCAATATGCAAGAAAGTTCTGATTCATAGTTTATGCATCACTTCAATTGTTTTCTTGGCAATTCTCTATTCGTACACTTTTTATATTTTATATTTTGTAGAAACCATATTATATAGATAGTTCTGATTACTTTTTTAATTAATAGCTCATATGTCATCAATTAGTTGAGATTTAATGCTTTTTTGATGAAAGTTGCAATTATGGTGATGAGATTACAAAGTCTCTTGAGCAAAGGTGTCACAAGGAATTGAGAAATGAGAATTTTCAATCTGCAAAAATTGTCATGTGCATTTACAGGAAGTTATTAGTTTATTGTAAGGAGCAAATGTGAGTTTATCCTTCTTCCATGCTTTATACTTTTGTTTATGTGTTTTGAAACGGGAAAGTTATATTGGCCCGCTTTAGTTGGAAGAAATGTATAAATTGAAGTCTTAACTTTTGGAAGCTACAAGACCACCTTAAAAGTCTGCTAACCCTAGGTTGACAATTTCACAGGCCGCTGTTTGCAAGTAGCTTACTAAGCATTATCCACACTCTGCTGGATCAAATACGGCAAGATGAAATTTAAATTATAGGATGCCAAACACTTTTTGACTTTGTAAATAATCAGGTCGGTTCCCTGGTTGGTGATTTAGTTATGATCTCTAAAATGTATTCTTCAAATGCAGGATATTCAGCTTCAATTGTAATTCATTTCCAGCTCTTCCTTTTTCTCCCTATAGAAACTTCAAACTGACTTCATTGTATTGAATTTGGCAGAGTGATGGAATGTATATGTTTAACTTAGAAGCCTATATTCCAAAACTGTGTCAATTAGCTCAAGAAGTGGGGGAGGATGAAAGGGCACAAAGTCTACGTTCAGCTGGGCTCCAAGCCCTTTCTTCAATGGTACTTTATTCATCATGCTGCTATTGTACTTTTAGATTCACAGTTATAAATCTCCCTTTGGTTGGTCATTGAAGAAACTGAGGGTAAAAAAATACACGATCTTCAATCTTACACCTTTAAAAAAAAAAATTTATTTGAAGGTGGGTGAGAGAGAATTTCAAATAACAAAGATCTAAGATTTGAAATTTTATTTTCTATTTTATCAATGTACAAGCAAAAAAAGGCTGTAATTCTGAACTTATGTTGTTTCTGCATCACTAATGATGCTTGGATTCAAATTATTGTTGTGTGCAAAGTCGTTTTGATGTGATGGTTGTTCATGGCCTGAAAGCTAGCTTTGACTAGGCTAGCAGAATAATATGAACTTCTTCAATTTTTAAAAAACAATTATATAAATTTTGTGATCAATCCTAATTATTTGATTAGACAAAAAGGATATGTCTACGGTAGCCCCTGTTGACTTAGGCTTACCCTAGTAAAGGAATGTTAGGTGCTTGGTCAACACTTAGTCTCTTAGTGTTGGTGAGATTGGTTAGAGCAAATAGTTGGTTTTTAGGGGAGCACTCTAATTTGGAGATCAGACAGGTAGCCCTTGCATTGGGATTTTTCTCAGTGCAGAGTGGATTCATTATGGATATGCATACAAGTATTGATCTACCCCTGCAGAGGTGAGTTGTGATGTAAGCCTGTAAGGTTGTCCATTGAGTTTTGTTTTCAAGATGACATTCTTTGCATTGCTTGAAATATGAGGATCTATGGTGATACTTTGAGAACTTATCTCAAAATTAGTTAGATGTGTGACTGGGCATACTGCAGATACCTTGTCACTGCTGTGGCTGGTGGTGGAATTTGAGGATCATAGCACATGTCACTCCTGATGGCCTCCAGGTGTTAGGGAATGTTGCATATGGAATGGGTCAACAGCTCAAAAATATAGGGACATCAGTTCAAGTTGGTGTAAAGCTGGCCTTGGTTTAGGCAGGAATAGAAGGTTGCTGGATGATCATAATTTTGCCTTATGATTAGTACAAGTTTGGATGGTTGCAATCTTTTTTCTGGATATGCCTTGACGTGTTCTGATAAGTCCAATTAGGAGAAGAAAAATAAAGAGGGCATAATTATTGAATTGCCTTCACTAATGTTTCATTTCTTTGTTTTCTTCTTGCAAAGTTAGGAAAAAGTGCACTTGTGCTCAACTCATGCTTAATCTCAATTTTTGCTGCAAAGCATTATTATGCCGTCATGTATGCAAAATTGATTCTTTCATGTCTCTTTGTTTCATCATGCAACAACAATCAAGGATTTGAAGGTCCCGATTTAATAACAGAGGTTCAACAAAATTTGATGATAGTGTGTGCTTTTACAGCATGGTTTTCAATACTTCGTTACGAAAATATAATGCTTGACTTCCTCTATATGTGCAGGATTTGCCAGATATGGTTGCAATCAAGGATGCAAACTTTTCTGATGTGGATGCTGTATTTTGTTGTTTGCCGCATGGAACCACTCAGGTTTTTATTATTCCCTTCTTCATAGGTTGATCTGTGACCTGCATTTTCAAGACCTGGTGAATGTTTTTTGTATTGAGATGCAATTTTAGTTTCTCTTTTTACTAATAACTTGTATGATTATCTGTTAAATCACAGGAAATCATCAAAGCCCTTCCCAGGAGTTTGAAGATTGTTGATCTTTCTGCAGTAAGCTTTTGCAGAAGCACTATTTTGTTCAGTGTTTGTTTGTTATGGTTGTGTTTAGATGCATCTTGTGGTAATTTCAAAACTTTCTGTTTTGCTTATGTCAAAGTTTTATGTTATGTTGCCACAGGATTTCCGGCTGTGAGATATATCTGAATATGAAGAATGGTATGGTCAGGCACACAGAGCACCAGATTTGCAGGTAGGTAACAGTGTTCTTCTGGGTACTTAAACCTGTCTCTCACATCAAGTGTTGAGAATTTTTGTATCCCAAGATATATTTCCTTCTCATTGAATGGGGTGCATATGAAGCTATTTGGTAATGGGAGAATGTGAATTTATTCTGTCTTTATCTCTGTCTCTGTCTCTCTCAGTTCTCTCACTATGTATCACCAATTGTACATGGAAGCCCAATTTTAGGTGTCAAAATTTAACTCATGGCCATATGAAAGTTGTTTTCTTAAATTCAGAGGTACTTGCCTGTGAGTTTCTTGTTTTTATGTTTGATATTGAATTTTGGTCAAAAAGTTTGGCTGGTGGTTCAGATCCTCAAGCTTTATATAAATTGCATTACAGCCACTAGTGTTTCGATCTCTGATTTTGTGTATGTACTTGATTCTGAGGTGATGCTTGCAATTAAAAAGGACATATTCATGGAAAGAATCTTTTGATTACCCTCAATTGGAACTGTTTTCTTGAGACGAAGTTTGCACTTCCTTGTACTTAATCTTTTTAGATAGAAATTGAGCACACTCAGAGCTCCACCTGACAGGAAGGCGTCCAATTTCTACTAGCATAATTAGTATTTTGTCATTAAGTCCATTCTGTTGTGGGGCAAGGGTACTAAAAGCGTGAAACTCTGGCATCCCTATCCTTGAACTTTTTATTTTTATTTTTCATGGTTAACTTACTTCATAGATTTCATGTGTACTAGGGTTGCACCCTTTTTCTTGCTTGATTTTAATTACACTTATTTACAAATTATTTTGTAAACTAATGGTTTTTTCCCTTCATGTAAATGATTATTTCATTACCTGGATGCAGAAAGAAGTTGTATATGGTTTGACAGAGGTTTTGAGGGAGGAAATTAAAAGTGCACGCCTAGTTGCTAATCCTGGTTGTTATCCAACATCCATTCAACTTCCTCTTGTTCCTTTGATAAAGGTGTGCATACACTATCCTGTGTTTACTCTATATTGCATGTCGGATGGGTCATTAAGTCCTTAGAGGCAGTTGGGTAAATTACTTGGCAGTATCTTCGAAAGTTTATGCTTAGGTCATTTTAAATTGCTAAATACATCTATGAAAGCAATATATAAGAGTTGTGCTTGTGATTAGTTCACTGAAAATTTAATGATTTAACTATTTAAGAACGAATCTCGGAGACAAACTCAATAAATACATAGGATAGCAAGCAGAGAGGAAATATGTATGCTTAGAGGCTCCTCCCTCAAGCCCTATAATCCACACCTATACAAGCCCACAAGCAACAGCACCCCCCCCAAAAAAAAAAGGAAGAAATAAATCAATAAGTAATCTAAAAAGATGAAGTGAATATATTGGAACCTTAGCTGCCGTAACTACTTTTTTATTCTAATGTAAAATAAATCTTCTGAGTTTAACTTGTTTGACTGGCCTTCAACTTATCAAAAGAAAAGAGAGACTGGACTTCCAGGATATGGCTATATGCAGGCTTGAAATATTTGAAACTTGCATGGTTTGAAACCCTTTGTAAATTTGAAATGTGCATGGCTTCTAGATTTAGGACTCCCATTGATCACTTCTATGCCTTACAGTTTTGACGATATTTTTCTGCTTGCTGTTTGGCTTGCAGGCTAATCTCATTGAATATAGAAATATCATTATCGACGCAAAATCTGGTGTGAGTGGTGCAGGTTAGGATTTTCTCACCTCCTTTTTATTTTTATTTTTATTATAATTCTTAGCTCAATATTCTTGGTGCATTGTTTCATGGCTTTTGCTTCCTGGTTCACCATGCAGGGCGTGGTGCCAAAGAGGCAAATTTGTACACTTCCATAGCTGAAGGAATTTATTCTTATGGAATTACCAGGCATTGCCATGGTAAGATTTTATTCTTTCAAAACTTGAAATATGTGTTGATGTTTTATGGAAGGACTAGCCATGGATTGTAAATAATAATGTTATTAATAAACTTAGTGAAATATGTTAAACACATGTAGCTAAAAAAAAATTATTGAAAGAAATGTTACCTAAGCAATGACAAAAGACATCCCTGATGGAGTAAATGGCCAGCCTTTTGACCATTATGTTCAAGGATGAGTTGACGATTAGGGGCATTATGTTAAATGACTAGGAAAATACCCCTGATGGGTGTATGCAGTCTGCAGTGTGCAAGAACTATCTACTAATAAACTGCACTGATTTATGTTTTGGTCATGAATACCAGTTCTTTGTTGAGTTGAATACTGCATTATCTTCCCTTATTGTAGGTGAGTCTTAATTTGAGGCTAACTTTTGACGTAACACTATTGGAAGAGTATATACGGTGGAGGAAAAATTTGGTATGACATGCTGTTTTAATTGGTTGATTCTATATAGAAATTCCCCAGGTGGGAGAAAAATTAGGATTGCTTTAATGGAAAGAGACTAGCGTGTTCTTGATTGGCACTATAGATAGAAGTTACTTATCATGTCTTCTTGTTTCTAGAGCAAGTTTATGTTGCTTGAATAAAACAAATCCTCATGTATGACTGGGTTTAGGTGGCCAGACATAATAGGCGGAATTTGCTGATCAATTTCATTCTTCAGTTGGGTGTTTATGGTTTTGAATTGGTTGTCTTGGTCTTTCCTTTTTATTTCTTTTGTATAATTTAGAACTATTTAATTGTTCAATAGTTTTTGTGCTTATTTGATGAGGTAATTAGTGACTTTGAGCACTATATTTGTATTCATTAGATGACATGAAACGCTAAACTTGGTTATGTGTTAAATGCAGTTCCAGAAATTGAACAGGGATTCTCTGATGCTGCAAATTCAAAAATAACTGTCAGTTTTACTCCACACCTAATGCCAATGAAACGCTAAACTTGGTTATGTGTTAAATGCAGTTCCACAAATTGAACAGGGATTCTCTGATGTTGCAAAAATAACTGTCAGTTTTACTCCACACCTAATGCCAATGGTAATAATTAATATCCTGTTAAAATTTTCATGTTTCTCTATCTTCAGTAACTCTTTCAAAGTACTAAAGTATTTTATTCCTTTTCTGTCTTCTAGATCCGTGGTATGCAATCAACAATATATTTGGAAATGGCTCCAAGTGTAACAATTGAGGACTTATATCAACAATTGAAGATCTCTTATGAGGTACTTGATCATCATAAGGAGTTAAAGTGATTGAATTAAGCATAAAATAGAATGATTATCATGTATGCACACAACAGGCACACATAAATTTTAAGACATCAATTATAGATAACTTGCATCTCCTTGGGCATACTTTTAATTCTATTGGTCCTTTATTTTTTTTCCAGCTTTGTTCATTGGTGTCCTTGCAATGTTACACAAAAGCTTTATCCACTCTTCAAAGAGCTTCACTAGTGGAAAAATCAAGGCAAAAGCCGCAAGAGAGGATGAAGGTTTTGTGTGAGGTAGGTGTCTTTTCTGAAATTGTGATGGATTTTGTTCTTACTGCCGTATTCCTTAGTTGGACATTTTGGTCCTTGTTTTCTTGTTGTAGGCTTTGAAATATAACAATTATGATTCTGAACCTTTGCTATGTTCATGTGGCATTTCAATGAGTACCAGCTTCACTCAAGTTGATGGCCGTGTTCTGCCAGCTCCAAGGGTATTCTCTTTTATGTCATATTGAAGTGGGCTCCTGATTGTGTAAATAGCGTTTGATTGAAATTAATAGCCTTGGATAGAGTTTCCCTGAAGTAGAAGCTATATGAGGGAGGTCAAAACTATGGTTTATTCCCAGTTTTTGGAATCTTATAAAAGTGTTACAATTGAAGCAATGGCTAAGGCATTTGGAGTTACAGTGGAGTTTATTGATTTCTAAGTACATAAATTTATTGATGCTCTATTTTAGATTCTATCTAGCTGCTCATATATGTTTGTGCCATACACACATTGAATAAAAATTATATGTAAATTGAAAATAGATTTCACTAGTTTCAGTGAAATTGAATAATAAAATGAATAATCAAAAGTCAATTTTTTGATAGGATTTGAGATTTTCTTGTCCAATGCATTTTTCGTGTTCATTATGTATAGTATATTTTTAATAGGGTTTGAGATTTTCTTTTAAGACGGTGGTGTGTTTAATTGTGTTTTTAATCCACCTTTTCTCTATTCTCTATTACGGGGAGCTCTCGCGTTTTATTGCTGCAGGGAAGCTTCATTGCAAGATTGATAAAGTTGCAAGCATTCTTGAGACTAATCGTCCAGATGCAAAGAATGCTCTTTACCAAGCAACTATCAAGCAAGGAGACTTCCTATTAAACCGGATCCAGAAGCTATCTCGTGTGATTGATCTGTGAACTATTATTTGATTTTCATTTTGAAAATGATGCCAAAATTTGCACATTTCAGAGGAACACAGAGCATAAGGAAGTTTTGTTGGATGCCTTTTATTCGTGAATATGATATTAACTTATCTGTAACTTATCAGCAGATTGGTTCTTTCCACGTAGCTAACATGTAGCTAACATGAAAATACCAGCTACAATTCCTAGTTTTTTTGAAATTATACAAATGCTTCATATATTCTTTTTCCTGGCACCTATTGCACGATTAATGCGTCATTCCCTTGTTAGAAAATTGAAAGCATCAGGTCACGACATCATCGATAGAACAAATAATACTTCCAGCATTATGGTTGCATGATTATAATTAAAATAAAAATGGAAACATGGTCATTGCACAATTTCTTTCCACTAGCAATTCATAAGTGGAATTCCAATCCCTACCTTTGCAATTATAACATAGATTTAGAAAGTAAGATATCAATGAAAGGTAGAGAGCGAAACTCTGACTTAGGCTTTTATAAATGTCACACCCATCATCACAAACTTAGGCTTTTATAAAGGTCACACCCATCATTACAAAACAAAATCTATTTCAGCATTTCTTTTTCTAACTTTCCAAATCTAGCAATTCCATACCACACCAAGGCCAATGCAACTTTATGTAAATTGTGCGGTTGCAGGAAGCCATTAGCATTATAGTTCTTCTTCCAGAACTATCAGTTCAGAACATAACTAGAAATTTAAAAAGTTAAGATGGAGAAGGGCTTAACAAGAAGCACCAATGCAAATGAGTAGAGCAACTAATGAAAAAAGATTTATAGTTACTTATCAAAAAAAGACTTATAGTATCAACAAGAAGCACCAACACATA
The DNA here is from genome assembly GCA_032878915.1 of Castanopsis chinensis. Classification (NCBI taxonomy): domain Eukaryota; kingdom Viridiplantae; phylum Streptophyta; class Magnoliopsida; order Fagales; family Fagaceae; genus Castanopsis; species Castanopsis chinensis. The sequence continues at coordinate 4,242,998 of JAVQMG010000102.1, forward strand.
TGAGTATAACAGCTAATGGAAATAAGTAACAACTAATTGAAAGATAAAATTAAACATTCATAATATCACAATCTAGAAACAGGTACATTAGATATAGAATACTTAGATTACAAGTGCATTCAATAATAAACAAAATACTAATTGTGCCAATACAACCCAATAGTAAGTTCGAATACACAATAAAGAAAACCACAATTGACATCTACAATGCCATTCCAAAATCGAGTATTTGCATACTTGACAAAAGTTGAAATATTGTCGTTAGATACCAAAAGCCAAAATGAAGGTACTAATCTACGCAACTTGGCTAATTGATACAATCATGGCATTTTAAATAAAAGCATCACTTACCTAGTTTGGGTCATTACTGCTTGTCGAAGCCCCACGGGAAAGCGGACATCTTTTACGGTTATGCCCATGTTGATGACACAGTCCACAGCTCCGCTTTTGTTGAATCTCCCTTAAGTCAGAATCTGGCTTTCAGCTTCCCGGTTTTCGCCGGACCCCATCCATCTCATTCCGTATCCTAGACTTCACAGGTCAACCTTTGGCTCGCAACAGGTTTGGGTCAGGCGCCCACTTTGGACCTTCCACATCCCTCTACAATGACTCTGACTTTGGCACCACAAATTGGTATGAGTAGATGCGAATGACATTCTCTAAACTATTACATGGGTCAATATATGTACTTGCATCTTACCCCAAGTACTGAAGAGCTGTAATTGCATGTGAACAAGGGATTTTTCGATTTTGCCACTTCCCACAACCATATGTTCTAGCCAATTTGTTTATTTCATGACTATGGTGTCCCCCTCCAGAGCTATGGATGTTGTGCGCAGTCGTTACTTGATATATACCATGGACATTGTTAAACGGCCTTACTTGATGTGTTTTATATTTTTTCATATTTGCATCATAGATTTCTAAGGCATATTTACTCCACACTTTGCCCTCCAAGAGATCATGAGTAATTTTTTTGTGTCGATCATGGAAATACGTGACAAGTTTGCCCTAAGTGAATCCAACCATTGCAGCAATGGGCAGGCCACGGGCACTTTTGAGTACTCCATTGAAGTACTCTGAGACATTGGTTGTCATAGCCCCATAACGGTATCCACCATCATGTAGTTGGGTCCACATGTGTAGCTCCTCTTTCATTAGATATGTGTATAGCATGATGGATGAGTCGAGTTCACTTACTTGTTGTTCGGTGGCTGATTTCTTCCTAAGGGCCTCGATCTCGGCTTCCTTGATAGGTTGCATGTACAAGTCAAATTTAACTTCCTGAGTAGCATACCCCGCTTTTAAGGCCAATGACTTTAAAGTGGCATCCTGAAAATGCATGTTAAAGTTGCTAGCAACATGTCGAAGGCAATATCTGTGTTGTACTCGTACTTTTCCATCATCACCTCTAGGCTAGTTTGCAATTGCGTTTTGAATACCCTTATGTTAGTCAGAAATTATGCAGATGTCCTTATTTGCTATCACATCCCCCAGTGAAATCCTCAAGCATTCTAAAAACCACCTCCAACTAGGCCTTGACTCTTTGTCCACAACAGCAAAGGCAAGAGGCAAAACCTTGTTGTTGGCATCGGTGGCCATTGCAATCATCAACACCCCTCGATATTTACCATACAAATGAGTGCCATCAATACTAATCACTGGCTTACAATGTTTGGATCCTTCAATGCTCGGAGCAAAAGCCCAAAATACATAGCGCAATATTGTATCACCGAACTCCTCCCTCGGTTCAGTGAGATACCAGTACCGGGTACCAGTTTCTTGATCCAAGTATACCAACAATAACTTTTTCAACCTTTTGTAAGACTCTTCCCAATCGCCAAATATCTTTGCAATCGCCTTATGTTTCGCATCCCATATCTTATAGTAAGAAAGTTTATGTTCATAATACTTCGCTTTGATGAAATCTCTAAGGTGACCAATTGTTGCCACGTGATTTTCTAGCAACGTTGGAACAAATTCTGCTGCAAGAAAATTACAATCCATCATTCTACCATCAAGAGGCATGCCAAAGGTCATACAACTGTGAGGACTCCCATAAGATATAACCATCCATATTCCCAATTTAGGCTTCATGACTGCCCCAACGTACCACTTGCATGACTCATCCATACATTTCACACTCAATCTACTTTTGGTCTACCTACTAGTTATCAAGTTTTTGTTATGCTTTGCGGCATCAATTGTTAATGCACGTTTTACTGCTTCTTTATTCGCAAAAATCAACCCTTTACAAAATTCATGTCTGCATTATAGGAACAAGCAAATGATTGCTCATTAACTTCAGGATCAACCATATTTTCCCAAGTATTTGCATAAAATGATGAGGCAGGAGGTTCATAAATGGGGGTTGTATTTGTAACATGCTGAACTCTAACAGTAGCGTCTTCATCATCTTCATCACATTCATCCATATCATCAGCAAGAGGATTGAGAGTAATTTCATGGTCATCAACATCCCTGTCAAAGTCGCCTCGCTCAATCCTCTCTTCGAACTCATCTCTATCGTCAAGATCTTCCTCAACACAATGTTCGTCTTCATCTTCAACTACTGGAAGTGTAGAGGATTCACCTCGATGTGTACAAAATTGCTCTTCATTTCTATTGCCAGGTTCGCTCTCAATTGTTGTTGGTGTCTCTTGAAAAGGGGGTGTATAGCCTCCCAATGTGGTGCATTGATCATCTAGGACTGCAAATTGTAGAGATGTAGTTGTTTGTACAATATCCTCTACGCCGATTTCCGCACACGGCTCCAAAGTGACGTACAACTCAAAATTTGCTACTTGTTTCCATTAACGCATCTTGTTAAACATGACCTTCACATGTTTGTCTTCTGTTATCGCTGCATATCTGCAATTAATGCATTGATTGAAGACGTCATGTGGAGAACGGAAAATAATATGTATGTCATGTAAAGCAGGGTTCAATTGCAGCTCTTCCATAATTTTTATCCTCAAATCACTCAAGGTCTTTAACTTACGACATATCATCATATAATAGCACTGGATACCCGGACCTTCAAATGGAAATCCGTCATAAGGGTTGACATTGTTAAGGGGTCCACCGTAGTATATATTTATATAGATCATTATCAACCTATAGATCATCAAGTGCAATTGTGTTAGTGACAAATTTATAACTCTCAATCAACATCAATTACAAAAATTTGCGTATCACATGCCAACAATACTAACCTCAACCAAATTTACATATACTCACATCCAAATCATTCTAGAGGCATGACTTTCAAAGCCCATTCAAGTAAGATATGATAAACAAAAATATTATACCAACCAGTTACCCATTAAAATTTTTGTTACAAATCTTAAACAACTATATCTTGAAATAATTTATGCTAAAAAGACTACAGATGAGTGTCTTAGGTATCAAACTCATAATTCATTTCATACCAATGACAAAAACCTAAAAGTACTAAATATGACTAACAATTGATCACAATATTTAGTACTAAATATTCCCAATATTAATTTTTTTTAAAAAACCTAGCATATTATTAATCACAATATTTACAGTAACAAAAAAAAATATTCCCAATATGTTGTAATAACATAATTAATCACAATATTTGGTACTAAATATTCCCCCAATAATAATTATTTCCAATAATTTAATCACAATATTAATTTTTTTAAAAAACTTAGCAAATAATTTAATTACAATATTTACACTAACACAAAATAAACAAATATTCCCAATAATTAATCACAATATTAATTTTTTTTAAAACTTAGGAAATAATTTAATCACAATATTTAACACTAACAAAAAAATAAACAAATATTCCCAATAAATTAATCATAATATTAATTTTTTTTTTTTAAAACTTAGCAAATAATTTAATCACAATACTTACACTAACAAAAAATAAACAAATATTCCCAATAATTAATCAATATATATATTTTTTTAAAAAAACTTAGCAAATAATTTAATCACAATATTTACACTAACAAAAAAAAATATCCCAATAATTAAGCATAATATTAATTTAAAAAAAAAAAACTAGCAATTAACACAATATACAAACAAATAAACTAATTACAATATACTAAAAAATAAATTAATCACAATATTTCCACTAACAAACAATAAAAAAAAATTACCTTATATATTCTAATAACAAAAAATCATAATATTAACTAACAAATAATCATAATATTAACTAACAAAAAATATTTTCAATATTGTATAAACATTACCTATGAGAGATTGTTGTTAATGAGTGTGAGACTTGTGAGTGTCAGCTTGAGGAAAGTGGAACCAGAGAGTTGAAGAGAATGAGAGCTGAAGAGAAAGAGAATGAGAGCTGAAGAAAGAATGGGAGCTAAAGATTCCGGAGTAAAGGGGAAAAAGGTCCCAGTTAGGACCCCCATGACAGGTGGATGGGTTGGGGACCATTCACCGAAATCGAGTCCAGGAGGCTCGACTTTCCAAAGCAGAGAAATCGAGTCCTCTAGACTCGATTTCCTTTATATTTCCCCATATGCGTGTGACTTCATGTGACTTGATGTGAAAAGGGGACATGGGACGGGCAAGTAAATCGAGTCCAATGGACTCAATTTTCATTACTAAAAACCGAGTTCACTGAACTCGATTTATTTGTCTACGTGGCCTCCTTTTCCAGCTCAGCCAGCGCCACGATGGGGAAATCGAGTACATTACACTCAATTTATGAGCCAAAATTGAGTCCCCTGGACTCGATTTGTTAGAAACCAAATTTGTTTCAAACGTTGGCTAACTAATAATATTGTTTTGATTTTATAGTTATTTATGAAAAAACGCCTTTCGAAGAAGTGCACAACCAAAGAGAATCGACATTCCATGATTATTGACACTAACAAAAATACCAAAAGGCATATCATAAGCATTTACCTTGTAAGTAGTATAAAAAACAACCACATCTCCATATTGTTGGTACCAATCAAAACTATGAGGGTGCGACTAAAAAATATGCTCTAACCTTTTCTTATCATCGGTTGTGAATGCATATTGAAACTCAGAATTCCTTTCCTTAGCAACTTTACAAAATTGTAAGAGATTCATAGCATCATTCACAACATGCATCTTTCTCATTTTCACAGAAAGATTACAAATATCCCGTTGAAAAAATGGAAGACGTCCATGTTTCACTTTTTTCTTAAGTTCCATGACACGTGTTATTTCTCTAATTGAAAGTCCAGCTTCTTTGTATAAGAGAATGCAATTTTAATCATCTTCAGTGATAACTCGATTGATCGGAAGAAATCGCACTTGAAAGGGACAACAATTCATGATTGTGATCTACAACAAAAATAGTGACAGGCCATTCTTTTGAAAAAATGTCTATTGACCTTCGCAATACAATAGTTAGATGAGTTTTGCATCCACATTTTAAAGACTTCCTATTTTGTTGCTCCTTAGATGGATCCACCATTTTTAGTGGTTGCCTACCTTCCCGATGACAAAAGAAATTACATCTTCCTCTTTCTCCATTTTTTTTTCTCTGAATGACCTTTTTGAATTGTAAAACCATTTTGATTCGCATAAATTTTATAGAAAATGAAAGTTTCTTCTTCACTAAGAAAACATTGACCAACAAAATGCTCAAATTCATTTTCTATTGAGTTTATATCCTCATATTCTTCAATAACCCCCGTCTCATCTATTGGACATTCATTCCAATCAATTATTTCCCCTCCACATGTGTTATTATTTTTTCCATTATTCGGAAACTCATTTAACTCAACACAACTCCTTGAAATACTTCCATGAATCTCACTTGCAATTAAATCATCATCAATTTGATCTATATTAAAACAAGAATTAAAAAAAAAAAATCAATATCATATTATACGTTAAATGAAATATGGATTACAAATAGAATAAAAAATAATAGTACCTTCATGAGGTAGTTCATTTAAGTCAAAGTAATTCATTGGAAAAAGTTGATGAGTCTCACTTGCAACTAAAATGTCATTCATTTGTGCTATATTAAAACAAGATTAAAACTATCAATATTCAATATCATATTTTAGGATAAATGAAAAAAAATGATAAAAATAAAATAAAATAAAATAAAATAAAATAATAGTTCATTCTTGAAGTAATTCATTTAAGTTAAAACAATTCCTTTTAACAACTTGATGAGTCTTGCTTATAACTAAATTATCATCCATTGGTGCTGTAGGTGCATAAATCAAGCCTAGACCCAAGTGCGTGATGGACTGGCCCAAATGGCCTATACAATAAAATTTGTAGAGAGTGGGCTTGAAGCCTAGACTTCTTGGGACGGTAAAAATCGATGGCGTTTAGGCTAAGTCCACAGTGGCGAGCAACGAGCTGGAGGAGTAACTTTGGCTTTCCTCGAACGTGGGCCAAGGAGTCTCTGTTCTTGCTTCCCTTGAGCTGTGTTGGAGAAAAATCTTCTTCTTTTCCAGACCGAATCCCCCTTTCATGGCCTCCCCTTCCCTTTTTATACTCTCATTTTCCCTTGTTCCTATTCATGGAGTCATAAATGCAGATCACTTTCCCATCCATTGTCTTCTTGGAAACTGTCCATCGTGGCCATAAGACTGATCATTGTCCTCTCAAGGGTCACTTACCCATTAATGCGGCCAGGCGGGTAGGTGGGAAGCTTTTAATGCGGTGATAGTAGCCTTGTGCGGATCACATCTCACAAGTTCTCCTCCTCGGCATCCCGTTGAAGTGTAACACAGCTTGTTGAGCTTCAAGAGTCTTTCCCTAGGCGTCAGGTTGCACCCTTTGGTCCTCGTTTCTGTTGTCCGAGGAGACTTTCTCCTCGGACTCTCCCTAATTGGTCAATGCCCTGGTTGGTGGGTTCCTGGGCCCTTAGTTTAGGCGACCTTGTTCCGCCTTACAACCCTTTTAGTAAAGTCAACGTCCTCGGATAAGGCCCAAGGCCCATATTGGTGTTTTGACATTTCCACCCCCACAGGTGCTATACTAAAACAATCCACATCATATTTTAGGATAAATTAAAAAAAAAAATGATACAAATAAAATATGATTAACCTCATATTCAAATATATTTTAAAAAAACAAAATTATTGTACCTTGCAAATAATTGCTTAATCCTTCATTGAACACTTGAACTTTTCTTCATCTTTTTGATTTTTTTGATAGAGAGTTTGATATTGGTAAATTGAAAGAAAGTGAGTTTGATATTGGTAAAATAAAAGAAGATAAAGAGTAAACTATTGATAAAGTAAATTTGGGTAGAAAATAAAAAGTAAAATGGAGGGAAATAAGTTAAAAGATGTAATAAAGAGGCATTTTTATCCTATAATTATTGTAAAACCAAAGTGCACGTTTCCAGCTGAAAAGTAAAAATTTGCTAGTTTCTCATGCAGCTGAAAAGTAAACCTATAATGGTGTTGGCCGGCACCTGTTAACAAAGTTCATATATATATATATATATATATATGGGTTGGATTCAAGTTACACTTGGTGTAACTCTAAGTAATGTTACACCATCCAATAACTTGTTATTGAATTAATATTTTGAAAATCCAACCGTTGAATTATATGTTATATATGTCCTTAACATGCATACCAATTTTCATATCAATCGGATGTTATTTACTATATGATCCATAAACTTATCTTTTATGCATTATTTTAAATTGCAAAAACTTAAATTTTAACAATTGATTGATGATATAGCTATTAATCTTTGATCACCTTAAAATTTTGTAAGTATAGAGAATATATGAAAATAATATAATCTAACTGTGGATTTGTTAATATTCGAATCTAATTAAAAAATATTAAGTGGTGTAAAATTATTTAGAGTTACACCAGGTATAACTTGAACCCCACTTTCTATATATATATATATATATATATATATATATACACACATTTACACACACACACACACATATATAAATTCTAAGATATTTTCTCAGCAACCATATTGATGTTGGATGATTACAAAGCATTATTAGAATATGATGTTGGATTGGTTTCAGTCTCTGAGGTTTAAAAATGAGATGGACTTGTCTGAACACTCGGTGCTTTAGCTCTACTACATTTTTCAAGCAAACCCATTTGTTCTCTCTGCTTTCCTCATCCATAAACACCACTAAGTTTGAGTTTCATGGTATTCAATCCTACTGCTACCACTCAACAAACAAGTCAGCAATTGGGTTACTTCATGCTAAGGCTGTTAAGAGTGGTTCTTTTCAAAATTTGAGTGTGGTTAATTATATTCTGAGTTTGTCCGTGAAATCTCAATATTTGGATTATGCACAAAAGGCGTTTGATGAAATTCCTGACAGAGATGTCCGGACGTGGACGATTCTCATGTCTGGATATGCTCGAATTGGGGCTTCTAGAATGGTGTTGGACCTCTTTAGAGAGATGCAAATTGAGGGTGTTCTTCCTAATCAATATACATTGTCAAGTGTTTTAAAGTGTTGTTCCAGTGTAAGTGATCTCCGAACGGGTAAGGGAATTCATGGGTGGATATTGAGAAATGGGATTAATTTGGATGTTGTATTGGAGAACTCTATTCTTGACGTTTATGTGAAATGCGGGGCCTTTGATCATGCAAAGAAATTATTCGAATTGATGGTTGAGAAAGATGCCGTGTCATGGAATATAATGGTTGGTGCATATCTGCATGTGGGAGATATGGAGAAGTCTCTTAATATGTTCAGGAGTTTGCCCTACAAAGAAGTTTCAAGTTGGAATACGATCATAGATGGGCTAATGCAAAATGGGTATGAAAGAACTGGCCTAGAACTACTATATGAGATGGTGAAAAATGGACCTGCTTTCAATAAAGTTACTTTTTCCATAGCATTGGTTTTGGTTTCTTCTTTATACATCATGGAGTTAGGGAGACAAATACATGGCCGTATTCTGAGGCTTGGTTTACAAAAAGATGGGTTTGTGAGGACATCACTTATAGATATGTATTGTAAGTGTGCGAAAATGGAAAAAGCATCAATGATCTTCAGAAAAATGCCTCTGAATGGTGTGAGAACTCAAAACTCCAAGATTACTTTTGATGAATCAATGACAGAAATCATTTCATGGAGTTCTATGGTTTCTGGATATGTTCGGAACGGGGACTATGAAGAGGCTATGAAAACGTTTGTCTCTATGGTCTGGGAACAAGTTGAGGTGGACAAATTTACTACCACAAGCATTGTTTCTGCATGTGCTAATGCTGGAAATTTGGAACTTGGTCGCCAGATCCATGCATATGTTCTGAAGGTTGGGCACACAATAGATGTTCACTTTAGTTCCTCGTTAATTGACATGTATGCTAAATGTGGATGCTGGGATGATGCTTGGACAACTTTCAAGCAAACTGTTAATCTGAATGTTGTGTTGTGGACTTCAATGATAACTGGCTGTGCTTTACATGGGCAGGGGAGGCAAGCTGTTTGTCTTTTTGAGCAAATGATGAGTGAGGGAATTAAACCAAATGAGGTTACTTTTGTAGGGGTTTTAACTGCATGTAGCCATGCAGGGTTGCTTGAAGAAGGCTGCAAGTATTTCAGGTTGATGAAGGAAGTTTATGGGATTGAACCTGGATTTGAACACTTCACTTGTATGGTTGATCTTTATGGTCGAGCCGGTCACTTGGATAAGGCAAAGGATTTTATTCACGAAAATGGTATCTCTCACTTGAGTGGAGTCTGGAGATCATTTCTATCTTCTTGTAGACTTCACAAAAATGTTGAGATGGGAAAGTGGGTTTCTGAAACACTTATTCAGCTTGAACCATTAGATGCAGGAACTTATATTTTGTTATCAAACATGTGCGCTACCAGTGATAGCTGGGAAGAGGCAGCTAAAGTGAGGAGCTTGATGCAAAAGAGAATGGTTAACAAAGTCCCTGGTCAATCTTGGATCCAACTGAAGAATCAAGTCCACACTTTTGTCATGGGAGATAGGTCGCACCCACAGGACAAAGAGATATATTCGTACTTAGATGAGCTGATTGGGCTATTGAAGGGAATTGGGTACTCATCTGATGTGAAACTGGTGACACAGGATGTAGAAGAAGAACAAAGGGAATTGCTTCTTGGGTATCACAGTGAAAAACTTGCAATTGTTTATGGCATCATTAGCACAACTTCTGAGATACCAATTCGGATAATGAAGAACCTTCGGGTTTGTACTGACTGTCATAGTTTTATCAAATATACTTCTCAGCTTTTGCATAGAGAAATAATTGTGAGAGATATTCATCGATTCCATCATTTTAAGAATGGTCAGTGCTCTTGTGGAGATTACTGGTGAGCAAAGCCTGAGGGTCTCCTGCATCTAATCTTGCAAAGTCATAAATCATTCTAGTGACAGTCTGCGGTCACCATAATTGGGAAGCACTTCACATCGTATTTTATTTAAACCCTCTGATGGAGCTAGATAGAAATTCAATTGAGAAAGAATGTAGCTCACATTTGATAGTTCTTGAAGACAAGCTTCCTAGCCCTCTCTTTTCATCTTGAAAGTGCAGGTAAATTTCAAAATATGAAACAATAAAGTTTTGTTTTTAGTTTGTATTTTGTACTACTATTCGATTTTGATATTTTACATTAAAATTAACTTATCACATGTATTTATTTTTTGATTGGTAAGTTATAAACACACCCATAGAGATGGCACAAAGCAGGATGGGACTGGGGATCCCGTTCTCCACCCCTTCCATGTCGATTAAAATCATCCCCATCCTTGCCCAATAAATCCATCCCCACCATCCCCATCCCATCATATATGTAATTATTTTTATACGAAGCAATATTAAAAATCTTATATGTGTGTATACATATACATATATATATATAATGTATAAAAAATGACGCATAAAGCATAGGGACAAAGCGTAGGGAATTTGCTTCTTTCTACAGACAATTGAAAAAAAAAATACTAATTTTTACATGATATACTTGGAATCTTATTCTTAACTTTCTTTCGACACAAATTTTCAGTTTTTATATACCAAAAACTAATTTTGAGACATATTCTATGTTTCGCCTTTCTGTTTTGATGTTGTATACATGTAAGAAGGATTAACATCTCTTCTTCTTTCTTTCCTTTCCTTTCCAACTTTTTTTTGACAAGTAATAATGAATGAAATAGTTCCAGATAAGGGTGCTTAACTCATGTAGAAGGGAGGTATACAAAAGAAGCCCCTGAAAAGTAAATTAAAGCATTACAGTCCAGGAATCCATAGCAAATGCAACAGTTATCAAATCACTGAAAGCTCCACTCCCTTTAACCACTTTCGAAGCTAAACTAATCCTTGTACTTCCAAACCTCTGCTGTCAGCGAGCTATAAAATTTACCTTTGAATTAGGCATTTCCTAGGGTTTCTTACACCAAATAAGCCACGAACTCCAGTAATCCATCAATTTAAGCACCAAATAAGTAATTACGTTGCTCTTCCAAAAAGCCACTACCTCCCGCTACAGCAAGCTGTCATCTCAGCCACTAGTTAGGGATTAGTTGGTACACCATGCTTAACAAGAGCACCAGATACCCATTGCAACTTAGTGCCTTAGTGGACACTTTAGGAGGAAATGTTGCTGTCTTCCTGTTCCCTTTGCATGTTTACCAACTTATGGTATACTACTTCTCTAGCCACGTTCTCTTAATTCTTCATTGTTCTTTGGCAAGAGAGCTTGGTCATTTGTGTTCTCTTTTTGGAGTTACATGGACCAAAGATGTTAGTTGAGTTGCTTGCATGTTCGCAAGGAAAGTTTGGTCATGATAAGAGCATTGAAAGGGTAGAGCATTCTATTAGGAATATGAAATAATTGTTGTAAAATCCCTTTAGTTAGGTAGTAAGCTAGTTGGTAGAGATTAGGATTAGGATAATTTAGTTAGGATTTGAGCACATGTAGCTTATTTAACACATGGCTTAATTTGTAGAGTACATGTTGAATTAACTAGTCAATTATCTTAAGCCATATGGACCAATGACATTAGAGCTAGTCTCCTATAAATATATGATTGAAATTCAACATTAGAGATAAGTTGAAGAATAAACCAATTACTTAATGCATTAGTGCATCTCTATCTTAATCTTTCTTTTTCTCTATGAAGGGTGATTACCTCGAATTAAGTCAATTTTCTTACAATTCTCATTAATCCCCCTATAATTCATACCCATCCTCATTAGGAACCTCTAGGTTCCCAACACATTCTTAGATTTTAGTTAAGTCTTTGCTTTTGAGATTATTGCATGATTAGATGAATGCTTTAAGCAGTTTCCATTCTTTTATGTGTTACATTTTTTTTTTTTTAATAACTTTTCACCATTAGATTGTAATAACACCCCCCCCCCCCCCCCCCCAGGTGCACTCATTCATTCTCCTCTTATTGAGATTTTTATTCTGTACCTTCCAAACAAAAAAAGATTCTAGGGAAACACCAGCTTGCCATATGCTTTTCTGAGGATAAGACACTGCCTCTAACACCAAAACTTATGTGGGTTATCCCCATTTCTAAAGTCTCAATTGTGCAATGCTTGTACAAATTTGTGCAATGCTTGTACAAACTTTAGACTTTGACCTCTATCTCCTAGTGCCACATCTAACAGGCCACCATGGCCCCTTCATACAAAGCTTTTCTGAACAAATCATAAAATAAATTTTTCAAAAGTTCGTTCATTGACATTTTAACCACCCATGCCCTTTGTAAAGTTGTGATTTCCAACTAGCCTTTGTTGGCTTTAATTTCGTATCAAATTTTATTGTAATTTCTTCAATCATTTCCTTGTATTTATGTGGGTTTATTTGTAAGGGATAAGTGTGAAAGATTGGTGAAGAATCAAGTGTCAAAGAAGAATCAGTGCAGTTCGCGACTAGCTCGTGAGAAGAGTTACCTGCGAAAGGTCACATGTGAAGCACATGACTAAAAGTTGAAGAGTCATGCCATGCTGTCAAATTCACGAGTACTTTGTGAGAAAGGCCATCTTGCGAGGTACCTGCGAAACTCTCTGTTTGGCAAAAAGAAAAAGTGTTTTACTAAATTCTTTACCTACACTATATATACCGTCATTGCCCACGAAATGTAAGGAGTGCTTTTCAGAGAGAAAGCACTAACAAAAACACTTGAGAGGTAGATATTTTTATACCCACAATCATCTACTCATTTTTTCTTGGTTTTCTTCTTCTCCTATCTCTCCATCTGTACATCATTGAGAAGTTCTTAGCCCAAACACTTATCCCACTCAATTTGAGTGTTGAGTTAAGTTTTGGTGCTTTTGAGAAGCATTGGAATGAGCCATTAAGTGGCGAATGCAATCGGGCTGAATTGCGGGATCCGGAAAGTTAGTGAAGACAAGACTCTGAGAAGTCCGTTGGTAGTAAGAGCTTGAAGGGCTCAAGTACATAGGGTAGACTAGGCTTGGAGGGTTTTTTGTTATTTTGTACTCCAATTTATTTATTAGTAGATCGATTTTGACTTGGAGGATTGTGGAGAGGTTTTTCTCCGAGTTTTTCGGTTTCCTCTTCGATAACACGTTTTGGTGTTATCTTGTGTTTGCATCTCTCTTCCTCTTTAAGCTTTTCTTTTATTGTTCATTGTGGTTGAATATGGCTTAGAGTAGTGTTTTCGGTTTATTGTGTTTATTTACTCTTATTCCGCACTTTGACAAGTTAGAGTAAAAGTAATCTTGTAATAATTTTAATTTTGGGGTCTGAACAAGCATTAGTATTTTCACACTAATTGAGCTTTCACCCATTTTTGAACTGGACATCATAAACAAATGCATTCTTTCCTTTCTTGTTTCCTTGATTCTTTTTATTTATTTTTCTCTATTCAGGTTTTTAAGCATTCTAGTTCAAACAAGAAAGAAGTTTGGTTTATTTAGATTCCAATTTAGATAATTTTGAGGGGTTCTCTTCGTATTCCTTTAACTTTGTAAATATAATTCTATTTCTTGATTTATAACGTAATTTAGAAACTTCTGAACTAGAAAGAAAAAAAAAAAATCAATATAATTCAAAAAAGGAAAAAAGAAGAAGTGAATTGGACCATTTGATGGACTAAGTTAGGATTAATAACTATTGAGTCAACAACTAGTTTTTAAAACTCAATGCAGAATATTTCCTAGCATTTTGTAGTGAAAGAACTGATACATCTTTCACTGATACATGTTTCTGAGGGATTAATGCAAAGAAGTTTAAGTCCTGGTAAATACTGATACATGTTTTGTGATTCGGATTTAAGTCCTGGTAAATACTGAATGGATTTACTTTCTTTATCAGCAAGTTAAAATCTTGACATGATAGTGCATATAATTATCTGGAATGAACATGCCTACAATTTTGTAATGGTGACAAGGTTAGGAGAGAGTAGCACATTCTACCATACACATGTATGCGGGAACAGATGCATGCACACATGTGTGTGTTAGGATTAGTGCCATTAAATCCTATTGTATGATACTATGTATGATATTATATATGACTTAATATTGTGATTAATAAACTTGTTTTATTATTATCTAAAATAATAGTAATATGAATATTCAGACATTATTATATAGTCCATGAGATGCATAGTATGTGATTTATGTGAAAAGTCATAGAAGATATAAATTATAAGTTCTTTGTAAACTCAGAATTTTGGTTCGTAGTTGGTGATGAAATTGGGCATTTCATTTCCTAAGACTATAACATATTATCTAAGATGATTTATCTCAATCATGGGAGTGAAGACTTCTAGTTGGTATATTGATATGTTTTAAGAGTTAAAACATATTGAATTGAACCGCTGTGAGATTTATTATTTTCTTAACGACTGTCAAATGAATAATAAATCTCATGACTTCTATTTACCTGAACTTTTAATTCTGAGAGGATAATAAACCTGATCATGAAATGTAGGTTGTTTTGATATATTAGGAGTAATATCCAAAGACACGATCAAAATCTTAGTATGTTGGGCAGCTACATTTAGTGTTGATGGAACATATATTCTCAATATGTAATTCATAGTCTTTTAATGGAAATACAAAATATTCTCTTGAGATATAAGTTTAATAGTTTTGGTTATTCAGAGCATTATGTTTAACCACTTTAGTAAGGAATTACTAAAATATATATTTATGAAATTGGATTTCATAAATATGTGATGAATAACATAAAGGACTAAATTGGGTACTCAAGGATAAGATGTAGTAATTTACAAAGTGGCAGTCTATATTTATGATTTTGTATTACTACGAATATTTTATGAAGGAGTTGCATGTATAATAAAATCTTGGGATATAATTTATAAATAAGGCATAAAGTGCAACTATATTTATATAGTGGTATTAAATATAGTTAATGGTAATTTTGGACTTGTCAAGAGTTGATAGAAAAGCCCAAGGTCTATTGGAGCTAGTGTTTTATTGGTCCCTTTTGGTCTCATTTCAAGTCACATACTAAAACTCAATTGAAAATGCCCAAAAAACTAACTCAATTAGATAATCAGTTATAAGGAAAGAAACAGACAGAATTTTGGTAAGAGAGATTATGAAATGATATGTATGTGAGAGTGAGACATTCTCTTATTCTCCTTTTGAAAACTAATTGAGAAATCACACTTTTTAGGCGTAAAGTGGAATTAGAGTGAAGATTAAAAATATTTCCGAGTACTTTTGATTTTTGTTTAGAATTTCACCGCACTAAAGTACGCTTTCTTGTTCTTGAATTTTGAAATTTACATAGTACATGTTAACAATTGTGAATGAAGTAGATCCGTTAATTTTCTATTGCGTGTGTTTTGTATGCAATACAAACATGTATTTTTCTAATATTGTGCACATGTGCGCGCACACACACATGCATAGAGAGAAAGAGAGAGTCGCAAGCTAGTAAAAAAAAGGTTGTATTCAATGCACAGTACTATTAATTTTTGTGGGATCTAGAAGAGGTGACAGGTAGACATCCCTACCTCCATTTTTTTTTTAGAGTCAAACTATTATAAGGTTCAAAATTTATTGTTGCTAATTGGATCTTTCTTCTTGTTGCTTTAGTATTACATGATTTCGGAAATACTGTTGACCGTGTATTCAATTCCTTTAGCATATGTTTTGCTTAATGTTCATTTGGTGTGAATATATATTCATCTTGTTATTTATTGGTTATTTTCATTACAAATTATAAAATAAAAAATTTATGGAATGCAACTGTTCCAGTTAAAATTGTCTTTGCAAATAACATATATATATATATATATATATATATATATATACACACACACTCTCTGCTGCGCACATTCTTGAAATTGTTTTGGATAATCACATATCTCAATTCTTGTTTGGCCATTAAATTTGGTTTATAACTGTTGTTCTAGTAACCTCAAAACTGTCATGATACAGATCAATAGTCCCTGACTGATAATGAGAGAAAGTCAATATTGAAGGGGAAGAAGAAGAGCGACAAAAAAGAAAAAAAAAACGATTGAGGAATCAGCCTGCTTGGTATCTCTCTTTCTCTGGATTTACTGTGATTGTAATTATCAAAATGTTGGGCTTTGTGGAGCCTAGTTTATGTTTGATCCGGTGGACGACCCAACCCGACCTGAATAATGTTGTGTGGTTTTTTAATGGGAGATTTTCTGAGGCTTAGTCCATGCTCCCGGGAAAATTTTTTTTTGGCCCATATGAATCCGTTTTTGTAGAAACCGTGGCTCTTAATTAGGGTTTCTGAGGGGAGTCGGTTTTGTGAGGAGAAAAAATAGCTTGTAGCCGCAAACTTGTAATTTTCCCTGATAATAGTGAAATCTCTGCAACTCCGTGGACGTAGGCAAATTGCCGAACCACGTAAATACTGTCTTGTGCGTGTGATTATTTTCTTTGGCGTGTGTTTTCTCTATATTTTTTGTTTTTCACAAGTTTAAGAATTCGTGAAAATTCCCTACACAAAATACTATATGAGGTGAGTAAGTAAAACGTAAAAGGTTATACTCTTGAAAGGTGAATGGTTTAGAACTGCAGATTTAGTGTCGCTGCCTTGAGGTTGAGGTACCTTTGTTGGGAAGACAGGATCCCCATTATTGATCCAGTGAGAAGTATTAACCTGTATGACGCAAAATTAGACAGTTTCTATTCTTCTCTACATCTCTGTTTTGAGTCTTGCATTTTGTTAGAGCTAACTACTAGAGATGAGATGTGTTACCGAATCCACTGTTGAATCATGTATTCTCCTCATGCCTGTCAGGTTTTTCAAATGTTAGAAAAATTGGACTTCTAATAAAAATGTTCAACACTTTAGTTGTGTTATTTTCTAAAATAAACTTAAATCTTGAGTTTAAAAATTGGATGCTAAATGATATTCAATTAACGTGGAATCCAATATATGTGATTAAGCATGAGAAGAACACGTTGATCCATTAGAAAAATATAATAAGCAGTGAAACATTACCTAAATATTGCATCAGGTGTAACTTAAGACTCCTAAAAAGAAGAAGATTTATTGCTTTTTGTTCTTTCGCGCTTCTCTAGTTTGCCAGCATTTTTTACATGATAAGTTTTTGTTTGGTCTCTATTAAATTTGTATGCTGTTGAAACTTCAAGAAAAAAAGAAGAAGAAAAAAAAGGTCTCTTTCAATTCTTCCAGCTACTTTAGCATTACTTAACAGATTCGTGTTTGGTTTCTGTAAAGTTTATTACCTGCTATAACATTAAAAATTCATTTTTTAAAAAAGTTTATGTTGGAGCTCTGAGAAGAGAATGACATATCACAACCTATAAGCTATATCTGATGTTGTTTCGTTTGTCCAAAACAGATTAGAAATATTAAAAGGAAGTTCTGAATAGTATCTGGCAGTTGAAATGGAATTCTTTTTGTATATGTAGTGTTGGTGGAAGCTGTTGGAGTAGTCTTGACATTGAACTCTGTGTCTTTCTACATCAATAATGTTTTTCCGTTTGTTTCTACTCCTTATTTTGATACAATTTGTATATAGCTAGATTTCTATTAATATCATGAATTAATATGGCCCCCATAAATATAATGATGTCGGTTACCAAGTATCAGTATTGACATAAAAATTTAGAGTTTAGTGGGAAGATTTTTAAGTTCAAAAGTTGTCTAGAAAATAATAATAAATCACCATTTCTTTTGGGTTAAAATTCTTGATTGGTTTTTTCCTAAAATTCACACTATTATTTGCAATAAGGTTCTCCCTACTAACTTTGCCATGTACAAAATTTAAATCAGGGTACATAAATATTTATTAAAGAGCAGATGAATCATGAATTTCCTTTTTCATTTTTTTTTTTAAATTTATTTATTGGGTGGTGGTTGGTTGTGTATTTTTTCATCCCCTGTGAAAGCATGGTCTTGTTTGCTTCATAAGAAATAACTGAAAAATTATTTTCATTCTAATAGGGTCCCAATAGTAGTTGCTTTTGTAGTGTTTCTTAAAGATATCACATTGGGGGGAAGGCTTTTTAAGAATCTTTTCCCTCAATCTTCCTAAATTTTCTGCTTTTAATTACCCTTCTTTAAATATAAATTCATCTTCTTTGTTACCATCAACAGTTTAAATAATAAATATCCTCTTATTTAACACAAGTACAAAGTTACATATAAAACCTGTTCTAATATGATTAGAAATAAAATTGGCATAGCTCTCCCGGCCCCAACATAGAAATGGAGACCTCCATTGCAATGAAGATAAATACTATCGGTCGTATCAGGTTTCAATTCCATGGCCCATTGGTAGGTTTGGTAACTAGTTCAGTTTTGTAAACGGGTTTGTACGTACAGTATTTTTTTTTTTTTTTGATGAGTTGTACGTACAGTATTTTAACTAACTAGTAAAAATTGTTTGATTTGATTTTAGTAACATATGATGATTTGAGTTTAGGAGATTTTACTCAAATAAAAACATATTATGGATTTGAAATGACTTATTACAGTTAATTATTTTAAATCCACATGTTAATAAAGCTCAAATATGTTGATAAATTTCATCAATAGAAACAAAAATTGCTATTTCATACTTAATTCAAGTCATTTAACCTAAAATATGAAATCCAAATCATTCTCTTTAAACTTCTCCAAAAACAAATGAGTGATTCTTTATCCACACGAATAATAATCAAGTTAAGTCAAATGGTTGGCTGCTCAAATTTGGCTTATAGAAATGAATGAACTTCAAATTCTGATGGAATTAAAGCCTATTTACATCACAACTGAGTTGAGATTTACCTGTAATCATCATCAAGACAATTCCTAGGCTCATAGCATTGAGATGTTTCTTTAACAAAAAGTATATGAGCCCATAAGAGCTTAACTACAATAGTAAGTGAATCTATATAAGGACTAGCTGGTGTTCTAGTCAAACTTGCACCATAAATATAATTAACAAGATACAAATAAGATTTAATTTGGCTTGTATTTCATTCAATGAAATCCAAAAAGTGAGCTGGTTAATCTAACAACCCAGGTACATAAGGTAGTTACCCTCAAATAGTCAAATTCTAGCTAGGGCTGATCCTAGTTGTTAGTTCCCTCAGGCAGGTAAACACACTCTTCCCTCAACAAATATATTTTTCTATTCTTTGAATCAATCATGCCCTCCTTTAGTTTCAAGAAATATCCCCATTTGGTCTCCATCGCCAAGAGGCACCAACGATTGCTTGTGATGCACTACTAGTTAGAGTACAAATTAAGCAAGCAAAAAATATAGAGAAATTCAAAACGAAAGAATACATTTATTAGACATATACAAATGTGAAAACAATGACTTATTAATTCATCCATCCAAATAAAGAAAAAGAAAGGGAGGGAAAAAAAAAATATTGTGGCTTATTTTATAAGAGAGGTAAGTGAAGGAGCAAAGCCCACTATTGAGACTTGAACAGGAAAGCTACTTCGAAGACTTTTATTCTTCAAGAGTGGTAAGTGAAAGGAGCCCACAATAGAGACCTGAACAAAAAAAGTTCCCACGAGAGAGAGAGAGAGAGAGAGAGAGTATAGGTTAATCTATGTAAATCAACTAACTTTTGGTGATTGTACCTCCAAATATATATGTACGTGGGCTGGAATTGTTATTAGGTTAGACTTCATAATTGAGACTAATATTAATTTACTACACGTCCAAACATACCCATCAAAGAGAGATTTCAATTTGGAAATATATTTAGATCTTTCTATCTCTCTCTACCAAACAGGTTAACATGTAGCTTGGCTTTTTCATACGTAAAATTATTGTACCTTGATAACAAAGCCAATGCCTAGCTACCACTATAACAAACCTAGTGTCCTTCCAACTTTTGCATTTCCTCGGCCACCAATATTTTATTTCTTCTTATAATTCCTCCCTGGTTGTTGATGAAGAAATGAGAGATAGAATGGAAAGGCTTGTTGTTCTTCCTTTCTCTGTTGGTTGCATTTCTGAATCTAGTGTTGCTGTAGCTGTTCAGCGGCCTAGAAGATCGAAATCAGACGCAACCCCATCAGCAATAAGTCTCTCTCTCTCTCTCTCTCTCTCTCTCTCACACACACACACACACACACACACACACATCCACACATATAGATACAAACACAGTTACTCTTTTCTTGTTCCAATGGCTTATTTGATTTGTGTTTATTTTTTTGAAGGAAGTAAAGAAGAAGATGATTTAGAAAGCTTGTCAGGTGATAGCATGAAGAGCTCATTCAGGTTCCTGGTTAGTCCAAAGCCTAATATAACAACTGGGTTTCACAAACTGTTCAAGGGTTTCAAGAACTTCTCTCAATTATTTGGTATGTCAGGCTGAATTAGATGTCGCCATTTTCCTTTAGGTTGAGATTTTTTTTTTTTTTTTTTTTTTTGATCTACCCTCATGCATATAGAATTAGGTTAAGTTATGTAACTCTTTCTTAATGTTTTACTCCTCAATATTAAACTTTTATTAGATTATACTTTCCTTATGTTTTTAACATGTACCTCAAATTTTATGTTAATAAAATATAATTTACTACCTAATTAATGACCAAAAGTTATTTTTTGTGTATACTTTTAAAACTCAAAGAAGTTAATATTTAAAAATCTTATCAACGGAATAGTTTTGAACACAACTTAATTTGATATAATTCAAGTTAACAAGAGCTACACCATATATAATTTAGATCATATCTTCTTTTGGTTTTCACATGCACATTAAATTTCATATAAATCTATTATTTTTTATTATCTAATTCATAAATGATTTTTTATTAAAAATTTAAAATATAAAAAACATCAATTTCAAAAATTTTATTGACGAAATAGTTTTGAATTCTAATTATTTTGATATTTTACTAGGATAAAGGGTGTCAATTAAGATAAAATATAATTCAATGAGAATTTGTTAACCAAAGTTCCACAATGTATAACATGAATTAGCAAATAAAGAAAAGAAAAGAAAAGAAAAAGTATAACATGCGCACACACGTTAGTTCGATCTAAATAGTTAGAAAATAGTAAATATTGAAGTATTGCTTGATATGACAACAAAAACAGAACGAAATCCGCCATAATTTATTATGAACCTCAAACTAACTTACTAACCACTAACATCCAAATTGGTGGACCATTAGTCCCTTAAAAATGTGGATTGTCCATGATCGTATTCATTACTAGAAATTCTATTATATAATATTTATAAATTAATGTCCGATTAATAATTACTATGTCAATTTGTAAAAAGTCATATAATAAGATTGATATTATCTTTATCATTTTCAAGCATGCTATAGATAAAGTATTCATGCTGCCTAGGTATTAGGAAACTAAAGACATGAATGGTAAAGGTACTTAAAAGTGTACGAATATATATCTTTTAATTTAATCCCTATGAATCTGATGGTACTATGTTACTTTTCCGCTTTTATTATTATTATTTTTTAAGTATCTTTGATGCCTCTTGTGACTATGATGTTATTGTTGGTCATATGGATTAATGTGATAGTTCTTTATTTTTCCCCTTTTCTCATTCATTAATTCCATTGATTTGTGTTTAGTCTACAAGGAAGACTTAGATGAAATGGAGATGGACATGGAAATAGGGTGTCCAACAGATGTGAAGCATGTGACACATATAGGATGGGATGGTGCTGCGACTCCCAACCCCATAATGGGATGGGATAATCTCATTTCTCCTGATTTGATGTCTCTCCCTTCTGTTTCTTTGGAGCAATTTGAGCTTTCCAGGGCCAGACAAGCTGATGCACCTCTTATTAATGGTTGAACGTAAATTAGTTAATGTGGTTATGATGTAACGGTACTATATATTAAGTGATATTAATGTTGATAGAAACTATAGGTATGTATTTAAATGTCTAGACTTTACATGTTACCTACCCCAATTTTTTTTTTAACAATTGGAATATTCTTCCCTCCTTTTGTCATGTACTATTAAATTCTCCTTGGTGATTGTATGAAACTATACTGTTATATACCATCAAAAAAAAAAAAAAAAAAAAACTATACTGTTGTAATGACAATTTCTGTAATTATGTGGCATCTCAGATATAAATATTTGGCATTTGGCAATTATTAAGTATTGTAAATTGGATCCAATTTGTTGGTGATCTGTCTTTGCTATAATATTGTTACTTTTATTTTTTCCATCATGAAAATGATAGCTGATGAAGTCGAAAAATCACCAGTAAGCTGCACGGTCCCTCAATGATTAGAATAACACCTACACAAAAGAAAGAAAGGACCTCATAGAGAGCACCGGTATGGTGCCGGCCAAAAACCCTCCGAAGGTCAAGTTAGAAACATTTTTCAATCCTAGAGTGCCAGAGTTGAGTTAATTATGCGTACCTTGATTCGTGAGAGTCTTGGGGTATTTATAGTAGCGTAGGGTTGAAATTCATGCCTTGATTAAGAAGTTCTTTCCTTCTAGGAGAGTAACTCGTGAATCTTTGCATATCTCCTTTAATTCTTTTCCTTATAGGAGTCTTCTTAGTTAGGGTTAGGCGTATAGGTTCAGCAAAACCATAACAAACCTAACGTGAATCGCAAGTCAATTTCCTTTAGGAGACCTTGGAGCTAATCCTAGAAAAATAACCGTCATGTGTCGCTTTCGTCCGTCCACCTTGTGTCCGTCCTCCTTAGATCCGTCAGCAATAAACCTTCCATCTCTATTACCATCGCATTCACCTAGGTATCTTGGTTACATTCATTTTTATTCCCCTTCAGTTGCCCCCTCATTCCATGAATCCGTCATCTATCTTTCACGGGCTCATGGAATGACAGATAGTTTTGATTCTATGAATCCGTCACGTATTCTTTGTGGGTGCGTATTGATTGCCAGGCTGGAATAGGATCATAAATGTATGGGGGACACGTGGTGGGACTTGATTAATGGTTCGCTAAAATTGAGGCGTCCCTTCGTTTTTCGTGTCATTCTCTCTATATATATATACTATCCACCCTTTTCATTTTTACGTTTCGGAAAGAATTTTGGCTGATCAGAGTGCAACCGTCCACTTTGTGTGACCCGTCATCTTACGAAACTACTGTTCTACCATTCATTCACTTCTTTGCACTGTCCAACTGTGAGTATCTTCTCTTGTTAATTTCTTTTTTCTTTTCTTTCCTTTTTTACTTTGCATGTTGGTCTTTCATCCGTGTAGATCTAGAGTCTTAAGTTTCCTTTACCCGTCATTTGTAGGTGTCCGATGTCTAGTGAGGCTTTTAGTGGTCAGTCTTTTGTATGTAAGGGAGCGGGCTACTAGGAGGTGTACCCGTCAGGTCAAGTAGACTCGGGCACCTCCATTGAAGAGAGGGAACCGTCAGCCAGCTTTCCTTCCAATGTGGAAGATGAAGGGCAGGATGAGGATGGGTCAGAATATGATTCTAATGAGGACTTAGATGGTATAGACCCTCCCATTCAATCCATCACGGGTCTTGATGGGTTGAGAGAAATCATCATTCTCCCCTTGTGGATGGTAAACGACTTCATTTCTTCCATCAAACCACAACACTTCAACACACTTAGGGAGAAGTACCCAAATACTTGACACCATACCCATTCGTCTACCCTTTAAGTTCAAGAAATGCTACTACAAGGGTCTTGAAGACGTCAGTGTGTACGAGCAGATGCTAAAATTAGGCTTGCACTTTCCTTTGAGTGCCTTACACCGTTGTCTTCTTCAATACCTCGGTTTGGCCGTCATCCAGATTTCACCAAATGCGTGGAGGGTTTTCCTAAGTGTTGAGGTTTTGTATGGCGTAATGTCTAACGGGACGAGGCGGTTAACAATGGAGGAATTCTTTCACTGTTACCGTCCGTCTGAGATCGTCAAGTCGAGGGGCATGTACAGCTTTGTGCCGAGGAGTTCGGTGCTTAGGCTAGTGTCCGAGACCCTAGACTCTAATCGCAACTTGAAGGGTCGATACTTTTTCCTTCAAGGGGACAATTGGATGGGTTGTCCTGATGATTTTGAATATATACCCGTAGATAAGACTTGGGGCATAATGCCACTATCTGGTATGCGTCCATCCTTCTTAACTTTTAGTCGAGCATTGACGCTATTCTAACCGTGTACTTTTGCAGCGTGTAACCATCTTCAAGTTACCACTGAGCAGTTTGGATTTCTAGAAAGAATCTTCTAGAAAACCAGCTTGTCGGAGAGAACGTGGGTAAAGCTCGTCACCTTGGACACCCTCCATTAGTACTGTGACGGTCCAAAACCGATAGTTGCTGCCCGTCGATATGACGCAGGAATACGCAAATGTAAGTTTCTTTTAACCAGAAATTGCTGCTCTTATGTTTTTATTGTATTCTTACCCATCTACTATTTGTAGAAATGGATAACGCTAGGATAAGGGCCATTATCAAACAATAGGCTGCCAAGAAAAAACACGGAGGCGATCTTCCTCCCAAGATGGGCTCATCCCATTCGTCTATAAAAAGAGCTCTAGAAAAAGTTGATCGTCCTGGTAAAAGACAAAGAGTCATGACGGGATTGCTAGCCGTCCAAGGGTCCGACACAGTGAGGTTGCCCCCCAAGCTGGGCATAGGTAAGGGTAAAGGTCTAATGACCAATCTTGACCTTGTCAAGGAGAAAGCTCCCATCCTGCTTTGAGAGGACTCGCAATACGCCCTCAATCAATTGACTTCCATTATCAAAGAGGAGGATTACAAGGCCCTCGGCAATCACGCGACGGAGGCCATGGGGGAGACAGCCTTATTTAGCCTTGCTTAGGTTAGTACCCGTCGTTCATTTTTTCCATCCTATTCTTCATAACATATATTGACCCATCGCAATATTCTTCATACTATTGGTGTAGACGGTTTTGATGGAGAAAAGATTGATGGACCGTTGTCTTGCTCGTGAGAGGTCGTTAGTGTGCGTCCATACAAGGTTAAGGGCGACGGTGAAGGAGCTTGATGAGTTGAAGCTTTGGAAGACCCGTCAAAAGGAGAAGCTGAAAATGTCTAAGCAAGCTCATGAAAATTTGGAAAAAGAGGTTGAGTTGCTGAGGGAGACAGTAAAGGCAAGATCTCCATGTGGACTTCATTGATTTTCATGTGGACTTCATTGATTTTCACCCCCTTTTTTGGATGATCTGTCCACTTTGTGGACTTCATAAATAAATTTTCACCCTCTTTTGGATGATCCGTCTAGTTTATGGACGGTAAGCTTCATCCTTCTTTGGATGATCTGTCTACTTTGTGACGGCAAGCTTCATCCTTCTTTGAATGATCCATCCACTTTGTGGACTTGGTAAATTTCATCATTCTTTGGATGATCCGTGGACTTGGTAAATTTCATCCTTCTTTGGATGATCTGTGGACTTTGCGGACTGGGTAAAACCTGGGTCAAAACACATTCCGTATGTTCTGAATAAACTCGTCTTATTATAATGGATAGGTAGAATATTGTTCATAAAAAATAAAAAAATTGCCCTTCAGGCTCTAAAAGTACTATAGAAAATAAAAGCTATAATTGTTTGCTGGAAAAAATAAACTGGTATTGAGGAGGATGATGTTATCGTTGTCTTTGGCCATCGCCTATTAGTTATACTTCTTAAGGTGCTCTGTGTTCCGTGGGTGACTCAGCTTTTGTCCGTCTAGTGTCTCTAGGTAGTAGGTTCCCTTCCTATTCCATGAAGTGATCCTGTATGGCCCTTTCCAATTAGGTGCTAGCTTCCCCAAAGAGGGATCTTTTGTAGCGCCAATTACTCTCTTCAAGACAAGATCTCCAACCCGGAAGTCCCTGTGTTTAACCTTAGAGTTGTAATACTTTGCCATTAGGTCCTAGTACTGCGCTAATCTCTGCTCGGCTGTCGCTTTGACCTCGTCCACAAGATCAAGTTGTAAGCGCATGGCTTTCTCGTTCTTTTCCTCGTCGTGGTTACCAACCCGGTAGCTTGTAAGCCCTATTTCCACTGGTATGACAGCCTCGCTGCCATATGCCAACTTGAATGGTGTTTCTCCAATCGGAGTTCTTGCCGTTGTCCTGTAAGCCCACAATACACTTGGCAACTCATCCGGCCATATACCCTTTGCCCTCTCAAGTCGAGTCTTGATGATTTTGAGCAAGGATCGGTTTGTGACTTCAACCTGCCCGTTGGCCTGTGGGTGTGCTGGCGATGAGAAGTGGTTCTTGATCCCGAGCTGGGAAGAGAAATCTCTGAATGCGTTGTTGTCAAATTGCCTTCTGTTATCTGAAGCTAGCACCCTCGGTATACCATACCTGCAGATAATGTTCCTCCACACAAAGCTTCGGATATTCTTCTCTGTGATAGTGGCCAGAGCCTCTGCTTCCACCCATTTAGTGAAGTAGTCAATTCCAACCACGAGGAACTTCAATTGCCTTATCGCAATTGGAAACAGGCCCATGATGTCTAGCCCCTATTGTGCGAATGGCCACGGGGCCTTCATAGGGGTGAGTTCTTCCGTTGATTGTCTGATGAAATTGCCAAAACGTTGGCACCTATCACATGCTTTGACGTATTCATTAGCAATCCTTCTGCATTGTTGGCTAGTAGTATCCTGCCCTAAAGAGCTTGTGTACCAAAGACCTTAATCCTGAGTGGTTTCCATAGATTCCTTCGTGGACACCCCTTATAATGTAGTCTGACTCTTCTGAGGCAAGGCACCTTAGGTAGGGTCGGGAGAAGCCCCTCTTATATAGAACATTTTTGATCATGATGAATCGGGAGGCTTTAACCTTCAATTTTCTCGCGGCCTCCTCGTTGTCTACGAGTTTACCATCCTTTAGGTATGCTGTTATTGGAGTCATCCAACAATGATCGCTGCTTACCTCCTGTACACCAACATCATCTATCAATGAAGAAGATTGGACGAAGGACAATACCTGGTCAGGGATTATCATGGGTACTGCGGAAGCGGCTTTTGCAAGTCGGTCGGCATCTTGGTTCTCTTCCCTTGGAATTTGAACCAACTCGACCTGAAGTTTACATGATCAACTTTTCACTTCTTCTAGATATTTTTTCATTCTTTCATTCTTGCACTCATAGCTGCCATTAACCTGGTTGATAACGATTTACGAATCGGAGTATGCTATCGCACTCTTGGCCCCAGCGGCAATCGCAAGGTCCAGTCCCGCAATCAAGGCCTCGTATTCTGCTTCATTATTGGTTGTCGAAAAGTCTAGGCGGATCATGCACTTGATCTTGTCTCCTTCTAGTGTGTGAAGTATTACGCCGGCGCCACCTACATGTTGGTTAGAGGATCCATCAGTGTGGATGCTCCATATAGGAACTTCCTTTACCCCCTGGTCCATCATGGTGGTGAATTCAGCAATGAAGTCTGCTATGACTTGTCCCTTCAAAGCAGTTCGTGGTTGGTAGCGAACGTCGAACTCGCTCAGCTCAACTGTCCATAGTGCCATTTCATCGTGCAACCTTGGAGCTACTCATCGCCTTTCATAAGGGCTTATTTGTTACAACGTTGATGACGTGAGCTTGAAAATAGGGTTTCAGTTTTCACGCGGCAGTAACTAATGCAAAGGCTAATTTTTTCATCTGAGGGTATCTCTCTTCTGCCCCCCTGAGTGCTTGGCTTATAAAGTATATGTGTCTTTGCACCTTATTTTCTTCTCTAACAAGAGCCGCACTGACAGCTACTAGGGAGACGGCTAGGTACAGAAACAACTCTTCCCTCGGCTTTGATGGGCTAAGTAACAACGGGGAGGAGAGGTAAGCCTTCAAATCTTCAAATGCTCTTTAGCATTCGTCTGTCCATTCAAATGATCTCTTTAGAGTGCGAAAGAATGGAAGACATTTGTCTGTTGCCCTTCAAACGAACCTGTTAAGGGCTGCTATCTTGCCATTCAAGCTCTGAACTTCCTTCATTGTCTTTTGGGGGGCTAACTCCATTATTGCCTTTATTTTGTCCGGGTTGACCTTAATACCCCTATGGGAAACCATGAACCCCAAAAAATTTCCAGTTGTTACTTCGAATATGCATTTGCTCGGATTTAACTTCATATTGTAAGACATAGAGTGTTGAAGGTTTCCTGGAGGTCGTTCAAGTGGTCAGATTCCTGCACGCTCTTAACGAGCATATCATCCACATAAACTTGCATGTTCCTTCCAATCTGGTGGGTGAACATCCTGTTCATTAACCTCTGGTATGTGGCTCCAGCATTCTTGAGTCCGAACGACATCGCTTTATAGCAAAAAAGCCCCTGACTTGTAACGAACGATATTTTTTCTTGATTAACTTCATCCATTTTGATTTGGTTGTAACCAGAGAACACGTCCATGAAGCTTAAAAGTTCATGTCCCGCGGTCGAATCTACCAGGGTATCGATACAAGGAAGTGGGTAACTGTCTTTAGGGCAGGCCTTGTTTAGATCCATAAAGTCGACACACATTCTCCACTTTCCATTTGCTTTCCTAACCATTACCACATTCACCAACCAATCTGGATAGTATACTTCCCTTATGAGATCGGCTTCTTGTAGCTTTTGGACCTCCTTGGCTATGGCTCGGTCTCTCTTAGGAGTGAATACTCACTTCTTCTGTCGGATGGGTGAGAATGAGGGTGACATGTTCAACCTGTGGACTATCACTGACGGGTCGATCCCCGGCATGTCTTCGTGGTTCCATGCAAATACATCCTGATTTTCTCTAAGGAGCGTTGCGAGTGCTTGTCGTGTTGATTGGCTGGCCAGCATACCAATTCTCGTGAAGCGTTTGGGCCTTAAGTCATCGAGGGGTACTTCTTCCAACTCTTCCACCGGTTCTGCTACCGTCTACTGTTCCTCGATAGTTAATGTTTGTAGGTGGTCGTCCATCTCCATCATGGTCACATAGCATTCACGCGCGGCTACCTGATTTTCGCGTAGCACTCCTACTCCATATTCAGTAGGAAACTTGACCATCAAATGGTAGGTTGAAGTGACTGCTCTCCATGCATTGAGAGTAGGGCACTTAAGGATAGCATTGTAGGCAGATAAGCAATCGACCACAAGAAAAACCATGTCCTTAGTGATTTGTAGGGGGTAATCTCCCACTGTTACAGACAACGTAACGACGCCAAGGGGGTAGACCCTTGTCCCTCTGAATCCGACGAGTGGAGCGTTGGTCGGAACCAGTTGTTTTCTATCAATCCCCATCTGCTAAAATGCGGGGTAATAGAGATGTCCGCTGAGCTTCCATTATCAACCAATACTAGATGAATATTGTAATCTCCTGCTCGTATGGTGACGACAAGCACGTCATCATGCGGATGATGAAGGCATCGGGCATCCTCTTCTAAAAACCCTATAGTTGGGACATCAATTCGTGCCATCTTCGGTGTTGTCTGTTGGACATTCTGAACAGTCCGTAGATAAGTTTTATGTGCTTTTCTGGAAGATCCAACAATAGCGGTGCCCCTAACTATCATTCTTGTGTCCCCTATTAGCGGTTTGAACGCTCGTTCTCCTGTCGGGGTGCCTGATCCTGTGGCGTATTTAACCTTTCTTTGCCGACGAACCTTTGTAGCTTTCCTTGTCTAATAAAGGCTTCAATCTATTGCTTTAGGTCATAATAGTCAGCCGTATCATGGCCATGGTCGCGATGGAAGCGACAGTGTTTGTCCCTTAATCTTTTATTAAGGTCTCCCTTTAATTTTCCTAGAAACGTCAGTGCTTCCTCATCCTTTATTTGCATCAGGACTTGATCGATTGGAGCTGTCAGAGGGGTGAAGTTGGTGAATTTTCGCGGAGGTGGTTTGGAACGTTTGTGTTCCTGTCGTTCTCCCGTCCTGGCCTGCTTCCGGCCTCTGTCCAAACGTGTATCTTTTGGTCTCTCTCTTTTCCTTGGCTTCTCTTCTCTAGCTAGTAATGTGTCCTCCCCGTTCATATACTTTGTTTCCTTGTAAAGTACTTTGGACATAGTCTTTGAATCATTCTTGTACAGGGAAAATAGGAATTGACCCTTACGCAGCCCGTTGGTGAATGTTGCGACAAGTATCTTGTCGTCCGCTTCGTCAATCGAGAGAGCTTCTTTGTTGAATCAAGTTATGTACGATCTCAGCGTCTCGTCTTCTCGTTGCCTAATGCTTATTAGGCATGCAGTGGACTTCTTATATTAGTGGCCCCCAATGAAGTGTGACACGAACTGAGTGCCTAACTCCTTGAAAGTGCTAATCGAATTGGGTGTCAATCTACTATACCATACCCTCGCTGACCCTTTTAGTGTGGTGGAAAGGCCCTGCACATGATCTCATCAAGAACCCCTTGAAGATGCATTATGGTCTTGAAAGATTCTAGGTGGTCTAAGGGGTCCTTAGACCCGTCATAACTCTCTACTTGTGGCATGCGAAATTTTGGTGGAAGGGGGCATGAAGTAACGGGTACTGTGAAAGGTGAGTCGGTTCGTTGGACCAGGTCATCAAGGTCGCTAGATACACAACCTCTAAGGGCGTTCATCATCATGTCCATCCGTTTCCTCATCATTTGCATCTCAGCGGCTATGTGTGGTGGAAGGACGTTCGAGGTAGATGGCCTGTTGGTGTCCTGTCGCTCCGGTCTGCTTGGAGCGTTACTACCCTCTAGCCCTTCCTGGTGCCTCCTCTCGGCTCTCGTCCCTTCCTGGTCTTCCTCTTGTGTGCTAGCCTGTGCATTCCTTTGCCGCAACTGCTCTTCTAAATCATGATTTTGCTTCGTTAGATGTTCCACTACTGCTACGAGCGTCTGGACCTGTCTCTCTAGGGCCGTAGTGTGCAGTTCATTGCCTAGATTTTTGGTTGTTACCATCGATCGAGTGAGTACCATGCAACTTTTTGTCTTAGGGATAAAACAATGGCTGATTGATAGTGCTTTTTCCCACAGACGGTGCCAACTGATGGAACCGAAAAATCACCAGTAAGCTACATGGCCCTTCAATGATTAGAATAACACCTACACAAAAGAAAGAAAGGACCTCACAGAGAGCACCGGTGTGGTGTCGGCCAAAAACTTTCTGAAGGTCAAGTTAGAAACCTTTTTCAACCTTAGAGTGCCAGAGTTGAGTTAATTATGCGTACCTTGATTTGTGAGAGTTTTGGAGTATTTATAGTAGCGTAGGGCCGAAATTCATGCCTTGGTCAAGAAGTTCTTTCCTTTTAGGAGAGTAACTTGTGAATCTTTGCATATCTCCTTCAGTCCTTTTCCTTATAGGAGTCTTCTTAGTTTGGGTTAGGCATGTAGGTTAAGCAAAACCATAACAAACCTAACGTGAACCGTAAGTCAATTTCCTTTAGGAGACCTTGGAGCTAATCCTAGAAAAATAACTGCCACGTGTCGCTTTCGTTCGTCCAACTTGGGTCCGTCCTCCTTAGATCCGTCAGCAATAAACCTTCCATCTCTATTACCATCGCATTCACCCAAGTATCTTGGTTACATTCATTTTTATTCCCTTTCAGTTGCCTCCTCATTTTATGAATCTGTCATCTATCTTTCACGGGCTCATGGAATGACGGATAGTTTTGATTCTATGAATCCGTCACGTATTCTTTGTGGGTGCGTATTGAGTAATTATACATTAAAATTAGGGTTTTGAAGCTTTTAAAGGTCTTTGGATGTTCCTAAGGGTCCAGAACTTTGGTTCTAAGCACCTGAGAATGAGCATGTGTATGCAGGTTTTGTGCAAGCATACACATGCTTCCCGAAATTTTTTAATTTCAACTGCAATTTTGGTCCAATTTCAAATAGTCATAAATCGCTTAATTAAATCCAAATTAGGAAAAATATATGTTCAAATTAAAGCCTAGGATGTCTACTTTTCAATGAAAAAAACCTCACATAAACATTCTTTGTAGATCAAAAGTTATGGTTAAAATAGTGAGCAAATGTCATTTTTTAGTATCGTTTTCAAAATGATTTGAGCACTTTGGAGTTGTAATTACTTTCTAACTATTGTGAACTCTTTAATTATCCTTCGTTGACGTATGTTAAGCTCATCATTGGGGCAGAGTACGAAAGGTTATTAACTGGTACAAAATGTGGTGTCTACAGTAGTCTGTAGTTAGTAATAAAATTGGGCATTTCATCTACGATAATTATAACATGTCAACTATGATGGTTTGTTTTGGTCATGGAAGTGGAGACTTTTAGTTGATGTGTTGGTGTTTCGTAAGTGTGTAAGATACATTGAACTGGACATTGTAAGGTAAATTATTCAATTAACAATTGTCACTTGAAAATAAATCTCATAGCTTTTATTTTCTTAGACTCTCAATATTGAGAGGATTGTGAACCTGATTTTGAAATGTAGGTTGCTTTGTTATATCAAGAGTGAGATATAATCTAATGATCAAAATCTCAGTATGTTGGGTCACTACATGCAGTATTGAAGGAAAAATATTCTCAAGATAAAATCCCTAATCTCTTTCTATAGAGACATGAAATATCCTATTAAGATAAGTTTAATAAGAACTAGATATTCAGGGTGCTGGAGCCGACTACTTTAAAAAAGAGTTACTAAAGTTTATATTTAATGAAATTAGATTTCATAAAATATATGAATAATTAAAAGATTAAACTAGGAACTCAAGTAATAATATAGTGATTTACAAAGTGATAGTTTATAATGGCTTTGTTCACTATGGATGTTTTCATGGAGGGGTCAAAAGAAGAGAAAACAATTTTCTCTGTAACATCTCTTGAATATATTTTTCCAAAAAAGAAAAAGAACGTATGTGAGAATTGACTAAGAGATCACACATCTTGGGCACCATGTGAAATTAGGATAAAGATTAAAGGTCATCTTCGAATGCAATCTACTTCTTGTTTATTAATTTTCACTACATCAAGGTATGCTTTCTATTCTGGGGAAAATGAACTTTTGCCCTTATTTTTTAAAATATATAGCATAATGTCCCTATTTTGAAACTATTAAGTACCGTGTTTCTGTTTTGAAATTCGATTTTAATAAAATCGAGTTACGAGTGTGGACACAAGGGGAGAGTCGCCACCTAGTTTTTGCAATGGTCTAGGAACCATATATATAACATCCTTTTGAGGAAGGACCATTGATCTTACTACCAGAGATGTGGGTTCAGAGTTTAGATATGCTCTTGGGAAGGTGTTAGGCACCCAAAATCACTCAACCCTAAGGTTAGCCTCCCATCATTGTGTCTTACGTCTTAACCTTATTAAAAACACTTTCGATACTTGTATCTTAAACTCTCACACTCACTAGCATGCATCTAAAATTACAATCATGGCATCATTCGTCCTGTGTGGGGTGAGAAAGAGCCTAAGACTTGATTGTCTTTTCTGTTTAATTCTTTCTATCTGTAGCAGGACTCTCTTTCGCAATCTTTCTGCTTTTGAAATCATGCTCTTCATGCATATGCATCTTTCTCATCATAGTGCTGTTTTTGTGGGTTGTTTAGTTTTTATTTTGTTTTGTCAAAAGAAAAATCAAAAAAATACAAAAACAGTGTGTGTTTGTGTCATTCGTGTATCATCTTATAACTAGATTAAGTCAAGCTCTGTAGCTCTTTCGTTTGTGATGAGTAAGGTTGAAGCCATCTCTTCTTGACACTCGTGTCATTCTTTTTCACGGGTTGAAAGAAATTCTGTATGCTTCGGCATAGCAAAAGTGCAGTGTCAAAAGCTTAACAAAACAACATATTATATCTATCCATAAAGCAATAAAGAGCCAAAGCCATACCCAAATAATAACATGTGAAACCCTATCATACATATCAAGCAAAACAGCAACCAATTATGGTAGCAAGTAACATCACATTATTAATTAAGTGCATGGTATCTTTTCTGTATATTCATCAAGAAAAGATTAAATCAACCAAATGCATGTTTATATGAATGCTTGACTTACTTTACTTACCTTGTAGCACCTCAACACCTATGGCATCATGATAGTCATGTGAATGCATGTTCATGGCATCAAAACAAGGAACAAGCATAAAACTCTAATCTAGGCATGTTAAAGACAAACAAGTACGTGAACAAAGCAAACAAAAACTTATGGAGCATGAAACATATGAAAAGAAACTAAATAAAACAAACATGTGAAAGCAAAAACAACAAACAAATGAAATTAGGGTTTATAGGTTGTGGCTTGCGCATGAAAGAACATGCTTGCGTGCCCATAATTTAGCCTATATGCACATGCAAGATTATGAATATGCAGCCTTTTGCCCAGAAAACCTGACAACACAGAAACATAGTAGAATTTCAAAACAAAAATTCTAACAACCTACATGCATAAAACATGAAGAGAACTATAAAACTAACCTAAATAGACATACATAAACATAAGCAATGCAAAGAATAGGATTAAAACGTAGAAAGAAGAGTAGAAAAGAGAAAGAAATAAAAAGAAAGGGTTAGACTCAATATCTCAAATGAGAAGCTTTACAAGCTTGATTTTGTCTGTTCTTTTTAGTCAAATCTATCACAAGTCATTAGACAAGCGATTAGTAATCTTAAACTCAAAGGATTGGGGCCAGAAGAGATCTCAATCAAATAAAATTGACTTGAAGGTATTTTGTGAAAAACTTCCTTTTGATTCACTATTTTCTTGTGAATTTTAGGTTTTTCTCATGGGATTTCTGTGTGTTTTGAAAATAAACCATGTAAGGTTT
The DNA here is from genome assembly GCA_032878915.1 of Castanopsis chinensis. Classification (NCBI taxonomy): domain Eukaryota; kingdom Viridiplantae; phylum Streptophyta; class Magnoliopsida; order Fagales; family Fagaceae; genus Castanopsis; species Castanopsis chinensis. Next base: position 4,278,042 of record JAVQMG010000102.1, read on the forward strand.
TATATAATGGTAAAAATGGCGTTTAGAACGGTTCCCAAATGATTTGGGATTCATTCTAAACCTTAGCCATTATTGCAAAAAACTTGCATTTTTTTATGTTTTTAAAACCCTGGTCGTGTATGAAGGAGAATGCCTGCGTACACATGCTTAGCCCATGTACGAAGGCCGCTGCCCATCTACGTGAGCTAAAGGCTACTTTGGTTATTTTATTTCTAAGAATAGATTTTTCTCATGTAAAAGGTTATATTTTTCATTTTAACACTCTTTAAGTCAATTTGATATCTGATTAGACTCTAAACTGGCTTTGAGCTTTAGAGTTTGAGCATCATTGAGGAATGAGGGCCCGAGTCATAAGGGGTACAAAATACGGTATCTACAATGGATGAAATCCGACATTAGCAATGTCGAGTTTTATGCATATTTTACTACCTTTTTTTTTGTTGAAAATTTAAGTGAAAATCGACATTTCTAATGTCCAATTTCACTTAAAAATATACATATAACTTGATTTTGAAGATATCGAGATTTATATAGAGCTTGATTTTGTAAAAATTGAGTTTAAAAAATAGGGGTATTCAGCTAAGTAGTTTCAAAACAGGGGTATTCAGTTAAATAGTTTCAAAACAGGGACATTGTGCTAGATATTTTAAAAAATAAGAGCAAAAACCCATTTCCCTTTTCTATTCTTTGTATTAGAATTCAAAGTTATATGTTATTTCTCATAAATAAAGTAGATCCTAGTGTTACTTCGGCTACTTTTTTTGTATGAGATACAAAACTTTTTTTTCAAACAAATATAGAAGGCATACTAACAACGTTGCACGTACAACCAGTTCACTCATTCAGTTGATCAGCATTGACCGCCCAAAAAAAAAAAAAAAAAAAGGAAAGACCAGGGAGGATCATTCAATGCCAAGAACACTAGTTTGGGAAGAAGACCCAAAATAAAAAAAAGAGGACCTGAAATTGAAAAAAGATACCAGATATCAGATTAAGACTGTGCAAATGGCCACCAATTTTGAAGAGTGTCAGTTTCCCAGTTCAGTCGAGATACTTGATCCGGTCACAAGAAGTCCATCTACATTCTCCTCAATAGCTCAGCCCCATTAGTGTAAGATCGGTCTCAGCTGTGTGTGCTAACAATAGCTTCTTCCATTCTTTGAATATGGGGACCTCTTAGGAGGGGCACGTGCGTCGCTGTTTCAGGGTGGTCAACCACCGCTAGGTATCAACACACTCTGTTACAAAAAACAAAAACAACTATGCATACAGCCAAATTACCATTACACACAGTAGTATATCATAAGTTTGGAAGGCTGAGAAGAAAGTTCTCCTATTGTGTAGAAACAAAGGAAAGACCCCATTGTTGCAAAGGATCCTGTGCATGACAGAAGCCCCTATTTTACTACTGCCTTCCAACCTTGTTTGGATATCCCATTTAATCGTGTTGCAGTAACCCATTGAATCACCGCATCCCAGTTATCAGGGGTGGCTTAACCATTAGGCCATTTATTTCATGGCCGGCTGAATGGTGGAGCAAGAGATGCGGTTGCCTAAGGCCCTAAGTAAAAAAAGGCCCTCAAATTTTAACCAATAAGGCTATTTATAATCAATAAATAAAATTATATTTTTTTACTAGATGAAAAACAAATAAAAACTAGATAAAAATGCAATGTCTACAATATTTTTCACAATACTTTTACAACTAATGCTAAGTAGTAAGTTGTTACAGCCTGTTATTGATGACAAAAAAATAATTATAGTAATATTTTCAAATAGAAAGTAAAAAGCAACTTAAAACCTAGGATTTGTTGTAAAAAATATTGTGAATGTTGCACTTCTAAAAAATAAATAAGAATAATAATAAGAGTTTAGTTAGCAAACTTTTACTAGTTCTCATCTAAGTTCACTACTAACACTATTTTTTTACATACTACTATCAATTTACCACATCAATAAATATGAAAAATTTTGTCAAATTCTTTGTCTATAAAATTTCTAAAAAAAGAAAAAAAATTCTTCATAGTTCATGTTAATTAGTATTATTTTACATCTAAAACAAAATAATCAATTTTCGCCTTAGGCTCCCAAATGTATCAAGCCGCCCATTTAAGTAATGACCTAAGTCCCTCGAATCGAAAAAGGCTCTTCTAAAATAAAATATATTATATATTTGTCTTATAGTATTGCGAAAAAAGAAAAAGAAAAAAAGAGTAAGGTCTCTCACCCAGCCAAAAAAAAGCCCTCTTCTATTTGCCAATAAAATGGCATGGCTATTTATCTTATAAAGTAAAAACTTCAATTAAGGTCCAAAATTTAATATATAAAAGTTATTTTTAAAAGAATTATATTCTTTTTGAATGTTATGCATTTTATTAAAATGTTTAATAAGTTTTAATATATTTACGATGGTCTAGGAGTTTGAAATTTTTCATTTTTCCAAAAATTATTATTATTCTTCTCTCTCTATCAAAATTAAAATTATCATTAATAGTTTACAAATTCATTATTGATTTTCATTATTATTATTATTATTATTATTATTATTATTATTATTATTATTATTATTATTATTATTATTATTATTATTATTACTATGATACAAGATATAATTTCTATTCTAGCCTAATCTAAATGTATATGTGTGTGAAGCTCCCTCTTGGAGACTTGAACCCCGGCCCTTACCCCCCACACCCCACAAGTACTTATACTTGTGGAGTAATCATCGCACGCGGTGGTCATTGTTCAATACTTGAAGTTCAATATTGCCAAGAGAGACTGTAACGATCATAAACTGTTAAACATGATATTTATTATCATATTGGTTGTTTAGATTTATTTCTAGAATTGAAAAGTCAATTCTATTAACAATTTTTAAATCGAATTCTATTAACAATTGCCCTAAAGGTAGTGGTTAAAATCCAATACTTTACCAAATAACAATTTTATACATTTTAAAAAATAATGTCAAACTATACACATATATAGAAAAATATTATATGGTATACTATACACATATCAAATAGATGTGTATATATTTTTAGAATTTATGAGTGTAAGCCAATGAATCATTAATAATGATATATTGGGCAAGATTTTCTAAATAGTACATTTTTAGAAAAAAACAAATTGGTGAATAACATGCGTTTGAAGTTATTTAGTTAATTAGACTGTTTTTGGAACTAAAGTTTGGTAAACTTGAGTTTGAACCCAAAATTGACGTTACTAAACTCGAGGTCCAATTAGTATAACTCTAACGTGGAATTAAAAAAAAAAAAAAAACACATGGAACTTGAGTTTAGTAAACTCAAGTTCCATGCTGTAAAAAAAAAAAAAAAAAAAAAAATTTACCTAGATGGAACTCGAATTCACTAAACTTGAGTTCTAATATATATTTTTTAAATGGAACCTGAGTTTAGTAAATTCAAGTTCCAAGGCAGTATACATCTTGCAATTTTTTTATTTTTCCAAAGTCACAATGTCCCTCACTTTCTTTCTCTCTCCAATCTTTCTCAGTCACATAGTACAGCGTCTTCCTCAGTCCCTTGTCTTCCTAAATTTCCTCAGTCCCTCGTCTTCCTTAGTTCCTCGTCTCTCTTAGTTCCAAGAGGGTAAAAAAAAATATACTCACCAGGAATTTGAGTTTATTAAACTGAAGTTCCAAGTGGGTATTTTTATGGAGTTGGAACTCGAGTTTAGTAAACTCGAGTTCCACATTTTTTTTTAAAATTTTTAAAATCCACGTCAGATGACTAAACCAAGAGAAACTTAAGTTTGTTAAACTCAATTTTGGGTTGGAACTTGAGTTTGCTAAACTCGAGTTCCAAAAATAGTCTAACTAACTAAATATGTTCCGCCGCATGCTATTCACCTAATATTTTCTTAAAAAGGTGTTGTTTAGCAAATTTTCCATGATATATTGATATGTGTATTTTATTTTTTGAAAAGTGTGCATTACAGCTCATGATTAACATTTATTAATCTTTAACATGTTTTCTTAAGACAATCGTTAACAGGACCTTAACAAATTTTTAAAGTAAATTTTATAAATAGATGAAAATAATCCAATTAACTTGGCTCCAAATTCATATTCTAAAAGAGCATTTGAAGAATAATGGATCCCACCCTTAATGCAATTTCTGCAAAAGAATAGTGTCCCTAGACTAGAGTAGCCCCAAGGCAGCAGTTAGGGATTGCCAACACCCGTGAGTGCAAGGGTAATTTGTCGAGTTTTGCTCTATCCCCTATCAAACAATGATGGGTCAAAAGTAGAATCTAACCCTTGCAAAATAAAAAGTTTGCATATTTACATGTCTAGTACACCATTTACAATAACAATATGCCTAAAAATAGAACATTATTTATTAATCTACATTGTATGACACGCTAACAAAAAATTGAAAAGAAATTCTTGCCATGTCTATGGTATTCTCCGTCATTCTTATTCACTCATAATCATATAAGGCAATCCAACAAAAGCCGGAAAGATTGCCAAAAAAACCATAAGATCCAAAAAATGGAAAATTTTACTATTAATTGATTTTTATATTAGAATGATTTTTTTTTTTTTTTTTATACAAGATATAAATTTTACTCTAATATAATTAGAGTGTATATATATGTGAAGTTTCTTCTTAAAAATTTGAACTCCAACCTTTGCCTCTGTTGAGGACTCTTTTTTCAGCCAACATGGCATTACTTCATTGGCAATCTATGCCACGTCAACATATTATTGATTTTTTGGGTAAATCTCTTTAAAGTATAAAATAAGCTCATATCTCATTCAACTACACGGATTGGGCTCACATGGCTCACGAGATCCTTACTTCAAGAGGTGGATTCATAGTCCACATTTCCTTTTCATCAATTGGGATCATAACTCATGACATCATCAACATTAACATATGGATCGGGCTTAAGCAATGAATCAAAGCTCACGGCCCATATTACCTCTCTTACACTCATGGCAAGCGGCTTCTTCAACAAGAGCCCATGATCACACAAAATGATAACAAAACCTGAGGTACGTTATCTCATCTTAGGCTTATGATCTAAGCTTATAAGTCTCTTTGGGGAAATTTTGGGAGTCGTGGTCTGGAGGGCCAAGAGATATGTTCAGTAAAGCTCTAGTAGGGCCAAGAGATATGTTGCTTGGCATGTCTTCTCCAACTCCCTAAACTCTGACGAGTTCTTGTGTAGCGGGTAACATATAGTAAGCATCTCTTATCATATAGCACTTTAGATGATAAATTCTCCATTGCTCTTTTCTTAAAACTTGATATTCATCACATGACACATACTTAATATCCCCAGCGATCTATCTACTGGGAATATAACTGTTCATTCAATCCCCAGCTGCTACTATACAAATATAGAAACTTCATTATATTATTCTACATATACATAAATGCCTTCATAAGCCTTCATACACCCTCCAGCAGTAAATCCCAGCAACATTGCCAAACACAATACAGCACTATTACCACTCTTATACTCATTCTCTCACTCTTCATACTCAGAAAATACATCTATCTTACTACTCCTTTCCCCAAATACTTGAACACATCTTCATACTCTTCTCTTGCAAAATCTTTCCTCTTGGAAAGCAATCTCTAGAACTTATCCAACAGTTATAATCTCATATTTTTACTATCTTTAACTACCATATCTTTCATACTTCCATATATCATACATATTACAAATATTACATCCCAAAAAACATCTCTTTCTCCACTTTTCTTACACAATCTCATATACATTTACTACACCATTACATATAACACACTACACTCATCTAAACTCCACTCTCATACTTTCTCACTCTGAAGTTCTACTGTTTTGTTGCTCATAAACACATATCAATACTCTTCTCTATCTCTCTTATAAAAGCCCTTCTCATGGAAGCATAAACTTTTATGCTAAAGCCATTCTCCTAGAAGGCACCAAGGTCTCATATCAAAGCCCTTCTCATGGAAGCCACAAATCCATCTTACATAAAGCCCTTCTTTTAGAAGGCACAAATACTCCATACAAGAGCCCTTCTCACAGAAGGCAAAAGTATTCATAACTTCACAACAACTAAAAGAACATTGTCAAGGGGAAAACTCATTTAAGTGCATGATAAGAGGGGCAAGCTTAACCAGCCCTTACACACAGCTGGGCATACTCTCTCTCCCTTCAGTTGCACCTATTTTTCCCCCTCAATCTTGAAGTTATCATGGCAAACTACCTCTCTACTGCTGGGGTCACTTTGCTGGGATATTATAAACTCACAGAAGTTGTACAACTGAGCCACAAACCATACAAAGATAAGTGATTTTGCTTTCTTATCTTTAAATTTACATTATTGAGTACATGACTACTTCACATTTAAATACATATTACTTTATACCAAGTACTATTACAACTATTAACCAAGGCTTAAACTCTTTTAAATGCATGATAATAGAGGCAAGCTTAACTAGCCTCTATCGCTGGCATTTTGCTAAAATCTTATCAGCTTACTGATGCTACACAGCTGGCTACAAACCATATGAAGATAAGTGACTTTGCTTCCATATCATTAAATGTATATCATTGAGTACACGATTACTTTACTTCTAAATAAATACTACTTTATTTCAACTGCTAATCAAACCTATTATATAAAACACATATTACATATTTATTCAATCATTATCGTGATTCTTAGACTTTGGCTTTAATGGTTTGGTAGGCTTAAAAGTACACCAGTATCCGTTGGACCACGTGGCCCAATGTTGAGTTCTGAGACGCAACTCCCCAAAAAGAACCCTGGGCCTAGTAATGTCATCCTTCCAAAGGACAACACGTGGACGAGCAACCGAAAAAGGCCCCTGAACATTTGGTGACTCCACTGGGGAGTTGCATGTATTGCCGTATCATGCCCTTAAAGACTAGAATCGCACATCATAAAGGAGAACTCGACTCCAAATACTCAAAATCTCTTGATCTAGTAGCTCACGGCGTTGAGTCACAACAATATTATCTCATAATGCTATTCCACTTGTCTTTTTATCATTCAAGTAGCTCCATGGCTACAAAATTCTTATTATGAGCTTATTGACCCCATAAACGAAGCTCTTCCATCATCCCAGCCACAGAGGGCCTCAGCAACAGAAAACCCTCTTACCGCTGGGTATATTCACTCTTATTCATCGTCCTAACCACAGAGGGCCTCAGTAGTAGCAAACCTTCTTACTGCTGGGTATATTCACTCTTATCATTATCGCTGGGTATATTCACTCTTATCATTACCGCTAGGTATATTCACTCTTATTGATCATACCAGCCACAGAGGGCCTTAGCAATAGAAAACCCTCTTACCGCTGAGTATATTCACTCTTATTCATCATCCCAGCCATAGAGGGCCTTGGCAGTAGAAAACCCTCTTACAGTTGGGTATATTCACTCTTATACATTGTTCCAGCCACAGAGGGACTTGGCAGTAGAAAACCCTCTTACTACTGGGGATATTCACTCTTATACATCATTCCAACCATAGAGGGCCTTAGCAGCAGAAAACCCTCTTACCATTGGAGATATTCATTGTTATACCTCATCCTAGCCACAAATGGCGTCAGCAGCAGAAAACCCTTTTACCACTGGGGATATTCACTATTATACATCATTCTAGCCATAGAGGGCCTCAGCAGGAGAAACCCCTCTCCCGTTGGAGATATTCGTTATTATCAGTCATTCCAGCCATAGAGGACCTCAGTAGTAGACATCCCTCTTATCGCTGGACATCTTCACTACTATCAGTCATTCTAGCCACAGAAGGCCCCAACAACAGAAACCTCTCTTACCGCTGGGGTTCTTCGCTATTATCTATCATTTTAACGACAGATGGACTCAGCAGTAGAAACTCCTCTTACTGTTGGGCATATTCATCTCTTTAGCAAGAGAGAGCCTCATATAGCTGGGCAAATTTATTATTATCCAGTAGTCCAATAAGAAAGGGTCTAATCGACAATAACCTTTTTATCATTGGACACCTCCATCTCTCTAGCAGTAAAGGGCCTCAGCAACAAATTACCCTTCTTTGTCTGCACTATTACCCAGTAGTTCAAAATCAGAGGGCTTTATTAGCAAACCCTCATATAGCTGGGCAGATCTATTATTATCCAGCAGCCCAATAAGAAAGGTTCTAATCAACAACAACCCTTTTTACCGCTGGTCATATTTATCTCTCCAGCAGCAAAGGGCCACAGCAACAGATTACCCTTCTTTAGCTGCACTATTACCCAACAGCTCAACATCAGAGGGCTTTATCAGCAAACCCTCATACAGCTGGGTAGATCTATTATTATCCAGCAACCCAATAAGAAAGGGTCTAATCAACAGCAACCCTTTTTACCGCTGGTCATATTTATCTCTCCAGCAGCAAAGGGCCTTAGCAACAGATTACCCTTCTTTGGTTGCACTATTACCCATCAGTTCAACATTTGGGGGCTTTATCAGCAAAACCTCATACAGCTGGGCAGATTTATTATTATCCAGCAATCTAACAACAAAGGGCCTGATCAGCAGCAAACCCTTATGTTGCTAGACATATTCATTGTTATCCATCACTTCCGTAGCAGCAAGCCTCATCAAGCAGAAAGCTCTCATTTTGCTGAACAATCTATTTTCTTCCCTAGCAATTCAATAAAAAAATCGCCCAGCAGAAAACACACTTTCAGCTGGAGGAATTATTACATCTCAAATCCCTATTTACCCACTCACTAAATGCAAAATACTCAAATAACCCCCACAAATACTTCCCACATATTACCTAAATATTCTCCACATTATTACCCAACTTGAGCTCCTACAAATACTTTCTATACATGCCCCATAAATTATTTTGGGCCCATAAAAATACTCACCATGCCATTACCATATTGAGCCACAAAATTATACTATCTCTATAAAAAGCCCAAAATCATTTAACTTGTGGGCAAGACCCAAAAAACCCCAACAAAACACCTTTCTAAGCCCGTTGCTACACTGCACCTTTCTAAGTCATTGCTACACAGTACCTTACTAAACCCATTGCTACACGACACCTTACTAAGCCTGTTGCTACACGGCACCATTCTAAGCCTGTTGCTACACGGCACATTTTCTAAGTTCGTTGCTACACAGCACCTCTAAAGCCCGTTGCTACACGACACTCTTACAAAGCCCGTTGCTACACGGCACCTTTAAAGCCCGTTGCTACACGGCACCTTTCTAAGCCCGTTGCTACATGGCACCATTCTAAGCCCATTGCGACACGACACCTTTTCTAAGCCCGTTGCTACACGGCGCCTTACTAAGCCCGTTGCTACACGGTACCTCTAAGTCCGTTGTTACACGGCAATCTTACAAAGTCCGTTGCTACATGACAATATCTTTACAAAATCTCAAACTATTTTACAAAGCCCAAATATTAATTTGGCACTACTTTACAAAGCCCAAATGCTAATTTGGCAAACTATTTTACAAAGCCCCAAAATATTATTTTGGCACTATTTCATAAAGCCCAAATATTATTTTGGTAACTATTTCTAAAAGCCCAATATTATTTTGGCAACTATTTCTAAAAGGCTATATACTAATTTGGCAACCTATTTTACAAAAGCCCAAATACTAATTTGGCACTATTTTACAAAGCCCGAATATTAATTTGGCACTACTTTACAAAGCCCAAATGCTAATTTGGCAAACTATTTTACAAAGCGCAAATATTAATTTGGCACTATTTTACAAAGTCCAATTGCTAATTTGGCAAACTATTTCATAAAAACCAAATATTATTTTGGCAACTATTTCTAAAAGCCCAAAAACTATTTTGGCACCTATTTTACAAAGCCCAAAAACTATTTTGGCACCTATTTTAAAAGCCCAAAAACTATTTTGGCACTTATTTTGTAAACTATTTTGACACCTATTTTACAAAGCCCAAAAACTATTTTGGCACTTATTTTACAAAACCCAAAGACTATTTTGGCACTTACTTTACAAAGCCCAAAAACTATTTTGGCACCTATTTTAAAAGCCCAAAAAGTATTTTGGCACCTATTTTACAAAGCCCAAAAACTATTTTGGCACTTAATTTACAAAGCCCAAAAACTATTTTGGCACTTATTTTATAAAGCCCAAAAACTATTTTAGCGCCTATTTTACAAAGCCCAAAAACTATTTTGGCACCTATTTTACAAAGCCCATAAACTATTTTGGCACTTAATTTACAAAATCCAAAAACTATTTTGGCACTTATTTTATGAAGCCCAAAAACTATTTTGGCACTTAATTTACAAAGCCCAAAAACTATTTTGGGACTTAATTTACAAAACCCAAAAACTATTTTGGCATCTATTTTACAAAGCCCAAATACTATTTTGGCACCAATCTTGCAAAGCCCAAAAACTATTTTGACAACTATCCATAAAGCCCAAATACTATTTTGGCAACTATTTCTAAAAGTCTAAATACTATTTTGGTGATTATTTCTAAAAGCCTAATACTATCCTTGACAATATTTTATCAAAAGCCCAAATACTAGTTTGGCAATATTTTAAAAATACTCAAAAGCCCAAGTACTATCCTTGGCAATATTTTATCAAAAGCCCAAAGTTAATACTTTAGCAACAATATATTTCAAAAGCCCATGATTCAAGTCTATGGCAAAACTATCTTATCAATGGAATTCAATCCCATACTTAAAGCCCATGGTTCAAGCCCATGGCAATTACTTATCAAAGCCCATGGTAAATCTCATGGCAATTATCTCTATTTCACTAAAATCTCATGGCAATTATCTCTATTTTACTAACATATAGGTTATCATTCGAGGCCTACATTCAAGAAGTGGAGAACTTTGCAAGAGAACTTTTTTAATCCATCTCGGATCATGCCAACATTTTGCTACATTACTATTCAACATATTTCCATTGCTACATGGGGAATCTTTGCTAAGAAAATGCTCTCATGAAGAATTAAGGATCACTTTTGCTACCCTTCACAAGCAAAAATCAGATCCAAGTCTTACTCGAATGCATCCAGCAATTCTATGGCACTATTCCAAACTACCTACTACTGTATCTTTACATTACACAATTTACCCAGATGCTACAAAGGTCTGAAAAGTTACTTAGTAAAAGCCTTGCATTGCTGGGAAACAAGATGTGTACTCCACAATCCTTGTTACTTATGATCATAACCTAGCGAATGGCGAAAAATGCAAGAAGCCAATGGCCAACAACTTGACAAGAATCCACCTACCGCTGCAAAAGATGAAGTAGTCTCTAAACTATATAAGTCAAACAAAGAATTATCTACCAACATTGCCAAGTGGCACCCTTGATTCTTACTTAAAGGCAACAAGAGGTTCAACCGAACTTACTTCCAAAACACAAGGGGAAATCTGCCACCATGCTGTTCTGTTGCTAGATCCAGACCGTCGCCATCAATCTAGTATTTCCTATCTTATCGCTGGAACTCATGCTAGCCATACTTTCCTAGAAGTTGCCAATGCTACTTCCTTCATAGACAATGACACAAAGATAAAATATTTTCAATCATTATCATCTACTCAACAATCATTGCATTTAGCAAATCACAAAGTCATTCAGATAGATGAACCACTTATTCGAATCAAGAAAACATTACCCAAGCGGTAAACTGACACACACCTAGCACCTTGCCTGGACAAACAGCTCAAACCCAGCTACTCATGTTCAGAGCTCCAGCAGATCCATCAATCTATATAGCTGCCCCTTGCAGACAGAGTTACTGATCTAGCATGTTCAATCAAGCAATCATCATACAAGATCATTACCACAAATACCTACACTATCTCAAATAGCAAAGTGCCAATTTCTCTGCTGAATTTGTCAAGAAACACTTTACAGTTGGATTATTCTTTTCTGTAGAAGTACTTTACCGTTGGGTTATCTAATGCAGAAGCGCTTTACCGCTGGGTTATTTTCTACAGAAACAAATGGAGCTCTATCCATTGGAGTACTATTATGTCAAGTCGTGGCAATCCTACACACCCTCTTCAAAGCCATGGAAGTCCCACGCACCCTTTTCAAAGCCGTGGTAGTCCCACGCACTACACTATTGGAATCATAGGGATCTTATGCATCACACCGCTGGGATCTTTGCAAATGTCATCTCACACTTGGGGGCTTGGTCTTACACTATCTATTTGAGAGGAGTACACATAGATCTACATGAAGACCAGTCACTCTATCAATTAAATCAAAGCTACTGTTCCAGCTATGAAACTTTCTGCTACATTGAATCTCTATATGTCCAGCAACACCTATTTCATTACTCCAGCAGTGCCATTAGATCCTACAACATGATCGTCACTTATGACTCTATCAGTACAATCATAATCATGCAGTCGATCCTACAAGGGATCATTCAATCTCTATGCTTCCTAAAGCAACTCTTCCAACAAGGACAAAATCTCAATGGAACGGCCATATTATCTTGGCTATCTCTATCAAATTTCTTCAAGAATTGACTACAATCAGCAATATCAGTGAAATATTCATTTGCTGTGATATCAATTGCATTCTAGACTACCCTAGCCGTAAGCTCAGTATTTAGACTTTCAACTGCAATATTACGTTGCTGCCTTTAACCCAGCAGCACCAGATCCAGCTGCAATCTTGACTAACTGCAATATTCCTTTGTTGCCCTCAACCCAGCAGCACTACATCTAGCTGTAATCTTGACTAGTTGCAAAAATTGCTTTGCTGCCCTCAACCCAGCAGCACCACATCCAGCTGCAATCTTAACTAGCTGCAAAATTGCTTTGCTGCGCTTAATCCAATAGCACCACACCCAGCTGTAATCCTGACCAACTGCAACATTGCTCAGCAGCACTGCACCTAGCTACAACATTACATTACTACCTCCAATTCAGTAGCACCAAACCCAGCTGCAACATTACGTTGTTGCCTTCAATCCAACAGTATCATCTCCAGCGGTCAACAATCTCAGACTAGCTCATCTAAAAATGTCTTCAAGTAAACCCTCTAATTGTGCCTGCCCTTGCAGCACAAGCCTATGTGCTCGGGGGGCTAAATGTTGAGGACTCTTTTTTCGACCCACATGGCATTACTTCATTGGCAACCTATGCCACGTCAACATATTATTGATTTTTTGGGTAAATCTCTTTAAAGCCCAAAATAAGCTCATATTTCATTCAACTACATGGATTGGGCTTACATGGCCCACGAGATCCTTACTTCAAGAGGTGGATTCATGGTCCACATTTCCTTTTCATCAATTGGGATCATAACTCAGGACATCGTCAACATCAACATATGGATCGGGCTTAAGCAATGAATCAAAGCTCACGATCCATATTACCTCTCTTACACTTATGGCAAGCGGCTTCTTCAATAAGAGCCCACGTTCACATAAAATGACAACAAAACCCGAGGTACGTTATCTCATCTTTGGCTTATGATCCAAGCTCATAAGTCTCTTTGGGAAAACTTTGGGAGTCGTGGTTTGGAGGGCCAAGAGATATGTTCAGTAAAGCTCTAGCAATTTAAAGTTGATAAAAGAGACATGTTGCTCGGCATTTCTTCTCCAACCCCCTAAGCTCTGACGAGTTCTTGTGTAGCGGGTAACATATGGTAAGCATCTCTTATCACATAGCACTTTAGATGATAAATTCCCCGTTGCTGTTTTCTTAAAACTTGATATTCATCACATGACACATACTCAATATCCCCAACGATCTATCTACTGGGAATATAACTGTTCATTCAATCCCCAGTTGCTATTATACAAATATAGAAACTTCATTACATTATTCAACATATACATAAATGCCTTCATAAGCCTTCATATACCTCCAGTAGTAAATCTCAGCAACATTGCTAAACACAATACAACACTATTACCACTTTTATACTTATTCTTTCACTTTTTATACTCAGAAAATACGTCTATCGTACTGCTCCTATCCCCAAATATCTGAACACATCTCTATACTCTTCTCTTGCAAAATCTTTCCTCTTGGAAAGCAATCTCTACAACTTCTCCAATGGTTATAAACTCATATTTTTACTATCTTTAACCACCATATCTTTCATACTTCCATATATCATACATATTACAAATATTACATCCCACAAAACATCTCTTTCTCCACTTTTCTTACATAATCTCATATACATTTACTACACCATTACATATAACAAACTACACTCATCTAAACTCCACTCTCATACTCTCTCACTCTGAAGTTCTACTGTTTTGCTGCTCATAAACACATATCAATACTCTTCTCTATCTCTCTTATAAAAGCCCTTCTCATGGAAGGCATAAACTTCTATGCTAAAGCCCTTCTCCTAGAAGGCACTAAGGTCTCATATCAAAGCCCTTCTCATGGAAGCCACAAATCCATCTTACATAAAGCCCTTCTCTTAGAAGGCACAAATACTCCATACAAGAGCCCTTCTCACAAAAGGAAACACTATTCATAACTTCACAACAACTAAAAGAACATTGTCAAGGGGAAAACTCATTTAAGTGCATAATAAGAGGGGCAAGCTTAACCAGCCCCTACACATAGCTGGGCATACTCTCTCTCCTTTCAGTTGCACCCATTTTTCCCCCTCAATCTTGAAGTTATCATGGCAAACTGCCTTTTTACCGCTAGGGTCACTCTGTTGGGATATTATTAACTCACAGAAGCTGTACAGCTGGGCCACAAACCATACAAAGATAAGTGATTTTGCTTTCTTATCTTTAAATTTACATCATTGAGTACATGACTACTTCACATTTAAACACATATTACTTTATTCCAACTACTATTACAACTATTAACCAAGGCTTAAACTCATTTGAATGCATGATAAGAGAGGCATTCTGCTAGAATCTTATCAGCTTACTGATGCTACACAGCTGGGCTACAAACCATATGAAGATAAGTGACTTTGCTTCCATATCTTTAAATTTACATCATTGAGTACATGATTACTTTACTTCTAAATAAATACTACTTTATTTCAACTACTAATCAAACCTATTATATCAAACACATATTACATATTTATTCAAACATTATCGTGATTCTTAGACTTTGACTTTAATGGTTTGGTAGGCTTAAAAGTACACTGGTAGCTGTTGGACCACGTGGCCAAATGTTGAGTTTCGGGATGTAATTCCCCAAAAAGAACCCTGGGCCTAGCAATATCACCCCTCCAAAGGACCACACGTGGTCGAGCAACCGAAAAAGGCCCTTGAACAGCCTCTCACACCCCAAAAGTACAAAGTGCGCGGTTATACTAAAATAATTTTCAAATTTTATAAGACGTGTACTGATTTTCCTTATCATATCATACGTTTTGTTTTCAAACTTTTGGAATCCTTTTATCTCTATTTATTGTAACCCCCAAAACCCATAACCTTAGTCTTGCTAGTTGCCACATTAATAGAAAATAGTCTACTATCGTATTTAAATTCAAAGTTGTTACCATGTGTAATATTTAATAGAGTCACTACAAAAAAATGGGGCTATCCCAGCGTTTTCATAACTGTTGGGATAGCCCCAAAAAGTGCTAGGATAGGGTCAAAATTCCTATCCCAGCGTTTTTTTCCCAGCACTTCAAACCGTCGTGCAGTGACAGTTGGTATAGGGTCACTCGACCTGTACCAGCGCTTTTCAAAAGTGCCGGGAAAGGCATGCTCTATACCAGCGCTTTTTAAAGCGCTAGTATAGGTCTTGAACAAATATAATTTAAAAGACCTATACCAACGCTTTTGAAAGTGCTGGCATAAGCAGCACCTATTCCAGTGTACTCAAAAGCGCTGGTATAAGTCTTCAATTAATATAATTAAAAATGCCTATACGAGCACTTTTGAAAGCCCTGGCATAGGTAGTACCTATTCCAGCGTTCTTGAAATCGCTGGTATAGGTCTTCAATGAATATAATTAAAGAGGCCCTATTGTAGTGCTTTTCAAAGCGCTACAATAGGGCCTTTTTAAAAAAAAAAAAATTTAATTTTATAGCACCTGAAATGTACCTACAATACATATTTTATAAACACCTGTAATGAACCACAATTCATATTTTCCAATAGCAAATACAATACCACATTAATCAAACCAACTAAATATATTTACTTATAATTATTTACAATAGCAAATACAATACCACAATCCCAACAAACTATTTACACTAAAATGGCACAAAAATGAGCTAAATTCATAGGTATTTCAATATACTTTGAACTAAACACATCAGATTATACTCTTATTACAACTATTTTCACTCAAATTTCAAAGCAGAATATAAGACAATAATTCCTTGCATCTAATGATTTAACTAAGCTCAATGTCCATGATCTACAACACTGATAATGACAATGCGTTTAATGAATAATACAAAATACATTAGGTTGACAATTACACTTTCAACTAGTACTTTACATGATACATAAAAAAAAAAACAACAGAGAAAAGATAAAATGGTATAACTTTCAAATATACTAATACCAATGAAAAATAAACATGAATAGAATGTTACTAGATACATCTCAACAACAATCTTAATCAACTAATAAACAAGAAACACTCTTCATTATAAAAATAATATACTACTTCATGTCCACCTTTGAAATGTATAAAAGATATAGCCTACTTCATGTATAATTCACCAAAAACTCAAAGTACAAAATCAAGAAGAAACAAAATCAAGAAGAAAAAGAGAAGAAAACATACTAATAGCAAAATCAAACCATAATGCTATGTTCACAGCCAACTTAAGTATAGCTTTTAAAGTATCACTTTTCCTAGTTACAGTTATACTTACTTTTACACTACTTATGTTGTAAAACTAAACTCATCCAAACAAACTCAAGATAAACTTTACATAAATTATGCACTTCAACAGTGATTATTGACAACTGAATAATAGTAGAATAATTAAATGACTATATTTCATGAAAGTGTGATTCTATGGAAAGAATTGGGATAGAAAATAAAATTAAATGCTTTACCGAGGGCAATACTTCATTTGAATATATTAAAAGGTTGATTTAATCTTGTTCTCCTGCTCAACAACATCAGTTGAGTTTGTGCCTAAGTAGCTGAAAAGTGATAAAAATAAAAAGAACACATAACCAGCATTTTCATTAATTTCCACAAAAACTATTGTATTACAAAAAAAAATTAGACAGTAGAACAATTACATCCATAGTCAAAGTTGAACATATAGGAAGGCTAGCAATTATGTGGAATCCAAGAAAACATTAGGGGAAAAAAAACATGATTAATCCAACTCTAAGGCTCCACATATTCATGAACATTCCCAACTCCTAAATTTTCTTTTTTAGCACTATATCTAATTCAGACACAAACCCCCACTTTGAAAAAGAAAATGCAAGCAACCCATGAGTTCATAATAGGATTTTAGTGGGCCAAAAATGAATGGTTATATAGCATACATGTAGCTGACTATGAAAAAAGACACTTTTCGCAGGGCCTATGATCAATCTACTAAAGACTGGATCCACATTACATCCTTAACAAATTTGACTCCTAAACACAAAATTACCCCAGCAATCACACCCAAAGCACCTTAATTACTAGAACCCGAAACTGTGTCAGGTTTTAAATGACATATGCTTAAGGAAGCCAACGTTTTTTTTTTTTTTACCGTGGATAATAATGCAAATAAAATCAAAAACTCTTCATAGTTAAATTCCATTAAAAATAAAGGGTGAAAAACAAAACCAAAAGGACAATGTTGAGTCATGAAAGGTAACTTTTATGTGGTTCAAAAATACCTTTATTAATGAAAGGTAACTTCATTTAGAAATAGGGTCATAAATGTCAAATAACAAATTTCATTTTGAATTCAAATAGAAGAACTATTTTATATATTTAATAAAGTTTATGTTTTTAATCAAATTACAACCACATAAAACGTGATTTAAAAAAAAAAAAAAAATAGCTCTGCAAAAAGAATGACCAAAATATACCCCCTAAACGTAAAAAGTCACCAACACAGTTTCAAAGCTTCTTAAAACACTATATATATAGACTTACACGTTCACAATTTCATTTATTAAACCACATCAATCCTTGATCTCCTTGATTGGCTTAGATTTAAATCCACACTTAATACACCAATGGTAAATTACACCTTAAGTACTCAATTAAAACACCAACAACTATATATCTAATAACTTAACCACCTAATAGCCACATATATTGCTTTGTACTTACTTAGTATATAATCATAATACAATTAGCCATTCACTTACTTATACATATATGTAGTCAAATTGTGCATATCAATTAAAGCCTAGTTTTTAGGTTTAATCTAATCTATGATCACTAGTTCCCTTGCTTATATATATATATATATATATATATGTATGTATGTATGTATGTATGTATGTATGTATAAAAGTAACTATCTTTGTGTAATGATTCATACTAGTTAAGATTTAACCCTCCATTGCTAACCATTACGGTTTCTTAGTTTAATATAATGTCCTAATTGGTGCAGAGCACCATGGTAAGAAGCGCCAAGCTAGTGGAATCGGATTTACAAACAAAGAACAAGAATTTTGATGAATAAACAGAATCAAACCATACATATACTTATCGATGATGAATCTGAACTTAATAATTGATAATAATCAAGAATGCCTTGAATTTGACTCTATAGTTGATGCTGAAAAAGCTTAAAAAATGCTAGACCACTCCAATCACCTAGGAACCTAGTGTTCACGAAACTAAAAAATATAAGTTTAAGTCAAGTTAGATCCATACTTGGTCTGCCTAGGGCTAATTACTGAATACACCAATGCATGAGTATTACTCAACCAGCAATAGATAAAAACAAACTTAGATGATCACATAAAAGATGGAATTATTAAAGAAATTCCAGTGAGAATGACCAAGTTCATCACCAATAATTATAGCACAATAGGAACAACATAATCAACATTCCCAATATAAAATACACCACCTTATATCTCCATGCAAGCCACCCGTTTGCTCCAAATCAACAACCCACCACAGTAGAATATTTGAATTTACTAATAGTTGATAAAATAAATTCACACATAGTTGAATAATAATATCACAACATTCACAAGACAATTAACACTCCCAATAATGAAAAGTAGACCACCTTATATCACCATGCAAGCCACCTGCTTGCTCCAAACCAACAATCCACGACAACAGAAATTTTAACATATAATTATAGACTAGTAGGGTATTATGAAGCAAATTTTACTCACCTTTTAGCAATTCACTGGTTTGCTCACAAAAAGAGGAACTCAAACTTAGAGCAAACTGCTAATCCTACAAAATCTAAGTCTAAATTAGAGACTACTAAGATAACTTAAAAGACATAAATTAGGTGACTTCACGTCCAAAATCATGTAAAGGAGAATACAATACTAAACTAAGCACATCGAGAGGACAAACTATAAACTAAAATAGGGAGAGGTGTGCAAAGATATACAAACCAAAAGACAAGCTCCAATATATTTGTTAGTTTGCATTTGTTCCACAAGTAGACATGAGCTATTTAATAATTTAATCATAAGTAGTCAGAGAATGAGAGGTTAACTTACTAGTTGCTACCTTGCTTTGCTCCAAGGGAGATGCCAAAGATGAAAAGAAGAACTCCAAGACCCTTCAATACTATTGTAGCAGCCACTAAATGTTTAATCTGGCAATAACAAATCCAACAATCAGAATTGAGTTGTTTTTTATTTTAATAAAATACAAAATAGCAAAGCAAAATAAAATTATCAACCAAATTGAGTGGAAAGATTAATGCATATCTCATGGTTAAAGGTACTTGCTTGATTCAAAAAGGAGTAACAGAATGATTTGTGGACCTCTAACGATTTGTGGCTTTACTTTTTTCTCTAGAATAAATTTAACTTGTCAAAAAATCAAAAGATAAATGCACAAAATGACTTGCCTCAAGGATGCATACTCATTCTTCGTCTATTAAAAGTAAAGTTTAATTATATAATATGAGCTTTAAGTAAATCAAAAGACAAGAGAGCTTGCTTGGTAGACCCACAAACTGTAAAACTATACTTAAATTCTTGTGGAAAGCACAGATAGATAGACACATACAGAGAGAGATTCAAATTAAAGTAAAGAATATAGTGTGTCTGATACTAAAAAGATGTATGTAAGGTACAAACATAGTCCATAGGAAATAAAAAAAATGTGCAAGGAATCAAAAGAGACTAGTAGAAGAAGAGTAAGAAACAGAGAAATAGCAATAAATATGTGAATTGGAAATTGTAATAATATTGTAAAAGAAAACTAAAAATAGCAATAATTATGTGAATTAGAAATTGTAATAATATTGTAAAAGAAAACTAAAAATAAAATAAATTCAACTCAATTCAATTATCAAAACTGGAATTTCATAACAAAACAAAAATACTTAAAATAGTTATTATAAATATTGTAATAATATTGTAAAAGAAAACTAAAAATAAAATAAATTCAACTCAATTCAATTATCAGAACTGGAATTTCATAACAAAACAAAAGTACTTAAAATAGTTATTATCAATATTATTACAATAAAACAATAGATGTGAAGTGCATACATGCTAATATAGGCCATACAGAGATGACTGCATATTGACGTAATAGATCCACATCACATCCTAGATTTTTGGTACACAATCAATTTAAAAGGCTCCAATATTCTTTAGCAACTGAATAAGTAAATAGAGGTGGGTCTAAAATTTCATTAGAGTTTCACCAAAAGAAAGAGAGTAAATTGTAGCTTCCATGGTAAAGAAATGAGCAAATAGATTATACCAATCCATATGACATGTTACCACATTGCACCAATCCCACTCTCTGATTTCAGCTAGATTTGATTTGACAAAATAAAAATTAGTAAATCAATACATTTGTTTAAAAAAAAAAAACCATGGAATAAGTCATTTAGCAGAAAAGGGTTCCGTTTTAGCTAAATATTGAATTTTGAGGTCAGATAATAAAGAACTAATTGCAACTAACTTTTAAGCATTTATTTCATAATAAAGTAGCTGACAACAACATATAAAAATAAACTCAATGGTTGTTAAAAATATACACTTGATGATTAAATAGAAAAAGGGCATCAAAGTAAATACATACAAATATCAATTTTACCATTCTTATTCCAGACCTCAACAACTCAAACAAAAATAGCATTAAGCCTTCTTTCTTTTTCTTTTTTGATAAATACATTAAGCCTTATTTCTTGTGGACCCTATAGTAGTGGTCTAGTGCTTTTATCCACTCCTCCATCTTAAGACTTTATTGATTTCTTAAATCTTAGATTATGATTCATTCAAGAAACCTTTTGTAATCTAGTATGCATAAGGTATCTATGCATTCTAATAAAACTTCAAATTACTTATTCCAAAGAAGTAGGTATGGGTTATCAAAAAAAAAAAAAAAAAAGAAGAAGAAGAAGAAGTAGGTATGAGTAGTGTGTAAATAAAGAATGTAATCCAAAATGACTCATTTGTGAGAAGAGAAATGCACTATCAGTGTGCAACAAGATGGCCATAGGCATCTTCAATCAATAGTTAGCACACTATAATAAACAATGGTTGCAAAGATTGTCTAGCTAAAAGGAATAAGGAAAGAGAAGGACGAAATGGTTGGCTAAGAAACTAGACATGAACTGACATAGATGAATGTAAGCCTTTAGTTTAATAGAAATGCCCTGCAATGTACCATATTGGCAAACAAGAGGGGGGAATATATATATATATATATATATATATATATATATAATGCAGCTAAGTCTAGATATTCAATAAGGATGGTGAGACAAGGACATTTAACCCATAACCTTAAAACCTACTAATAAAAGAAACGGTCACATTATAGGCCATGAAATGAAAGGACCAAAATCAGAAAACCATTCAGTTATTAGTACTAAATGCATTAGCCTTTTCACATCTCAATTACATCAAGATGTAACCAAAAATCATTGAAAGGACTCTTATAAGAAGACCTTACCACAATCGAAAGTAATAACAGGCTTCAATTTTTCAATTCTTCCTGAAAAATAATCAACAAATAAAAACTAAGTAATTGGTAAAACTTAATGACTAAAACAAGATTGTAGTTCAGGGTTAAAAAAAAATGAGAAATTCCCTAACCATCAAGCATTTTGCTGAAAAGATTTTAAGGATCGATACATAAGCTTGTTTACAAACATCCATGATATACAAAACACGACCTTCTAAAGATTTGTAATAGAAAAAGTAATGAAGAATTATATATATCACTGCTGTAGTAGGGAGGAAACTTTTGAAGTTACTAATGCTATGCATAGAGATGTTTTAGTTAGGCCTTCACAATTTAAAACTTCACACTAAACTTGCAGAAGAAATAAAACAGAAGCAATACTACAAATGAACTTAGTAATATCATAAATAAGGTTGAAAAGTACCAACTTATCACTCATACCTTCACCCTCAGTTTCTTGGCTCGCTTATATACATGATTGTTCAATTAATTCATACCCAATACCACAATCTAAAAGGGGAAAATGTTTTAAGACTGTCATAGTCTCATAACTAATTTTTCGACATACATGTTTCTTGGTAACATGCTACGGACAGAAGCTCCCCAATTCACAATCACATACTAGATTTGTCAACATCACTATGTATTATTGAAATACATGTTGCTATACAATAATGCTAGGGAAGATTTGCAGAGAAAAAGCATATCAGATTTATCTACCTAATATTAAAGTAATGGAACGTGTACAGAACTTTGGTGATCATGTTAATATATGTAAATCAATGCTATTGATTCATTAAACTCCAACATCAAACCCATATCATCATTGCTGTTAAATGCTTTAAGTATATATTTTAAAATTACAAAATGTATATTATGAATTCTCGAAAGATCATATGTTATAGTATTAGTACTTTTCAATTACTTGTACCATTTTTTTTCTTTGTTATATATTTGTGTCAAACATGGCCAGTTTGTATTTCCTAACTTGACCAAATTTTCTATGCTAGAAAAGATTCCAACCCACATGTATACGTGGAAAGACAAGGATGTTAAACACATTTGGCCAAATAGTTTCTTAAATCCATTAGCTAGAATAGAATCAAAATCAAAATTAACACATGTTCCCAAGTTTTCTATGATTGTTTGATATAACTATTTAATTATTATAGTTGGAGTTGTGGGTAACAATGATTAAGATGTGCAGAGAAGGATTGATATGCATAGCTTTAGGTGGTGGTGCCAATTGATTTGGACCACAAAAAAACAATGATTTGTTGTCCATTTTAGTTAGATGTTATAATTTGTAATTTGACAAAAGAAAAGGTAAGAGAACTTTATTTGTAATTTGACAAGTACCCCTACCCAAAAGGGAACCAAACAAGCATACAAGAAACTCATAGGACTACAACACAACCAAAGCCTTTAATTTCCCTTCCGCAAACAATGTGCATGTACCAACTTGATACAACATATTTCACTACCAAACCATGATAAAATTAGCCAAAGTAAAACACTTGTCAAAGAAAGCACATATGAACTTACAAGCTAAACCACACAACAAAAGCTCGGAGTAAATTCCCTAAAGTCTCAGCATCCTAATCACACTTTTAGATAAATTCCAATAGGTCAGCCCTTTTTATAAAATTCTTTTGGTCCACTTAGTTTCATCCAAAAAGCTTAAAATTGAATAAAGAGAAGCCTTTATGTGTCTAATATGTACCACCAAAAACTCAGCTAAAAAAGATTTCTCTATAATTTATTAAAAATCATGTATTGCAGTTGACTCAAATCTGTCCCTGACAGTTTAGAAAATTGTTATAGTTTTAAGACTAGCCCAAATTATTTAAGAATCACTCCCATTAAAACCACAAGATTTAAAGCATATTAAAACCAAGGAATCAAACCCAAAATCTCATATAAACAACTTATCAAACACTTGGTATGCAAAAAGCACATGCTCACACTTCACTTGCATAAATTCATAGTTATCACTTCACTTACACCCACATTTGCCAAAGTCATTTAAAATGCAAAGCACACACTTCCAAAAATCAACTCATATCGACATATGCAACAACAGGACCCATATAGTTGATCTAGCAAACCAACCCTCAAATACCCATTAGGAAACTAATCAACCAAAACCTTTTATCAAAGCAAAAACTCTTCAAATGATATAAAATTTTCGAGTTTTAACAAAACCATTACTACCAAAATCATCTTAACCCTCTAATCTTCCATTATTCACCAAAACCCATCAAGTATTCACTATAATAATTATTGAATAGCAAAACCCAAAGGATTTCATAAAGAAATTGAGATAAAAGCTTAGATTTTTACCTTAAATTCTTGTTGGGAAAAGGCACAAATAAAGGAGTATATGGTGGCTAGAGCGATAATCTAGCGGTGACTGTTCATGAGAGATGAAGAGGGAGTAAGATTTGGGTGAGAGGAAGGGAGAGGTTGGCAGCATAAGAAAAACAAGAGAGAGAGAGAGAGAGACCAACGTGAAAATGAGGAAGAAAAGGGGAGAGGGGTGGGTGAGAGGAAAATATCTGAAGTAAAGAAGTGGGAGACCAAAAATGAGAGGCCAAAGTGGTGCCAAGCTGAAAAAAATAAAAGGGAAGTCTGAAATTTTTTAAGTGGTACGAGGGACTTATTGTGACGAAAATAACACTTATTACAGTGGCCGAAACCACTGCAATAAGTTTTAAACCTATTATGGCAACTTTTTCACTTATTGCAACGACTTTAAACTACCACAATAAGTCATGAAATTTTCCAATTTTTTTGAAAATTTTGAAAGCCTGTTTTTTAATTCAGACCTATAGCAGTGGTTTTAAATCCACCGTAATAGGTGTCAAAACCGCCATAATAGGCCTTTAGGGATTTTTTTTCCTACACTAAAAGTAATAAAAATTAATTTAATAATAGAAATTAATAAAATATAATTTAATAATTAATAAAAATATAAGTTGAAACTCGAGGACCAAAATTAATAAAATATAATTTAATAATAATTAAAATGACTGAAATCCCCTAAGACTAAAAAAAGGGCAAGATACCCCATAAACTTAAAAAATTACTGAAACACACATACCACCCAAAAAATGGCTAAAATACCCCCTGCAACATGAAAAATGATCAAAATACCCTTGAAGCCTAAAAAGACCAAAGTACCCTTGAAAACTAAAAAAAGACCAAAAATAATAAAATATAATTTAATAATCCTTAAAAATGACTGAAATACCCCTAAGACTAAAAAAAAGGGCAAGACACCCCATAAACTTAAAAAATGACCAAAATGCCCCTACCACCCAAAAAATGACTAAAATACCCCTTGCAACATGAAAAATAACCAAAATACCATCGAAGCCTAAAAAAGACCAAAATGCCCTCAAAACCTACAAAAAGACTGAAATTAATAAAATATAATTTAATAATCCTTGAAAATGACTGAGGGTATTTTGGTCATTTTTTAGGTTTTAGGGTTATTTTAGTCATTTTTTAGGTTTAAGGGGGTATTTTGGTAATTTTATAGTTTTAGGGGGGTATTTTAACCATTTTTAGGTTTCGGGATTATTTTCGTTAATTTTTAGGCTTCAGGGTTATTTTGGTCATTTTTTAGGTTCCGGGGGGTATTTTGGTCCTTTTTAGATTTCAAGGTTATTTTGATTAATTTTTAGGCTTTGAGGTTATTTTGGCCATTTTTTAGATTTCAAGAGGTATTTTGGTCATTTTTTGAATTTCAAGGGTATTTTCGTAATTTTTAGGTGTCGGGGGAATTTTGGTCATCTTTTAGGTTTCAGGGGGTATTTTGGTCATTTTTTGGATTTAAGTGCCATTTTGGTAATTTTAGGTTTTGGGGGTATTTTGGTCATTTTTTGGTTTTGAGGGTAATTTTGGTCATTTCTTAGGTTTGGGGGTATTTTGGTCATTTTTTTTTTAGTTTTAGAGGTATTTTGGTCATTTTCTAGAAATATAGATTTTATGTTGTTTATTTAAATTTTAGATGGGTTTTAGTGAGTATTAGTGGGTTTATCCATTAAGACCCATATAATTAAATGACCAAAAATACACTATAGGTGACCTATCCTAGTGCTTTTCGAGCGCTGGAATAGGTGGACCCTATTCCAGCACTTCCAAAAGCGCTGAGATAGGCCTCTCTCCATAAGGGAATGGAGTGACCCTATCCTGGTGCTTTTAGAAGCGCCGCCGGGATAGGGTCACTCCATTCCCTTATGGAGAAAGACCTATTCTAGCGCTTTTTGAAGTGCTGGAACAGGTGGACCCTATTCCAGCGCTTCTAAAAGTGCCGAGATAGGTTCACTCCATTCTCTTATAGAGGGACCTATTCCAGCGCTTTTTGAAGTGCTAGAATAGGTGGACCCTATTCTAGCGCTTTCAAAATCACTAGGACAGGTCTATCTCTATAAGGGAATGGAGTGACCCTATCCCGACACTTTTGGAAGCACTAGAATAGGGTCCACCTATTCTAGGGCTTTTGAAAGTGCTGGGACAGGTCTCTCCATTCTCTTATGCAAAAAGACCTATCCCAGTGCTCTTTGAAGCACTGGAATAGGTGGACCTTATTCCAGCACTTTTAAAAGTGCTAGGATAGGTCTTTCCCAGAAGGGAAATCAGTAACCCTATTCCTGCGCAATAAGACTTCACGTTCCAGCATTTTTGAAAACTACCGCTATAAGCCACCTATTGCAGCGATTTGTAAAGCATCGGTTTTGAGCTGCCGTAACAGAGTTTCCTATACTAGCGCTTTCAAAAAGCACTGGTACAGGCTGATGGAATCATACTTAAACTAAAAAATTAAACAACATCATAACATCAAAAACAGTTTTCATCAAAAACAATGATTTCAACAACCATGCAGAAAACTATTTTCTAACAACATGAAATCATTATCACTAATTCCAAAACTCAAAAACATGTTAAACAGATATGTTATGAAGACCGCTCTGATACCAATTTGATGGAATCATACATGCACAGCGGAAGAAAATATAATGTAAACGGATCTACTTCATACATACAAGTTAACATGGGCTATTTAAGTTTCAGAATTAGAGAACAAGAGAGTGTACCTTGGAGCGGTGAATTTCAAAAACTTGAAGATGAGAGGCTCTTGGGAATACTTTCAATCTTCACTCCAATTCCACTAACGCCCAAGATGTGTGGTCTCTCAATCAGTTCCAAAGGGAGAATGTCAAAAAGTGTCCAACACTTTATACCACTTCACACGAGTGTTCTTTCAAACTCTCTCAATTATCTTCAGAATCTCTACAGAAAATTCTGTGTGTTTCTCCCTTTGTATCTAACTAATTATCTAATTGGGCCGGCTTTTGGGCCTTTCCAATTGGGCTTAAGTGTGTGGCTTGGAGTGGGACCAAAAGGGACCAATAAGACACTAGCTCCAATGGGCCTTGGGCTTTTCTGTCAACTCTTGACAAGTCCAAAGTTACCATTAACTATATTTAATACCACTATATAAATATAGTTGCACTCTAGGCCTTATTAATAAATTATATCCCAAGACTCTATTATACATGCAACCCCTTCATAAAATATTCATAGTAATACAAAGTCATGAAAGAAGACTGCCACTTTGTATATTACTACATCTTAACCCGGTTTAATCCTTTAAGTTATTCATCATATATTTATGAAATCCAATTCCATAAATATATACTTTAGTAACTCCTTACTAAAGTGGTTAGGCCCAACTCTCTGAATAACAAACCCATTAAACTTATCTCAAGGGAATATTTTATATCTCCGTTAAGAGACTATGAATTCCATCTTGAGAATATATGTTCTATCAACACTAAATGTGGCTGCCCAACATACTGAGATTTTGACCTTAACCATAGATCTCACTCCTGATATATCAAAGCAACCTACACTTCATGATCAGGTCCATTATCCTCTCAGGATTAAGAGTTCATGCAAATATAAGTCGTGAGTTTATTATTCAATTGACAGTCGTTAGGAGAATAATAAATCTCACACCGGTCCAGTTCAATATGTCTTAACTCTTAAAACATATCAACATATCAACTAGAAATCTCTATTTCCATGATCAAGACAAATCATCTTAGTTGATATGTTATAGTCTTTGAAATGCCCAATTTCATCACCGAAGAACTATAATTCGAGTTTACAAAGAACTTGTGATTTATATCTTCTGTGACTAAATCACATAAATCACATACTATGCATCTCATGGACTATATGATAATGTCCCAATATTCATGTTAGCAATATTTTCAAATAATAATACAACTTTATTAACCAAAACATTAAGTCATACATAATGTCTTACATAATAAAATACATAGCATCATACAATAGGATTTAAGGACGAATATCCCAACACAGGCTTATCTATTACGGCATTTTTTAAAAGTGCCGGGAAAAAAACGCTTGGACAAGACGATTTTTTTGTTGTGATTTAATTAGAAAGCAAAAGTCTCGTGATCTTCCATAAGTTGAAGCTGGTAATATTCTTTGCAAAATGTAAAGTTTTTTTTTGTTTTTTTGGTGTGTGAGTGTGTAGCCATGTAGGGAAGAAAGCAATATGTAAAGAAGAAACATTCAAAGTTGCTAAAGACTAATGTGATTTTAAATTTAGTATAATTGTTTAGAGCTACAGTTTGTTTACGTAGAAACCATTGAAATGCTAGGGAAATTATTGTGTACTCCTGGAGTACCATAAATGCCTACTCTCTCCTCTCACATGAATGGTGGATCCCACTAATTAAATTTATGGTGGGACCCACCATAAATTTTCATGTGAGAGGGGGGAGTACGCATTTATGGTACTCTGGGAGTACCTAATAATTTTCCAAAAGGCTAAATTAAAAAAGAGGAAATGAATTTCCATTTAAAACGAAGCGTTATCTATGGATCAACTTCAAGTAATATACTAATAAGCAATAGCAGTTGGATATTATGGGAGGATGAGAAGCTGAGGACATGAGTGAGTGAAAAGAGATTAGCATCAACAGAGCACACCTTGGGAAGTATTGTCAAAGAATCCTCAAAGGAAATATGATGACACAACTACAAACCCAAGAAGATTAGAACACCCAAGGACTTTGAGGATATTGATACAACCTTGGAAGGGTCGAAGTCTAGTTCTAAAGACTAGTGGGCACGAATCGAGGAAAAGAAGCAAAATTTGTCATCAAGCAAGAGAAGGAAGCGTACAGATAAAGCATCCATCACCTCTGCTTTCAATGCTATGTACCCACTTAGTCGCATTAATGGAGGAATGATCCTTGAATAATGTCATCATAGCTCATAGCTTACTAGAGAAAACTTCTAGTAAGACCCTGATGGGACAAGTATCAGGGGAAATAAGTCCTAGCCTTCCAAGTGGAAGGCTAGAATACAACCTAGATGACTATATAAGAGAGATAGATCCCTACAAAGTAGAGGAGAAAAACATTGAGAGAGAAGAGAAAAGAGAGTGATAAAATTGTACCCAAGAACAAGTGTATACCTACATCTTGGACCAAACTCGAGGAGCATAACGTAATCAGTTTAATATTTGTGCCATTTAATTTCTTTGACTTAAATATATTCCAAGCATGTATTCCAATACCTCTTGATTAACTCATCTTTAATTAAGGTTGATTGGCATCCTATCTCTATAACTAAATTCTGTGAGGTTAAAATTAAGCTCATCCAATTTTACCCTACTACAATTGGTGCTGTCTATGGGAACTATACCCTTATACATAATCCTTTCTTTGAAATGGCTAATCCTAGAAGAAGTGGTTCCTTAGAATCTGTAAGGTCCCAACGGAGGGACCAGTTTTTAAACTTTGAGTGAAGGAGGGACCGTGATATGGCCTACTTGTATAGCCAGAGAGCACCATTTGTACACACAGATCATATTGGTCAAAATCGTACTAGTCACAGCTCACACAACGAGGAAGTATATAAACTTTAGAAGAAAAGTGGATCATTTACTTTGTCTTCTTCATCGTAAGGCATGGATAAGGGAAGAAAAGACTACCACCCCAAGCCAGAGTTCTAGCTCTGAGGATGACTGAAGTTATCTATGAATGAGTTAAACACCACCTAGTGAATCATTGAGTAGGCTAAGCTCCCTCATTGTTTCAACCAGCCTAGTTTCACAATATACAATGGAAAGACTAATCCTTTAGAACACGTAAGTCATTTTAACTAAAGGATGGCCATTCATTCTAAGAATAAGGCATTGATGTACAAAGTTTTTCCTTTGAGCCTCGGTCTTGTAGCGATGAGAAGGTTTAACAAACTTGAGGAAGGTTCGCATTTTGATAAGCACTTATGAGGAATTGACAAAAGCATTTCTAGCTAGGTTTATGACCTGTAGTTGAGTTTTAAGGCCTTTGGACTCTTTACTCTCAATGGCTATGAGAGAGGGGGAGACCCTCAAAAACTACTCTGATAGATATTGGGAGTTATATAACGAAATTGGTAGGGATTTTGAAGATGTAGTCTTCATGACCTTTAAGGTGGGGCTCCCTACACATTCAAACCTCTGGAAGTCCCTCACTATGAAACCTCCTCAAAGCATGCACCAACTGATGGATAGAATTGAAGAGCATAAAAGGGTTGAGGATAATCAAAGCTAAAGTAAAAGGGAAGGCTAGAATCTTCACACCCGACTGAAGAGATAATTGGTTAGATCGGTACAGACCATCCCGTCCAAGGTGAGAATTTTTCAACTAGGCCCCTCACAATCTCACTAGTGCCCAAGTGGTGAATTCAGTGTTTAAGGAGCAGATATATCGTGTGCTATAAAATTAAAGAATAAGCCTTATTTTAAGCGGCCCAACAAAATGGGAGGAGACCCCACTAGAAGAAATCAAAATCTCTATTGCCAGTATCACCAGGACCAAGGTCATACAATAGTGGACTACAGGACATTGCAAGTCTTACTTGACCAGTTGATCAAATTTGGATAGTTGAAGCATTTTCTGCATTAACTTGCTGGACAAGGAAAGCAACTTGTGTCAGGGTCCTAGAGAAATGCTATTCCTCGGTCTTACTTGGGAATGATCAATGTCATCTTTGTGGCCCTAGGAAAGGACTTCAACTCTTCTAGTGGAGTAATGACAATATCTCCATAGTCAAAAGTTGATGAAGAAGATGGGCTACTTAAGAAAATTAAGCTGAAGGAGCAGCCAATCTGGGGTTTCTCGAAGGCTGACAAGGGGGGAACAATTCAACCCCATGATGATGCACTTGTAGTAACCTTATGAATTGAGGCTTTTGATGTCAAAAGGGTAATGATAGACTACGGAAGTGGGACTGAGATCAAGTACCTGAATTTATTCAAAGGCCTTAAATTAAAGCTTGAAGACATTAGTAGGTATAATGTCCCCTTGGTTGGATTTGATGGTAAGAATATTATTCCCAAGGGTATGATCAGATTGCTAGTCCAAAAGGGAAAGGAGGTGGTGAGTTTGGACTTCATTGTTGTGAAGGCTTACTCTCCCTATACAAAAATCCTAGCAAGGCCATGGCTCCATGTTATGGGGGCTGTATTTTTGACCTTGCATGTAAAGGTGAAGTACCCAACCGAGGGAGAGGCCTGTGAGTTGCTGGGATGTCAAATTGTAGCCTGGCAGTGTATGGTGGTAGTGGTTAGGCATCAAGTGTTAGAAGTTAGCTCCTCGGGTTCAAATCCTGCCTTATAGCAGTTAGCGTCTGACCTATTAGCATCCTCGGATGAAACATCACAGTGCAAGGGGCTAGACAGGATCACGATTGGTGATGATAAGGAGAAATACTTCCAAGTTGGAGCACAACTCCCACCGCCTGAGAAGGAGTAGCTGTTAAACTTTTTAAAAGAAAATTTGGATGTTTTTCCCTAGAGTGCATACGAAGCCCCTGGAGTTGACCCGAAATCATATGTCATTATTTGAATATGAACCCAAATGCAGTGCCGAGGAGGTAGTAACTTTAGCGGTCATCCGAGGAACATTCCAATGCAGTCAAAGAAGAAGTTCACTAACTTAAATAGGCTGGGGCTATCAAATAGTTTTCTATCCCGAATGGTTGGCTAACATAGTGGTTGTCAAAAAGAGATCTGGCAAATGGAGAGTGTACATAGACTTTACTGATCTCAACAAGGCTTGTCCTAAAGACACCTTCCCTGTTCCAAGAATTAATAAACTTGTGAACACAACCTTTGGTCATCCCCAAATGAGCTTCCTAGATGCTTTTCAAGGTTATCATCAGATTCCATTGGCATTCTCGGACTAAGAGAAAATGGCTTTTCTTACTCCAACAGGGAATTACCATTATTAAGTAATGCCTTTTGTTTTGAAAAATGTCAGGTCCACCTACCAAATGATGGTGATAAGGATGTTTGTAGCTCAGTTAGTCAAAAATTTTGAGGCCTATATTGATGATATGGTGGTGAAACGTAAGGAAATATCAAAGCACTTGGGCGATCTAGATGAAGTTTTTTCAATATTGAGGAAGCATAGGCTTCCCTTGAATGCATCAAAGTGTTCTTCTAGTGTTGGGATAGGAAAGTTTATGGGTTACATATTTACTCACCAAGGAATCAAATTCAATCTCGATCAGATTAAGACTATCCACAATTTACACCCACCTTGGAACTCGAAAGAAGTCCAACGTTTGACCGGGATGACGGTTGCTTGAACAGATTCATATCTCAGTCGATTGACTGATGCAGGCCATTCTTCCAATTGTTGCATAAATGGAAGGATTTTTCCTAGTTTAAGGAATGTAACAAGGCCTTTGAGGAGCTAAAAAAATACCTTACTTATCCTCTAATCTTGTCCAGGCCAGAGAAAGAAGAGATCTTGTATGCTTATATAGTCGTCATAGCACATGCAATAAGTATACTTATATAGCCAGTCTACTATGTTAGCAAATCCTTCCAAGAAGCTGAAATTTGGTACCTACCTTTAGAAAAAGCCATCCTAGCCATCATCCAAGTCACGAAGAAGCTCCTTCATTACTTCCAAGCTCATACTGTTGTCATTCTCACCCAGTTTCCTTTACAGGCGTTGCTTCGGAGATCAGATTGCACCAGAAGAGTGGCAAAATGGGGAACAATATTGGGAGGGTTTGACATTCAGTAACTACCTTGGACGGCGGTGAAAGCGCAAGTACTTGCTGATTTGGTAGCAGAGTTTACTGAGGGCTTGGAGTAGCTTGATCCTGAGGAGACAAAAATGCCTAAGAGATGAATCATGATAAACACAATTTCATCTTGATGGACTTGGGAATAATTCATCGACCGGGCAGCCAACCAGAAGGGCTTGGGGATAGGAGTCATAATAATTTCCCTAAAACGAATTACTTTAGGAAAGTCCTTAAGACTTGGTTTCTTAGCCGCAAACAATGAGGCCGAATATGAGGCCCTTCTAGCTAGATTGAGTGTTGTAAAGAAGCTCATCAAGGGTAAATCTATGAAAGTACATTACGATTCACATCTCGTAAATGGGCAAGTTCGGGGGTAATTTCAGGCAAAAGATCCGAGGATGAAGTGGTACTTAAACCAAGTGAAGTAGTTGTATTCTAATTTTGAATCTTTCAATTTGGAGAAAGTACCTTGGAGTAGAAACTCCCACGTTGATTCATTGGCAACTTTATCTACCTCGGTTGGAGTAAGCCTACCAAGAATTATATTGGTAGAAAATCTAGTGACCCCTACTTATGACAAACAGACCCAAGTCAGGGTGAACACTGTACATGTAGGTCCTAGTTGGATGGATCTAATAGTTTCATTTCTTAAGGATAGGGCCTTGTCTGATGCTAAAATCAAAGTAGAGAAAGCTCGTAGAAAGGCACCACGGTATTTACTTTCTGAAGAACATAAGCTATACAAACGCTCATATTTAGAACTATATCTACTATATATCCATCTAGAGGCCATTGAAACATTGTTGGAAGAGCTTTGTGAGGGGATTTGTGGTAGTCATACTCGAGGAAGGTCTTTATCACATAAAACTTTAACTCAAGGATACTGGTGGCTGAGCATGCAAAAGTCCTTTTAAGATTTTGTTGAAAAATGTGATTAATGCCAAAGGTATGCCCCTAACATTCATTAGCCAAGAGGAACACTCAACCCCCTGACTAGCCCATGGCCTTTTGCACAGTGGGGATTGGACATTGTCGGGCCATTCCCTAAGGATACTGGAAACTAGAGATACCTTATCGTCGCGACTGACTATTTCACCAAGTGGGTTAAAGCCAAGCCTCTTACCAACATTCGAGTTCAAGATGTAAAGAAGTTTGTATGTCAGAATATTGTTACAAGGGTCAGGATCCCAAACACTCTTATAGTGGACAACGACCTTCAATTTGATAGCAAGACCTTTCAGAGGTATTGTTGTGAGTTGGGAATAAAAAATAAATATTCTACTACAACATACTCGCAGGGTAATGGACAAGCTACCTCATGTTCTACGAGCGTATTGCACCACGCTGAGAAGATCAACAGGAGAAACTCCCTTTTGCATAACATACAAGTCTTAGGTAGTTGTGGACACAACAGAGAGTGGAGTTGCTACCTAGCTTTTACAATGGCCTAGGAACCATATATATATAGCGTCCTTGTTAAGGACATATTTTATGTAATTGGCTAATCCTTTGACAAAATACACTTGTAATTGGGTAGATCTCGGATGTATTTAATACTTCCAAGAAACATGTTGTTCAAGTCAAGTTTTAAAGCATGAATATTGGACCAAGAAACAAGTGAAGAAAGGCTGTTCATTAAAGTTGGATAGATTCCTAATAGCTTTCGACAGATAATATCTATCAAGGTTTAATGAGTCTTGACAGCTCTCGACAGATACTATCTATCAAGGTCTCGACAGCTGTTTGACAAATGTATCTATCGAGAATTACGAAATTCAGATTTTTAGATCTAATTTTCGGCCCATGCTGGCATGTATGTGTAGGGTTTCTTTTCTCACATATATAAGGCTTATTTTAAAGGCCGTCACATTAGAAAATACAAGGAGAACATATGCAAAAGGTGACCGATGCCTTATTCTCTCTGAAAGAAGCTATTGCGTCTTTACACCTTAGAGTTTTGTAACCAAGTGCTTCTTGATCTTCATTGTTGATGAACTGAAGAACTTTGTAGCCAACATCTTCTTCAAGTTGGTGAGTTAGTCATGTACTGGGAGCCATGCATTATTGGTTAGTCACGTATTGGGATTCGTGCATCAAAAGGGTGGCGTTCATATATTGAAAAGTTCAGAAGTTCTTAAGTGGTAGAAGGTTTCCGCTGTAAGTTCATTTACAAGGATTGTAGAGTCTAGGGATAAAGGCTTTGCACTAGATCTGAAATTTCTCTTTACTATAGTGAATTGCTTTTCGAGAAGGTTTCCCCCCTGGTTTTTTACTGTGAAACTAATTTGTTTCATTGGTTTTTCTAGGTCATCATATCTTGTCTCATTTACTTTTCCCTTGTGCATGATATTGACATGATATTGATGTTTGTTTGTTTGTTTTAACAAGTTTTATACATAATAAATCTAATTAATAACTTGGGTTTAGAACTTGCTAATTCTATCAATCGGTGTCTAAATTTTCCAACAGTTCTTTTGAGTAAGAACCTTTTGATCTTACTACCACAGATATGGGTTTGGAGTAAGGTACAGTCTTGGGAAGGTGTTAGGCACCCAAAAATGCCTAACCCTAGTGTTGGCTTCCCATCATTGTGTCTTATGTCTTAACCCTATTAAAGACATATTCAACATTGTATCTAACTCACACATACACTAAGCATATATCTAGCAATCAACATGTCATCAAATATCCCTAACCATACATCTATCATGTTTTCAAACAAAACCTACCATACATCTAATCATGGCGCAACATATCATCATAGACCCTGGCATTCATATAATCATGGCATCAAAGTATCAACATAAACCCTAGCATCATACATCTAAACATGCTTCATCATATTACATCATAGCATACCCTTACATACATCTCATCACATCATTCTAGCATTCATCTAGCATGGCATCATATCATACTCAAGGCAGCAACATGTAACATCAAATCAAAGCAAGGATATATCAAGCATATCATGTTATCATCCAAAGGCATCAAGATCACAAACATAACCTCAAACCTAAACAAGATTATGTCACAAATGCATGTACATTACAAATGCATGACTTATCTTTACTTACCTTGTAGCAACTCAGAACCTATGACATTTTACATGAGCATGTGAATGAATGTTCATATCATTGAAACAAAAAATATAGAAAAAAGAAACATGTGAAACCATGATTCTAACATGTAATAGCAAACAAGTATACGAACATGTGAAACAGAGACTTTGGAAGCATAAAAGCATGGAAAAGCAAGCTAGATGAAACAAGAATGTGAAAGCAGAAGCAAAACATATGAAACAAAAAATTAGGATTTTTGGGCAGTGGCTTGCGTGTGCAAGAACAAGTCTACGTGTGTATAATCAAGCCTGCATGTTCAGGCAAGATTATGCGTATGCAAATCCTTGCCTAAAAAGCCCTAAAAACACAACCAAGCCAAAAACATTAAAACTAACACCCTAACATGCATTTTAAACATACAAAGGCGTAAACCAAGACTAGATAGACATATTAAAGCATGTTATAACAAACAAACAAAGCATAAAAAAGAAAAGAAAAGGAAAAAGCAAAGTTTGAACTAATACCTCAAAGAAATGCTCTTTAAGCTTGATTTTTGAATGTTCCCCTCAAAGGTCAATGGCTGAAAATGCCCTAATCAAAAGAAAATTGACTTGATGGTGTTTTGTGAAAAACTCCATTTTTGATTCATTATTTCTACTGAATTTTAGTGTTTTCCCGTGGGATTTCTGTATGTTTTGAAAATATGCTATGTAAGGTTTCTTATAATGTGAAGAAAGGGGTTTGGAACGATCTCTAAATGATGTGAGATTTGTTCCAATCCTTAACATAAATGCAAAAAACTTACCTTGCATTGTTTTCTAGAAATCGCTATACGTTTGTAAGATTGAGCCTGCTTACGCATGTAAAATTCTTTTCTCAAAATAAAATTGCTAAGGGTTAAATAGAACCTCGGCCAGGTTCAATTCCTTGCATCACCTACCTTGGGTAAATTAATGCCTAAAATTGCTAATGGTTAAACAGAACCTTGGCCTAGTTCGATTCCTCGAATCACCTATCTTGGGTAAATAATGCTTAAAATTGCTAAGGGTTAAATAGAATCTTGGCCATGTTCAATTCCTCGTATCACCTGCCTTGGGTAAATTAATGCCTAAAATTGTAAAGGGTTAAATATAGCTTCAGCTAGGTTTGATTCCTTGGATCACTTACCTTTGGTAAATTAATGCCTAAAATTTCTAAGGGTTAAACAGAGCCACAGTCAAGTTCGATTCCTCAGATCACCTGCCTTAGGGAAATTAAGGCCTAAGATTACTAAGGGTTAAACAGAACCTTGGCTAGGTTCGATTCCTTGATTACCTACCTTGGGTAAATTAACACTAAAAGAAACCTATGTGTAAGTAGAATCCCACTCAGATTAGACTATTTAGGTCATTTGCCTCGGATGAATCAACGTCTAAATGGATGAGTGAGATAAGGCTATGAGATTCAGTAAGCATTGAAGGCATAAGGTGGTTCCTTGTATAAGTCTAGGAATGCAACGTTGTAATATGAGTCAATCAAAAGCAATATATGTTAAGGCTAGTAAAAAAAGAGAGTGCTGGAAAAAAAAAAATCCAACAATAGAATAAATATCTTCATTACATGATAGAATAAGAATAAAAAGATAAAAATAAAAACTGAAAATAAACTAGGATAATGGATAAAAGGCCCCACATGGGCTAAATTTTACTAAATGAAAAGACAATTGAGTCCCTATTACAAGAGCCTTAAGGAAGCCCTACTTCAGCTTCTCTTTATCTTGTTCCACTAGCCCTTCATTTTTCTTGGCCTCTTGGAAACTCTGTTTTTCAGCAGTGGGCCATGGAGCTAAGGGAGCAGTTTCGCCTTAAGCAAGACCCTTCTTCTTAATAGA
This sequence comes from Castanopsis chinensis, assembly GCA_032878915.1. Taxonomy (NCBI): domain Eukaryota; kingdom Viridiplantae; phylum Streptophyta; class Magnoliopsida; order Fagales; family Fagaceae; genus Castanopsis; species Castanopsis chinensis. The sequence continues at coordinate 4,316,164 of JAVQMG010000102.1, forward strand.
AGTTAATGGGGCAACAAGAGTAGTTTTACCCTAGGTTGGACCTTGTGCCTCGGTTGAAGCCTATGAGGCTAAAGGAGTAGTGCTACATTGAGTAGGGGTGGCCACTTTAACCTTGATAGAAGGGGGTTAGAACACCTTCTTTGGATTCCTCAGCTCCAAGGACTGATCTATCCCACCAGTGTTCAATGCCTTAGTCTAAGTTTGAAGGTAGAAACCTCGGCACACAGCAACAAGCTGATATTTGAGGTAAGCCTCGGTCCCTTTTTGCTCCAAGTTCTAGGCTGCTTGTTCAGCCTTAGAGATGGCCTCATCCTTCTACTATAGTTCCTTGGTCAACTCCTTAATTTTTTCTCAAGTAAGTATAAGCTGTCCCTCAGCTTCTTTTAGATGAAGAACTTGCTTTTGGGCCTGCCTTTCGGAGCTTTCTATGGATGCCTCAGCACTTTTTCGAGCTTTATCACACTCAGTTAGTTTGATTAGAGTCTCCTTTAGTTTCTTTTTGGATTAGGCCTAGGCCTTTCTGGGCAGCATAATGTTTGGCCTCCTCCTTTTTCTTATCGGATAGGGTCTGGTCCACCCACTCTTTGGCAATGTGGGCTGCTTGCGTTGCCTTAAAAAAAGGAAGAAGTTGGCAATCAAGATCATAAGCAAAAAAAAAAAAAAAAATATATGTATATATGTGTGCAAGAAAAAAGGGATATGAGTATACCAAAGCCAAATCCCTCTTTAGGGATAGAAACATTTCATGCTTCTTTAAATTTCAAAGCATGACCATATCTCGTGGTAGCAAGAGCACATGTTCCATAACATTGGCTATGTGGCCCAATCTCCCATTGTCAAAGTCTCGGATGGAGGAATCTGAGGGAAGATGAGCTCCATCCAAAACCAACGAAGGGTTTCAGATTGGAAACCAAGACCGAAATTCAGGGATAGTCTCGGTAACAGCCCCACCCCTCCTCTGCTATGTTTGAGTGGCCTTGGAACCCCTGGTTTGCTCTAGGGGGTTTTCTTCTTGGATTTCCCCCTTTTCAATGACCCTTTTTCCTTCTTTCTTATCCCTCTTTCTTTTTTTGTCAATGGGATTAGTTTGAGGAGGAGAAGAAGCAGGAGTGGGAGGCCTCGGTACCACCATAATCTTTGGGGTAGCATTACCAGCATGGGATTCTAGTAGGGACAATGGGTTGGGCACCCTTTTTTCAATCACCATTTTGTCAGGAATTTGAATAGCCTCCTAGTTGGCACTACAACGACAACTGAAGTAGAGGTTGTTGCCACATCCTCCTCATGAACAATGTTTTTGAAACCTTCTTCCTCAAAGTCCCCCTCACAAACAATGTTTTGGAAACCTTCTTCCTCGACCTGTTTTAATTGGACCTTAACCTCGTCCTCAGAGGGTATAGTTTCCTCTCCCTTTGTGATAAGTTGGGCCACCTGGTGTGTAGAAAGCTCCACGTACTGAGTTTTGGCATGTGGAGTTTTTTGGATGAACCCTTCAACGACCATGTCAACTGTTGCAAGATGTGTTGGTTAAAAACTGGTTTTGTATCTCATACAAAACACATAGCGGAAGCAACAAATAAGGATCTATTTCATTCATGATTGACAACATGCACTATGTAAATTTTAGAATTTAAGAATAAGATAGCGTACCTTGGTGTGGAGAAATTCAAAACAAAGATTAGAAGCACTTGGGAACACTTTTAATCTTCACTCCAATTCCACTTTACGCCCAAGATGTGTGGTTTCTCAATCAGTTTTCCAAAAGGAGAATGAAAGTGTGTCTCACACTCCCTCTTTTTCTTTTTCCCTACAATTCTTTTCTTAAAATTTTTTTTTGTATGTTTCTCCCTTTATAACTAACTGATTATCTAATTGGGCCGGCCTATTGGGCCTTTCCAATCGGGCTTTAATGTGTGGCTTGGAATGGGACCAAAAGGGACCAACAAGACACTAGCTCCAATTGGCCTTGGGCTTTTCTGTCAACTCTTGACAAGTCCAAAGTTACCATTAATTATATTTAATACCACTATATAAATATAATTGTACTCTAGGCCTTATTAATAAATTATATCCCAAGACTTTATTATACATGCAATTCCTTCATAAAATATTCGTAGTAATACAAAGTCATGAACCTAGACTGCCACTTTGTAAATTACTACATCTTATCCTTGAGTATCAGGTTTAATCCTTTAAAGTTATTCATTATATATTTATGAAATCCAATTTTATAAATATATACTTTAGTAATTTCTTACAAAAGTGATTAGGCCTAACTCTCTGAATAACTAAACCCATTAAACTTATCTCAAGGGAATATTTTATATCTCCATCAAGAGACTATGAATTCCATCTTGAGAATATATGTTCCATCAACACTAAATGTGGTTGCCCAACATACTGAGGTTTTGACCGTTATTTTAGATCTCACTCCTGATATATCAAAGCAATCTACACGTCATGATCAGGTCCATTATTCTCTCAAGATTAAGAGTTCATGCAAATAAAAGTTGTGAGATTTATTATTCATTTGATAGTCGTTAAGAGAATAATAAATCTCACAGCGGTCCAGTTCAATATGTCTTAACTCTTAAAATATATCAACATATCAACTAGAAGTCACCACTTCCATGATCAAGACAAATCATCTTAGTTGATACGTTATAGTCTTCGCAGATGAAATGCCCAGTTTCATCACCGACTACGAACTATAAATTTTGAGTTTACAAAGAACTTGTGATTTATATTTTCTGTGACTAAATCACATAAATCACATACTATGTATCTCATGGACTATATTATAATGTCTAAATATTCATGTTACCATTATTTTAGATAAAAATAAACAACTTTATTAAACACAATATTAAGTCATACATAATGTTATACATAGCATCATACAATAGGATTGAAGGGCACACATCCTAACAATCTCCCACTTGCCCTAAAGACTATTGTACATTAATCTAACTCCCATTCCCTCCAAATGTGACTCAAAAGTCTTTTGAGGCAAGGTTTTGGTAAAAGGATCTGCTAGATTATTTGTACTTTCAATCTTTACTACCACAACATCTCCACGAGCAACAATATCTCGAATGATGTGGTACTTCCTCTCAATGTGCTTTCCTTTCTTGTGATTTCTTGGATCTTTGGATTGTGCAACCGCTCCACTATTATCACAAAATAATGTGATGGGAACTTGCTCCATTCTTACAACACCAAGATCAGAAAGGAATTTCTTGAGCTAAACAGCCTCTTTTGCTGCTTCACAAGCAGCAACGTACTCGGCTTCCATGGTGGAGTTTGCAATGCAAGATTGCTTAACACTCCTCCAACTTATGGCTCCACCTCCCAAGGTGAAAACACATCTTGAAGTGGATTTTCTGAAATCTAGATCCGATTGAAAATCTGAATCTGTATAGCCAATGGGAACCAAATCCTCACAATGGTAAACAAGCATATAATTTCTCGTTCTCCTAAGATACTTGAGAATATGCTTTACAGCTTGTCAATGTTTTGGTCCTGAATTTGATTGATATCGGCTGACTATGCCAACTGAATAACAAATGTCTGGTCTAGTACAAAGCATGGCATACATGAGACTTCCTACTGCAGAAGCATAAGGAACTTGTCTCATTATATTTTCTTCCTTTTGAGTCTTAGGCCTTTGGTCATCGGACAGAGGAACTCCATGTCTAAAAGGAAGCAATCTTTTCTTAGAGTTTTGCATGCTAAACCGTTCTAGAACCTTATCTATATATCCAGCTTGTGATAAGCCTAACATCTTATTCTTATGATCTCGCCAAAGCTTGATCCCTAGAATAAAGTTAGCCTCACCCAAGTCCTTCATATCAAATTGGCTAGACAACCAAACTTTAACCGATGAAATTACCCCTACATCATTTCCAATAAGTAGAATATCATCAACATAAAGCACTAGGAACATTACTACTTTGTCTCGATGTCTTTTGTACACACATGGTTCATCAAGATTTTGTTCAAAACCAAATGACTTGATTGCTTGATCAAATCTGATGTTCCATGACCTAGATGCTTGTTTAAGTCCATAAATGGACTTATTCAACTTGCATACCATATGCTCTTGGTTCTTTGGTATGAAATCTTCCGGTTGCAACATGTATATTTCTTCTTCAAGATTGCCATTAAGAAATGCAGTCTTGACATCCATATGCCAAATCTTATAATCATAATAAGCAACAATGGATAAGAGAATTCTGATAGACTTAAGCATGGCTACTGGCGAAAAAGTTTCATCATAATCAATGCCTTCTTTTTGTGTATACCCTTTCGCCATTAGTCTTGCTTTAAAGGTTTCAACCTTTCCATCTATCCCTCTCTTCCTCTTGTAAACCCATTTGCAACCAACAAGTTTAATGCCATTAGGCACCTTTATAAGATCCCATACATGATTGGAATACATAGAATCCAATTCAGATTTCATAGCTAAGACCCAATGATGTGCATCTATATCATTCATTGCTTCATCATAAGTGTAAGGATCCAATTCAGCCTCTTCTGAGATAGCTTCATAGGTTTCTCCCAAACCTATAAATCTTATAGGAGGCTGAACAATTCTCCCACTATGACGAGGCACCTGTGTACTAGACATTTTATGAGTAGTATCTTGTGGTGTATCTAATACAGTCACATCATCCCTAGATTCATCCATTGGTTGTTCAACTACAGGTTCATCTATTTCAGCCAATACAACTTTACTTCTAGGATTAAAATTATTCACATAATCATCTTCCAAAAATTTGGCATGGGTACTAACAAACACTTTGTTATCCTTATGATTATAGAATAAATAACCCTTGATTTCTTTTGAATACCCTAAAAACATTCATACTTCCGTTTTAGCTTCCAACTTATCAGACTTTCCTTTCAACACATGTGCTAGACATCCCCAAATGTGGAGATATTTCATACTAGGCTTGCCCCCACTCCACAATTCTTTAGGTGTGTTGGGAACAGATTTTGATGGAACTAAATTCAAAACATGCATAGCAGTTTTTAGTGCATATCCCCAAAAAGAAACTGGTAAAGTTGAGTAACTCATCATGAACCTAACCATTTCCAAAAGAGTCCTATTCCTCCTTTCCGCTACACCATTTTGTTGAGGAGTTCCAGGTGCAGTCAATTGGGAGACAATCCTATTTTGAATTAGGTAATCCTTGAAATCCCCAAGAAGGTATTCGCCACCTTGATCAAATCGAATGGCCTTTATGCGTTTACCCAATTGATTTTTAACTTCAGCCCTAAACTCTTTGAACTTGTCAAAGGCTTCGGACTTCCGTCTCATTAGGTACACATAACCATATCTTGAGTAATCATCCGTAAAAATGATGAAATACTCATAACCTCCTTTTGCTTGGGTTGACATAGGACCACATACATCTGTATGAACTAATTCAAGCAACTCTTGGGCTCTTCTACCTTTTGCATTAAAAGGTCGTTTGGTCATTTTACCTTCCAAACAAGATTCGCAAACTGGAAATCCATCAAAGTCCATGGGCTGTAAAAGTCCATCTTTGATTAGTCTTTGAATCCTATTTGAATTAATATGACCCAAACGCAAGTGCCATAGATATGCATCACTAGTAGAAGGAAACTTTCTTTTTAAAGATTTTACATGAGAGCTACTATCTATTTCAGAATTGTATAATTCATGCATGTCAGGAGTTAAAATATAAAGACCATCCACAATATTGCCAGAACAGATAAACATTTTATCCTTCTTTATTACAACATTGTCTTTCAGGATAACACAATATCCATGCTTACCTAAATAAGTTGCAGAAATTAAATTCCTACGAACATTAGGTACATACAAACAGTCTACCAATATTAAAACTCTAGACTTAAAGCATAAATTAAACACTCCAACAGCTACAACCGGAATCCTGCTCCCATCAGCCAAAGTAAGAAATAGTTCTCCCTTATTCAACTTTTTGGTCTCGTGAAACCCCTACAAAGAATTGCAGATATGATTAGTACGACCTGAATCCACACACCAGGAATCCGTGGGATTCTGTACCAAACATATTTCAAGAAGAAATGAACTTTTCATACCCTTATTCTTGGCAGCTTTGAACTTTGGACAATTCCTCTTCCAATGTCCTTTCTCACTACAATGGAAACACTTTCCTTTGGTTTTCTTTCCTTTGTCGGCAACCCCTAAGGCAATTTGTTTACCATTTTTCTTAGTGAAGTCCTTCTTCTTCTTCTTCTTACCCTTGCCTTTCGACTTAGGTTGAGAAGTAGAAGCTTCACCCACATTGGCTTCAACACTAGAAGTACCAAGGATGCCTTCCGCCGCCACTAACTCATTCATTAATTAAAAAAAAGCATAAATCTTTTTGTTCATGTTATAATTCAGTTTGAATTCCTTGAATGATTCCAGTAGTGACTGGAGTATCATATCCACTTGGGATTCTCCATCAATGTCGGCACCTAAAACTTCTAATGTGTTCAGATTAGCAATCATTCTAAGACAATGCTCCCTCACTAAACTTCCTGCAGCCATTTTGGTATTATAAATTTGCCTCATGGTTTCTTGCCTTGCAGAACGACCTTGCTCACCAAACATCTCCTGCAGACTAAGCATAATGTCCGAAGCTAGTTCTACATCCTACATTTGATGCTGTAGAACATTTGAGATAGATGCAAGGATGTAGCACTTGGCCATTTCATTAGATTTCTGCCAACGATCGTGTTACTGTTTTTCCTTAAGAGGAGCATTTAATGAATGAAAGCTAGGACATGGTTGAGTAAGCACATATTTGTGCTCTTCAGCAGTAAGAACAATGTCCAAATTCCTTTTCCAGTCAACATAGTTGGATCCAGTCAGTTTGTTTTGGTTAAGAATAGCAACAAGTGGGCTAAATGATGCCATGATTTAAATCTGAAAATAATAAACATGAATATAATAAGTAAACTAGAAGTAAGTTTATAATAAACATCAATTTTAGCATATAAGCATACAATATGGAACCTTAATAAAACCATAAAATAATATATGCAACGACAATTCAATCCATGTCTACAATTCCTTGGAAGCAAGTTTATTATAAACACATTAATTGATTGAGAACTATTCTCATTATTAGTGCTATCATGATAACTCTTAGCAAACACTAATAATATGCTGTATTACCTTTAGCCTCTAAGTAATAATGACATAGCTCCTTTGGGAGGTTAACATTACACTTAGTCTAGTGTACACCATTATCTAGAGTCATGTGTAGCCACATTTCATCTCCCTTTTATAGTGTTTAAACTTGTAGTACAATGGAACAAAACACCCTCCTTTGGGATCGCGAGGCATATACGCCAAGACGAGGTGTTTGTCCATACTACTTTAAACGGGTAAGTTCAATCTTGTAGTACTATGAAGTAAACACCCTCCTTTAGGATCGCGAGACATATACGCCAAGACGAGGTGTTTACCCACACTACTATGAACCGAAAATGGAGGCCGTGAGATCCAACCCTTGTATCTCTCTCCCACTAGATATTTAAAAATAATGGTTTTTAAGATGAAGAAACACAATAATGCTAGACACGTGAAAAACATAATCCTAATCTCATTAGGAATAAATTTCATAATTCCAGCATTAATATATATAAATATATATAACGTAACATAAACTCATATATATTTATTTATAAAACTATATTATATTATATATACATATATATAACACTTTTAGATGGTTGAAAACCTTCAGGTACGGTTTCAACTTTTCCAAAACCAAAAAGTGGCTTTTACAAACAATTGCATTCATATATTTAAGATACGTGCATGATGGCCATGCATGCAATCAAGTCAAATGGTGCATTTATAATCCAAAAGGTGTAAAAGGAATCCAACCGCATTTATGCCATTGACAGTTACACAACTTCCTCTTGCAATATATATATATATATATAATAATTCAACATGGAAGAATTGAATGCACGCTAATGGCCAAGTCATATATATATATATATATATATCAACCAGAAGTGTGCAATTGTACAATCTATATAACCAAATGGTCTTAAATCATTCTTATATAACAAGGATTCAAATGAATTCCTTTAAGATATCAAAATGCAACTCTCTTCATTATATCCAAATGATGCAGAAAATTGAAACACAAAGATAATGGTTTTCTTAAATTCTAAAATGCAATCACATATTATACAATCATGAGATGAAAACCTGGCTCTGATACCAATTGTTGGTTAAAAACTGGTTTTGTATCTCATGCAAAACATATAGCGGAAGCAACAAACAAGGATCTATTTCATTCCTGATTGACAACATGCACTATGTAAATTTTAGAATTTAAGAACAAGATAGCGTACCTTGGTGTGGAGAAATTCAAAACAAAGATTAGAAGCACTTGGGAACACTTTTAATCTTCACTCCAATTCCACTTTACGCCCAAGATGTGTGGTTTCTTAATCAATTTTTCAAAAGGAGAATGAAAGTGTGTCTCACACTCTCTCTTTTTCTTTTTCCCTACAATTCTTTTCTTAAAAAAAAAAAAATTCTGTATGTTTCTCCCTTTATAACTAACTGATTATCTAATTGGGCCGGCTATTGGGCCTTTCCAATTGGGCTTTAGTGTGTGGCTTGGAATGGAACCAAAAGGGACCAATAAGACACTAGCTCCAATGGGCCTTGGACTTTTCTATCAACTTTTGACAAGTCCAAAGTTACCATTAATTATATTTAATACCATTATATAAATATAATTGCACTCTAGGCTTTATTAATAAATTATATCCCAAGACTTTATTATACACGCAAAACTTTCATAAAATATTCATAGTAATACAAAGTCATGAACGTAGACTGCCACTTTGTAAATTACTACATCTTATCCTTGAGTACCCAGTTTAATCCTTTAAAGTTATTCATTATATATTTATGAAATCCAATTTCATAAATATAAACTTTAGTAATTTCTTACCAAAGTGGTTAGGTCTAACTTTTTGAATAACTGAACCCATTAAACTTATCTGAAGGAAATATTTTATATCTCCATCAAGAGACTATGAATTCCATCTTGAGAATATATGTTCCATCAACACTAAATGTGGCTACCCAACATACTGAGGTTTTGACCGTTATTTTTGATTTCGCTCTTGATATATCAAAACAACCTACATGTCATGATCAGGTCCATTATTCTTTCAGGATTAAAAGTTTATGCAAATAAAAGTCGTGAGATTTATTATTCATTTAGCAGTCATTGAGAGAATAATAAATCTCACAGTTGTCCAGTTCAATATGTCTTAACTCTTAAAACATATCAACATATCAACATATTAACTAGAAGTCACCACTTCCATGATCAGGACAAATCATCTTAGTTGATACGTTATAGTCTTCGTAGATGAAATGCCCAATTTCATCACCGACTACGAACTGTAAATTTTGAGTTTACAAAGAACTTGTGATTTATATTTTCTGTGACTAAATCACATAAATCACATACTAGGCATCTCATGGACTTTATGATAATGTCCAAATATTCATGTTACCATTATTTTAGATAAAAATAAACAACTTTATTAAACACAATATTAAGTCATACATAATGTCATATATTGCATCATACAATAGGATTTAAGGGCACACATCCTAACAAGATGAGCATCTTTGGCCCTGATTACGTGTATCGTAATTTGAAAACGAGTAGAAATGGGCTAGAATCCAAGGATGATGTGTGTAGCTCGAAGTTTTTTGTCACTATGGAGAAAGATCTCAAATCTCTAAATTCTATTGAGCTCTACGAAGTTCACTAATGGCCTTCTTATTTGAAGAAAATACATGGTAAAAAATAATAAGATAGAGAAGATTAGAAATTTTTGAGGTCTAAAAAGTTTATAGCACCAAGGCCCAAAAATAGCACAATGAGTGCACTCTATGGAAAATAAGAAAACAAAAGGGTTGAACTTGGCATAAAAAGGGGATGGTAGATCCAAGTCCATTAAAAGGATTTAAAGTCCGAAACCCATGAAGGGATAGACCTCAAGGCCCATGAAACGAAGGGAAGAAAGGAAAAAGCGCAGAAAATCAAAAGGGATTCCAATGGTAAGAACTGGGTCGGGATGCCGGAGATTGCTAGGGGCTCGAGATCCTTAGAACGTAAAGAACTGATAAGATTGAGATAGCTCAAAAAGAGTGCGAAGAAGTACAAGGAATGAAGAACAGAAACGTCCCTCTCAACCACCCAATGATGCAGAAAGGAACCAGAAGGCTTGGAGAGTAACAATTTGTGAATAAGGGGCTGGTACCTCCAATTCCATTTTTAATACCATTAATTATATTTAATACCACTATATAAATATAATTGCACTCTAGGACTTATTTATTAATTATATCCCAAGACTTTATTATATATGCAATCCCTTCATAAAATATTCATAGTAATATAAAGTCATGAAAGCGGACCGTCACTTTGTAAATTACTATATCTTAATTCCTTGTGTACTCCGTTTAATCCTTTAAGTTATTCATCATATATTTATGAAATTCAATCCCATAAATATATACTTTAGTAACTCCTTACTAAAGTGGTTAGGCTTAACACTCTGAATAACCAAACCCATTAAACTTATCTCAAGAGAATATTTTATATCTCTATTAAGAGACTATGAATTCCATCTTGAGAATATATGTTTCATCAACACTAAATGTGGCTGTCCAACATACTGAGGTTTTGATCATGACGTTAGACCTCACTTCTAATATATCAAAGAAACTTACACTTCATGATCAGGTCCATTATCCTTTTAGGATTAAGAGTTCATGTAAATAGAAGTCGTGAGTTTATTATTCATTTGACAGTCGTTAGAAGAATAGTAAATCTCATAGCGGTCCAGTTCAATATATTTTAACTCTTAAAACATATCAACATACTAACTAGAAATCTCCATTTTCATGATCAAGAAAAATCATCTTAGTTGATACGTTATAGTCTTCGCAGATGAAATGCCCAATTTCATCACCGACTACGAACTACAATTCTGAGTTTACAAAGAACTTATGATTTATATCTTCTTTGACTAAATCACATAAATCACATACTATGCATCTCACTGACTATATGATAAGTCCTAATATTCATGTTGCTATTATTTTAGATAATAATAAAACAACTTTATTAATCACAACATTTAGTCATACATAATATCATACATAGCATCATACAATAGGATTTAAGGGCACACAACTTAACAAAGGTCACCTTCTAAAGCCTTCAGATGGTAAGACAAATCCTAGAGAGGATCCTGTCCAGTTCATTAAAAGGTTTGAAGATGTTTCTCTAGACTGTTACGGACACCATGAAGAAAAAGAGCTCGTGGAGACCTGCATATCCAACATGCTCTTTGATTACAGGCTCAATATTGAAAATTTATATGTAACCCAGTTTGCTAACTTGCTGTAAAGAACTAGAAGGACAACGCAGACTATGAGAACAAAGAGGAAAGAGGTTAGTCGGAGAAAAAGGAAAGAGGTCTGAAAGGAAAATGGTCAAGGAGCCGCCAGTGATCCCATGTACTATAGAGGAATTTAATCATGTCTTGGACAAATGGATTGGAGTTGGAATTGTAAGGCCATTTACTATGTCCAAGTCACCAATAGAGAAAGAAAGAAAAAACCCCTTGCTTTACAGGATTCATAACTATGTCAAGCATTCTACCAAGGACTGTTAGACCCTTCATAGGCTTTTTCACAAGAAGCTTAGGGAAAGGACCCTAGAGCTCACTCAAAAGGAACCCGAAGTACAAAGGAATCCTCTACCCAACCACAAGTGAAAGGGGGTGGTGGCTGTGGTGATTCATGGGAACCCGGCAGAAGTAAAAGGATCTGAAGGGTCCTTTCATCCAAGTACAGTCAAGACCCTTTAGAAGAACCCCAAGTTTCGATCGCTGTTCAACCAATTGGGATTTGGGTCGGAGGCAAGAAGGGTGGCTGAAAAGCCCCTTATGATTATAGCAGCAGATTCAGGAATGGAATGTTTTACAGCAGAATCCCATGCTAGTCGAGCTTACCTGGAGACAACCAATGCAATAACCTTTACTGACGAGGACATGGAGGTCGAGCATCCAGACTACCACAGACCTCTTTATCTAATGGCCACCATAAACGATGTCTAAGTTAAGAGAGCACTAGTAGATACAGGGGCATCACTTAACATCATAGCCTTGAATACCCTGGAGGCCGTAGGCCTGACTGGTAGGAGGATCCTAGGGGCTCCCATGGAGATAACGGGATTTGGGGGATCAGTAGAATCAACTGAGGGGTATGTGCAGCTGGCCTTAAGGGTAGGCCCAATAGTATCCCTGACCAGATTTCATGTGATCAACTCAAAAGTTTCTTATCATGTGTTGTTAGGGCGCCTGTGGCTCCATTAGCACCGCCTTATTCCTTCCACGTACCATCAATGTGTCAAGGGGAGATTGAATGGAAGGCCTGTAAGGATCCTTGCAGCCATAACCTTGTCAGCCAAGGAGAAGTGAGCTTTGTGGAAACAATGTTTTACGATGAATTGGAACCAGATGATGAAAGCCCAACACTAGGAACTTCAAGAGTGCCTATCCTAAAAGACGAAGAAGTAGGTAACCGTGACTTGAGAAACCTCCTAGAGAGAAAAAGGCAAAAGTGGGAGCCCAGCTTCTCAAGATACCGGGAATGTGTGGTAGTACAAGAATTTGGATGTAGGTTAATCTATCGTCTATGAAGGTGTTCGGGGCCTAAATGCATCATGCAGGAGATTCCTGGACCACCAGATTGTATGATGGTTCTAATGGAAAATTACATGTTTGTATCGCATACAAAACATATGCAGCGGAAAAATAATGGATCTACTTCATTCATAAATGTTAACATGTACTATGTAAGTTTCATAATTTAAGAACAAGAGATTGTACCTTGGTGTAGTGAATTTTAAAAACGACGATCAGAAGCACTTGAACACTTTTAATCTTCACTCCAATTCCACTAACGCCCAAGAAGTATGGTCTCTTAATCAGTTTTTCAAGGGAGAATTAGAGAGAGTGACTTACACTTACACATACACCTTTTCATGTTCTACACCTTCTTCTAAAAATTTTGTATGTTTCTCTCCTTATAATTGATTGTCTAATTGGGCTAGCCTTTAGGGCCTTTCCAATTGGACTTTAGTATGTGGATTGGAGTGGGACCAAAAGGGACCAATAAGACACTAGCTCCAATGGGCCTTGGGCTTTTCTGTCAACTCTTGACAAGTCCGAAGTTACCATTAATTATACTTAATACCACTATATAGATATAATTACACTCTAGGCCTTTTTAATAAATTATATCCCAAAACTTTATTGTACATGCAGCCCTTTTATAAAATATTCGCAGTAACACAATGTGATAAATGTAGACTGCCACTTTGTAAATTACTACATCTTAATCCTTGAGTACCCGGTTTAATCTTTTAAGTTATTCATCATATATTTATGAAATCCAATTTCATAAATATATACTCTAGTAACTATTTACTAAAGTAGTTAGGCCTAACATTCTGAATAACAAATGCATTAAATTTATCTCAAATGAATATTTTGTATCTTCGTTAAGAGGCTATGAATTCCATCTTGAGAATATATGTTCCATTAACACTAAATGTGGTTGCCCAACATACTGAGGTTTTGACTGTAACTTTAGATCTCACTTCTGATATATCAACGTAACCTACATATCACGATCAGATCCATTATTCTCTCAAGACTAAGAGTTCATGCAAATATAAGTCGAAAGATTTATTATACATTTGACAGCCGTTAGGAGAATAATAAATCTCACAGTGGTCCAATTTAATATGTCTTAACTCTTAAAACATATCAACATACCAACTAGAAATCTTCATTTCCATGATCAAGATAAATCATCTTAGTTGATATGTTATAGTCTTTGCAGATGAAATGCCCAATTTCATCACCGACTACGAACTACAATTCTGAGTTTACAAAGAACTTGTGATTTATATCTTCTGTGACTTTCACATAAATCACATATTATGCATCTCATGGACTGTATGATAATATTCAATATTCATGTTACCATTATTTTAGATTATAATAAAACAACTTTATTAATACAACATTAAGTCATACATAATGTCATACATAGTAGCATACAATAGGATTTAAGGGAACTAATCCTAACAGGTTCAAGAAGAGATCCTAGAGGACCTAATCAGGGAAGCACTAAGTCAGGGGGCTGAGCTAGGATCCCAGGAGCCTATTTTCATTAGTAGTCAATTGACAGCACAAGAGGAAGAGCAATTAGTGGCCTTGCTCAAAAAATATGTGGATGTGTTCGAATGGACCTATGATGAGATGTCTGGTCTGTATCTAGGAATGGTGGTCCATTCTCTCAAAGTAGACCCAGGAACTAAGCTAGTAGTTCAGCCAGCTAGGGTCTTTCACGCCGTTGTAGAAGCCCAGATAACTGAAGAAGTCAAGAAGCTGCTAACAACTGGTTTTATCAAGCCCATCCAGCACCCCAAGTGGCTTTCCAACATAGTACCCGTGAAGAAAAAGAATGGCCAAATTCGGTGCTGTGTGGACTTTTGCAATCTAAATAAGGCATGTCCAAAAGATGAGTTCCCTCTACCTAATGTTGACCTTCTGGTAGATTCAGCTGCAGGAAGCTCTATGTTTTCATTCATGGATGGGTATAGTGGGTACAACCAAATCTGCATGGCTGCCAATGATGCAGAAAAGTACTCCTTCATCAGCCCCTCTTGATGTACATGGATGTTTTCATTCTCGGGTTCCTTGTACATGGATATTTTCATTCTAGAGTTCCTAATACATCCCAGAGGCATAAGTGTGGATCCAGCCAAAGCCGCAGCCATTGCAACAATGAAAAGGCCTTCAACCATAAAAGAGCTCAAAAGTTTCTTGGGGAGGGTCTCCTACATCAGGAGGTTTGTGCTAGGACTGGCTTCAGCCATAAGTGATTTATCCAAACTATTGAAAAAGGGGGCTGAATTCACTTATAGAACTGAGCAGTAGGAAGCCGTTTAGAGGATCCAGCAGATCATGAATCATCTTCCCACCCTACAGGCACTAGTACGGGGGTCACCCCTGTAGCTATATTTAGCATCAAACTCCCAGGCTATAGGGGCCTTGCTAGCACATGAAGACAATGATGGGAATGAGCAACCCATTTATTACGTGGGCAAGACCCTTAAGGATACAGAATCCAGGTACCCCAAGATAGAAAGAGCATGTCTAGTGGTCATCAACGCGTCCTAGAGGCTAAAACGATACTTCTCAGCCCATCAGATCCTCTTGGTAACTAAGTCACATCCCATAAAAGCACTTCTTCATCAACCCGTCTTGAGAGGAAGAATACAACAATGGTTGGTCTTGCTTTCTTAGTATGACATAAGCATCAGGATGCCCAAGGCTGTCAAAAGCCAAGCCATAGCAGATTTGCAAGGCCAGTGGTTTGATGGGTTAGCAATGACCACCTCAAATGGGCTGGGAATTTTACTAAGTTTCGAAGATGGGTACACTGTACCCGTATCGTTCAAGCTTGGTTTTTCTTATTTGAATAACGCTACTGAGTACGATGCATACTTGACTGGGTTGACCGTAGCACTCAGCATAGGAGTAAAACACATGAGGGTTTTAGGAGACTTCAATCCTTTAGTCTCTCGGGTGAAGGGTAATTTACATTAAGAGAACAAATTTTGGCAGCCTACAGAACTTGGGTGCAAAGGCTAGAGCAGGAATTTCAGACCTTTAACGTGGAGTACGCCCAGAGGAGTGAGAACAGGTTCGCCGATGCACTAGCCACCCTAAGATCCTAAATGCCAGTCAAAGGAAGAGACACTTTCATAAAAGTTAGCAGGCAGGAACACTCCATCAAAAAGATCCTCAGAGGGATGTTCTCGAAAGAACCAGAGTAGCAAGATTGGAGAAATGAGGTCAATGAAAAGATAAAAGGGTCAAGACATGGAGGAAGTATCAAGGACCTGAAGGATTACACTCTGATAAAGGGAGAGCTGTATAAGAGGTTGCCAGGAGGGATCCTATCTAGATGTGTCAATGAGAAAGAAGAAAAGCTGAGATTGGAAGAACTACATGGCCAGGTTTGTGGGGCCATAGAAAAGATCAACCTATACAGAAGGATGCAGTGCATGGGCTACTACTGGCCAAATATGACCAAAGAGGCTGCAATTGTACAGGGGAAGTATCGAGGATGTCAATTCTCAGTGGACAAGGAAGAAAGCTATGTTGTATTTGTCACGAATGATTGGAGGACACCATTCATGGAATACTTGGCTCAAGGGATCCTACCAAGTGATAGGGCATTAGCTCACTAGTTCAAGAAACTTGTAGTCAGATACTTCTTACAGAACGGGATCCTATTCAAGAGTGGATACAGTAGAGATCCCCTAAGATGTCTGGGGCCAAGGGAAGCCAGAGAAGTAGTCAGTGAAGTCCATTCCGAAGACTGTGGTAGTCACCCAAGGAAAAGAAGACTCTACAAGCAGTTGTTATCGTTGGGGGTACTATTGGCTAACAATGAAAAAAGACTCAGAGGAGTTGGTTAAAACGTGTCATGCATGCCAAGTACTTGGAGATGTAGTCCACACTCATCCAAACGTACTCCAAGATATGACAATTCCATGGCCTTTCCACACTTGTGGGCTTAATTTTATAGGGCCTATAAACCCTCCTGCCAATGGTTACATATGAATCCTGGCAGCCACTGAGTACTTTACGAAGTAGGTAGAGGCTTTCCCTTTATCGATCCTGGCAGCTAGCCGTGGCAAACTTCATTCGAGGGCACATCATTAAGAGGTTTAGGATTCCCAAGAAGCTGATCAGTGACAATGGAACCCCGTTCATAAACAAGGACATGAAGAACCTAATGGAGGTGTATTATATTAAGCATGGAAGTTTCACACCATACTACCTGTAAGGGAGTGGACAGGCTGAAGCTACTAACAGGATGATACTGAAGATCCTTAAAAAAGTAAAACATGAGTATGGGGTAAAATGGAGTGACCACTTGGCAGATGTACTCTTGGCATGCAGGAGCTCTATGAAGACAGCCATAGGATTCTCACCATTCTCCTTAGTTTATAAGACGGAAGCTATCAGCCCTGTGGAGTTAGTTGTCCCTAAGCCAAGAGTAGTGCTTGAAGAAAACCAAGAAGACACCGAGGACACAAATAATGAAAGAAGGGTGGTAAATCTGGAGGGGTTAGAGTAAGAAAGAGAGGTGGCCAGAAGGAAAAGCCAGAGGTACCAGCAGAGGATGTCTAAAGCATATGCAAAGACTGTACATGCAAGGGCCTTCACGAAGGAGCAACTAGTGTTAAAAATAGCAGAGCACGTAAGGAAGAACCTCCCAGGACCCTCCAAATTTGCCCTGAAATGGGAAGGACCCTACATCATCAGCAAAGCCCATGATAGTGGGTATCACTACCTCGCAAAGGAAGATGAGACAGTTCTGATAGATCCTGTAAATGGGAAGTGACTAAAACAGGACTACGCATGAAAAAGGAGAGACCTCAGTACACTGAGACCTTTTTGCCAAACTCTCCAACTTGCTAAGTGTTTTATTGTTCTTTAATTTTGTTTTAAATTTTGTTTAAGTACCTTTTTTTTGTTTAGGAACCCAGGGTAGAAGGACATTCGGTGATCTTTACTATTTTGACAATCCTTTTTTGTGTTCCTTAGATGTTAACTTTGCTTTGATTCAATGAAATTTAATTTAATTTTTCCTTTAGGCTACGACTAAATTAAATATTATAGAACCCAAATATGAGCAAATTTGGGAGGGGTACCTGGGCCAATGCAAGAAAAAAAAAAAAAAAAAAAAAAAAAAAAACCTTGACATATGACACAGGACTCACACCACAATTAGTTCAAAGTACATGACTTAGGACCATGGGCAGAAGCAAGTGCTTGGGATAACTAGCCCAGTTCTTGACAAAAGGGATCTGCCTGGTTCATGACCTGGGACTTAAAAAAAAGAAAACACTCAATGTACCCAATTTAGTACCTATGCAGCAAAACAACCACAAGGGTACTTGGTCCAAGACCTACAACAAAAATTTTAGGGGCCATGGTCTTGGACTCAGTGCAAAAAAAAAAAAAAAAAAAAAAAAAAAAAAAAAAAAAAAAGAAAAAAAAAGAAAGAAAAGCAAAAGAAAAAGGGAGAGAAAACAGATCCACATGCTACTGAAAATTAGAAGCAGTCTTCAAAAAAAACACACACAGATCCATATCGCAGAAAAAGGAGCTGGAAAGTCAGAAATAATGTTCAACATGAAGATATGAAACTTATACAACCCAAAGAAAAGGGGGAGCTAAGGAATAAGGCCGTCTAGCAAAGAAATTTCTGGGGAAATAGCATGGACAGTTGGGGAAGAGAGAACCCGCTACCTTTTAACCTTCAAGTCATGCAAAACTTTGTGAGCACGAGCTAAATCCTCCGTAGCAACAACAATTTTAGTATCTAGACTCCTGGAAGCTTACCTCTGGAATAGAATATGGAACCAATGCTCTAGCGAGAAGGAAAGATTCAATTTTGCCTCTATGAGATCTTGCACTTCCATTCCAAAAGTTTTTCTTTAGATAAGGAGTCAAGAGAGGAATCCCTCAAAGATATCAACATAACACATAACAGTTACATCAAAATGTTACCTAGAAATACGCCTCCCCTGAACTCATTGGTAAAGTCTCCGTGGGCCTTGAATAACCCTTCCAGCAATGGCAGACCTTACACAGGCACAGAGAAGCGAAGGAAGGTACCAAAGGGAGGCCCAAAGTGATGAAAATGGTTTCCAGGGAAGCTGTTGAACTCCAGGAGATCAAAGCGGGCGAGGAAAGCAGGGAGCCCGGAGCCAGAATCTAAAACAGTCACCCCTGGAGACTCCCTCATTGTCATATCTCCACTCACAGGGATTCGAAATCCTTTAACCCTCTGGATGATTTGAAGGGTCCTCGCCTGAGATTCAACAACCAAGGTGTAAGGAGCAAATCCCACAGTTACCTCAAGAACTACAAGCTTAAGACCCTTAACACCTATATCAGCACTTGTAAAAGTAGACAAAATTAAAATAAGGGAAAGAGCAAAGGATGAAATATAAAATGGGAAAGTAAAAGACAACTGAGAGGGAAACCAGTATCAGCTTCTTGTGGCTGAGCCTCCTTCTCCTGCCCTTTTGATTCCCTAGAAGACACTATGAAAGAACACACATCATGTTGGAGAAAGGGTGAGAAAACTTTGGTAAAATGGCTAAAGGAAGGAAAGGATATTGGAGGCTCCACCATAGAAGGAAAAGAAAGAAGGAGAAGTACAGTGAGGGTAAACTAGATGCACCTTCAGAGCCCTCTGACTCCAAGGAAGAGGCGGCCTCAGAGGCAGATTGAACACTGGTTTGACCTAAAAGGGAAGAGAAAAACAAGAACTAAAAAAAAAAAAAAAAAGAGATAGAGGAGATAAGGTTAAGCATATTTATAAGGGTTGAACGAAAACTCACCTGCTTGTATGGATGAAGACACGCCCCCCAAGGACTTTTTACTTAACACAGGCTCAGTCATGGGCTCTGGCGACATAGTTTTGGTGGGACTAAGACTCTGCATGGGTTGAGGACTTTGGGAAACAGGAGGCTAAGAAGCATCAGGGTCCTAAGCAACCAGGGAAGCAAAAGACAGAATGGGCAGGACATCCTGCGTTGGTTGCCCAACCTCCTCAATCACACCACCACTAGGAGCGGCAGAAGGAGCTGTAATCACTTTTTTTATCAGAGTCCCACCAGTTGTCGGAGGAGGGGTATATACAGAAGAAGGCCATACCACATCATCACCAGATGACTGACTCTTGCTTATCTTGGGATTTAACTTGCGTTTGGATTGCAAAGAAGAAATAACCATTCATCAGTTAAAAGAGGAAGGGAGAAACATAGCAACAACAATGAATTACTACAAAAAAATAAAAGAGAGAAGAAGGAAAGAGGCCTTACCCTTCTCTCTCTCTCTACAAATTCTCCAATGGTCTTTTGCCTACTACGGATACATCTAGAGGGTCTTAAAGGAGACTGGGGTATAAAATTGAAGGACCCCAAAGAACCATGGGCTGAGGAACTCACAGAATCCGGACAGAGAGAAGACTCTACCTTAGTCTTCACTCAAGTCCTTAGAATTGAAGGACGGCCAACTTCCTTTCCAACTACCGAGGGGGGGGGGGGGGGGGAGGGTCACTCACTCGAGTTCCTCAAAAATTACCAACTATTTCTAGGACTTTGTAGTCTTCCTCTTCTTAGTCTCAGTACCCTCAGAACTTTCTTTAAGCTTGGCTTTTTCAACCTTCTCATGTTCGATCTTTTTATCTGTACCCTTGCCTATGGGAGTGACAGCACCAATTGCCTCTACCGCCCTTCTCTAAATAGGCACACCAGAGGAGGTACCAACAATAATTTCATACCCTGACCAAGTCTCTGGAAACTCTTGTGCATAACACACCTAACCACCTTTAGAAGCATGCCATTCCGCGAATCCTGTTTTGCTGCTTATACCAGTAGATACAATACCAACAGTAGGGAGGGATAGACATCTGTTGGAGGAAGGAGTAGAGATAATATCAAGATCGGGAACCCTCCCAATCTTGCCAAGAACCAGCAAAACCACTGGAAGCAAAGACTCCCCTCTAGGAGTTGGGCACAATGAATTGAGAGGTCCTTCGTGACCAATAGGAAACGGCTTGAACTCTTAGGAAGGATCAAGAGAAGGAAGAGAAGGCACTATATCTTTAAACATTGGTGGGATGTCCTGATCAAAGCCAAACTGTTAGAGTACCTACTGTTGGGATATTTGTCCTTAAATCCTATTGTATGATGCTATGTATTTTATTATGTAAGACATTATGTATGACTTAATGTTTTGGTTAATAAAGTTGTATTATTATTTGAAAATAATGGTAACGTGAATATTGGGACATTATCATACAGTCCATGAGATGCAATAGTATGTGATTTATGTGATTTAGTCACAGAAGATATAAATCACAAGTTCTTTGTAAACTCAGAATTATAGTTCGTAGTCGGTGATGAAATTGGGCATTTCATCTGCGAAGGCTATAACATATCAACTAAGATTATTTGTCTTGATCATGGAAATGGAGATTTCTAATTGATATGTTGATATGTCTTAAGAGTTAAGACATATTGAACTGGACCGGTGTGAGATTTATTATTCTCCTAAAGACTGTTAATAGAATAATAAACTCACGACTTATATTTGCATGAACTCTTAATCCTGAGAGGATAATGGACCTGATCATGAAGTGTAGGTTGCTTTGATATATCAGGAGTGAGATCTATGGTTAAGGTCAAAATCTCAGTATGTTGGGCAGCCACATTTAGTGTTGATGGAACATATATTCTCAAGATGGAATTCATAGTCTCTTAACGGAGATACAAAATATTCCCTTGAGATAAGTTTAATGGGTTTGTTATTCAGAGAGTTGGGCCTAACCACTTTAGTAAGGAGTTACTAAAGTATATATTTATGGAATTGGATTTCATAAATATATGATGAATAACTTAAAGGATTAAACAGGGTACTCAAGGAATTAAGATGTAGTAATATACAAAGTGGCAGTCTTCTTTCATGACTTTGTATTACTATGAATATTTTATGAAGGGG
Organism: Castanopsis chinensis; assembly: GCA_032878915.1. Lineage (NCBI taxonomy): Eukaryota > Viridiplantae > Streptophyta > Magnoliopsida > Fagales > Fagaceae > Castanopsis > Castanopsis chinensis. The sequence goes on from JAVQMG010000102.1 coordinate 4,337,896, forward strand.
TTGCATGTATAATAAAGTCTTGGGATATAATTTATTAATAAGGCCTAGAGTGCAACTATATTTATATAGTGGTATTAAATATAGTTAATGGTAACTTTGGACTTGTCAAGAGTTGACAGAAAAGCCCAAGGCCCATTGGAGCTAGTGTCTTATTGGTCCCTTTTGGTCCCACTCCAAGCCACACACTTAAGCCCAATTGGAAAGGCCCAAAAGGCCGGCCCAATTAGATAATCAGTTGGATACAAAGAGAGAAACACACTGAATTTTTTTTTCTGTAGAGATTTCATAGAGAAGAAGAGAGAGTGTGAGACACACTTTCATTCTCCCTTTGGAACTGATTGAGAGACCACACATCTTGTGCGTTAGTGGAATTGGAGTGAAGATTGAAAGTATTCCCAAGCCTATCATCTTCAAGTTTTGAAAATCACCGCTCCAAGGTACACTCTCTTGTTCTCTAATTCTGAAACTTAAATAGCCCTTGTTAACTTGTATGTATGAAGTAGATCCGTTTACATTATATTTTCTTCCGCTGCGTATTATACTTTTCCAACACCTACTGTGTTGAGTAATGAGTGTACCTAGGACCACTTAAGGAGGGCCCTAAAAGCCATAAGGGACTGATACAAGCCAAGTAGGCAAAGTTGTGAACCCAAGATTGAGAAAAGAAGGTATTCCTTGGAGAGTTGAGAAAAGAAGCCAATACAAAATCACAAGCGAACCCAAGACTGAACTCTCGGGGTGAACGCCACCTTAAGTGCCCTGCTTAATCAAATAACTCAACCAAATTAAGGCTGCCACCTTTCAAGTTAGCCCAACGAAAAATGATGGGGTGGTTATCTATAGAACTACCACACAGACCCTTAATCGGATCAGGAGATCCCTGGAACTTTTCTTTTACAAATTTCAAATTTCTACACTTTGCCAAAGTAACAGAAAAACGGTCCCACATGAATACCTAGAGAATGGTATAGTGGAGAGACAAAGTGATAACATAGCAAGAATCACCTTCGACTTCATCTCCATGGAGCAGATCCAATTGGGAGTACACATGACCCAAGAGCAGTGAGGCTAAGGGGTACTGAGCACCCTAAGCTATTCTAATTGCCAAAGGAAAGAAAATAGACTTAATCCGGTACCTAGGGAACTCACTAAATAAGAACTTACTGACCCAAAGCGCCAGGAACTTAGCTCGCCTAACTGCTGCATCTTTCTCTCGGGAAAGGTTTATGACCTACTTACCCATTTTGGCTGGTTTCCCACCAGGGGAAGCAGTACGCCCGCCAAAATGACAGAATAGTTTTTCTTCTAATTCGAGATCCTCGCTGGAAAGACTGATGTTGAAAGGATTCTCATAAAAAAATAGTAGGAGGAGAAAGTTATTTACCACATCCTCCAAGGTGATGGTAAGTTCACCAAAAGAAAAGAAGAAGGTATGAAGAGAAGGGCACCAACGGCGTACCAAATGTCTGAGGCCCTTAGCGTCTCTAAAACATTCGAGGTTCCTAGAAATCACCACTGCTTTCAAGATCCCTGCACGCTCCAGGTAACCAACAAATTCCCTGTCAAAAAGTTCCTTGTCCACCCAAATGGGCCAACCAACGATCTTCCCAAGAACGAAGTAAAAGAAAATAGGGACCACCTCTCGAAATCCTCGCCTAATTTGGAGATCTAAAATCTCTCTTAGATCTAGAACTTGGGTAGAACTAGCAAAACCAAAGTGGTTGGAGAACACCCAGGTATGAGGGGAAGGAGGGGCCTCATCATAAGACACTAGAGGAAAAGACAGGCTGGGAGTGTACCAAAGGTCCCGTAAAGGAAAACCTAGGTGCTCCGTGACCTCCTATGATTTACCCTGAGCAGACTCAGAAGAACTCTGACCCTCAGAAGGACTGGGAGTACGCTCCCTCCTTTTTTTGTGAAGAAGAAGAAGCCATAGAATAACAAATGTACCGAGAAGTAGGGAAGTCAAAGAAATGAGGAACACAGAAGAAGAAAAACAAAGAAGCAGGATAATTGGGAAGAAGAAGATAAGATTGGGAATAGAGGACTCTAGAAAGTGAAAAGAAAATATGAAGTGACTGCAATAATGGCCTAGTAAGTAGTTGGAGAAGACGATGTATGGAAAGATGCGCCAGTTACCAAAATTTAATTTTAAAGAAGGGAGCTACCGGTAGTTATTAATGGGAGTTACGGGGAATGTGAAAAGTGGGAAGAGGAAGTTTTTCACTCCAACATTCAACTGCCACACCCCGCATAAAGAGGGGGGGGGAGTTAAAAAAAAGAGAGAAAGGAGTGCAACACACAAAGAAAAAGCCAGGATAATCAAAAGTAGCGTGAAAGACAGGACCTCGAAGAAAGAAAGAGGGAGACCCGAGGCTAATTAAAACTATAAAGAAGGAATTCCTATAGAAATTAAGGCTCTGATCTACTCATGCGTGGGCTGCAAGCAACCCATGAGCTCAGGGGGATAAATATTGAGGTTCAAAAAAGTTATATCACCAAGGCCTAAAAATAGCACAATGTGTGCACTCCATGGAAAATAAGAAAACAAAAGGGTTGAGCTCACCACAAAAAGGGGATGGTAGATCCATGTCCATTAAAACGATTTAAAGTCCAAAACCCATGAAAGGATAGACCTTAAGGCCCATGAAACGAAGGGAAGAAAGGAAAAAGCCCAGAAAATCGAAAGGGAATCCAATGGTAAGAACTAGGCTGGGATACTAGAGATTTCCAAGGGCTCGGGATCCTTGAAACGTGCAGAACTGATAAGATTGAGATAGCTCAAAAAGAGTGTGAAGAAGCACAAGGAATGAAGAATAGAAACGTCCCTCTCAACCACCTAATAATGTAGGAAGGAACCCGAAGGATTAGAGAATTACAATTAGTGAATAAGGGACTGGTACCTAGGGGAAGTAGCTAGAAAACTTTGAACATGGCGGAGACGGAATCGGCCCATCTGGGAAAATGACAAAAGGAAAAAACAGCCCAAAAAACTGAGTTTGAAAAGGTAAGGATTAAAAGCCTTGAAAGAAGAAAGATTGTAGGTCAGCTCTTTGAGGACATCCTAGAATGGAAAGTTAGCAAGAACCTTTTATGGAAAGAACACCAAAAGCAGAAAACTATGAGAAATAAGGAAGGGACCAACCATCAAAGCTACTGGCACAATAGGGGCTCTGGTACCTAGAAGAGCAGAGGAAGTGAACCAGTGGTACCCCAGAACCCTGTAATGACACTATAAAAGGGGAAATCAGTCAACAATGAAGGACATATTTAGCAACAGTAAAATTAAAATAGAATCTTTGAGAAAACTCTAAAGGAAATTAGTGGAAGAAAGAAAAATACTGCCCGGTATCCTAAAACAACAACTATAGAACATACTTGGATTCGAAAGGATTCAAACTTTGCAATTCTTAAAGGCTTAGAGAGCCGTCCAAGTCTATAATTTTTGAGTTCATTTGGACTTTGTAACATGTCTTAGTGAGCACGTTGTAATTCACAATTAAGAAAAGACAACGAGATATCTTACATCATTTTTTAAGGATCCCCATAATTTATTCTATGTCTTTGCTTTATCACATTGCTCCTTTATTTTTTTTGTTGTTCAATACATACATATTCCTTGTTTGCTAGTACGTGTGTATTGTAGGATTCTTGATCTACGCACCACTTGGTTCGTAATCAGCCCATTTAGCTGCGGTAAGCCAAGCCCAGTCCTTTAACACCATAACTAAAAGGCCTAGGGTCCTTGGTTCTATTTTGCGCCAGGACATTTGTCAAAAAAAGGACCCTCACATTTTGCCGACTTCACTGGGGACTGTGTAAAGAAAAGGGAAAAGGCAGTCCTTTCATAGAGCATGGCTTCAAGACCAAGGAACAGCAAAGGTGCCAATGCGCCCCAGGAATGTGTCTCAGTCAGTTGAAAATACGTAACAATGTGGAAATGCCCCAGGAACGTGCCAAATGATTCCCTACAACTACTAAAACCTCACTTCTTGTAACCACCCTTCCCTAGAAGGAACGAAAATTGAGGTTTTGGGGGGTTATTGTGGAAGGATGAGAAGTTGAGGACAGGAGTGTGTGAGAAGAGATCAACATCAAAAGAACACACCTTGGAAAGTATTGTCAAAGAATCCTTTAAGAAAATACGACGATACTGTTAGGGTTTGTGCCTTAAAATCCAATTTATTGGCATGTTATAAATAATAAAATTGTTTAATTATATGATACTATTTGTAAATGGACTAATTGGATATTTTCATAATCCTTGAGATGCATTGTATGTGATTTAGTTACAAAATATATAAATCACAAGTTCCTTGTAAACTTAAAACATAGTTCATAGTCGGTGATGAAATTGAGCTTTTCATCTGTGAAAACTATAACGAATCAATTGAGATGGTTTATCTTGATAATGATAGTGGAGAATTATAGTTGATGTGTTGATATGTCCTAAGTATGTAAGACATATTGAACTGGACTACTATGGGATTAATTATTCAATTACAACTGTCACTTGAATAATTATCTCACTACTTTTAATCTCATAGATTCTTAATCCTGAGGGGATAGTGAACCCAATCATGAAATGTAACCACACGTAGTGTTGAGGGAACACATATTCTCAAGATGGAATCCATAATCTCTTTCTATAGAGACACAAAATATCCCCTTGAGATAAGTTTAATAAGAACTGGTTATTTAGGGCTGGTCACTTTAGTAAAGAGTTACTAAAGTTTATATTTATTGAAATTAGATTTCATAAATATGAATAATTAAAAGATTAAACTAGGTACTTAAGGAATAAAATAGTTGTTTACAATGTGACGGTTTATTATTATTTTGTTCATTATGAATATTTCATGGAGGGGTCAAATGATATCATATGTCTGGGAAATAATTTATTAACAAGGCCTGGAGTGCAATTATATTTCTATAGTGGTACTTGTTATATAATTAATGATAACTTTGGACTTGTCAAGAGTTGACAGATAAGTCTAAAGCCTATTGGAGCTAAAGCCTTATTAGTCTTTTTGGTCTCATCCCAAGTGCACATTTAAGCCCAATTAGGCTGGTCCAAATGCTTAACCCAATTAGATAATCAGTTTTTTTGGAACAACCAAGGTTGTTAAAACTTGCGTATGACTAAAACGAAGAGAAAACAGTTTTTTTTTTTTTTTATCTACAAGTTTTTGGAATTCACTTTTCCATAGGAAAATTAACATACGTAAGAACTAATTGAGAGATTACTCATCTTGGGCACCATGTGGAATTGGGATGAAGATTGAAGGTATTCTTAAGTCTTGCACTAAGAAATGCTTTCTCTTCTTTGTTCTAGAATTCAAGGTTACATGTTATCTCTTATGAATGAAGTAGATCCTCGTGTTGCTTCTGTTGTGGCTTTTGTATGAAATGTAAAACTAGTTTTTCAACAAACACAACCACAAACCCAAGAAGATTAGAATGCCTGAGGACCCTAAGGATACTAATTCATCCTTGGAAGGGCCAAAGTCCAGTTCTGAAGACCAGTGGGCATGAATTGAGGAAAAGAAGTAAAATTTGTCATCAAGCAAGAGAAGGAAGGGTATAGATAAAGCATCCATCGCATTTGCATTCAATGCTCTATACTTACTTAGTTTACTGCATTAATGGAGGAATAACCCCTAAATAGTGTCATCATAGCTCACAGCCTATTAGAGAAACCTTCTAGTAAGACCCAGATGGGACAAGTATCAGGGGAAATAAGTCCTAGCCCTCCAAGTGGAAGGCCAGGATATAACTTGGATGACTATATAAGAAAGACTGAACCTTACGAAGTGGAAGAGAAAAACATTGAGAGAGAAAAGAAAAGGGAGTGATAGTGTTGTAACCCAAGAACAAGTGTATACCTGCACCTCGGACCAAACCCGAGGAGCACAACTTAATCAATCTAATATTTGCGTCATTCGGTTTCTTTGATTGGTATCTCATCCCTATAAATAAATTATGTAAGGTTAGAATTTAGCTTATCCAATTTTGCCCTGCTACAAATATCTTAATAAATTAATAAGATTTGATTTAAATTTAAAAAATGTAAAACTAATGTTAACCTAAAATAAATGGTTAATCAATGTTTTTAACTCAAAAATTGCCAAATACCATATAGCCGCACACCAGAAAAAAAAGGGTAAGTTTGAGCCAAATTTTAGGTATATGTGGGTTAGAAATCCAGGCAAAGATTAGGTACATGTAGTAGCTGGGTTTCAAGGTTTAGATATCCATGGGTAAAAATTTTAGGGCGGGTTCAGCTTTACTCAGCCATGGCCATCCAACAACCTATCTTATGGTTTTTTTTTTTTTTTTTGTAATTTGAAATGATAATAGACTTCATTTATTCAAATAAGTAAAAATATGCATTCTTATAACCCAACAATGATCTCCTTATTCTCTTTTATAGCACTAGTAAGATCTAGAGCAACACTGTTACATTTTAAGGAAATAGTAATAAAGGATATGCTAAAAAATTGTTCACAAATCAACTTAACATCCTCCAAAATTCACGCCACTTCCAAAAACCAACTTATATCCGAGTTCAAGAAATCTACCAATAACTTCAACATATTGATTGTAAAATTTGAATTGTAGCATCTTATAGATATTGTATTTTGTCCACCCTGCCAGACCCCAAAAACTCCAAAAATATTAACTTTTCACCAGGGGTCATGGAAACATCTAGATTGATGTGACATAACCCGTTCGGGCATTGGAGCCCTTAAAGTACATTCTTAGGTCAAATTGACCCAAATACCCCTCATCAACCCAAGGTTAACCAAAAGTCACAGTTGGTGAAAAGCACCCCAAAAAAACTTTTTTCATATTTTTACATCAAACTCGAGCTATTCGGAGATATTTGTCACCTTTAACCTAGTTTGACCTAGAGTTAACTCTTGGGGGACCCAAAACCCCTAATTTTAATCCGACCTTCAAAATTGGTTGAAACTAGCATCAATACGAAGACTATTGAATTCCATTTTCAATGAAAATTCATGGGTTGAAATGGGAATTGAAACGGTTGAGATATTTTGAAAAACCATTCTGTGCATGTCATCCTGCTTCCTAAGGCCATAACATTTGATTTTGTTAAGCGTTATGGAAACTAGACATACATACCTTTCTTGGGACACCAAGATCAGTTCAATCAGAGTCTGAGAAGGCCTTAAATTAGTGAGCGAAGTTAGGGGGAATAAGATAGAACTATTAATGTTAGCATGTCAACCTCGATGCACCCTAAAGGGCTGCCGGAGCTAGATGGCAACCCTTTAGGCTGCTCCGAAAGCTAAAGGGTCATTTTTTAGCATAAATACCCCTTGAGCCCCCAGAAAAAAAAAATGAAATTTGGGATTTTGAAGCATTTTCTAGGCAAATTCTCTTTCCCCTTTCCCCTCTCTATCTCTTTCTCTCTAATTTCTCTCCAAAACACGCACAAAAACCTTTGATTTCTCACCTTTCCCAACAATTAAGAGGTAGTGTTCTTGCTCCCATTTGCCTCTCCTTGGTCTTGGTACCTTGGATTTGAGGTTTGGTGTAGATGTGGCTTTTTAACTACTATCTTCACCCACTTAATTTCCTTGCCTTTTTAGTGATTTATCTTGCTGAATAATATGTTTTATAGTATTTCCTAGTATATCTCTTGCTTTACCTTGTTTTTGGCATGTTTTGTTGTTTTATTAGCATGTCTACTAGCCTTTTCACTTGTTTTATCGCTTTGATGTTGTTGGCCTAGCCTTCTTGTGCTAGGATATGTCTAATTTTTGTGTTTGTGCTCTTTGCCAGGTTTATGTGCTTCTTGCCTCATTTGTGCTTAGATCTACAAGTTCAAGTGCTTAAAACTTTATTTGGATGCTATGCCTAGTGCTTTATAGCTTTATATCCCTTGTTTGTGCCTCTCATTTGTGTTTTGGCTTTTGGGTAGGGTGTAGATCTAGATCTAGATCTAGTGGTCTAGGCCCACATCCATACATCAAAGTTTTTCAATAAAGGCTTTGGATTAGTTCCTTTATTTATGTGTGTTCATTGTTTGCCCTTTTCCATGTGTTTATGTTTGGATCTATGCTTGTTTGCTTAGATCTAGGCTTTTCGGCATGTTCTTACTTATTTTCGCTTTATAGGTTTGTGCTTTTTGGTCTTTGGGGCCTTCTTGTTTATTTAGTTGCACCTACTTCCCTTTTGTGGCTTGTTTAGATACAATCATGTTTAGGAGTACAACTTCGTGATGTTTGGCTTGCTTGTCACTTGCCTTTCTCTCATTTTCTTAGCTTTGCATGTTGAGGTTTCTCATGTTAGCCTTTTTGTGTGCTTTATAACATGCTTACCCTTCCCCTTTGTGTGCTAACATGCTTGTTTAGCTTGCTTTATGTCATCTCATTTGGTATCCTTTGTTTCTTCACATCTTTGCATATTTGCTTACATGTTCATGCATGTGTCTTTGTGTGCTTGTTTGTGTCATTAAGTTCAATTCCAACATATAATCTCGTGCGGGTTTGTAATCGCCTTTTGTTTGAGAGATCCTAACTTCCTTTTAGGAACTTTGCTAAATGGCACATCTTCTATCTAGACTAGATTTCTTTTCCTATATCTTGTTCGGGCCACATTCTTAGGGTATGGCAACGTCTAATTTACATTTCCTGTACCTTGTTGGGCCATACCCTTTGGATGTAGGCGATGTCTAGTTTATCTTCCTACCCTATATGCTTGCATTGTTCATGATGTATGTATGTATATGCTTGCTTCTTTGTAGATGGTCCTGCACTTTGTATGATGGACTCACTTGGTAAGGGGAGCAACCCTCTCGTGATCATGGGTGCTCTTGACCTTGTAGTGTGGGTATGTGCTCAAGGAGACTACCGTTGGTGCATATTCATGCTACATTGTGTGCATGGTCATCGTGGTGTGATTGTCTCGATCCATGTCAGCTAGTGACATTGGTTTCCCCATGTATGTGACATGCATCAACATTTTTGATGCTTTAGTGAGCTTCGGCTCATCCAAGTATGAACATACTGACGTGCGTCGTATACACAGGTACGAAACCCTGCCGGTGTGCTATAATGCACCAAACGTGAAACTCTGCCGAATTTTTGCCGTGAAAATGGGCACCTTGTTGCCATATTCTGAAAGTGAAAGCTTGGTGAGAATAGTGTTTTGTGTGCTATGACACACCTGAGGCAAAATGCTACTGGATTTTTGCCACGAAAATAAGGCGAAATGCTGCAAGATTTTTGTTGTGGAAATTTGGCAACAATTCCAAAATGTGCTAGTAAAGCGTTGATTAAGACCATACCCCTTCCAAAATCAAACCTCAAAGCTCAAGTCTTTGTAGTCCTAAAAGCCAACGCTAATAGCTTGTTTTCAATTGCCAATGCCTGAAAATTAAGATTTTACCAAAATAAAGGATTGTCTCGAGACAGGTGTTGGGGGTGCCTAACACTTTCCCCGCTCGTAACAAGACTTCCAAACTCAAGAATCAAGAGTTTTTGCCATCCACATTAGATTAGGAAAAACTGCTATTTTTCTTAGCTTTGGATTGGTAACAAAATGAAATAGATTTAGGTGACTAATCACAACTTAGAAAAAGCCCAATGATTGGTGGCGACTTCACCTACCATTGGTAAATAATAGGTTAAAATCGACTCAATTCAAATCACGCACCAGAGGTACCCTTTTCACGCTCACATTTCACAACACTCAAGCTCCTAAGCCAATACCTTAATGTGAAGGGGGCGTGAGCATCACTGCGATAGGTGGCCGACCGTCATGAGGCACTGACAGATTGGCAACTCCACTTTGGATACTTAGAGAGTTTAGCCTTTAGAGCTTTTGGTAAAATTTTAATCTTTGGACATTGGCTTTAAAAAATATTGAAATCTTTTTGAAAAATGTTTTTATTACATCTTTAGTAAACTATTTTCAAAAACAAAAAATATATTTTAAAATATATTTTAAATGGTTTTCAAAACTGGCTTTGAGGTATTTTTGTATGTGTGAAGCTTTCCTGCTTTTCTAAGCATGATTTACAACTTTCCTTCACTTGTACAAACCTAGGGTAGTAAGATTTAATTTCTTTACACCTTTAATTCTGCATATATTTGTTGTGCTTGGAAAGTCTTTCCATTTTCTTTTCAAAATGCATGATATCACCCTTCATTTTGGGTTGAACTTGAGCTAAGTGCTTTAAGGTTATCACTTGTCACGCAAACCATTGATAATAACTAGGTCAATGGGTGGACAAGAGTAGCTGAAAAGGTCCCCATTGGTCTGCTTTATCCCACAACTTCTATAGAGGAAAGGATTAGATGATCGAGGTCCCCCCTAAGATTAGGACCAACTTACTAGTTAAGCTATGTCTCATATAGTTGGCCTAGAGTAAGTCAAATTCTTGTGAGGACTAGGAAGAACCAAGACAAGTGAACATCCAAGCCTAGGGTAAGGTATCCTTGCTAGGATTGCTTTCAAAATGAGTCAAGGGGAAAGTGTCCATTTTTGTTTGCAGGTTTGCTCTTTTTTCTTGTGTTGAAAAAGTTATACTCTACTCCAGGTTTTATCTATTCTACTTGCACAACACTTGTGACCAACCCCTAGGGATTAGCAACTATGTTGCTTGCACATTAGATCATACCTAGGCCCTAAGGGTTTCCGACCTAACAAGGGCATGCATGCATACACTAATGGCCCCGTCATGTAAATGTGTACAGATAAAATAGGTGGCAAGTAGGTAGAACTGTGCATCAAATCCAAGATCTTTTTCAAGATGGTTGGGCTACCAAGAATTAAGCCTCTGCACATTGTAAATTTGGATATCTTTGTATTGTAAAGAAGGCCCAGTTGTGGGGCCATTGTAAAAAGCTTGATTTTGGGGGCGTTGTAAACAGCAAAGTTTTGTAAAAACATTCTTTCATTGTAATGTAAAAATGGAGGTTCATTCTGCATTTTCAAGCATGATGTGAAAGTTCTAGTTACTTGCCAAGCTTATGCATTAATCTTGTGTCATTGTAGAAATTCACCATGATAAAAACCCGACCAAGGGTTCAAGCTAATTTTTGTAAATGATAGATGCATTTTAATTAAGCGAGGACTTAAACTAACTTTGTGTTCATTTTGTCTTTATACATTGTCAAATTTTAAATGTTCCCCCATCTCTTTCCCATCCCATTCTTTTTCTTTCCAAGTTTATAAAGAGAAAAGATTGCTCAAAGGAAAAGGTCAAAGTTACCTTCACATTGTGATCCCATTATTACTGGGTCTTGTGCAAAAGAGATCTCTACTAGTGGTCCTTCTCCCATTAAGGGAAATGCCCATGAGATTGCTCTTCTAAAAGAGCAGGTGGCAGAAATGATGCGCTTAATGCAACAACTAGTTGTAGGAGGAGGGCGTGACTCATCTGGCCCCACTCTAGAAGGCCCTACACCTCAGTCCGAAAACGAAGCATAGCCACCTTTAGAATTGAACTCGGATAGGACCACACTACCCGTTAGCCTACAAGGGGGTACAAGGAAGTGGATCCTTCTAAGGATTAGACCTTGGAGTCTAGCTACAGTTAGGTTAAGAGTCAAGTGGAAACCCTAATGGAAAAGATTTGAATCATGGAGAGTTTAGGTTTCTAGGGAAATGTTGATTTGGATAGTTTGACCAATTTCCCTCAAGTTGTTATGCCTCCCAAGTTCCAATCACCTAAGTTTGTCAAGTATGATAGAACTCAAGATCCCAGTGCCTATTTTCTCATGTTTAGCAAAAAGACGACACCTTGTGGGGATAATCGGCCCTTGCACCATCAAATCTTCCCTAATAGCTTAATTGGCCCTATAGCCATATGGTGTGTAAGGTTGGAAAAGACCTTTAGCTAAAGAGAGATTGCCAATGAATTTTTGGAGTATTATCAGTTCAATATTGAGATAGCCCCCGATCGTATAGTTCTTCAGAGAGCTGAAAAGAAGAGTGGGGAATCTTTCCGTGAGTATGCCTAGAGGTTGCGTAAGTTAGACACATAAGTGCTTCCTCCCATGATGGAAGAGGAAATGATTAAGTGGTTTATTGATAACCTTAAACCTTTATAGTATGAGAAGATGATTAGTGCTCAAGTCACTCATTTTGCAAGCCTGATTCTATTAAGAAGCATATTGATAAGGGTATTAAGAGCAAGAAGATAGTCAATCCTAAGGCCTTGAATTCTATAATAGAACAATAACTATAGAAGGCAACTGGCTGTTAAGGGAAGCAAGCTGATGTTCACATGATTTCTAGGGCACCTAAGAGGCTAAGGGGTTCTGCTTCTACTTATGCTGTCCCAATTACCCAGCTTTATCAACAGAAGGTTTAGCCAGCTTAGGCACCTTACCCAGCATTTAATTAGAGGGGAAGGCCAAATCAACCCTAGTATCCTAAAAGAGAGCCACAGAAGTTTCCTCCATTGCCAATATCCATGTCAGAGCTTTATCCTTGTTGGAGAAAAAGTTGGTAACCCCCATATTTATTATACCAAGGGATGGTCCTCCTCTAATTGGCTTTAACCCGTTTAAGAAATGCAAAAACCATTTTAGGGCTGAAGGGCGCACTTTCGAAGAATGCATACCTCTGAGGCTCCAGGTTCAGGACCTCAGTGATAACAAGTTGATACAATTTGAGAACACCCTAAGGCCAAATGTTATTATAATTGTGGGCATAACGCATGGTACATGGAGAGTATGCATCGGTCGAGTCAACCGAGGTGGAGAAAAGGAGCTGCCTCCTAGTTTTATGGTCTAGGAACCATGTATATAATGCCCTTATGTGGAAGGACTGATCTTACTACCAGAGTATGGATTTAGAGTTTAGGTACAATTTTGGGAAAGTGTTAGGTACCTGAAACCACCCGACCTGTGGGTCGGCTTCCACTCATTGTGTCTTACGTCTTAATCTCATCAAAGGCAAGTTCAATGTTGTATCTTAAACTCTCTCACACACACTAGCATACATCCAAGCATACAGCATGGCATTTCATCCTAAACCCTAACATACATCTATCATGCTTCTCATACCATCACGAACCTTAGCATATTCCTATAAAGGAATTTCACCTCAAATGGCATCATATCATGGTCAAGGCAGAACATAGATATGGTAGCAAACAAGCAGATATACATCACATCCAAGAAAGAAACATAAGCAAGTTAAGATCAAATGAACACGTTATCATATCCAAGGCTTAGATTTAAAAACACATCAAGGCAAGATCAAGATCATATGCATGTTCATATGAATGCATGACTTACCTCAATTACCTTATTGCACCATAACACCTATGCATCAATGCATGGCCATATCATATGCATGTTTATAGAAAAATAATAAAATGAAAGATAAACCTTAATTTTAGCATGTGAAGGAACAAGCAAGGCAAACAACATGGAAGCAGAGACTCAAAAGCATAAAAAGGAACAACATAGAGGCATATATCATATATGAAATAAAAAAATAAACTCATATTAGGGTTTATGGGATTGAGTACACATACGCATACGCATACTTAGGGCCTACGTAAGCGGCCCAACTGTATGCTTACACTTACTTCTTATATGCGTGCGCATGCAATAAGCATGTGTATGCACACGTCTTAAAACCCTAACCCAGAAACTAGAACACAAAACTGAGTAAAAAAGAAACCTAACAACCTAACATGCATAAAATCTTAAAGCAAAGAAAACCTATGCTAAAAAAACATGTTATGATATAAAGAATCAAAAGAAACAAGGAAAACATAAAGATTAAAGAAAGAAAATGTAAAGAAATGAAAAAGAAAGTTTAAAACTAATACCTTAAAAACTAAAGCTCTTTGGCTTCATTTTGACCATTCCCCTCAGTCAAATCTATTCATAATCAAATACAAAAGTGATTAGTAATCTTAAACTTGAAAGATCAAGACCAAAAAAGGACCCAATCAAATGAAAATTGACTTGAGGATGTTTTGTGAAAAAACTCTCTTTAATTCACTATTTCCAGTGAATTTTAGGTTTTCCCTTAGGATTTTCTCTATGTCTCTTGAAAAGGTACCATGTATGGCATTTTATATTGAGAAATTTGGGGTTTGGAATGGCTCCCAGATGATGTGGGATTCATTCCAAATCTCAACTCTAATTAAAAAAAGTGTTGTTCATAGCTTTTGGAACCCTAGTCGCATACGCAGGCCCATGCTTGCATATGCTTACAAAAGACCTTTGTGCGCATACACATGTATGCATACACAGACTAAGGATTTCCTTGGCCTTTATTTTCCAAAAATAGATTTATTTGCTCATAAAAGTTATATTTTCCATTTTAACATTTTTCAAATCAATTTGTAATCTGATTGGATCCTAAACCAAACTTGGGCTCTAAAATTTTAGCATTATTAGGGAATGACAGCTCGTGTCATAAGGGGTAAAAATTGCAATGTCTACTGATGCTTCTCTTTTGATTCTTGAGCTTTGCTAACAGAATTAAAAGAATAAGAGACATAAAATTTTGTTTCGATGTACGGCTTGAGCCCAACCTATGCATACATGGGGCGAGGTGCAACTTCGCAGAGTCGTGAGGGATTCATATGTCCGAATTCTCACATTTCTTGATCGAGGAACAAGTAACGATAGGTTCACAATCCCAGAACCTGTTTTGCTAGTTGCAAGTAAAAGGTGAGTGACACACTATCTTAGAGTCACTTAAAAAGAAAAACAAACAAGGTGCTCTTACAAGCTTGAAAGGATACATATCTACAGCTTCCATCAGGAACTTTTGCCTCAAATGTCTCTAGGTGGCTTGTGCCTCTAGATAATACTTTTCTTTTCCATCTCTATCTGTATATGCTCTGGTGAGACTCTTGCCTCGGGGTGACCTTAGTCTTTGTCTTTATCTCTACCTTTTCTATTGTGCCTGCATATTCAATTCCCTTGTGATATGTGCACAAGTTCTATATTCGAACTCTTCTAACTTGTGTGGGGTTTGTACCTGCATGTTCAATTCCCTCAAGATATGTGCACAAATTCTGTATTCTAACTTGCTTGATTAGTGTGTGGCCTGTGCCTGCATATTCAATTCCCGTAGGATATGGGCATTAGTGACCTTAGTGTTCCCACCCACGAGGGAATCCTGGCTGAAAAATCCACTACGGGATGATGAGAGACTCACTGGCGAGTGTGATTTGTTGAGAAGTCTTGTAGTTCATTGTGGAAGATAACTTATTGAGAAGTTTGGTGGTGACCTATGGAGGAGTCTTCTTGACCTACGAGGAAGTCTTTGATGGTAGGCAATCCACGAGGGAGGAAAGGCTCACTAAGGATTATGGGTGGTCCATTGGGAAAAAGATAACTTGCTAACGAGTTTAATGGGTGAATTTGACTCACAAGGAATTCCCTTTTTTGACCTATGAGGAAGTCTTTGATAATGTATAGTCCACTGGGGGAAAAATTTTCTTCTTTTCCTTCATGACTTATTGGGCTAATTTGTGGATTATACTCTTGAGGCAGCTTTACTAACTCCATGGGGAAAGTTTCTTCATAACCCTTGAGGTGGTGGTCCTTGTGTCCAGACCCTTGCGGGAGTTGTTTCGTGATATTGTACTTCACCAGGGATTTGGTTGATGATCTTAACTCACGAGAGAGTTTCCTTGGTGCTTTTTGATCCATTAAGGGGTGTTCTTGATGCTTTCAATCCACTGGGGATGCTTTTAATCCACTAGGGATGCTTTGGGGGTCTTTGTGTCTTTTACCCAACAGAGGGCGTTTCTGTCATTTTGAATGCATTCTTCAATTTTATTTTGCACTCCCTATCTTCTTGAAACTCACTGGCGATATTTTTAAAATTGTTATTATTATTTTTTTACTAAACATGTCATTTTGTAGGAAGGCCTCTCTCTCATTTTTCCTCACAATTTGATCATTTTCTCTCGTACTCTCACCTAAAACTCTCTTTCTCTTTCAAACTCCATGGCAACTAAGTCCAAGGAAAGTTCCTACATGATTTCTAGTGATGTGTTCAATCTCACCTACTAGAATGGGGCTGCGAGGCTGAACTATTGTCCCTCTTTGACCCATAGGACGAATGATTATCTTTCAGAGAATGCATGAACCAAATTGGTGAGTTTTGCAAATTTTTCTCTTTTCTCATTTTGCTTTAATCTTCCGTTTTAATCCATTTTTGGGCATATAAATGCTTGGCTTTTGTTGTGGGATGGGTTTAGATGAAAATTTGACACATTAGGAGGGGTAAGAAAATCTTTAGGACTAGTTTTGATCAAAAGGTGGTTGAAAATGTCGAAGATTACTTTTCTATCTATGCTTATGTGTATGTGGATATCAGCTTGCGCATGTAGCTTTCATTCATGCATGTGCATACTTAACTCATGAATACTTTTTTGCATTCTTTAGTTTACACAGACGCATGATCCAAGTCTTGTATGCGTGTGTAGTCCCGACGTACGCAGACGTCGGCCTATGTAAGCATACTGGCACTTAGAACCCTATTTTAATTGTTTTAACTCCCTTTTCACTTATTTTCTTACCCACTTGTCATTTTGATGCTCTTTTTTCATCCTTTTGCAGGCCTTGCCGACTTTCTTAGGTAGAGGTCGCACCAATCTTGTTGCCTCATGGTATTGAGTCATGATCGAGGATACCAAGGGCTACATACGTGTTGTGGGCTTCGTGCCCATCATCCGTTTATTGCTAGAGACCTTTGCTAGTGCCATCTTGTTGTAGTGCTTGGCTGAAAGGTGGTGGGACACTACCCATACCATCCATATTGCTAGTTAGGAGATGATGATGACTCCCTATGATTTCCATTGGATGACTGGCCTTAAGTGTGATGGGGCACGCATCAATCTTAAGGGTGAGTTCGGCATGTATCTAGGCACATAGTTTCTTGGCTAGAGGTACTTGATGGATACTATCTGCTAATTCGATATTGAGACGGATTACCAACCCCTTCTATAGGAGACTTTTGGGGACTGTGCCCAGATGGCTGGGGCGTTCTTGTTGTACATCCTTAGGGCCTATCTTTTCGCCAATGGGGGGCAGACATTGTCCTTGAGGTGGTTGTCCCTCTTTCATGACTTCGAGGGGGCCTGGGAGGCCAACTAGGGGCTAGTGTGTCTAGCCTATCTGTGCTCATCCCTCATCACTCTTAGCTAGGGGACTTTGCACCAACTTGTGGGCCTTGAAAACTCTTTGAGGTTAGTTCCTTCTTCTTTTCTTTTGTAGCTCATGTATTTCCATGCTTACAATTATTTTCATTCATATGTCATTTAAGTTTAAAGAAAATTGCATATCATGCTCTTGCAAACTGCTCATATATGTATCTTACAACTGCTTTTCAACTATTTTTTTTGGAAACTGTCATCTTTCAAACTATATTCATTCATCTTGAAAATTGCATTCATTCATCTTGCAAAATGTGATCTTGCAAACTGTGATCTTGTAAACTGTACTTATTCTTCTTGCAAGTTGTCATCTTGCAAACTGTCATCTTACAGATTGTACACGTTCATCTTGCAAACTGTCATCTTGCAAATTGTGTTTTCTCTTTTCAGCATTGGGCCGTAAAGTACGGTCTTATCACTCATGGCGCAAAGGTGGATCTGACGAGCTTCTCTTTAGTTAGCGCTTACTTTGATAACCTTTCTTTTGAGAAGGTGAGTTAGACATTTACCCTTCCATGTTACTATCTCTTGTCTTCCTTTAGGATTCTTCTTTTAACCCTATATGCTGTTGCGGATACTTGAAGGCAGCCGCCATCATCACTTCTAGGATCACCTAGCCTTTTGAGGGTGCTAGCTTGAGGGCGCTATACTTGGTGGATAGGGTAAATTGCCAGTTCGTGGGTAAGGATGCCCTAGAGGTTTCGTTGGACCCTCTGGTGTTTATGCGTCACTTTCCATGATGGATGGTGAGTACTAGTTATGAAGGAATGACATTTTCTATGCCCAACGAGTTATAAACGAGCAAGATTATGAAAAGTTCAACAACACTCACCTCATGCCTATCAAAGCCTCGCAACTACTCGACCACCTATTACGGTGACACTCGTGCACCATATGGGGAAGTGTGTCGTACCAGGTGTGTGAAGTCGCCACCAATCCTTGGGTTTTTCTAAGGTGTGATTGGTCACCTGTCTCTATTTGATTTTATTAACAATCTTAGGCTAAGAAAAAGTACATTTTTCCTAATCTAATGTGGATGGGTAAAAAATTTTAATTCTTGAGTTCAGATGTCGGGTTACTTATGGGAAAGGTGTTAGGCACCCCACAACGCCTGTCTGTAGACAGTCCTTTGCTTTGGTAAATTGATGATTTAAGGACATTGAAAATTGAAAACAAGCAATTGGAATTAGCTTTGGGGGCTTTAAATGTGTTAGGCTTTTAGGTTTGGTTTCGGAAAGGGTGTGGTCTCAATTGATACTCTCCAAGTGTATTTGGAATCGTTGCTTGATTTTCACGGTGAAAATCAGGCAGCATTTAGCCTTATTTTTGTGGTGGAAATTTGGCAACGCTTCACCTTAGATGCGTCATAGCACACAAAATGCTATTCTCACCAAGATTTCGATGTGAGAATACAGTAATGGGGATGCCCCATTTTCATGGCAAAAATCCGGGCAGAGTTTCGTATTTTGTGCACTATGGTGCACTAACAGGGTTTTGTGTCTATGTATACAGCGCATATCGACATACTCACACCGCGACGAGCCGAAGCCCTCCAAAGTGTTAAGCATGCTGATGCGTGTCTCATACATTGGGAAACCAATGTCGCTTGGTGACATGAATCAAGACAATCACACACTGATGATCGTGCACGTAATATAGCATGAATATGCACTTAAGGCAATCGCTTTGAGCACATACCCATACTACAAGGTTAAGAGCTTTCATGACTAGATAAAGTCACTCACTTAGCCATGAGAGTTCATCATACAAAGTGCATAATCACCTATACACACAGAGCAAAGTACATGAAATGTAAATTAGACATTGCCATATTAAGGGAATGCGGCCCAAGCAAGAAGTAGGAAAAGATGAAGGGTACAAGGAGAGGGGGGGGGGGGGAGAGCCCTAATACATGCTTTAGAGGAAAGCCTTAGAGAGGGAGATAGAAATACATAACCACTTGAGGAGGCTAGGCCTTTAATCTACTGAATATTTCCCTTTGTGGGCTTGTATCTTCTTGCTTGCATCCTAATCTTGTTGTTTGTGCCTAGGAGGTCGTTCCCTTTCTCTAAGTGTCCATGCTCCATATGTGTACATGCAAAGACAAAAGAAATAAGCTAGCGAACAAGGCAAGAAACAAATAGAATGAAATCATGCTAAAAAACAAGTTAGCAAAAGATGCCAAACAAGGCAAATGAACATGTGAAGAACATGAAGAGGCAAACAAGCATGTTATCAAACAAAAAGGGTGTCCTAGTAGTACAAATGTAGGTTTGGATCGGATGTCCATAGTTCTATTGAATTGAAGACTCATACATGAACATGTAACTAAGCGTGCAAAGATGCATAAAAGGGAAGAAAGCCAAACGGGTGGCACAAAGTAAGCAAGGCAAGCATAACAACATCACACCGAGTGGAGAAAAGTGTATTTCGAGCACACCAACACCATGGGGGTGTACCTCACAAGTGGTTACATTCAAACAAACCCTAAAAGGGACGGATGTAACCATGCAAGCAAGCCCACAGAGGGCACAAAGCATGGCAAGGCCTAGATCTAGAGAGGCTAACATGGAGATAAAGCATAGAAGCAGGCAAGCAAACATAGACATGCATAAAGTAAATGATCCAAACACTTTGATGTAGGCCTAGGTGTGCGAGTGTAGGCCTAAACCACAGGATCTAGATCTACACCCTACTGGAAGGGCCAAAACGCAAGAAAAAGGAAATAACAAGAGATAAAAAGGCTTTAGAAGAACATGGCATAGCATTTACAAAGCATTAAGCTTATGAACATGGCACAAAACACACAAAAATATAGATCAATGAAAGGTAAGCATGAAGCTCTAAGCATGAACATCACACAAGTTGCAAAGCAAATATCTTAAATGAAGATGAGCAAAAAGTGTGGATTTAAAGATGATAAAAAGACCCTGGAAGTTGTTTGAATGCCTTCAAACTGTTAGGATATGTGCCCTTAAATCCTATTGTATGATGCTATGTATGACATTATGTATGACTTAATGTTGTGTTTAATAAAGTTTTTTATTTTTATCTAAAATAATGGTAACATGAATATTTGGACATTATCATATAGTCCATGAGATGCATAGTATGTGATTTATGTGAAAAGTCACAGAAGATATAAATCACAAGTTCTTTGTAAACTCA
The DNA here is from genome assembly GCA_032878915.1 of Castanopsis chinensis. Lineage (NCBI taxonomy): Eukaryota > Viridiplantae > Streptophyta > Magnoliopsida > Fagales > Fagaceae > Castanopsis > Castanopsis chinensis. Next base: position 4,358,240 of record JAVQMG010000102.1, read on the forward strand.
AAATTTGTAGTTCGTAGTCGGTGATGAAATTAGGCATTTCATCTGCGAAGACTATAACGTATCAGCTAAGATGATTTGTCTTGATCATGGAAGTGATGACTTCTAGTTGATATGTTGATATGTTTTAAGAGTTAAGACATATTGAACTGGACCGCTGTGAGATTTATTATTCTCCTAACGACTGTCAAATGAATAATAAATCTCACGACTTTTATTTGCATGAACTCTTAATCCTGAGAGAATAATGGACCTAAATCTACTAACTTCCATGTTTTATTAGAAATAAGCGAATCCATTTCATCATTTACAACCTCTTTCCAAAATACACAATCAAGTGAAGACAAAGCTTCTTTCAAAGTAAGAGGATTTTCATCAACATTAAAACATAATAGTCAGGGCCAAAATCTTTTTCAACTCTAGCTCTTTTACTCCTTCTAAGTTCAATTTCAAGATTTTCTTGATTTTGTCAATGAGTTGAAGAACTAGGCTGAGATAATACATTTTCTATAACTTCTTTGGCCCTACTATTTTTAAATTTAAAAGGAAATTTTTCCTCATGAAAGATAGCGTCACCTGATTCAAAAATCACAGTATTTTCAATATTCAAAAATCTATAGGCTATACTGTTTATTGCATATCCAAGAAAAGCACAGGTGGTAGCTCTAACACCCAATTTAGGTATTTTGGGATCTGTTAACCTTACAAAGGCAAAGCAACCCCAAACTTTAAAATATCCCAAATTTGGCTTATGCCCCTTCCACAACTCAAAAGGTGTGAGTTTAGTCTTTTTGTGTGGCACTTTATTTAAAACATGACAGGCTGTTCAAATTGCTTCCCCCCACAGATTTAAAGGAGCACCTGACTCAATAAGCATGGCATTTGTTAAATTAATCAAAGTTCTATTTTTTCTTTCAACCACACCATTAGATGCAGGTGAGTATGGAGGAGTAGTTTCATGGATAATTCCTAAGGACTGAACAAATGAGTTGAACTCGATAGATTCATACTCTCGACCTCTATCACTTCTAAATCTTTTTATTTTTCTACCGAATTGGTTCTCAACTTCTCTTAGAAATTCTTTAAATTTCTCAAAAGCATCACTTTTATTTTTTAATAGATAAACATATGCATATTTCAAGAAAACATCAATAAAGGTAATGAAATACTTGTTTCCTCCTCGAGTTAATTTTCCTTCAAATTCACAAAGATCTGTGTGAATTAGTTCTTACAATTCAGTATTTCTTTCAACATTTTTATGAGGTCATTTTGTAATTTTAGCTTAACTGCATGCTTCACATTTTTCAAAGTCTTTTGTTAGTCTTGGGATTAATCCTATGTTACTCATAATTCTCACATATCTATTGTTTATATGACATAAGCGAGCATGCCAAAAATTCAAAGAAGACAGCATATAAACAGAACTAGCAGATGACATATTATTTTCAATATTTAGTTTGAACATTCCATCACAAGCATACCCTTTGGCCACAAATAATCCTTTTTTAGAGATTACACATTGATCAGATTCCATTGTTTGTTTGAAGCCAGCTTTATTCAGTAAATAGCTTGACATTAGATTTTTCCTTATGGATGGAGTATATAGCACATCTTTCAAAGTGAGCACACGTCCAGAGGTAAATTTTAGCTCAACCTCACCACTCCCAAGTACCTTGGTTTTACTAGAGTCACCAAGCATAATTGTTTTTTCTTCTTCAAAAGGAGTGTATATTTTGAACCAATTTTTATCATAGCAGACATGCCTATTGGCACCAGAGTCTGCCCACCACCCTTCAACATAGTGTATCATGTATATGTCTGTAATCATAGCCACTAAAGGCTCTTCGTTAACATTAGCTTGTGGGACAGATCCATATTTCCGAAATTTGCAAAATCGAGCAATATGCCCACTCTTGCCACAGACAAAACATGCATTAAGTTGTTGGTTATTGGAAGAGGGTCCTTGGTTCTTATTTCTTTGACTAGGGTTGCCCCTATTGTGAGGTCTACCATAACTCTTCATATTTTTCTTTCTTGGCCTCAATTGAGCATTTTTAGGAAAATGATCTTTGGGCTGGTTATTGCTTACTAAAATTAAATTTACCTTAGTGGTAGAATGTCCATTACCTTCTTGTGTTATAAGTGCATCTTGTCCTCTAGCTTCCTCCTTTATGCAGATGCGAGTGATCAAGGATTCTAGGAATGTCTCCTTTTGCTTATGGCGCATTGATTTTTGGAACTTTTTCCATGATGGTGGTAGCTTGTCAATGATACCAGCCACAATAAGGTTGTCCATAATCTTTATGCCGTCGGATCTAACTTTTGCTACGATCATTTGAAAGTCTTGAACCTGTTCCACAACAGATTTCGTATCCACCGTTTGATAGCGAAAGAAACGATTAGCTGCATATTTCTTTGCACCAACCTCTTCAGTGTCATATTTTCTTTGTAAAGCTTTCCAAATTTTCTTTGCAGAATTGTATGTAGTATTATAATAATCATAAAAATGATCTGCAAGACAATTTAAAAGATAATGATGACATTTATACTCATCTTGTTCATACTTATCTATTTTTTCTTGATGATCATAAAGTTCGTCTTAGGTTATGTCGTCAATAGAGATCTTGTTTGGATTCTTCTCAGTGAGGACATAGGCTACCTTAAAAAGGCTTAGATAGAAAAGAAACTTGGCTTTCCATCTTTTGAAATGGGCTCCCTTAAAACGGAAGGGCTTGTTGAGATCTCCAACATTATGACTCCATTTTGAATCTCCTTAAAATTGTAGGTGCAAACACAATAATAATGGAAACAACACAAAGAGAAACTGAATAATATGTTGAATATTATTAAATTGAAGAGATGAACACAACATTATTTGGATTGAGGCGTGACACTCACTCTCTTTAAGGAGATTCAAGCCCTTAGTTGGCTAATCTTTGTAATCGGTGCAGACCTTCTCTGACTTGTCTCCTCCAGGATATAACAGCCCAACAAATGTTGTATGGTTAGAACAGCTTTTGCACAAAGTGTTCAAGCCCAAAGCTCCACCAGAAGAACACCTTTCTTTTGCCCAAAATCTCTCAAGTATTTAGGAATATTATTGAACTCACTCTCTCACACAATGCTCTTTGCTTTCAACTATTTCTCTCCATTCACTCTTGATATGGAATTAGTCCATAGCATAGTCATATATATAGTCTTCCAACCCTTCACATAACCTACATATTATTTATTAATTTAGAAAAAAATTCTCTTAATTTATTTAATCTAACTTACATACAAGTAACTCTCTCTTTCTTTAACAAAGTAAACTCATCTCTTTATTCATCTTCAGTTATTTAAGTTTCAACATATTTAATTTAAAATGTACTAACTCTCATCAGGTTCTCTATCTCTCACTCTAAATCCGAGGTCTCTCTCTAATCCTTGAATTTCTCACAAATCTCCATGGCTGAGCTACCTGAACTTATCTCCTCAAACTAGCACCGCCCCCACATATGACGGATTTCCATTTATCAAGAACCCTCACCAAGCTCTCACTAAACCCGAAATCTCTTTAATCTTTGAAGCTTTCTCCCTCATCGGACCACCATGGCCGAGCAAATCCTTGCTCTCGAGCCCCAATCTAAACCTACTTTTCTCTCTAAACTTTGGCTTCTCTCTCTTCAATTCAAAACGAGGCACGACCTCACTGTTCCACCATGGAACTTAGCCAACACCATCATAAGGATGGTTTCCTATATCATCACTTCAACCTTCTCTCGGTCTAAACCTAAACCAAGATCTCATCAAGTCTCTCTTTAGTTGATTTTTGCTCTCTTACTCTTAACCTCAAAACCTACAATCGATCTACCACCTACAAGGGCACTAGACAATGCGTGACTAGCAAAAGAAAGATATGGAGACTAAGGTTGCCTTAGATCAACCAAACACTAAGATAGTGGTGGTGCGTGGATCTACATGTAGTGGCCGTGAACAAGTGTGTGCACAACAGAGGGTAAGGTGCTAATTTATGTGTTTGTTTGCTCAATTTTTTAAGCTTTGTAAACGTGTAAAAGTGTATGAAGAAAACCTCATAGAAACAAGAGCCATAGAATGTATGTGTGTGTGTGTGTGTGTGTAAGACAAAGAGATGTACACAGAGACTAAAATGTAAATAGAGGAGTAGAGTTTTTGAGATTACTCTATTTTCATATTTTTATGGGTTATCTCCTCCATTCAAGTCGTGCCTTGCTGGCATCAGTTTTGTGCCTGTGGTAGCCTTGAATCTGCTTGTCTTTGTAGATGTTTGGTTACTTCCTTTTTCTTTTCACTTTTTGTTATCTTTGCTTTGATGCTTGATGGTGGTTCTTCTTATTGTTGTTGGTTCTGTTGATGCTTGGCTGAAAGGGAAACATAATAAGCAGGTTAAAATCAAATGAAGCAAAACCTTGAAAAATGAGTAGAGAGATAAGTAAAAAGACGCTCATGGTTGTGTAGATTTTTTGTTGATGTTCTAAATCTACTTCTTCTTGGTTTCTTTGCTCTTTGGGTTTTCTGTGGGTTCTAGGGGTTACTTTTCTGGGTCTATTTATTGGGTTTTTCAATGGGTTTTTCAGGCTATCTTTAGGTTGCTTTTCTGAGAATATGCAATAAGCTTTTTGAGGTGTTTTGAAGTAATTGCTTTGGGTTTTTTGGGATGCTTTTATTGGGTTAGAGATGGAGGAAAAGGGAGATGGGAAGAGATGGGTGCTAGGAAAACATGTGGAAAATATTAGTTTTACATCTCATACAAAAACACGCAACATCTGAATTTTAAAACAAAGAACAAGACGGTGGACCTTGATGCAGTGAAATACAAAACAAATGAAAAGGAAGACTTTTAATCTCTAGTCCAATTCCATAATTTGCCCAAGATGTGTGGTCTCTTAATCAGTTCTATATGTACTTGTTCAAGAGAATAACTAAGTGTCCTAAGAAAGCTTTGAATGTTTCTTTTTTTAATCATACGTATATCTCTGCACTTGACAATTACTTTATTTAATAACTCTTATTAAATAACTGATTATCTAATTGGGCTAACTCCTTCATGAAAATATTCGATGCAATACAAAGTCATAAAATTGTCATTTTGAAAATTATGATTCTTGATCCTTGAGTATTCGGTTTATTCCTTTAAGTTATTCATATATATTTTATGAAATTAGATCTCATAAAATATAAAGTGGTTAGGCCTAACACTTTGAATAACTAAACACATTAAACTTATCTCAAGGGAATATTTTTTATCTCTATAAAGAGACTACGAATTCCAACTTGAGAATATGAGTTCCTTCAACATTACGTGTGGATGCCCAACATACTGATATTTTGACCATTTGTCTAGATCTCACTCTTGATATATTAAAGCAATCTACATTTCATAAATGGGTTCACTATTCCCTCAAGATTGAGAGTTTATGTTAATGAAAGTCATGGGATTTATTATTCATTTGACAGTTGTTAATAGAATAATAAATCTCATAGCGGTTTAGTTCAATATGTCTTATACACTTAAAACATATTAACTTATCAACTAGAAATCTTCATTTCCATGATAAAGACAAATCATCTGTTAAGACATATATGGAATTTGTTATGAACATATGTCATATAGAATTGGCTAATCCTTTGACAAAACACACTTTATTTGTAATTAGGTAGATCTAAGATGCGTTAATACTTCAAGAAACATACTGTTCAAGCCAAGTATTAAAGCCATTAAGATTGGATCAAGAAACAAGTGAAGAAAAGTTATTCATTAAAGCTGGATAGAAGCTAGACAAATTCTCGATAGATAGCTTGACAGATAGTATCTATTAAGGTTTAATGAAGAAAGATCGACATAAGCTCAACAGAAATATCTATCGAGATCTACGAAAATAAAATTTTTAAATTTGATTTTAGGCCCATGCTGACATATATGTGTTGGGTTTCTTTTCTCACAACCCTATAAATATATAGGGCTTATTTTAAAGGCCGTCACTTAAGTGCATAAAAGGAGAACACATACAAAAAGTGACCGAGTGCCTTATTCTTTCTGGAAGAAGCTACTGTGTTTTTGCGCCTTAAGGTTTTGTAACCAAGGGCTTCTTGATCTTCATTGTTGATGAAGTGAAGAACTTTGCAGCCAAAAATCTTCTTCAAGTTGGTGAGTTAGTCATGTACTAGGAGTCATGCATCATTAGGTAGTCATATACTTAGATCCGTGCAAAAGGTTAGCATTCATATATTGAAGAGTTCAGAGGTTCTGAAGCGGTAGAAGGTTTCTATTGTAAGTTTATCTACGGGGATTGTAGAGTCTAGGGACAAAGGTTTTGTTCAAGATTTGATCCTTCTCTTTACTATAGTGAATTGCTTTTCGGGAAGGTTTCCCCCAGATTTTTACTGTGAAACTAGTTTGTTTCATTGGTATTCTTGGGTTATCACATCTTGTCTTATTTACTTTTTCCCTGTGCATGATATTGACATGATATTGATATTTGTTTGTATTAACAAGGTTTATTCATAATAAACTAATTAATAACTTGGGTTTAAAACTTGTTAATTCTATCAACCGGGGTTTAAATTTCCCTACATCATCTTAATTGACATGGTCTTCGCAAATAAAATGCCCAATTTCATCTTCGCAAATAACATTTGTATGCTTCGGCATAGCAAATTTGCAATGTTAAAGCTTAACATAATTGGGTATTTTCTTCTCTCTCTTATATGCCCATGCATGATATGCTCAAAAGAAAATATATGCAAAGAAAATCAAAAGCAAAAAGAATTAAAATATTTTTAATATGGTTGCAAGTGTGTTTCTAGGAGATATGGTAGTTATAAGATGTACTTCGAAAGTGACAGTCCCCATCAAACAGTTATGATTGTGTGGAGTTAAATTGATTTTCTCATATATCAAATCATCATAATATGAGACATTTATGCACTCTTGCAATATTTTCACACATAACACACAAAATTCGTTGCTACTTTTGATACATGTGTAGGTACAATGTAATTTGGCCATCACAAGGAATACATGTGTTAATGTATGCTCACTAAACTGTCTTGACTTGTTTTTGAAATATAAAATTGGTTAGACTTGTTTAGCGTGTGTGTGTGTGTGTTTTGGATCTTGAATGCTTTGCATTTTATTGTTGAGAGATGTTTCACGTGTATGTGTATGTATGTGTGTGTTAGGCTTGCTTGATGCATTCATCTCTATGTGTTTTTCCTCTCTTTGAAAAACTGTTTTTTTATCAAGCTCAACAAATTCTCGATAGATCCTCAACAGATTCATTTCTATCGGGCCCCTTTTTCTTCTTGTCTCGACAAAAGTTAACGCAATCTCGATCCATCGAGGTTTCTGGATTTCTTCTCGATAGAATCTCAATAGCTTCTCGATCCATCAAGAAACTTTCCATCTGGTTGATAGATCCTTGACAGATTCTTGATCTATCGAGGTTGGCTTTGGTTCGATAGTAGCTCAACAGCTTCTCAATCTATCGAAGACCCTCTTGCATGCATTTTTTTTCATGTTTTGCATCTTTATTTTATCTTGTCATCCATAGCATCTTGTTTCATTACATTCATCCATTTATATGGATTCCTTAGCCCCCTTAATCATATTTGATCATCTTTGTTTCTCAGGTGAAGCTTTATAGCTTTTTGTACCCTTTTTTAATCATGACATAAAATGGGGAGAAAATGTGGTTTCTTTTTAAGATTCTACATGTTAGGGGGAGAAATACATGCCTTTGTAAGGGGGAGTTGTGTTTCATCTTGTTAGAGGGAGTGTTTACCTCCTTGTTATTTTAGGAGCTTCTTTTAGCTTCTTGAACACCGACTTTGTGACCATGTTTACATACATTGTGATTATATTTGATATATATATATATATATATGATGTATGTCTTCTTCACCTATCTCTCCATGTATTGTATCTTATATTTTTGTTTCACTCTAAGATGCCTTGATGAGTTTTGTTTAAAGTGTTTTAGAAATACAAGTTGTCAAAATCTATTATGCGATGAATTCTCTTCTTGCAAAGTTTTTCAAGAGTTTGTGTTAGGATTATATTTTATTATATTCAACAAGTGATTATGAGTTTAGTGATTTATGACTTCTCTCATATTTCATTTGTTTGTTGTGGTTTTGTCACGGATTATCAAAGGGGGAGATTGTTAGGACATATATGGAATTTGTTATGAACATATGTCATATAGAATTAGCTAATCATTTGACAAAACTCACTTTACTTGTAATTGGGTAGATCTAAGATGTGTTTAATACTTCAAGAAACATATTGTTCAAGTCAAGTATTAAAGCCATGAAGATTGGACCAAGAAATAAGTGAAGAAAAACTGTTCATTAAAGCTTGACAGAAGCTTGACAGAATCTGAGCAGATTCTTAACAGATAGCTCGATAGATAGTATCTATCGAGGTTTAATGAAGAAAGCTCGACAGAAGCTTGATAGAAGCTCGATAGAAATATCTATCAAGATCTACAAAATTAGAATTTTAAAATCTGATTTCAGCTCATGCTGACATATATGTGTAGAGTTTCTTTTCTCACAATCCTAGACATATATAAGGCTTATTTTAAAAGCCGTCACATAAGAGAACACAAGGAGAACACATGCAAAAAGTGAACAAGTACCTTATTCTCTCTGAAAGAAGTTACTGTGTTTTTACGCCTTAGGGTTTTGTAACCAAGTGCTTCTTGATCTTCATTGTTGATGAAGTGAAGAACTTTGCAGCCAACAATTTTCTTCAAGTTGGTGAGTTAGTCACGTACTAGGAGTTGTGCATCATTAGTTAGTCATGTACTTGGATCTATGCAAAATGGTGGCATTCAGATATTGAAGAGTCAAGAGTTCTGAAGTAGTAGATGGTTTCTTCCGTAAGTTCATCTACGGGTATTGTAGAGTCTAGGGACAAATGTTTTGTACTAGATTTGAAACATCTCTTCACTATAGTGAATTGCTTTTCGGGAAGGTTTCCCCCTGGTATTTTACTTTGATACTAGTTTGTTTCATTGGTTTTCATGGGCCATCATATCTTGTCTTATTTACTTTTTCGTTATGCATGATATTGACATGATATTGATATTTGTTTGTATTAACAAGGTTTATTCATAATAAACTAATTAATAACTTGGGTTTAAAACTTGTTAATTCTATCAACCGGAGTTTAAATTTCCCTACATCATCTTAATTGACATGGTCTTTGCAAATAAAATGCCCAATTTCATCATCGAGAACTAAGATTTTGAATTTACAAAGAACTTCTGATTTATATCTTCTATGACTAAATCACATAAATTACGTATTATGCATCTCAAAGACTATATGATAATGTCTAAATATTTGTGTCACCATTATTTTAGATAATAATAATAATAAAACAAGTTTATTTCATAGAGCATAATGTCAGACATAATGTTATATATAGCATACAATGGGATTTTAGGGCACTAATCCTAACAATCTTGCACTCGCTCTTAAAGACTATTGCACACTAATCTAACTCCCATTACCTCCAGGTGTGACTCAAAAGTCTTCTGGGGCAAACGTTTGGTAAAGGGATTTGCCAGATTATTTGTACTATTAATCTTTGCTACTACCATATCTCCTCGAGCCACAATATCTCGAATAATATTGTTAGGACATATGTAGTTCAAGTTTGTTAACATATGTCGCTATTTTATGTAGTTGGCTAATCCTTTGACAAAACACACTTTACTTGTTTTTGGATAGATCTAGGATGTGTTTAATACTTCAAAGAACATGTTGTTCAAGTTTAGTATTAAAACCATGAAGATTGGACCAAGAAACAAGTGAAGAAAAAGTGTGTACTAAAGCTGGACACCTGGTGGACACCTGGCGGATAGCTGCTGGACACCTGCGGACAGATAGCTATCTATCGAGCTATCTATCGAGGTATCTATCGAGATTTAATGAGGCTCGACAGCTGCCCGATCGATCGAGGTATCTATCGAGGTTACGGGAATTGAGATTTCCAGATCTGATTTTTGGGCCAGGCTTTTGTATTTGTGTAGGGTTTCTTTTCTCACAACCCTAGGCATATATAAAGCATATTTTTGAGGCCGTCACATAAGAGAATACAAGGAGAACACATGCAAAAGGTGACCGAAGCCTAATTCTCTCTGAAAGAAGCTACTGCGTCTTTGCGCCTTAGGGTTTTGTAACCAAGTGCTTCTTGATCTTCATCGTGTGTATGAAGTGAAGAACTTTGCAGCCAACATTCTTCTTCCTCAAGTTGGTGAGTAGTCACGTACTGGGATTCGTGCAAAGGAGTTAGTCACGTATTGGGATTCGTGCATCAAAGGGTGGCGTTCATATATTGAAGAGTTCAGAGGTTCTGAAGCAGTAGAAGGTTTCTGCTGTGAGTTCATCTACGGGGATTGTAGAGTCTAGTGACAAAGGTTTTGTACTAGATCTGAAACTTCTCTTTACTATAGTGAATTGCTTTTCGGGAAGGTTTCCCCCCAGGTTTTTTACTGTGAAACTGGTTGGTTTCATTGGTTTTCCTGGGTCATCATATCTTGTCTTATTTATTTTTCCGCTGCACTTAGTTTTGACATGATATTGATGTTTGTTTGTTTTAACAAGTTTTATGCATAATAAATCTAATTAACAACTTGGATTTAAAACTTGTTAAAATTTAAAATCAATCGGGTGCATAAGGAATTTAAAACAAGTTTATGCATAATAAATCTAATTAACAACTTGGATTTAAAACTTGTTAATTCTATCAATCGGGGTCTAAATTTCCCAACAAATATGATGCATTCTTACTATGTGCTTCCCTTTCTTATGATTCCTTGGATCCTTGGATTGTGCAACTGCTCCACTATTGTTACAGATCAAAGTGATTAAAACTTGCTCCATTTTCATAACACCAAGATCAAAAAGGAATTTCTTGAGCCAAAAACTTTCCTTTGCTGCTTCATAAATAGCAACATATTCAACTTGCATGGTGGAGTCAGCAATACAAGATTGCTTAACACTCTTCCAACTTATGGCTCCACCTCACAAGGTGAACACATAACCTGAAGTGGATTTTCTAAAATCAAGATCTGATTGAAAATCAGAATCTGCGTAACCAATAGGTATCAAATCCTCACAATGGTAAACAAGTATATAGTCTCTCGTTCTCTTTAGATACTTGAGAATTTGCTTTACAACCTCCCAATGTTTTTGTCCTGGATTTGATTGATATCGGCTAACTATGCCAATTGAATAATAGATATCTAGCCTAGTACATAGCATGGCATACATGAGACTTCCCACTACTGAAGCGTAGGGAACTTGTCCCACTTCAAGAGTCTTAGGCCTTTGGTCATTAGATAGAGGAACTCCATGTCTGAAAGGAAGCAATCCTTTCTTGGAGTTTTGCATGCTAAACATTGTTAGAATTTTATCTATATATCCAGCTTGTGACAAGCCTAATATTCTATTCTTTCGATCTCTCCAAAGCTTGATTCCTAGGATATAGTTAGCTTCACCAAAGTCCTTTATATCAAATTCACTTGACTACCAAATTTTGACGGATGACATTACCCCTACATCATTTCCAATGAGTAGAATATTATCAACATAAAGCATTAGGAGGATTACTACTTTATTTTGATGTCTCTTGTACACACATGGTTCATTAAGATTTTGTTCAAAACCAAATGACTTGATTGGTTGATCAAATTTGATATTCCATGACCTAGATGCTTGCTTAGGTCCATAAATGGATCTTTTCAACTTGCATACCATATGCCTTTGGTACTTTGCTATGAAACCTTCTAGTTGCATCGTATTAGTTTCTTCATCAAGATTGCCATTTAGAAAAGTAGTCTTGACATCTTTGTGCCAAATCTCATAATCAAAATGAGCAGTAATGGATAAGAGAATTCTAATAGATTTAAGCATGGCTACTGGCGAAAAAGTTTCTTCAGATTCAACACCTTCTTTTTATGTATACCCTTTTGCCACTAGTCTTGCCTTAAAGGTTTCAACCTTTTCATTTATCCCTCTCTTCCTCCTGTAAACTCATTTGCAAACAGCAGGTTTAATACCATTAGGCGCCTTTACAAGATCCTAAATTTGATTGGAATTCATAGAATCCAATTCAGATTTCATAACTTTAACCTAATGATGTGCATCTATATCTTTCATTGCCTTTGCATAAGTGTGAGGATCATTGCCTTTGCATAAGTGTGAGGATCATTGCCTTTGCATAAGTGTAAGGATTAGATTCAGCCTCTTCAGAGATATCTTCATAAGTTTCTCCCAGACCTATAAATATTATAGGTGGCCTAATAATCCTCCCACAGAGGTTCCTGTGTACTGGTCATCTTATGAGTAATATCTTAGTGTGTATCCGATACAATTTCATCATCCCTAGTTTTATCCACTGATTGTTCAATTACAAGTTCATTCATTTCAGCTAAGACAACTTTACTTTTAGTTGTATAATCATTCATATAGCCATTTTCCAAAAATTTGGCATTTGTACTAACAAATACTTTATTATCTTTATGACTATAGAATAAACCTCCAACAGTTCCTTTTGGATACCCTATAAAGAAAAACCACTTCTGTTTTAGATTGTAACTTATCAAACTTTCCTTTCAACGCATGTGCTAGACAACCCAAATATGGAGATGTCTCATACTAGGCTTACCAATCCACAACTCTACAGGTGTTTTAGGAATAGACTTCGAAAGTACAAAACTCAAAAGATACATTGCAATATTTAAGGCATATCCCCAAAAAGAAATTGATAGAGTCGAACCATTCAACATGGATCTAACCATATCTAAAAGAGTTCTATTCCTCCTTTTTGCTACACCATTTTGTTGTGGTGTTTCAGGTGTAATCAACTAGGATATAATCCCATTTTCAGTTAAGTAATCCTTGAAATCCCCAGGAAGATATTCACCACCACTATCAGATTGAATGCACTAGTTCTAGCAAATCTTTGGCTCTATATACTTTTGCATTAAAATGCCTTTTCATCATTTTACCTTCCAAGTAGGATTTGCAGATTGGGAATTCATTAAAATCTAATGGTTCTAAAAGCCCATCTTTCACTAGCCTTTGGATCCTATATAAATTAAAATGACCTAAATGCAAATGCCAAAGATAAGCATCACTAGTAGAAGGAAACTTTCTCTTTAATGATTTTACATGTGAATTATTATCTAATTCATAATTGTACAATTCATTCTTATCAGAAGTTATAATACAAAGACCATCAACAATATTGGCAGAACAGATAAACACTTTATCCTTCTTTATTACAACATTGTCCTTCAAAATAACATAATATCCATGTCTACCTAAATAAGTTGCAGAAATTATATTTCTGCGAACATTAGGTACATATAAGCAGTCTTCCAATATTAAAACCCTAGAATCAAAGCGTAAATTAAACACTGCAATAGCTACAGTTGGAATTTTGCTCCCATCAACCAAAGTAAGAAACAGTTCCCCTTTATTTAGCCTTTTGGTCTCCTAGAACCCCTGTAAAGTATTGCAGATATGCTAAGTACAAACTGAATCCATACACCAAGAATTCGTGGGATTATGTACTAAACAAATTTCAAGAAGGAATGATCTCATCAAACCTTTATTCTTGCTAGCTATGAATTTTGAACAATTACTCTTCCAATGAACTTTCTCACCACAATGGAAACATTTTCCTTTGGTGTAGTCCTTTACCTTTTTCTTCCCTTTATTGGCAACTCCTAAGGCATGTTGTTTACCATCTTGTTTGGTGAAGTCCTTCTTCTTCTTACTACGCTAGCCTTTTGACTTAGACTTAGAATAGGAAAATTCAGCCATATTAGTGTCAACACTAGCTGCCCCAAGGATGCCTTTCGCTAGCGCTAATTCATTTATTAATTCAAACAAGGTATAAATCTTTTTGTTCATATTATAATTAAGTCTGAATTCTTTGAATGGTTTTGGCAAGGATTGGAGTGTTATATTTGTAGGGACCCAAAAATTAGTCCCTGAGGTTCACTCTTCAGAATTCTACTACAAAGACCCACACAATTAAGATACAAGTAAATAACAGGGAATAATATGCTACCATTACTATTATAGATGCTATAATTTTGTTTTTATTCCCATGGTGTCACACTTACTATTTCTCTCTTTCTCTCTGTCTTTCCTCTTGGACAGATTTTTCTCCCCTTTCTTGGATCCCCTTACCTTTTGCCTCCCCCCTCTTTTTAAAGCTTCAATCCTTGTTCTTATCGTTACAGTTGTTCTGTTCACATCTAGAGTCTTAGGGATATTTTTCCGTTACTTTATCGGTTTGCTAACCTTTTTATCTTGTAATTCTAACTGGCTAAGGGTTGTGTGTACTGTTTAGGTTGTCTCATGCGTAATTCATGCAGCAAATGTTAGGTAAGAGCCTCCTTATTAATGTAGAGGTAAAAATATTCTTTCTTTGTATGCATTCCAGAAGTTTCCCTTGGTAATAAGTGTCTTCTGGAGGTCACACATTGATTGTCTGTGCTTCATGCCTCGAATAAGCTGGAGCTACCTTTTGCCTCCCCCCTTTTTTTATAACTTCAATCCTTGTTCTTATCATCACAACTATTCTGTTCCCATCCAGAGTTTTAGGGATATTTTTCCCTTACTTTATTGGTTTACTCACCTTTTTATCTTTGAATTCTAACTGGCTAGGGGTTGCGCGTACTGTTCAGGTTGTCTTATGCGTAAATAATGTGGCAGAAGTTAGGTAAGAGTCTTCTCATTAATGTAGAGGTAAAAATATTCTTTCTTCTTGTGCATTCCAGAAGTTTCCTGTGGTTATAAGTGTCTTCTGGAGGTCACACATTGATTGTCCATGCTCCATGCCTCAGATAAGCTAGAGCTACCTTTTGTCTCCCTCCTCTTTTTATATCTTTAATCCTTGTTCTTATCATTATAGCTATGTTATTCCCATCCAGATTCTTAGGGATATTTTTCCCTTACTTTATTGGTTTACTCACCTTTTTATCTTAGAATTCTAACTGGATAGGGGTTGCGTGTACTATTCAGGTTGTCTTATGCGCAATGAATGTGCTAGAGGTTAGGTAAAAGGCTCGTTATTAATGTAGAGGTAAAAATATTCTTTCTTCTTGTGCATTCCAGAAGTTTCCCATGGTTATAAGTGTCTTCTGGAGGTCACACATTGATTGTCTGTGCTCCATGCCTCGGATAAGCTAGTGCTTTCCCTTTTTCATAGGAATGAATTGACCGTGGTACTCAACTTTGTCCTCAATATCTAGAACGATTTAGCTTTCAGCTCTTCCATGGATTATCACCCTTTGAGCTTTCCCTTTAACACAAAGGCCAGGCCCAACTACTTTCTCGGGGCCTAGTAACTTTTTGGGCTATAGGCCCAAGTAGAGACTGTTCCACTCCCCACAATAGTCCCTCACGATCTTCAGGTCATCATTTCTAACATAGGGATCGTGGTTCAAGAAAATCGTGGCAATCATTAATTGGCATTTATGAATAGTGGTGGCGTCAGGCAATAAATGCCATGGACACACCTTAGATTCCTACCCCACAATCTTTAGCGCGTGTCTTTGAATGGATGGTCAGATGGGCCTTTTGGAAAACAAAAAAAGAAAGGCGGGAAAGGAGGGGCCTCTTCTATCCCTTCCTCTCCCACATTTTACCTATAGAAGGGAGACCCTAGACCCATTTTTTGGTACCTTCTACGTTTTTTCTCTAAAACTGTGAAAATTTTTTCTTTCTTCTTCACTACTTCCTTTTCCGACGACCTTCAGGTGGCTTCCAGCAATCTTCCCTCTTTCTGCCTTTCTTTCACATCGCAAGTTTGTCTTCCCCTTCATTCTTTAGATTTGGTTTTTGTCATTTTCTTCTTCTTAATTCTTACTTTGCCTATAATGGGGAAGTTTAAACCAATGGTTTATACCCCTGAGAGATTAGCTGAATTTAGGAGGAAGTATAACTTCCCTGAGGATGTAGAGGTGAGCTATTGCCCAGAATTCGAGGCAATACTCTCCAGAGGGGAGGGTAGAGTGGTACTCCCACTTATTGTAGTTATAGAGGTGGGAGTTAGGATTCCCATGAGTGACCTTCTTACTAATTTTTTACGTCATCTTAAGGTTTGCCTGACCAATGTACTTCAAACATTTTTAGGATAGTTAGTAGTGTAGACGCTCTTAACAAAAAGCTCAGATTAAAACTTACCGAGCACGACATCAACTGTGTCCATAGTTTTGAAGATGGTAAAACTTCTGGGTTTTACTCTAAGATCCTTCACAGGGAGGTGAGGCTCATTTTTGGCCTTCCAAATTTTGACAAGGAAATAAAAGGAGATTATTTGGTCGTCTAAGGGAATTGGTACCCTGATTGAATCCACTGCCCCACAAATACAGGCAAAGTAGATGGGTAGATCTCCAATCTACCCTCCTTCTGATAGTCAGCTAAGTGTAGCTTACTTAATCCTTGGATACTCTCTCATGTATCAAAGCTTTCAAGCTGCAGGAAAGGCTATCACTATAAAGCACCTTTTGCTCCTTTACATAGATGTTCGTTGTAAAGGATATATGCTATCACCTTTAGAACGTGTTCGCCAAGAAGAAAGGTGGTATTGAATCAACTCTCCTTCTCTTTTTACTCCTGAGGACTTAGGAGTCACCATTGCCGTTCCCACCTTGGTTGATCGTCCTTGACGAAAAAGAAAGAAGAAAACGGGCAATGTTAAAACCCACAGCCCTTCACCACCCTGAGAGGAGTCAAACATCCCTGCAACTATCCCTTTGGAAGATTCTCCTGCCAAGATGACACTTCAAAGAGGTCGAGTCACCCTTGCCTAGATCTTGGCTATTCCTAGCGTGCCCCAAGGTCAAGCACCTCCCTCAACTGCAGTTACTTCTACACCTCCAACAGCTTCTCCAATTACGTTGGCAACTACTATTGCCCTGCCCTGTAAGACCAGGGCTGGGTGTAACCAACCACGGGGGTTGCATTCCTAGCAACCCTTAACAATCCCCGATTTTGAGAATTCCCTTCCAGACTTGGGTGACACCTATGTTGACGCCTTAGGTGCCCCTACCTATATAAAGGCATTCATGGTGGACGAGGAGGTTCTTCCAACCATGGACAAACTAAGGCCCTGGAGAGATGGTCATGGAGGAAATGTCACAAAGTGTGTAGGGAAGACCCTCCAACTTCTCGAGGACATGAAGCATTGGGAAAAATGGGATGAAGACACCCTACTATTGAACATGAAAAAGAAGGCCATTATGGTATCCAAGGATCTTATTACCTTTACTTTTTCCTTTATATAATTTTCAAGTTTAACCAATCTTTTCTTCATCA
The DNA here is from genome assembly GCA_032878915.1 of Castanopsis chinensis. Taxonomy (NCBI): domain Eukaryota; kingdom Viridiplantae; phylum Streptophyta; class Magnoliopsida; order Fagales; family Fagaceae; genus Castanopsis; species Castanopsis chinensis. The sequence goes on from JAVQMG010000102.1 coordinate 4,375,610, forward strand.
TTTTTTGGCAGGGCTACCAATGTTCCGTGGTGATGGAGGAGAGATACTTAGCGGCCAAGGCTAAGATTGAAGAACTGAGCAATGACAACGAGGATCTCTATAAAATGATCTCAGATGTGATGAACAAAGTTTCAGAATCTAAGAAGCTTTGAGTTGAGGCTAAAGAGAATATCAAGGCGAATACAAAGAGGAAAAAGGCTCTGGAGAAAGAGGTGACAGAGATGAAGAAAGCCCTTGCAGAAAAGGATGCCACTTTAAAAATCTATGAGGCAGCTTATGATGCTAAGATTCAAGATGCCTACTACCAAGGCCAATATAACTGCATCACATCCGAGAAGCTTGAGGTTCAGTAAAATCTGCAATTCTATTTCTCTAGGGGATGGTTTGCTGCTTTAGACAAGTTACAAATAGAGGCTTCATCCTTACTAAGGTAGGAGAACAACATTCTGATTCCTGAGGAACTTGTCATCATCCCGAACTCTGAGATTCAGGCCATCATCAACAATGAATCTCTCATTTGTAAATTTAGGGGAGCTGTTCTTGTTGTAGGGTCAGTAGGAAAGGTGACAAGCTCGGCAGTTGTGTCCTACACTGAGGAGCCGCCCCATGTTGAAGTTCTTTTTTTTTTTTTCGCTATTATCTTCATTATCTTGTTCTTTTAGACGGTTTTTGTTTTTTGAACACTCTTCTAGTTTGCCCGATTTGTGGGGGGCCATAACTTTGTATCTATTTTTGTCAAGTGCCTTAGACTTTTACTTAAAAAGAATATTTCCAAGTTTCTTTATTTACTTATGCTTCCTATTCATGCTTTCTGAACTGCTTTAGATGTTTAACAAATTTACTTCCATATCTTATCCCGCAGAAGTTACACAAGTTGCTCTTTAGGATTCAATATAACAATCAAACTATTATATCTTAGAAATATTTAAGATAAGCAAAAGTTAAACTTGTTTCTTACCCGAGGTTCTGGTGTAGGTTTTTCATTATGGAATTTATCTCCCATATTTCCTTAGACTTTAGCATTCCTTTTCAATAGTGCTCCTTTGAAATTTCAATCTTATTCCTTGCCTAGTTGCCCTAAAATTAGATTGAGGTAGGAATCTAAGTCAGAAAACACATAGGGTTTTGCCTTTTCATAAAGTTTTAATTTTGTTCTCTGTTAATGACTTTGGAGTCAAATTAAGGAAGGAAATTTAGCTTAAAACCCATCATAGCAGGGACAGGGTCTAGTACCACGGGATTCGTTTGTGACGTTTTAATTTTTTTCTCTGTTAGAGACACTAGAGTCAAATTAAGCCAGAAAACTCAGCTTAAAACCCAATGGCAGAGACAGGGTCTAGTACCACAAGATTTGTTTGCGAAGTTCAATTTTGTTCTTTATTAGTGATTTTGGAATCAGACTAAGACTAAGAAACTCAGCTTAAATCCACCCATGCTAAAGACAAGATCTAGTACCACAGGGTTTATTTCCCTTTCTTATTTTGATAGCCTCAATCAAGCCATCTTAGGGCTTTTTATTGTTGTCAAAACTAAAGCAGAAGAAAAGATCAAACAATGCATATTTTCTATATGATAGTCAAAAGTAATACTTCATTAAATTAAATACATTCCACGTCCTTGCCACAAGTCTTTCATCTAGATCTTCAAGTCGATAAGCTTTGATCCCAATAATAGATGTTACCCTATAAGGTTCTTCCTAGGTTGGACCAAGCTTTACCATAGCAGGATCTCGGGTATTCCCCGAAACCGTCCTCAGTACCAAATATCCCAGAATAAACGCTCTACTTTTGACACACTTATTATATAGTTGACTGATTTTCTACTGATAATTTGCCAACCTTGTAGAAGCGCCCTCACGATTTTCTTCTATCAAGTCCAGATGCTTGCAAAGTAGTTGATCGTATTTTTTTACTTGAAACACATCATTTCAAGAGGTTGGCAACCCTATCTCCACGAGTATCACGCCTGTCTGCACTATATGTCATTGGGAAAGGTGTTTCTCTAGTAGAGCATTGTGGAGTAGTTTTGCATGCCCATAACACGCTTAGGAGCTTTTCCTTCCACCATCTCTTCACATTGCCAAGTCTCCTTTTCAAGCCATTTACAATAGATTTGTTGGTCACTTCAACTTGACCATTGCCTTAGGGATAAGATAGAGTCGAATACCTATTAGTAATCCCTAACTTCAAGCAATACCTTCAAAATGCCTTGCTATCAAATTTTAAAGCATTATATGATATGAGAACTTTAGGCACACCAACATTCTTCCATACAAATCTCTTGACATTCGTATCTCAGATGTTTATGAGGGGCTCAGCTTCTACCCATTTAGTAAAATAGTCTGTTCTCGTCAATAGCCATCTCTTATTACTCGTGGCCTTTGAGAAAAGTCCTACTATCTCTAGCTTCCACTCGACAAAAGGCCACTGGCTGGATATAGGGTTGAGAGTTCCCCTGGGTTGAGGGATGCTAAAAGCAAACCTTTGGCACTAGTCGCACTTTTTGGAGAACTCTAACGTTTGCTTCTACATGCTCGGCCACCAATACCCTTGAGTGAAGGCTCGGTGCTCTAATGACGTTCCTCCTGTATGACTTCCACATATCCATTCATGCAACTCTACCAAAAGTGCTTTGACTGCCTCAAGATGCACACACAAAATATAGGGTCCTGAATATGACCTTTTATACAATTTCCTTTCTTCAGAGTTCCATTATCGTGGAGAAATTCCTCTGATTTGCTTGGATTCTTTCTTATCATTGGGAAAAATTCCATCCCAAAAATAGGCCAAAACAGGGTCCATCCAGCTTATGGATGGATGTATGCACAAGACTATGCTCCCATTAGGAAGAGTTAAATTAGAAAAAGGTAAAAGTTCAACTAAGACAATCCTTGCAAGGGAATCTGCCACCGAAGAAGCCAGAGTAGCAAGAGAGTATGCCTGACTCTTGCCCCCCCTAAAGATATGTGAGAACTCTACCTTCTTGAATTGATTCTTTAGCACACTGACCTCCTTCAAGTAGCTTATTATTCTATGGTCCTCAGCTTCGAACTCACCCATGATCTAACTAACAACCAGCCATGAATCACAATGCAGTTGTATCTTGTCTGCCTCTTTTTGTCTAGACATCCTCAACCCTGCAAGGAGAGCTTTATACTTTGCCTCATTATTAGATGTAGTGAAACCTAGTCAGAATGACTTCTAATTTCTTCTAGAGAGATAAGTATGATTCCAACCCTTGCTTCAATGCAGTTCGACGCCCCATCCACGTACACATGCCATATGTCTTCCTGAGGTTCCACTATCCTACCTTCATCTATTCATAGAACTTCATGCTGCTTGGGAGTGAATTCTGAAACAAAGTTTGCCAAGACCTACCCTTTGAAAGAGGTTTGGGGCTTATATTGAATATCAAAGGCTCCTAGAGAATTCCCCCACTTGGCTATCCTCCCCGTAAAGTCTGACCTTCTGAGCAATGCTTGCAAGGGGTGCTCGGTTAGCACAATTACCATGTGGGCTTGAAAATGGTGGGGCAACCTTCGCATAGCATGAATTACTACTAGCACAACTTTTTCCAAAGGGAGATACTGCATCTCTGCTTCCATAAAAGTCTTATTGATATAAAATATTGGTTTTTCAATTCCTTGATCCAATCTTAACAGAACAACACTCTCCGCATGATCAGTTACAACCAAATACATATATAGAGTCTCTCTGAGAACTGACCTTAACAAAATAGGAGCCTAAGACATGTACAGTTTCAACTCTTCAAATGCCCGCCGACATTCATCCGTCCACTGAAAGCCTTTCCATCTAGCAACTGGAAAAAGGGTCGACATCTATTTATAGATCTGGAAATGAACCAATTGAGAGTCACAGTCATCCCTATAAGTTTCCTGATGTGTCATTAGGTAGCCCAAAAACTTTCCCGAGCTAACCGAAAAAAGCGCATTTTGGGGCATTCAACTTCAAATGGTGCTTTCGTAGAGTCTTGAAGGTTTCTGCGAGATCAGTGAGGTAATCCTCTGTGGCCTTACTCTTTACTACCATGTCATCGATGTATGCCCTACTTCCCTGATCTATCATGACTCTTTTGACATTAAAACCCTCAATCCGCACCGTAACTACCAAGGCATCCTTATGGTCTTTCCCCAAGCAGTCAATGCTTTTGTCCTCCTAACAACTCTTCTTAAGTATGATTCCTTCCAATTCTGTGTCGGAAGCTAAGCTTACGGCCAACTCTTTGGAAGGTGTTTTCATATTATTCATCTATTTACTAGGTGTATGTATCACCCCTATGAGCCCCCAAGCCGACATCGAAGTTCCTGCAATGATTCCCCCTTTTAAGTCTTATGGTCAGGAGTCTTCCTATACTAACAATTCTGCCAGATAACTTACTTTCTCAAGTAGGCGCAAGTGGTCCCTCAAGGTTCGACAATCCTCATGTTAGGATTAGTGCCCTTAAATTCTATTGTATGATACTATGTAAAACATTATGTATGACTTAATGTATGACTTAATATTGTATTAATAAAGTTGTTTTATTATAATCTAAAATAATGGTAACATAAATATTGGACATTATCATATAGTCCATGAGATGCATAGTATATGATTTATGTGAAAAGTCACAGAAGATATAAATCATAAGTTCTTTGTAAACTCAGAGTTGTAGTTTGTAGTCGGTGATGAAATTTGTCATTTCATTTGTAAAGACTATAACATATCAACTAAGATGATTTGTCTTGATCAAGGAAGTGAAGACTTCTAGTTGGTATGTTGATATGTTTTAAGAGTTAAGACATGTTAAACTAGACCGCTGTGAGATTTATTATTCTCCTAACGACTGTCAATTGAATAATAAATCTCACGACTTATATTTACATGAACTCTTAATCTTGAGAGAATAATGGACTTGGTCATGAAGTGTAAGTTGCCTTGATTTATCTGAAGTGAGATCTAAACTTACGATCAAAACCACAATATGTTGGGCAACCACATTTAGTATTAATGGAACATATATTCTCAAGATAGAATTTATAGTCTCTTAATGGAGATACAAAATATTCCCTTGAGATAAGTTTAATAGGTTTGTTATTCAAAATGTTAGGACTAACTACTTTAGTAAATAGTTACTAAAGTATATATTTATGAAATTGGATTTCATAAATATATGATGAATAAATTAAAGGATTAAACCAGGTACTCAAGGATTAAGATGTAGTAATCTACAAAGTGGTAGTCTACATTTATGACTTTGTATTACTATGAATATTTTATGAAGGGGTTCCATGTACAATAAAGTCTTGGCATATAATTTCTTAATAAGGCCTAGAGTGCAATTATATTTATATAGTGGTATTAAATATAATTAATGATAACTTTAGACTTGTTAAGAGTTAACAGAAAAGCCTAAGGCCCATTGGAGCTAGTGTCTTATTTGTTCCCTTTTGCTCCCACTCCTAGCCACATACTAGAGCCCAATTGGAAAGGCCCTAAAGGCTAGCCCAATTAGATAATTAGTTATAAGGGAAGAAACATACAGAGTTTTAAAGAGTAAGAACATGAAATGGTTTGTATATGAGTGTTGAACACTCTCCCATTCTCCCTTGATCAAATTTATAGAAACTGATTAAGAGACCACACTTCTTGGGCGTTAGTGGAATTGGAGTGTAGAGTAAAAGTGTTCCCGAGTACTTCTAATCTTTGTTTTGAAATTCATCACACCAAGGTACACTTTCTTGTTCTTATATTCTGAAATTTACATAGTAAATGTTATCAATTGCAAATGAAGTAGATCCGTTAATTTTTCATTATGTATGTTTTGTATGCGATACAAACATGCAATTTTCCATCACCTTAATTGGATGTCCACGGTCTCAATGCTATGAAAAATAAAGGCTCTGATTCCTTCTAATAATGTCTCCACTCATCTTGTTCTACCAATGAAGATACAGGCTCTTTATACAACGAGTTAACCATTTCCATCCTTTGCTTTTGAGCTTGGGAGAAAAAATCTCTTCGAGGTTGAGGGGTTTGATTTTTCTTGACCTCCTTCTTTTCTCCTACAGGTGCCTTTGCTTTGGCCTTATCTTGCAACTGATCATGTTCTAATCTCTTGTACTTCTCTACCCGCTCCATCAGCTTGTTCATATCTGTGACTGGCTTTAAGGCAAGTGAAGCCCTCAAGTCAGAATCAATGGGATGGCCCACCTTGAAGGTACTTGCAGAAATTCCCCCATTATCTCCACTGATCTCATTATACAGCTCCCAATAACGATCTGAATAAGCTTTAAGGGTTTCACCCTCTTTCTTTACTAACGAGAGGAGTGAGGCAAATGGCTTCAGGGTCCTACTACACGTCACAAACGTAGCCTCGAATGCTTTGATAAGCTCATCATAACCTTGAATAGCCTCTTTTCTAACCCATCAAACTACCTCATAGCTATCGGACCTAAGCTAGAAGGAAAAAATTTACACATCAGGGCCTCATTCTTAGAGTATATAGCCATGCATTGGTTGTAATGACTGACATGCTCCACGGGATCTGTCTTGCCATCATAAATTGTGAAAGTCAGCCTAGTAAATCTCTTTGGTAAGTTTTTTCTCTATCTCTTTTGAGAACAGAGATTGAGATATTTGACGCAAAGCCTTGCTCATAGCATCCTCACTAGAATCATTTGGAGTCACAAGAACTTGATTATGAGAAATTGAGCCTTTAAGCTTCTTCCTACCTTACTCCTCCCTTATACTATTGTAAGGAGATCGAGAAACTATTCTCTCCCTAGGGGGAGTATTCTCTCATTCCCCATAAGAATGGGGTGATCTTCTATCCCTCTTCTTATTCCTATCATCACCTCAAGAGTGACTAGGTATTGAACTTGGTCTTCTCTGGTGATGTAGCTATTTGTCTTTAAGGTGAAGCAACTCTTTATCCTTCTCTACATTTCTTTACAATAAAGCCACTTGCTTGGTTATGATTTCTCTATTTTTTTAAGAATATCGAGTTCGGTTCTCCCTCAACCTTTCTCTATTTGCATAGGGGAGGCCCTCCATATTGGTGGCCAACCCCTCACGTTGTGGGGGTGGGCTAGGTTGTCGTTGAGTCTCCACATGAATTTCGAACCTCATGCGTTGATTTACGTGGACAAATTCTTTTGAACACTACGCTGCTCCAAATTTGCAGGCCGCCTCGTGATCGATTAACCATGGTCTCAAACAACCCAACTCTTGAATCTTTTGCTTGGTAGAGTGATTCCCATAGACGATGCCAATTGTAGGGACCTTGAAATTAGTCCCTGAGGTACACTCCTCGAAATTCTACTACAAAAACCCACACAATCAAGATACAAGTAAATAATAGGGAATAAATACTCTACAATGGGAAACACAAGTAGGGAATTTCTTTGACAATTAATGTGCTACCATTACTATTTTAGATGCTAGGATGACTATAGGAAGCTTTTTTTTTTTTTTATTCCCATGGTGTCACACTTAGTGTTTCTCTCTTTCTCTCTGTTTTTCCTCTTGGAAAAATTTTTCTCCCCTTTCTTGGGTCCCCTTACCTTTTTCCTCCCCCCTCCTTTTATAGCTTCAATCCTTATTCTTATCATTACAGCCGTTCTTATTTTTCCTTACTTTATTGGTTTCCTTACCTTTTTATCTTTGAATTCTAACTGCTCAGGGGTTGCGTGTACTATTTAGGCTGTCTTATGCGCAATTAATGCAGCAAAGGTTAGGTAAGAACCCCCTCATTAATGTGGAGGTAAAAATCTTCTTTCTTCTTGCATATTCCAGAAGTTTCCCATGGTTACAAGTGTCTTCTAAGGGTCACACATTAATTATTTATGCTCCATGCCTCAGATTAGCTAGTGCTTTCCCTTTTCCGTGGGAATGGGTTGACTGTGGTACTCAACTTTGTCCTCAACATTTAGGACAATCAAGCTTTCAGCTCTTCAATGGATTATCACCATTTAAGCTTTCCCATCAACACAAAGGCCAGGCCCAGCTACTTTCCCGTGGCCTAGTAACTTCTTAGGCTCTTGGCCCGAGTAGAGACTATTCCACTCCCCACAATATCCGCTTAGGATTCTCCATCAATGTCGACACCTAAAACTGCCGGTCTATTTAGATAAGAGATCATCTTAAGACAATGCTCTCTTATTGGTGTCCCTTGAGCCATTTTGGTATTCAGGATAAGCCTCATAGTGTCTTGCCTAGCAAACATCTCCTTCAAACTTAACATTATGTCTGAAGCTAGTTCCACATCCTGCATTTGATGTCGTAGAATATTTGAAATAGATGCTAGGATATTGCATTTAGCCATCACATTAGATTTCTACTAACGATGATATCACTATTTTTCCTCAAAGGAGCATTTAATGAAGGAAAATTTGGGCATGGTTGATTAAGCACAAATTGTTGCTCTTCAGTGGTAAGAACAATGTCTAAGTTTCTTTTCCAATCAACATAGTTGGATCCAATTAGTTTTTTTTTTTTTTTATTAAGAATAGTAACAAGTGGGCTAAAAGATGCCATGATTCAATCTGAAAAATAAATAAATATGAATATAATAAGTAAACTAGATATTACCAATTTAGCATATAAACATATAATATGGAACCTTAATAAAATGATAATACAAAATATGCAATGAAAACTCAATCCCATATTCAATATCCCTCAACATAGAGTGATTATTAAATACTATGATTGATTGAAAATATATTTTATTACTAGTGCTGTCTTGATAACTCTTACCAAATACTAATAATATGTTGTTATTTATTTAGCCTCTAAATAATAATAGTAAGAACACAGCATTGAGGATACTATAATATTTAGTCTAGTGTACACCATTACCTAGAGACATGTGTAGCTACATTTCATCTACCAACAAAAGTTTAATCTAGCAGTATGTGATACAAAACATCCTCCTCGTGGAATGCAAGGTTCGAGGCCAAGATGAGGTGTTTGCTGACACCACTATAAACTTGGAAGTTCAATCTGTGGTACCATAAAATAAACACCCTCTGCATGGAATGCATGGCTCAAGGCTAAGACAAGGTGCCTACTTCACACTACTATGAATTGGTAATGGAGGTCGTGAAAATCAACCCTTAAATCTCTCTCCCACTAGAAATTTTAAAAGAAAAGGTTTTTATTTGGAAAACAACTATAATCTCATCACATATATTGTTGCACTTCAATGTATTTCTCGATCGATCTAAATGTTTAATAAATCCATTTCGAAGTCTATGGATGGCAAGATCGATTCTTGATACCTATTCGATCGATCGAAGGAATTATTGATTGATAAAAAAATTGAAGAAATTCATCACAAAGTCTCTGGATAACTCGATCAATTCTAGATTCCTATTTGATCGATCAAGAGGAACATCCAATCGATAGAAAAGAATTCTCGATTGATCAAGACTTGTGAAACTAAATTTTTTCAGATTTTCTGGTAACCGTTTTTGATGTTTCACTTGAACAAAATACATTTCCTTGATTATATCAGAATGAGATTGAGATCAAAAATGAATTCCACAGATGCTATAGTCTTAAAGTTCAATAAACAAGAAGGTGTTAGGGAGACTAATAGCATTCACCTTAGCCATCCAACCCTTCAAAAACTTGAACTTTCAAGCCTGAAAGATCATTGGTCCAGCCGATTTCTCAACCTCTTTAAATCCTTTATTGTAGTAGACTTGTTCACAAGTCTTTAGTGTCTCCTTCAGGTCGGCGAGTTGTTTGTCACAAGCGGAGAGTGTTTGGATATATGCCCTTAAATCCTATTGTATGATGCTATGTATGACATTATGTATGACTTAATGTTGTGTTTAATAAAGTTGTTTATTTTTTATCTAAAATAATGGTAACATGAATATTTGGACATTATCATATAGTCCATGAGATGCATAGTATGTGATTTATGTGATTTAGTCACAGAAGATATAAATCACAAGTTCTTTGTAAACTCAGAATTTATAGTTCGTAGTCGGTGATGAAATTGGGCATTTCATCTGCGAAGACTATAACGTATCAACTAAGATGATTTGTCTTGATCATGGAAGTGGTGACTTCTAGTTGATATGTTGATATGTTTTAAGAGTTAAGACATATTGAACTGACCGCTGTGAGATTTATTATTCTCCTAACGACTGTCAAATGAATAATAAATCTCACGACTTCTATTTGCATGAACTCTTAATCCTGAGAGAATAATGGACCTGATCATGAGGTGTAGGTTGCTTTGATATATCAGGAGTGAGATCTAAAGTAACAGTCAAAACCTCAGTATGTTGGGCAACCACATTTAGTGTTGATGGAACATATATTCTCAAGATGGAATTCATAGTCTCTTAATGGAGATACAAAATACTCCCTTGAGATAAGTTTAATGAGTTTGGTTATTCAGAGAGTTAGGTCTAACCACTTTGGTAAGAAATTACTAAAGTATATATTTATGAAATTGGATTTCATAAATATATGATGAATAACTTTGAAGGATTAAACCGGGTACTCAAGGATAAGATGTAGTAATTTACAAAGTGGCAGTCTATATTTATGACTTTGTATTACTACGAATATTTTATGAAGGGGTTGCGTGTAAAATAAAGTCTTGGGATATAATTTATTAATAAGGCCTAGAGTGCAATTATATTTATATAGTGGTATTAAATATAATTAATGGTAACTTTGGACTTGTCAAGAGTTGACGGAAAAGCCCAAGGCCCATTGGAGCTAGTGTCTTATTGGTCCCTTTTGGTCTCATTCCAAGCCACATATTAAAGCCCAATTGGAAAGTGTTGGGATATTTGTCCTTAAATCCTATTGTATGATGCTATGTATTTTATTATGTAAGACATTATGTATGACTTAATGTTTTGGTTAATAAAGTTGTATTATTATTTGAAAATATTGGTAACATGAATATTGGGACATTATCATATAGTCCATGAGATGCATAGTATGTGATTTATGTGATTTAGTCACAGAAGATATAAATCACAAGTTCTTTGTAAACTCAGAATTATAGTTCGTAGTCGGTGATGAAATTGGGCATTTCATCTACGAAGGCTATAACATATCAACTAAGATGATTTGTCTTGATCATGGAAATGGAGATTTCTAGTTGATATGTTGATATGTTTTAAGAGTTAAGACATATTGAACTGGACCGGTGTGAGATTTATTATTCTCCTAAAGACTGTCAATAGAATAATAAACTCACGACTTATATTTGCATGAACTCTTAATCCTGAGAGGATAATGGACCTGATCATGAAGTGTAGGTTGCTTTGATATATCAGGAGTGAGATCTGTGGTTAAGGTCAAAATCTCAGTATGTTGGGCAGCCACATTTAGTGTTGATGGAACATATATTCTCAAGATGGAATTCATAGTCTCTTAACGGAGATATAAAATATTCCCTTGAGATAAGTTTAATGTGTTTGTTATTCAGAGAGTTGGGCCTAACCACTTTAGTAAGGAGTTACTAAAGTATATATTTATGGAATTGGATTTCATAAATATATGATGAATAACTTAAAGGATTAAACCGGGTACTCAAGGAATTAAGATGTAGTAATATACAAAGTGGCAGTCTTCTTTCATGACTTTGTATTACTATGAATATTTTATGAAGGGGTTGCATGTATAATAAAGTCTTGGGATATAATTTATTAATAAGGCCTAGAGTGCAACTATATTTATATAGTGGTATTAAATATAGTTAATGGTAACTTTGGACTTGTCAAGAGTTGACAGAAAAGCCCAAGGCCCATTGAAGCTAGTGTCTTATTGGTCCTTTTTGGTCCCACTCCAAGCCACATACTTAAGCCCAATTGGAAAGGCCCAAAAGGCCAGCCCAATTAGATAATCAGTTGGATACAAAGAGAGAAACACACAGAATTTTTTAGAAGTGAATTGGTAGAGATTTTCATAGAGAAAAAGAAAGAGTGTGAGACACACTTTCATATTCTCCCTTTGGAACTGATTGAGAGACCACACATCTTGGGCGTTAGTGGAATTGGAGTGAAGATTGAAAGTATTCTCAAGAGCCTCTCATCTTCAAGTTTTGAAATTCACCGCTCCAAGGTACACTCTCTTGTTCTCTAATTCTGAAACTTACATGGCACATGTTAACTCTTATGTATGAAGTAGATCCGTTTACATTACATTTCCTTCCGCTGCGTATCATGTATGATTCCAACAATTGGTATCAGAGCGGTCTTCATTACATATCTGTTTAACATGTTTTTGAGTTTTGGAATTAGTGATAATGATTTCATGTTGTTAGAAAATAGTTTTCTGCATGGTAGTTGAAATCATTGTTCTTGATGAAAACTTTTTTTGATGTTATGATGTTGTTTAATTTTTAGTTTAAGTATGTTAAACTGATCTTTAAGGCTATAACATCAATGATATTCATTTTAGATATCAATTCATGTTCATAATGATCGTATGATAGTAGTTTTGTATTTGAAAACGTTGAAAAACTGTTTTTGGAAAATTCTGGAAAATTCAAAATTCGCGAAGCTCGATCGATCGAGAATCTGTCGAGTATCTATCGAGCAAACAGAAAGATTCTCGATCGATCGATGATCTATCGAGGATCTGTCGAGCTTCGCGGAACTTTTCGGGATCGATCGAGAATCTGTCAAGGATCGATCGAGAACTGTTTATCCAGAATTTTTTCTAAGTGTTTTTCCATATATAAAAGATCAAGGCTATGTGTAATTATATTATGCATGTTTTATATGAAAAAAACCTTTATTTTAAAATATCTAGTGGGAGAGAGATACAAGGGTTGGATCTCACGGCCTCCATTGTCGGTTTATTGTAGTGTGATTAAGCACCTCGCTTTGGCGTATATGCCTTACTCCCTTCGGAGGGTGTTTAATTCATGGTACTACAGGTTAAACTTCTTTATGATGAATAATATGTGTTTTTTAAATAAAGAACGACCACGCTTCCGTGGAGTTACTTTATGACTCACATATAATTCAGTCAATGGTGTACACTAGACTAAGTTTAATGTTAATCTCCCTTCGGAGCTATGTCATTATTACTTAGAGGCTAAAGTAGAAACGGCATGTTATTAGTGTTTGATAAGAGTTATCATGATAGCACTAATAATGAGAATGGTTCTCAATCAATCATAGTGTTTATAATTTACTTGCTTCCAAGGAATTTTAAACATGGGATTGGGTTGTCGTTGCATATATTATTTTATGGTTTTATTAAGATTCCATATTATATGCTTATATGCTAAATAGATAATGTCCAATTTACTTATAATATTCATGTTTATTATTTTCAGATTTGAACATGGCATCTTTTAGCCCACTTGTTTCTATTCTTAATCAAAACAAACTGACTGGATCCAACTATGTTGACTGGAAAAGAAACTTGGACATTGTTTTAACTGCTGAAGAGCACAAATATGTGCTTACTAAACCATGTCCTAGCTTTCCTTCATTAGATGCTCCTCTTGAGGAAAAACAACGATATGATCGTTGGCAGAAATCTAATGAAATGGCCAAGTGCTATATCCTAGCGTCCATCTCAAATGTTCTACAGCATCAAATGCAGGATGTAGAACTAGCTTCGGACATTATGCTAAGTCTGAAGGAGATGTTTGGTGAGCAAGGCCGTTCAGCAAGGCAAGAAACCATGAGGCAAATTTACAATACTAAGATGGCTGAAGGTAGTTCAGTAAGAGAACATTGTCTTACAATGATCTCTAATCTGAATACATTGGAAGTTTTAGGTGCCGACATTGATGGAGAGTCCCAAGTGGACATGATACTCCAGTCACTACCGGAATCATTCAAGGAATTCAGACTGAATTATAATATGAACAAAAAGGTTTATTCTTTGTCTGAATTAATGAATGAGTTAGTGGTGGCGGAAGGCATCCTAGGTACTTCTAGTGTTGAAGCCAATGTTGGTGAAGCTTCTACTTCACAACCTAAGCCGAAAGGTAAGGGTAAGAAGAAGAAGAAGGACTTCACTAAGAAAGAGGGTAAGCAAATTGCCTTAGGGGTTGCCGATAAAGGAAAGAAGCTCAAAGGAAAGTGTTTCCATTGTGGTGAGAAAGGACATTGGAAGAGGAATTGTCCAAAGTTTAAAGCTGCCAAGAACAAGGGTATGAAAACTTCCTTTCTACTTGAAATATGTTTGGTACAGAATCCCACTGATTCCTGGTGTGTGGATTCATGTTGTACTAATCATATCTGCAATTCTTTGCAGGGGTTTCAAGAGACCAGAAAACTGAGTGAAGGGGAATTGTTTCTAACTTTGGCTGATGGGAGCAGGATTCCGGTTGTAGCTGTTGGTGTTGTTCATTTGTGCTTTGAGACTAGGGTTTTAATATTGCAAGACTGTCTGTTTGTACCTAATGTGCGTAGGAATTTAATTTCTGCAACTTATTTGGGTAAACAAGGATATTGTGTTATCCTAAAAGACAATGTTGTAATAAAGAAGGATAAAATGTTTATCTGTTCTGGCAATATTGTGGATGGTCTTTATATTTTAACTCCTATTAAGCATGAACTACATAATTCTGAATTAGATACTAACTCACATGTAAAATCATTAAAGAGAAAGTTTCCTTCAAATGATGCATATCTTTGGCACTTGCGTTTAGGTCATATTAATTCAAACAGAATTCAAAGGCTGATCAAAGATGGACTCTTAGAGCCCATGGACTTTGATGAATTTCCAGTTTGTGAATCTTGTTTGGAAGGTAAAATGACCAAACGACCTTTTAATGCAAAAGGTAGAAGAGCCCAAGAGTTGCTTTTATTAGTTCATACAGATGTATGTGGTCCTATGTCAACCCAAGCAAAAGGAGGTTATGAGTATTTCATCACTTTTACGGATGATTACTCAAGATATGGTTATGTGTACCTAATGAGACGGAAGTCCGAAGCCTTTGACAAGTTCAAAGAGTTTAGGGCTGAAGTTGAGAATCAATTAGGCAAACGCATAAAGGCCATTCGATCTGATCGAGGTGGCGAATACCTTCTTGGAGATTTCAAGGATTACCTAATTCAAAATGGGATTATATCCCAATTGACTGCACCTGGAACACCTCAACAAAATGGTGTGGCGGAAAGAAGGAATAGGACTCTTTTGGAAATGGTTAGGTCCATGATGAGTTATTCAACTTTACCAATTTCTTTTTGGGGATATGCCTTAGATACAGCAATACATCTTTTGAATTTAGTTCCATCAAAATCTGTCCCCAAAACACCCATGGAATTGTGGAGTGGGCGTAAGCCTAGTATGAGGTATCTCCACATTTGGGGTTGTCCAGCACATGTGCTAAAGCGGAAGCCTGATAAGTTGCAACCAAAATCGGAAGTGTGTTTGCTTGTTGGTTATCCAAAAGAAACTAGGGGTTATTTATTCTATAGTCGAAATGATAACAAAGTTTTTGTTAGTACAAATGCTAAATTTTTGGAATATGACTATATGAATAATTTTACTCCTAGAAGTAGAGTTGTATTGGCTGAAATGAATGAGTCTGTAAATCAACAACCATTGGATAAAGCTAAGGAAAAAAAGGTTGTATTAGATACACCACATGATACTACTCATGAAATGTCTAGTACACAAGTGCCTCGTCATAGTGGGAGAATTGTTCGGCCTCCTGTGAGATTTATAGGTTTAGGAGAAACTTATGAGGCTATCTCAGGAGAGGCTGAATCGGATCCCTACACTTATAAGGAGGCAATGAATGACATAGATGCACATCATTGGATCCAAGCTATGAAATCTGAATTAGATTCTATGTATTCCAATCAAGTTTGGAGTCTTGTAAAGGTGCCTAACGGCATTAAACCTGTTGGTTGCAAATGGGTTTACAAAAGGAAGAGGGGGATAGATGGAAAGGTTGAAACCTTTAAAGCAAGGCTAGTGGCTAAAGGGTATACACAAAAAGAAGGCATCGATTATGATGAAACCTTTTCGCCAGTAGCCATGCTTAAATCTATCAGGATTCTCTTATCCATTGCTGCTCATTATGATTATGAGATTTGGCAAATGGATGTCAAGACTGCATTTCTAAATGGCAATCTTGAAGAAGAAATCTATATGATGCAACCAGAAGGTTTCATAGCAAAGAATCAAGAGCATATGTTATGCAAGTTGAATAGGTCCATTTATGGACTTAAGCAAGCATCTAGGTCATGGAACATCAGATTTGATCAGGCAATCAAATCATTTGGTTTTGAGCAAAATCTTGATGAACCATGTGTGTACAAGAGACATCAAGACAAAGTAGTAATGTTCTTAGTACTTTATGTTGATGACATTCTACTCATTGGAAACGATGTAGGAGTAATGTCATCGGTTAAAGTTTGGTTGTCAAGCCAATTTGATATGAAGGACTTGGGCGAAGTTAACTATATTCTAGGGATCAAGCTTTGGCGAGATCGAAAGAATAGGATGTTAGGTTTGTCCCAAGCTGGATATATAGATAAGGTTCTAGAACGGTTTAGCATGCAAAACTCCAAGAAAGGATTACTTCCTTTTAGTCATGGAGTTCCTCTGTCTGATGACCAAAGGCCTAAGACTCAAGAGGAAGAAAATACGATGAGACAAGTTCCTTATGCTTCTGCAGTGGGAAGTCTCATGTATGCCATGCTTTGTACTAGACCGGATATTTGTTATTCAGTTGGCATGGTCAGCCGATATCAATCAAATCCAGGACTTAAACATTGGTAAGCTGTAAAGCATATTCTCAAGTATCTACGGAGAACGAGAAATTATATGCTTGTTTACCATTGTGAGGATTTGATTCCCATTGGCTATACAGATTCAGATTTTCAGTCAGATCTAGATTTCAGAAAATCCACGTCGGGTTGTGTTTTCACCTTGGGAGGTGGAGCCATAAGTTGGAGGAGTGTTAAGCAATCTTGTATTGTAAACTCCACCATGGAAGCCGAATATGTTGCTGCTTGTGAGGCAGCAAAGGAGGCTGTTTGGCTCAAGAAATTCCTTTGTGATCTTGGTGTGATAAGAATTGAGCAAGTTCCTATTACATTGTTTTGTGACAATAGTGGAGCGGTTGCACAATCCAAGGATCCAAGGAATCACAAGGAAGGAAAATACATAGAAAGAAAGTATCACATCATTCGAGACATTGTTGCTCGTGGAGATGTGATTGTAGCAAAGATTGATGGTGCAAAGAATCTAGCGGATCCCTTCACCAAAGCCTTGCCTCAAAGGACTTTCGAGTCACATTTGGAGGAGATGGGAGTTAGATTAGTGCATAATAGTCTTTAGGCCAAGTGGGAGATTGTTGGGATATTTGTCCTTAAATCCTATTGTATGATGCTATGTATTTTATTATGTAAGACATTATGTATGACTTAATGTTTTGGTTAATAAAGTTGTATTATTATTTGAAAATATTGGTAACATGAATATTGGGACATTATCATATAGTCCATGAGATGCATAGTATGTGATTTATGTGATTTAGTCACAGAAGATATAAATCACAAGTTCTTTGTAAACTCAGAATTATAGTTCGTAGTCGGTGATGAAATTGGGCATTTCATCTGCGAAGGCTATAACGTATCAACTAAGATGATTTGTCTTGATCATGGAAATGGAGATTTCTAGTTGATATGTTGATATGTTTTAAGAGTTAAGACATATTGAACTGGACCGGTGTGAGATTTATTATTCTCCTAACGACTGTCAATAGAATAATAAACTCACGACTTATATTTGCATGAACTCTTAATCCTGAGAGGATAATAGACCTGATCATGAAGTGTAGGTTGCTTTGATATATCAGGAGTGAGATCTATGGTTAAGGTCAAAATCTCAGTATGTTGGGCAGCCACATTTAGTGTTGATGGAACATATATTCTCAAGATGGAATTCATAGTCTCTTAACGGAGATATAAAATATTCCCTTGAGATAAGTTTAATGTGTTTGTTATTCAGAGAGTTGGGCCTAACCACTTTAGTAAGGAGTTACTAAAGTATATATTTATGGAATTGGATTTCATAAATATATGATGAATAACTTAAAGGATTAAACCGGGTACTCAAGGAATTAAGATGTAGTAATATACAAAGTGGCAGTCTTCTTTCATGACTTTGTATTACTATGAATATTTTATAAAGGGGTTGCATGTATAATAAAGTCTTGGGATATAATTTATTAATAAGGCCTAGAGTGCAACTATATTTATATAGTGGTATTAAATATAGTTAATGGTAACTTTGGACTTGTCAAGAGTTGACAGAAAAGCCCAAGGCCCATTGGAGCTAGTGTCTTATTGGTCCCTTTTGGTCCCACTCCAAGCCATATACTTAAGCCCAATTGGAAAGGCCCAAAAGGCCAGCCCAATTAGATAATCAGTTGGATACAAAGAGAGAAACACACAGAATTTTTTAGAAGTGAATTGGTAGAGATTTTCATAGAGAAAAAGAAAGAGTGTGAGACACACTTTCATATTCTCCCTTTGGAACTGATTGAGAGACCACACATCTTGGGCGTTAGTGGAATTGGAGTGAAGATTGAAAGTATTCCCAAGAGCCTCTCATCTTCAAGTTTTGAAATTCACCGCTCCAAGGTACACTCTCTTGTTCTCTAATTCTGAAACTTAAATAGCCCATGTTAACTTGTATGTATGAAGTAGATCCGTTCACATTACATTATATTTCCTTCCGCTGCGTATTATATTTTTCCAACAGAAAGGCCCAATAGGCCGGCCCAATTAGATAATCAGTTAATTATAAAGGGAGAAACATACAGAATTTTTTGATGCGATTTTTTCGTAGAGAAAAGAAAGAGTGTGAGACACACTTTGATTCTCCCTTTTGGAAACTGATTGAGAGACCACACATCTTGGGCGTAAAGTGGAATTGGAGTGAAGATTAAAAGTTTTCCCAAGTGCTTCTAATCTTTGTTTTGAAATTCTCCACACCAAGGTACGCTATCTTGTTCTTAAATTTTGAAATTTACAGAGTGCATGTTGTCAATCATGAATGAAATAGATCCTTGTTTGTTGCTTCCGCTGTGTGTTTTGTATGAGATACAAAACCAGATTTTTATCCAACAATTGGTATCAGAGCCAGGTTTTCATATCATGATTGTATAATATGTGATTAAATTCTAGAATTTGAGAAAACCGATATCTTTGTGTCACAATTTTCTGCATCAAGTTATGATATCGTGTCATAATATTTAATTTTTATGGAACCCGTATATATATTGCAAGAAAGATTGAATAGTGCCATACTTCGTTACTGGTGCTTTGTCTTTGTCGTAGATTGAATACAGTTATTCATTGTTGAAATAACTGATATCTTGATTGCACCGTTTCGTACTTAATGCATGGTTTGGCTTAGTTTCCCCACGGCTTGGACTTAATGCATGAATTGCATTTCTTGTTTTTGGTGCATAGGCTGACTATTCAATCTTGTTGGCCCACGGTTTTGATGGCCAACTTGTGTATATATATATATATTTATTGTATATCTTTGCATGGAGTATAAATGCATGGTTTCAAAAGTTAAGACAATTGATTAGTTTGTCTTGATGGATGTGGAATCCGTACCTGAAGGATTTCACATTTCCAAAAGTTATATATATATATATATATATATATATATATATATAATATAATATATTATTATATTATATTATATTATATTTATATATAATATAATATATTTTTATAAATATATATGAATTTACGTTACGTTACGTTATATATATTTATATATATGTTAATGCTAGAATTATGAAATTTATTCCTAATGAGATTAGGATTGTGTTTTTCACGTGTCTTGCATTTTCATGATTCTTGACATTAAAAACCTTTATTTTAAAATTTCTAGTGGGAGAGAGATACAAAGGTTGGATCTCACAGCCTCCATTATCGGTTCAAAGTAGTGTGGTTAAACACCTCGTCTTGGCGTGTATGCCTCGCGATCCCAAAGGAGGGTGTTTACTTCATAGTACTACAAGTTTGAACTTACCCGTTTAAAGTAGTGTGGACAAACACCTCGTCTTGGCGCATATGCCTCGCGATCCCAAAGGAGGATGTTTTGTTTCATGGTACTACAAGTTTAAACACTATAAAAGGGAGATGAAATGTGGCTACACATGATTCTAGATAATGGTATACACTAGACTAAGTGTAATGTTAACCTCCCAAAGGAGCTATGTCATTATTACTTAGAGGCTGAAGGTAATACGGCATATTATTAGTGTTTGATAAGAGTTATCATGATAGCACTAATAATGAGAATAGTTCTCAACCAATTAATGTGTTTATAATAAACTTGCTACCAAGGAATTATAGACATGGATTGGGTTGTCGTTGCATATATTATTTTATGGTTTTATTAAAGTTCCATATTATATGCTTATATGCTAAATTGATAATGTCCAGTTTACTTATTATATTCATGTTTATTAATTTCAGATTTAAATCATGGCATCATTTAGCCCACTTGTTGCTATTCTTAATCAAAACAAACTGACTGGATCCAACTATGTTGACTAGAAAAGGAATTTGGACATTGTTCTTACTGCTGAAGAGCATAAATATGTGCTTACTCAACCATGTCCTAGCTTTCCTTCATTAGATGCTCCTCTTGAGGAAAAACAGCGATATGATCGTTGGCAGAAATCTAATGAAATGGCCAAGTGCTACATCCTAGCTTCTATCTCAAATGTTCTACAGCATCAAATGTAAGATGTAGAACATGCTTCGGACATCATGCAAAGTCTGAAGGAGATGTTTGGTGAGCAAGGCCGGTCTACAAGGCAAGAAACCATGAGGCAAATTTATAATACCAAAATGGCTGCAGGAAGTTCAGTAAGGGAGCATTGTCTTAGGATGATTGCTAATCTGAACACATTAGAAGTTTTGGGTGCCGACATTGATGGAGAATCCCAAGTGGATATGATACTCCAGTCACTACCAGAATCATTCAAGGAATTCAGACTCAATTATAATATGAACAAAAAGATTTACTCTTTGTCTGAATTAATGAATGAGTTAGTGGCGGCGGAAGGCATCCTTGGTACTTCTATTGTTGAAGCCAATGTGGGTGAAGGTTCTACTTCTCAACCTAAGTCGAAAGGCAAGGGTAAGAAGAAGAAGAAGGACTTCACTAAGAAAATTGGTAAACAAATTGCTTTAGGGGTTGCCGACAAAGGAAAGAAAAGCAAAGGAAAGTGTTTTCATTTTGGTGAGAAAGGACATTGGAAGAGGAATTGTCCAATATTCAAGGCTGCCAAAACTAAGGGTAATAAAAGTTCCTTTCTTCTTGAAATATGTTTGGTACAGAATCCAACAGATTCCTGGTGTTTGGATTCAGGTTGTACTAATCATATCTGCAATTCTTTGCAGGGGTTCCAGGAGACCAAAAATTTGAATGAGGGAGAACTATTTCTTACTTTGGCTGATGGGAGCAGGATTCTGGTTGTATCTGTTGGAGTGTATAATTTGTGTTTTAAGTCTAGAGTGTTAATATTGGAAGACTGTTTGTATGTACCTAATGTTCGTAGGAATTTAATTTCTGCAACTTACTTAGGTAAACATGGATATTGTGTTATCCTGAAAGACAATGTTGTAATAAAGAAGGATGAAATGTTTATCTGTTCTGGCAATATTGTGGATGGTCTTTATATTTTAACTCCTGACATGCATGAATTATACAATTCTGAAATAGATAGTAGCTCTCATGTAAAATCATTAAAGAGAAAGTTTCCTTCTACTAGTGATGCATATCTATTGCACTTGCGTTTGAGTCATATTAATTCAAATAGGATTCAAAGACTAATCAAAGATGGACTTTTACAGCCCATGGACTTTGATGGATTTCCAGTTTGCGAATCTTGTTTGGAAGGTAAAATGACCAAACGACCTTTTAATGCGAAAGGTAGAAGAGCCCAAGAGTTGCTTGAATTAGTTCATACAGATGTATGTGGTCCTATGTCAACCCAAGCAAAAGGAGGTTATGAGTACTTCATCACATTCACGGATGATTACTCAAGATATGGTTATGTGTACCTAATGAGACGGAAGTTCGAAGCCTTTGACAAGTTCAAAGAGTTTAGGGCTGAAGTTGAGAATCAATTGGGCAAACGCATAAAGGCCATTCGATCTGATCGAGGTGGCGAATACCTTCTTGGGGATTTCAAGGATTACCTAATTCAGAATGGGATTGTATCCCAATTGACTGCACCTGGAACTCCCCAACAAAATGGTGTAGCAGAAAGAAGGAATAGGACTCTTTTGGAAATGGTTAGGTCCATGATGAGTTACTCAACTTTACCAGTTTCCTTTTGGGGATATGCACTAAAAACTGCTATGCATGTTTTGAATTTAGTTCCATCAAAATCTGTTCCTAACACACCTAAGGAATTGTGGAGTAGGCGCAAGCCTAGTATGAAATATCTCCACATTTGGGGATGTCCAGCACATGTGTTGAAAGGGAAGTCTGATAAGTTGGAAACTAAAACTGAAGTATGCATGTTTTTAGGGTATTCAAAAGAAACCAAGGGTTATTTATTCTATAATCATAAGGATAACAAAGTGTTTGTTAGCACCCATGCCAAATTTTTGGAAGATGATTATATGAATAATTTTAATCCTAGAAGTAAAGTTGTCTTGGCTGAAATGAATGAACCTGTAGTTGAACAACCAATGGATGAAATTAGGGATGATGTGGCTGTATTAGATACACCACAAGATATTACTCATGAGATGTCTAGTACACAGGTGCCTCGTCGTAGTGGGAGAATTATTCGGCCTCCTATGAGATTTAGAGGTTTGGGAGAAACTTATATAGCTATCTCAGAAGAGGCTGAATCGGATCCCTACACTTATGAAGAGGCAATGAATGATATAGATGCACATCATTGGGTCTTAGCTATGAAATCTGAATTGGATTCTATGTATTCCAATCATGTATGGGATCTTGTAAAGGCGCCTAACGGCATTAAACCTGTTGCTTGCAAATGGGTTTACAAGAGGAAGAGAGGGATAGATGGAAAGGTTGAAACCTTTAAAGCAAGACTAGTGGCGAAAGGGTATACACAAAAAGAAGGCATTGATTATGATGAAACTTTTTCGCCAGTAGCCATGCTTAAGTCTATCAGAATTCTCTTATCTATTGCTGCTCATTATGATTATGAGATTTGGCAAATGGATGTCAAGATTGCATTTCTTAATGGCAATCTTGAAGAAGAAATATACATGATGCAGCCAGAAGGATTCATAGCAAAGAACCAAGAGCATATGGTATGCAAGTTGAATAGGTCCATTTATGGACTTAAACAAGCATCTAGGTCATGGAACATCAGATTTGATCAAGCGATCAAGTCATTTGGTTTTGAACAAAATCTTGATGAGCCATGTGTGTACAAAAGACATCAAGACAAAGTAGTAATGTTCCTAGTGCTTTATGTTGATGATATTCTACTCATTGGGAATGATGTAAGGGTAATGTCATTGGTTAAAGCTTGGTTGTCTAGCCAATTTGATATGAAGGACTTGGGTGAGGCTAACTTTATTCTAGGGATCAAACTTTGGCGAGATCGCAAGAATAAAATGTTAGGCTTATCACAAGCTGGATATGTAGATAAAGTTCTAGAATGGTTTAGCATGCAAAACTCCAAGAAAGGATTGCTTCCTTTTAGACATGGAGTTCCTCTGTCTGATGACCAAAGGCCTAAGACTCAAAAGGAAGAAAATATGATGAGACAAGTTCCTTATGCTTCTGCAGTAGGAAGTCTCATGTATACCATGCTTTGTACTAGACCAGATATTTGTTATTCAGTTGGCATGGTCAGCCGATATCAATCAAATCCAGGACTAAAACATTGGCAAACTATAAAGCACATTCTCAAGTATCTTAGGAGAACGAGAGATTATATGCTTGTTTACCATTGTGAGGATTTGATTCCCATTGGCTATACAGATTCAGATTTTCAATCAGATCTAGATTTCAGAAAATCCACTTCAGGATGTGTTTTCACCTTGGGAGGTGGAGCCATAAGTTGGAGGAGTGTTAAGCAATCTTGCATTGCGGACTCCACCATGGAAGCTGAGTACGTTGCTGCTTGTGAAGCGGCAAAAGAAGCTGTTTGGCTCAAGAAATTCCTTTCTGATCTTGGTGTTGTAAGAATGGAGCAAGTTCCCATCACATTGTTTTGTGACAATAGTAGAGTGGTTGCACAATCCAAAGATCCATGAAATCACAAGAAAGGAAAGCACATTGAGAGGAAGTATCACATCATTCGAGACATTGTTGCTCGTGGAGATGTTGTGGTAGCAAAGATTGAAAGTGCAAATAATCTAGCAGATCCTTTTACCAAAACTTTGCCTCAAAGGACTTTCGAGTCACATTTGGAGGGAATGGGAGTTAGATTAGTGCACAATAGTCTTTAGGGCAAGTGGGAGATTGTTAGGATATATGCCCTTAAATCCTATTGTATGATGCTATGTATGACATTATGTATGACTTAATGTTGTGTTTAATAAAGTTGTTTATTTTTTATCTAAAATAATGGTAACATGAATATTTGGACATTATCATATAGTCCATGAGATGCATAGTATGTGATTTATGTGATTTAGTCACAGAAGATATAAATCACAAGTTCTTTGTAAACTCAGAATTTATAGTTCGTAGTCGGTGATGAAATTGGGCATTTCATCTGCGAAGACTATAACGTATCAACTAAGATGATTTGTCTTGATCATGGAAGTGGTGACTTCTAGTTGATATGTTGATATGTTTTAAGAGTTAAGACATATTGAACTGGACCGCTGTGAGATTTATTATTCTCCTAACGACTGTCAAATGAATAATAAATCTCACAACTTCTATTTGCATGAACTCTTAATCCTGAGAGAATAATGGACCTGATCATGAGGTGTAGGTTGCTTTGATATATCAGGAGTGAGATCTAAAGTTACGGTCAAAACCTCAGTATGTTGGGCAACCACATTTAGTGTTGATGGAACATATATTCTCAAGATGGAATTCATAGTCTCTTAATGGAGATACAAAATATTCCCTTGAGATAAGTTTAATGAGTTTGGTTATTCAGAGAGTTAGGCCTAACCACTTTGGTAAGAAATTACTAAAGTATATATTTATGAAATTGGATTTCATAAATATATGATGAATAACTTTAAAGGATTAAACCGGGTACTCAAGGATAAGATGTAGTAATTTACAAAGTGGCAGTCTATATTTATGACTTTGTATTACTACGAATATTTTATGAAGGGGTTGCGTGTAAAATAAAGTCTTGGGATATAATTTATTAATAAGGCCTAGAGTGCAATTATATTTATATAGTGGTATTAAATATAATTAATGGTAACTTTGGACTTGTCAAGAGTTGACGGAAAAGCCCAAGGCCCATTGGAGCTAGTGTCTTATTGGTCCCTTTTGGTCCCATTCCAAGCCACATATTAAAGCCCAATTGGAAAGGCCCAATAGGCCGGCCCAATTAGATAATCAGTTAATTATAAAGGGAGAAACATACAGAATTTTTTGATGCGATTTTTTCGTAGAGAAAAGAAAGAGTGTGAGACACACTTTGATTCTCCCTTTTGGAAACTGATTGAGAGACCACACATCTTGGGCGTAAAGTGGAATTGGAGTGAAGATTAAAAGTTTTCCCAAGTGCTTCTAATCTTTGTTTTGAAATTCTCCACACCAAGGTACGCTATCTTGTTCTTAAATTCTGAAATTTACAGAGTGCATGTTGTCAATCATGAATGAAATAGATCCTTGTTTGTTGCTTCTGCTGTGTGTTTTGTATGAGATACAAAACCAGATTTTTATCCAACAGAGAAGGCTCACAGCCTTGGCAAGTTTAACTTCAACCTCCTCAAGCTTGCCTTGAAGATCCTCTACTTTCTACTCGGCCAATTCCCGTAACCTTTCAACGGTAACTACTTGTTGCTCCACTACATTTAGCTCCAAGGTCTTTTCATTCAAGTTCACCTTAGCTGCTTGTTGTAAGGCTTTCTCCTTGTCTGCCTCATCCAGCATGCCCTTTAGCCAACCCTCTACAACATGGGCCATTGGGCGGCCTAAAACGATAGTAGAAATGATTGGGGGTCATTATAATCCGAGAACCAACACGTATAGAAAATGAGAGATAAAAAAAAATATACATATATAGAAATGGATAACAAATAAAAACAATAAAAGTTTGAGAAAAAATACTTATGGCTATGGTATGCCATTTCAATTTAAGTATGAGATCCTCATCCCGACAACCCGAGTAATGCTCTAGATTGGCAGGCAGTAATAGAGCCTACGTGAAGCTATTAGATACTTGTCCTTCAAGGCCGCTTCTCCAAGTCTGAACGTAGGAGTCATACGGTAAGACTTTGTTCCCTAAATGGAAGGTACATTCCCATCCTATAGAGGGATTTGAGCATGTAGAGGTCGCTTGAGAACCAATGATGGTCAGTTGAGTTGCAGGTGTTGTCTCTTGAGGGGTCTTGTTGGGAAGTTAAGTCATTACCCCACCCAAAAATGAAGTAATGGGCTAGTCAGCAGGAGGGGTACCGGACTCAGTTGGGGTGTCGTCAATACCCCTCTGTCTCTTCCTTCATTGAAGGGGGGCGGGGGGAGTTATCCGTAGAGGGGTTGGTTAAGGAGTGGCTTGTCTCCTAATAGGCTTTGTAGCTAGGAACTAGCGGTCCAAAGCCATTGTATGCCTTTGAACCATCCCTGCACTCAGATTAATGGGAGTAGGGGCTTCTACAATTGGGGCTTTTAAATTGAGGCCTTTTACTGGAATATGCATAGCCCAACCCTAAAAAATGGTGTCAGTCGAACCATTGAGTACAGGTTTGAATGAACCTTGTCTAAATCTTCTAAGTCCTCAATGTCTCACTTCGCTGCTGGTAAGTTCGTTTAGTAGAAATCTGGGTAACCAAAGGTCAAGGTAAGACAAAAGTGGGCTGCTGACCATCAAAGTGCCCGAGGAATCTTGGTAACTGGTTTATGGGGCCACACAACCAAGGATTAGATGGGATGCTCTCAATTGGTCGTCGTAATGCATGAATATTTTTGAATGTTGGATAAATTTGAGCTTCTGAGTTTGTACCGCACTTAAATCCGGTTGAAATATTTTGGAAATTGCGGTAAGGAATAATGAAAGACTTAGTGAAAAATGTATATGAGAACAACATTAAGAACATACCGAACATTCAAAAAAAAAACTTAAAGAGAAAAGCATGCATGCAAGATTATGTTAAGGAGTCAGAAAAGAAAGTACTGACCTAACCATCGGGCAGGTAAGTTTACCATTCAGCTAATTCTCACTCACTCTCATAAACTCCCCGTAGAGTTCCTATTGGAGTCGAGATGACAGGATATCAACCTAACCATAGTGGTTCGAGTTTGAAGGTAATACCCACGCTTCAAGCTCCCCCGAATAGCATACAAGAAGTTAATATCATGATGGGTAAGGCTAAAGCCATATAGTTAGTTAAGAGGCCCCACATAGCTGATTACCCTATAAAACTATGGGTCTTAAGCAACAAAGGATCTAATAGAAATCTAACCCTGCCCTATGATATAGACATTAAAGGAAAAAAAAAACTACATGGGATAACCTTTGGTCTGCTATGTCTCCCTTATGACAGTACGATATGTACATATCACAAGGAATATCAAACCTAGCTTTGAAGGATTCTACGTCCGCATCAGTTCTTAAAAGATATGAAAAACTCATTTTTTTCCCTATCAAGTTTACTAAGAAATAGACAGAGGGAAGAGGACTTACTAAGGGTCTGTTTGTATATTGCTTATTGCTAAAAACTGAAAACTAAAAACACTGTAGTAAAATAATTTTTAAATGTGCAAATAGTACCATGGAATCCAATTTTAAAGTTTTTTTTTTAATAAAGTACTTGTAGGTATTGTGAATAGTGCATGGGACCCACTGGAAAATGTACAACACAGCTAAAAATTCAGTTTCAACTTTATCCAAACGTAAACTAAGTATCTTCTTAAAGATAAGAATAATACTGGAAGGAATTTAAGGGCTCATGAAGAAGGAAGAAATAAGGTTCTGAACTTGAAAAGAACTAAAGAAAAGAATAATGTAAATTGTGTTAGTATTTATAGGAGTAAATGTCATTTAATGCAACTGCAATAAATTAATCAATATAGACTGCTCTTTCTTTTCATACGCGTCTTGGCAATCGAAGCATCAGTTCATCTCAACTATTCGATATAATGAATATTGCCATTCATGCACCAAAATTGAGTTGTCATGTTTGTTGTATTGATTAACTGACGCTTGATTTTCCCAAGACATAACAGTCATTTTTTTCAAAAATCTAGTCAATCACCAAAATAGTAATCCTCGATCCTATCTCCACTTCGTGAAAACTGGATCATAGGGGGCTATTGTACAGGACTTGGACCAGGTGATCGGTACTGGCCCACCAAAATTAAGCCCAAATACGCAAGCCAAAACTAGCCCTGGGATTGGAGTTGGCCCAAATCCTATAGGGATGGGCCCGACCTAACAATAAGTGTATCAGGGTTTGGAGAGCAATGTTCAGAGAACTAGTTATGTGTTTTGTCTCATCTCAGCCCACTACTAACCATCTAGACAATATGAAATTAATGCGAAAGTAGGTAAATGCATATAGTCACTGAGCACTAGAAGTGCTTTTAGGAAGTCTTTGCCAAACACTATTTGGCGCCTAAACAAGTTTCAAGAGAATTCTCAGAAGATTTGGTGAAACGATTATGATTTGAATCTCACCCAAAAGAGATTATATAAGGAGAGTGAATCGCTAAAAAGGAAGGGGGCAAGAAGTAAGAAAGGAAGTGAGAAACAAGTGTGTAAGAAGAGAGGAGAAGTGCAAACACAAAGAGGGAGGACAAAAGAACTAAGAGAGATATACGAGAGATTTTTGGGCTAGAAATCATGGGAGGATTTGCAGTTGGGCTATTTAGGCTTTGCTTGAGGCTAAATCCATAGGACTATGAGGAATCCCACCAACAAATAGATTTGGAGCCCAAATCCATTCCAGACATATCTACATTAGCAAGGTTAGGGCATTATAGATATAGTTTGCAAGAGCATGATGCACAATTTAGCTTAGATGACAAATAGATGGTTATGATTATAAGAAAAGGAAATACATAAGCCACAAAGGAGAAAAGGAAGAAAGACTGACCTCAAGGAGCTTCCAAGGGCCCACAAGCTAGCACAAGTTCTTTCGACTGAGTGTGTCTAAGGAATAATACAAGTAGGCAAGACACGCCTTTCCCTAGTTGGCCTTTCGAGCCTCCCCAAAGTCATAAAAAAGGTCTAGCCACCTCAAAGACATCGTCTACCCTCCATTAGCAAAGAGATATGCCTTTAGAAGGCACAACAAGAAGGCCCTAGCCATCTTGGCACAGTCTTCGATCATCACCTATGCGAGAGGCTTGTAATCTTCCTTATTGTCAAAGTATTGGATCATCTTAGTAGATAACCTCCTCTCAAGCAAGTCAATGCCCAATCAAATACCCGACTCACCCTCCAAGTTTATGAAAGCCCCATCACTTAAGGTCGGTCATGCGATGGAAGTCATGGAGAGTCATAATCATCTCCTTATCAATAATGTGCAAGGTATGGGTAGTGTCCTACCACTTATCAACAAGGGATTGCACCAGAATGGCACTGGCAGATCTCCCTAATAGGAAGCGGATAATTGGCTAAAAATCCACAACACGAATGTAGGCCTTTGTCTCTATAAGGACCCTATACCATGCCACCACACTGTTGGTATTGCCCTGCCTGAAAATGGGGGTGAAATTTGCAGAATGAGGAAAAGAAGGTGTTAATTTTGCATTTGGATGAGAAACAAATGAAATAGAAATAACATTAGGGTTTCTACCTAACGGTCTGCACACGTAGGTCCGTGTTCATGTAAGAAGGAACGAAGCATGCATACGCAGGTTGGAAACCGCATGTGTATGAACTCAATAAAAATATGCATACGCATGAACAAGCCCATGTACATATGAAGTTTGGTTGCACATGCATGAGCACAAGCTACGTACAAAGGCTTAAACCCAGTACGCACGAACACAAATAGTAGGTGGTTCTTTGGCAATTTCAAGCATTTTTCAACCAAAATTCATCTAAGCCATGTTCCTACCCCTCAAAATGTGTTAGGTTTTCATCTAAGGAAAACTTGAAAATGAGTAAAGTTGGAAAAACTTACCAATCCCATCTTTGCACCCTCCAAAAGATGGTCTTGCAGCTTGTAGGTCAGCGAAGGAGACTCATTTAGCCTTACCACTTCACTCCAACATTTGAGATTGAAAGTGTCACTAGAGAGCACATAGGAGGTTTTCTTGGACTTGGGTAGAAAATGAGAAAGTTTAGAGGAAGAAGAAAGTTTTAGGAAAGAAGAGATTAGATGGTGAGGAAATGAGAAAGAAGTAGAGAGTTTTTGTTGAGAGAAAAATGGAAGTTGGAGAGTTAGAGAGAATGTGAAGTGATGAGGATGATGAAGAGAAATAAGAAGAAAAAGAAAAGATACAGCTAGTAACCGTTAGGAAAATTTGAAGAGGTTGGAATGTATTGGTTGCTAAACTATATGTAATTTGGGCCCCTTCTAAACAACATGTAGTTTAGTAAAATTTTTTTAAAAAAATATCCCTACCAAGTTCCCAGAATGTAGGAAGTGCAAAAGAAAATTCAAGAATGCATAAAAAATGACATAAGTACCCTCAGTTGGGTAAAAGAAACAAAGGTCTTCAAAGCATCCCCTAGTGGATTGAAAGCATTAAAACATTCCCAGTGGATCATAAGTCACCACGAAAACTCCTCGTGAGTTTGGATCATCAACCAAATCCTAATTAAAGCACAGTACCATGAGTTGTAAAGAAATATCCTTCAAGGAGTTGATAAAACCCCCCTTGTGGGTGGAATTAACACAAGATCCCCAGTGAGCCATTAAAAAGAAGAAATTTCCTCAGTGGGTTGCACATTACTAAAGGTTTCCTCGATAGCAAACTTCTTAGCAAGTTATCTTCCCTAGTGGACTACATACCCAGAAAACTCCCTGGTGAGTAACCAACACACTCCTTAGCAAATCATACTCCCTAGTAAGTCATCCATCATCTCCAGTAGATATTTCACCCAAGACTCCTTTGTGAGTCAGAACACCAAGGCCACTCACGCACATATCCCATGAGAATTGAATATGCAGGCACAGGCCACACACCAGTCAAGCAAGTTTAAATACAAAATTTATGCACATATCCTTTGGGAATTGAACATGCAGGCACATCAT
This sequence comes from Castanopsis chinensis, assembly GCA_032878915.1. Classification (NCBI taxonomy): domain Eukaryota; kingdom Viridiplantae; phylum Streptophyta; class Magnoliopsida; order Fagales; family Fagaceae; genus Castanopsis; species Castanopsis chinensis. Next base: position 4,406,949 of record JAVQMG010000102.1, read on the forward strand.
GTAGAACTTGTGCATATATCATGATGGAATTGAATATGCAGACATAATAGAAAGGTAGAGATAGAGACAAAGACCAGGGCCACCCTAAGGCAAAAGCCTCACCAGAAGAGGTAGAGATAGTGATAGAGAAGAAAAGTTTTATCTATAGGTGCAAGCCACCCTGAAACATTTGAGGCAAGATCCCTAGATGGATACCACAGATATATATATATATATATATATATATATATATATATATCCTCTTAAGCTTGTAAGAGCACCTTGTTTGTTTGGTTGATGGTTGTGGCCGTTGGCCTTGTTTGTTTTTCATTTTAAGTGACTCTAGGACAGTGAGTCACTCGCCTTTTACTTGCAATTGGCAAAATAGGTTCTTGAATAGTAAACCTATCATTGCTCATTTCCTGAGCAACAAGGGTGGAAATTTGGACATACGAATCCCACATGTCTCTGTGGAGTTGCACCTCCCTATGTATGCGTGTTTTTTGCCATATGTGTGGGTTGGGCCTAAGCCGTACTTTGAAAAAAAATGTTTTGTCTCTTATTCTTTTGATTCCGTTAGCAAAGCTTACGAATCAAAAGAGGAGCATCTATAGAAACCGCATTTTGTACCCGTTATAACTCTGGGTCCCATTCCCTAATGGTGCTAAAATTCTAAGTCCCAAGGTTGGTTTAGGGCCTAATTAAAGAGACCCTCATTCCTTTTGGTTTCTCTTGCATCTTCCCATATCACCAAATCAGGGTGGATGAACCTCTTCTTTGTGCTATTACTAACTTTCGGATTCCTACTTGGCATGCTTTTCGCTTCAATGGTGTAGAAATATGCCTTACTACTAAAATGTTCAATACGATCATGGGTGAACCTACGGATAACACTCTCATTCTTCCTACTATTGGTGGGGTCTTGTTGCCTTAGTTCAAGCTCTGGGTAATGGGTAATGGACAAATGGTGTATTTCAGGCATGGTCAACTGTAGCTTTAAGGATAACTGTGTTCCTTGGTTGGGCCCTATCATTGCTCTTACTACTCTACATGTCATATTGCATGGCAATTTGGTGACCGTCAATGAGCTCCTAGTTTTGATTGTTCCTTCCATACCTTGGCATTTACTGAGAGAATCTTGGGTAGAATTGATGAGACTTGGTTGTGAATGATTGTAACCAAAGGCATATGCTTTCCACAATTCCTTCATCCAACTTTAGGATACAAGAAATGGCTACAGGCTGGCATGAAGTGGGTTCATATAGATGAGAAAGCCTACAAGAGGTTTATTAAAAGAAAGAAGGCTGACTGGCCTTCTCGATAAGCCCTAAATTTTACTTTTTTGCACTTTATGATTCTCGTGTCTTTTCTTTTTTAATTTAATAAAGGTTTGGAATGTCCTAAATCCCCTAAGGAAACAATTTATTATCTTTTAATATGAATAATAAGAAAATCATCAATTAATTATCGTTACTTATTGTCATTATTTTTCATTCTTTTTTTTTTTTTTTTCTTTTCTTTTTTTCATGCCATGTAATTTGTTCCCATGACGTCCTTATAGGAATTTTCACCATGTCCTTGGTCTTTTCCCATATCTTTTGCCTAGATCACCTTTTTAGGTTTTCAATCTAGTGGGATTCTTTTGCCTTAATTTTTGTTAGGCTACCCTTTCAGGTTTTCAACCTAGCAGATTTTTTTTTCTTTTCTCTTTTAAATTTTATTTCTTCGAAGCCTATCCATGTTCATTGGGTAAAGCATCTCTTCTCCATCCAAATCTGTTGTAGGACCTTCGGGCAAGATTTTCTTGATAATAAAAGGCCCAGGCCTCCTAAGCACTTTTAGAACAAGTCCCATTCTTTAAGGTTTCCAAGTTTCATTTTTTTTGTTAAATGCTCTAGCAATCCTTTTTTGGTACCCTTGTACATGGTATTGTGCCCTGGCTCTCTTCTCATCTATCAAAGCAAATTGTTCATATCTCTCTTTCATCCAATCTTCCTCTAGGACTTTGGTTTCCACTGGCACTCTTTAAGATTGTATCTTTACCTTAATGGGAAGGACCACCTCACTTCCGTAGACCAAAGAGAAAGGATTGTCTCGATCGATGCATGGATAGAAGTTTTGTAACCCTACAAGGCAAATGGAAAATTCTTAGCCCAATACTTATATGTCACTACCATCTTGGCTAGGATATTTCTGATGTTCTTTTTTGGTAGCTTCTACGACCCTATAAGTTTGTCGTCGGTATGGTGAAGACTTGTGATACTAAATGTTGTACACTGCCATGATCTTTCAAGCCTCTCCCTTAAAATGGGAGCCATTATTTGAGATGATCTCTTGTGGTACCCCGTATCGTCAAATGATGTTATTCTCTATGAATTGAGTCACGTGTTTGGCTTTTAATACAGAGTAGGAGGTTGCCTCTACTCACTTGGTGAATTAGTCAATCGCCACTAGGATGTACTCATGTCCATTCAAAGCCTTAAGGACTATTCTTCCAATCACATCTATACCTTAGACTAAGAACGGCCATGGAGAGGTCATGTTGTATAGCTCACTAGGTGGCATATGATTCAAGTTTACATGTGTTTGGTAGTCATGGCAACTCTTCACAAAGTCTACATAATCGGTTTCCACCGTATTCCAATAGTACCCTATCGTTGGGATATTTTTTGGCTAACATTTTTCCATTCAAATGAGGACCATAAATCCCTTGATGAACTTCTTCCATGACTTTCCCAATTTCTTCTTTCTTCAAGCAATGGAGATGTATACAACCATAAGATATAGTTGTCCTCCACATAGGATGTATTGTATAACCATCATCTTAATCGAACGACGTTGTCTCTTATCGGTACCATCAGGATACACTCTAATTTCCAAGAATTTTATGATGTCATAATACCAAGGAACCTTTTTTTCTTCTATATCCAAGACTGAAGACTCACCCTTCCCTTTATGTATCAACTCATAACTCTGTTCAATCTCTAAAGTTGTGTCCACACTCCCTTAGGTATTTTAACCAAAGAGGCCAAGGCATCTGCAAATTGATTCTGAGCTTTAGGGATGATAGTGTATTCAATCTTATCAAAGGTTTTGATCAAATCCTCTAAATATTATTGATAAGGCTTCAAATGTTTTTCCTTTACTTTCCATAATTTTTGTGCTTGGGCTATGACCAAAGTTGAATCGCCAAATATCTCTGCTTCTTTTACCGCTAATTCTTGAAGAGCTTCCATTCCAACAATACAAGCATCATATTCCACCATGTTATTAGTTGCCTCAAAGTTCAACTTGACTGCCAAAGGCACATGAAATCCATTGAGGGTGATTAAAAGTACTCCTATTTCATTCCAATATTAGTTCACGACTCCATCAAAGTACATTTTCCATGCCCCTAGTTTGATGTCCAAAATATCCTCACCTAGAAAATCCTTTCTACCATCCGTTCCTTTTATGGGGTTCTCGGCACAAAAATCCGACACAATGCTTCCTTTGATGGTTTTTCTAGCCACATATTTCAAATCAAATTATGTTAATAAGGTTAACCATCTTGATATTCTTCCACTTAAGTTCAGCTTCATAAACAATGGGTCCTTTTTGTCCACTATCCATATTTGGAATGGTAGGATGATGTATCTCAATTTCTGCACGGCCGATATGAGTGCAAAACATGACTTTTCTATGGGTGAGTATCTAGTCTCATAATCATGGAATCTTTTGCTTAGGTAGTACACAACTCTTTCATTCTTATCATCGTCTTCTTATGCTAGCATGTTTCTGACCGCATCTCCTATGATAGAGAGGTATAGGTGTAGTGGTTTTCCATGACTCGGGGGTACTAGGATGGGTGGATGGAGAAGGTATTCCTTGATAAGTTCAAAGGCTTTTTAACATTCATCATTCCATGCATGGGGTTCATTCTTCCTTAGGAGCTTAAAGATGGGCTCAGAAGTGGAAGTGAGTTTGGAAATGAATCAGCTGATGTATTGTAATCGTCTCAAGAACACTCTTATTTCATTCTTACTCTTGGGTGGAGGCATATCCAATATGGCTTTGATCTTTGATGGGTTAACCTCGATCCCTCTATTGCTTATGAAAAAGCCTAGTAATTTCCCAGCTGTTACTCCAAAGGTACACTTTTAGGGGTTCAACCTTAATTGTTAGTCCTTAATCCTTTCAAAGAACTTTCCCAAGTTTATGATGTGTCGTTCTCTACCCTTGGATTTCACAATCATTTCATCAATGTATACCTCAACCTTATTGTGCATCATGTCATGTAACAATGCTGTGGCCATCCTTTGGTAGGTTGTTCCCGTATTCTTGAGCTTAAATGACATTACTGTGTAGCAGTAGATTCCCCATTCCTTGGTAAAGGTGGTCTTAGTCACTTGATTTGGTTATATCCTGAGAAACCATCCATGAAGGACATTAAGGCACCACTAGCCATATTATCCACTAAGACATCTATGTGAGGAAGAGGGAAACCATCCTTAGGGCAAGCTTTGTTTAAATCCCTAAAATCCATGCATATTCTTACCTTTCCATCCTTCTTTGGTACAGGCACAACATTGGCTATCCACTTAGCTTGGTGCATGAGTTTGATGAACCCTACGTTTAATTACTTTATGACCTCTTCTTTGATCATTAGAATCCATTTGGTTTTTATATGCCTCAACTTTTGCTTAATGGGCACCATGTGAGCATGGGTATCAATGTGGTGTTGACCTATCTTGGGATCAATTCCAAGCATATCTTTATAGGACCATGCAAACACTTCTTGAAATTTTGTTAGAAGCTTTTTGAGATCCTTTCTTTCTTTTCATTTAGGGATGCCAATTTTAATTAAGCGTGGATTCGAGTTTCAAAAGTTGGTTTCATAGGTTAAATTTTCTTTTCCAATCATTTATTAAATTTTTTTTCAAATTCATTAGAATTATTTAAGTGCATAATTTAAATATTATAGGACATATCAAAATAACCCAAATCAGAATTCATCTTATTATAAATGTTGCAAAGTACATTAGAACTTGCATTACGAAATTTCTTTCCCATATTGTTGTAAAACCTAACCCAAGTGCAATTATTGAGATGCCCTATGATGAATTCTGTACTTCTCCTTTAGAGTGCATTACTTTCCTTCTCGTCCTCCTCTTCGAACAAAGTCTTCAGCTTAGTGAACCAATCCTTATCTTTTAAAGGGCCCTACAAGTGTATGGGCTTTGGTTATGTCATACAGAAGTTCACCTTTATTGGGGATATCCCTATCATCCTCATCAAAAAACTAGTCACCATCATCTTCACTCTAATAACTAATCACTCCCCCATCCTCTTCTTCTTCTTTGTCTTCATCTTGGGCCAAAACAAGGTATTGATTGTCATCGAAAGGAGGGTCCATGTCTTGTTCAAGCATAAAGCAGGCTGGGGCAACTTGAGTTGTCCCTGCTGTTGAGGTTCATTCCGGTCAATCATGATCTTCCCAATATCCCCCATTTCCCATTTTAAAGATGTCATTGATGTGGGCCCTCTTAAAAGTCCATGGTTTGAGAGCACTTCTTAGTTGCGATAGGAATTCCAAGAGAAGAAAGCAGACTTTTCCTTCAGTCATTACTCAGTCAACATCCTCTTGAGTCAAATTGTGAGACATCGTGGTAGGTGGATAACTAGGAAGATTTTAATGAATTTGGTGAGTACATGTCCCAATTTAAAGGTCCTTTTTAACTTAAGATGTTCTTAGAAAGTCTATAAGTCCATTTTATTGAAGGCCCAATTACAAAATCACTGTCTTTTCACTCATGAACTTTGCCTTTTGTTTCTTTTAGGCTTTTAGCCCATTTACAATAATGCTCTTATCTTACTCTTGTGGGCTTTCATTAGAATGTACTTAGATATTTTCAACCCTTTGTCTCAAATATGGGCTTACAATGCATCCATCACCTTTGGACTTTTCTTTTGTCATTTCATTATCATCATTTTTTTTTTTGAAGTAGCCTTCTAGTTAGGATATATTGTAGATCTATAAAAGCAAACATAGAGATAAAGCATAGAAGCCGGCAAGCAAACATGGATATGCATAAAGGAAATGATCTAAACACTTTGATACAGGCCTAGGTGTATAGATGTAGGCCTAGACCACAAGATCTACACCCTATCAGAAGGGCTAAAACACAAGAAAAAGGCATAGCAAAAGATAGGAAGGCATTAGAAGCACATGGCATAGCAACCAACATGTAGATCGATACACATGAACATGGCAAAGAGCACACAAAGATATAGATCTGAACAAGAACATGGCAAAGAGCACAACAGATGATGAGATGCAAGCATTCAAGGGTCCATTGTATGTTCTAATTGAGCCTGTTACTAGAGCAATATCCAAGAAGATCAAAGAAGCACTTAATGGGCCGATTCAAGAGATTTGGGCTGATTCTAACGTAGAACATTCCAAGCTTGGCCCAAAGTAAGATGAAGGCGTAATAAATTTAATCCAAGCTATTGAGGGTTGATCTGCCTTAATTAGGCATGATTTATGGCGAGGATTAATGGCTGATTGACTTTTCAGCTCCATATCAGTTAACAGATATTTTTCCTATTTTGGAGCTACTAATTTCAGACCAAATCTACCTTAATTTTAGGCTTTTATTATTTAGAACATTTTTTGCTATTTTCCTATTTTGGATCTACTAATTTCAGACCAAATCAACTTTTATTTAGGGTTTTATTATTTAGTACGTTTTTAAAATTTTCTATTTTCAATCATGTCTTATAAATAGCATGCACTCATTGTAACAGAGGGATCATTGAATAAAAATCAAAAAAAGGTGAGGCTTTGCTCTTCTTTTGGTTCTTCAGGAACTGTGAACTTATCAGGGATTCTTCCTTGTGGCGTTCAAACTTTATACCTTCAGTTCATGATTCAATTATGATCATTAGGTCAAGGTCTGTTTCTTATACTTTTGGTTCGTGTTTCAATTAGAAACGTTGGGTCAGGGTTCTATCAAAATCTGAATTTTAGCTTTCTTGGGCAAATATTCCAATATTATTTGGTGGGTCTCAAAGCGTGTTGATTGAGGTTCATATTAGCAAAGAGCACATAAGCACATGGATCTAAGCACAAGCATGCTAAAAAGTACCTAGGCGCATGGATCTATGCATAAACACAAAATTTAGGCATATCCTAGTCTAAGAAGGCTAGGCCAACATCATCAAAGTAATAAATCATGGCAAAAACCAAGTAGACATGTTGGGAAAACTATATAACATGCTAAGAAGCAAGATAGAGCAAGAAAAGGCTAGGAAAAGCAATAAAGCATATTATGAACAAAGATAAAGCAAAGGGTGTAGATTGTAGCTAAAAGCTACATCTACGCCCCTTGAATCTCAAATCCAAGGTCCTAAGACCAAGGAAAGGAAAAAGAATGTAAAAGCACTACCTTTTGATTGTTGAGAAATGAGAAGAATCAAAGGAATTTTGAGGTGTTTGGGGGAGAATCTAGAGAGCAAAAGAGAGAGAATTTGTCCAGAAAGTAATCGAAAATGCCCAAAACTATTTTTTTTTTATATTTATTTTTTATTATCTAAGTGGGGTTTGGGGTATTTATATAGGAAAAGTGACTCTTTAGCTTTGGCAGGCACTTAGTGGCCACCACCTTGTAATGGCTTGATGGAGGCCTTCCCAGGCTTGAATTAGGTTGATCTTGGTGTCCCTAGAAATATCTAGATGTGTAGTTTTTGGAAAGCTAAAGAACTTTAAGATCCAACAATCCGATCAAAAGTTATAGTATTAGGAAGCAAGCTAATGTGCCTTGCACGGTTTTCAAGATATCTTAATCGTTTTGACTTTGATTTCAACCCATGAATAGTTATTGAAAAAGGAGTTCAATAATCTTTGCACTGACACCTTCAGAGTCACCTTCAGGTTCCAACAATCGGATCAAAATTAGGGTCTAGGGTCCTTAAGAGTCACCTTCAGGTTCAAACTTTGTCAAAATTGATGAAAATCTCCAAGTAGTTCGGGTTTGATGTAGAAACATAAAAAATGATGTTTTGGGAAAACTTTGACCAACTTTGTCTTTTGGTCAACCCTGGGTTGACAGGGGCATTTCAGTCATGTTGACCTAAAATGACACTTTTGAGTGCTACGATGCCCGAACGTGTTGCGCCATGTCAATCTAGATGTTTCCATAGCCCATTGGAGAAAAGTTAATACTTTTAAGATTTTCAGGGTTCAGCACGCAAAAAGAGGGCGAACAAAATACGGTTTGTATAGTTGTCCCTTCTTTATCTGACATCTCAATGGTAAGGAGAGGTGTTGGATAAAGAATGTGATTCCACATTTTGTTGCCCGAAAATTGTGTGCTGAAACTACGCTGTTCACAAGTTGAGATTGAACTTACTTGACAAGGCCGTATTGCTGCAGCTGGTAGGGAAAAATTTTCTCTAGCTGGGCCCTTAATGCTTGGGCAAAAACTTTGGTCAACAGGTTAACGTTGACCTTGTCAACACTGACTAGCACCCACTTATGGTGCGCCAAGCAGACCCAGCAGTACGGTGGCCTATACATGGGCCCCGGGCTCTCTGAATTCTTACTTCTAAAAATTTTTCTAGAGCAAGTAACGGTTAGCAAGTACATCTTTTAGCTTCAGTCATCAATTTTGCACTTGTGGTCAATGTCTATTTTTCTCATTCTCTTAATTTTTCCTGAAATATGTTAGTACTAGTGCAACTAGGAAAGCATGCTAGCATTTATTTCATCTTTTGGTATTTTTGCATACATGTTTTCTTTGTTTTTATTATTTATGCCATGATGATGTTGGAAAATATATCCATTCACATGTTTAAGTAGCATAGGCAAACTTGCATATGTTGGATGCTATGAAAACACAAGAAAGACTAATAAAACTAAAAGAAAAGCTAGGTAAATATGAGAGACTATGCATCACAAAGAGGAAAATTTTAAGAGGATTGAAAATTTCAAAACAATGTGATTTTGGGCGAGGGTAGTTTTGGAAAACATAGGACTAAAAGGTCGTTACCGAATCTCAATCTTGATGAGACTAAATGGTCGCTGCCAACTTTGAATCTCGAAGAACACATAGGACTAAATGGTCGTTGCTGAATCTGAATCCCCATGAGGTTAAACGGTCGCTGCTGAATCTAAGTCTCAAAGAAGGCATAGGATGCCTAGGACTAAACTGTTGTTGCCAAATATAAATCCTAGTGAATGCATAGGATGCATAGGACTAAACGGTTGTTGCTGAATCTGAATCTCAATGAGACTAAACGGTCGCTGCTGAATCTGATACTCAAAGAAAGCATAGGATGCCTAAGACTAAATAGTCACTACTGAATCTAAATCATGGTGAATGCATAGGATGCATAGGACTAAACCATCATTGCCAAATCTAAATCCTAATGATACTAAGCGCTTACTGTTGAATTTGAATCTTAATGAAGGCATAGGATGCCTAGGAATAAACAATTGTTGTCAAATCTGAATCTTGCTGAATGCATAGGATGCATAGGACTAAACAGTCTTTCTTGAATCTGAATCCCGATGAGACTAAACGGTCATCGTTGAATCTGACTATTGAAGAAGGCATAGAATGCATAAGACTAAATGATCGTTACTGAATCTGAATCCTAATGCAACTAAATGGTCACTGCCGAATCTGAATCTCAAAGAAGGCATAGAATGCCTAGGACTAAACAATTGTTGCCGAATCTAAATCCTTATGAATGCATAGGATGCATGGGAGTAAATGGTGGTTGCTGAATCTGAATCATGATGAGGTTAAACGGTCACCACCAAATCTAAATCTTTAAGAATGGTATTTTGAAAACTTGGATAATTTTGAGGTAAAAGAGATAGGAGTAAAACCATGATATTTTGAGATAAAATGAGATAGGATTAAAAAATTGTTGCTGAATCTAAATCCCAATATAGGTATTTTGAAAACCATGATATTTTGAGATGAAGTGAGATAGGATTAAAACATTGTTGCTGAATCTGAATCCTAAGAGGGGTATTTTGAAAACATTGATATTTTGATATAAAATGAGATAGGATTAAATGATCGTTGCCGAATTTGAATCTCGAGAGAGGAATTTTGAAAACCTTGATATTTTGAGATAAAATGAGATAGAATTAAACGATTGTCGCCAAATCTAAATCCTAAGAGAGGTATTTTGAAAACCTTGATACTTTGAGATAACATGACATCTTGGTATGAACATGCATGATGTATGTTAGGTAGTAGGGTTAGACATACTATTTATTTGCATTGCCATATGTTTTGGGCTTACTAATCAATCTTGACTTTGCTTTTGCAGGTTATGTCTCGACGGGTGAGATCTAGCAGAGATCACAGGAAGGCTCCCTCCATTGTTCCATCTTGAGAAGACTCGTTTAGAAGTGATGATGATACTGTTTAAATTAGTGTACAAGTTGTGTAGACACTTTAGAGGTGCTTTGACTGAGGTGGCGATGACATCACTCCCCTTGGGGGCATACACATAACACATTATACCACGGGTCAATGTTTAGTAGAGGCAACCAGTGCAACATCTTATTCCCACACTAGATGAGGAGACGGTTCTTCATAGTTCCCTCAAACTAAGAAGGGAGGAGGCCTAAGGGGTAACGAGCTTGGAAACGAGCTCATGTTTGATATAGATGTCGATTTAGTGGTTGATGACATAGTTGGGTAGGACCCTAGTGCTTCTAGGTGCAATAGTCTTAGACTAAGGTTTCCACCTCACTAGGCCAAATTAGGGGCTTATACTGGAGAGACATTCATTTGCAGTATGGCTTCAAGAGGAATCCTTCGACTCAAGCACGAAAGTGTTAGGTATGCTCTTCTTTTCCCTTCCTTTTATCGGTTTGGTTTATGTATATTATGTGTTAATGGATAGCTCTTCTTTGAATCTAAGCATAAGGCACTAACAGGGTTCACGACCGAGGGGCTTCATCTTCATTTTCCCTTCATCTATTTCATGCGTCTACTCATGGGTGCTATAGCACCTTTTTGATAGAGCAGGGATTTGAGGCTTTCCTTCGCATTCCACCTTGTTCCATGAGACATGGATTGGCTGAGGCCTTGGTGTAGTGATTTCATGTCGAGACAAGCATTCTTTCACTTGAGCTATGAGGAGTACGCAGTCTTTCCCCTTGACTAGACGGCCATCTTAAGACTTATATTTAGAAGGGAGCCAATCTTGACCGATTTTGTGAGATTCATGGGTGTGCAAGCTTCTGGGCATTTTGTACCCCCTTACTAGGATGACTAGAGGGTACTTTGGGCCTACTGATGAGCCCTAGATTCGTATGTAGTGGCTGAAGATAAACATACCTTAAAGAACGGAGCTAGATGACGTCGATCTCAAGCGGTTCTTTTTCTACTTCATTAGTAGTTTCCTGCTAGGCAACAACCGGTCAGTGCTGACCTGTAGGCTGCTAGGAGCCATGAAAGTGATGTCCATCATAAGGGTTTATGGTTGAGGGTCCCTTTCTTATAGATTTTTCATGGCCTATTTGAGGCAGGTGGCATGCTAAGCTTTAGGAGCCTCTAGGGTTGTTGGCAAATTTTGACATGGTGGCCATATGAGTACATTCCAGCTATGTTACCATAGTTTACTGGCCTTTCTATGACAATATATCCCAGGGCACGCTCAGTGGACTACTATCAGTACCACACTTAATTACATCACTTAGGGTGAGATACACAACACTCCTGCCATGGGTTAGTCATGTGCTCCACGATGGTTTTAGGCTCTGACGAGCTGGGAGTTCATCTTGGCTGAACGGACTTTCCAGTAGGTTATTCCAAACTTTTGAGTGCCCAAACATCCATCTCTTGAAAAATCTTGCCCTAAGGTGAGTGTGGACAACCCCGCCTATGTGATAAGTTCATTTGAGGGCTTCATGATAGAGGATACTGATTATGCTCCCTAGTTCTTGGTGTCATCGGCGGGACCCATCATTGATGATTGTCATGTGAGTGGGGGTAGAGTGCTTGAGGGCATTGCATGCTCCCGGAGGGCATCAAAGGCCCTTTTAGGATTGCACATAGAGGCCCTGTAGGCTCAAATATGGGATCTTGAGAGCACTACTGTTTCTAGGGAGGGGTACATGCAGGAGATCGCTAAGGCATTGATTCGGGAGAGGGAGCTATAGTAGAGAGAATGGGAGAGTTAGGTTATTGCCACGGAGAGAGAGAGAGGACCCAACATATTGCTGAGGAAGGCTTGCTCTAGGGGTATATTGGCATCCTAATCGATGAGATGAGGGGACAGGCAACGTCTGTACCTTTGAGACCCTTCATTCTAGGCTGGAATCCTTGTATTAAGAGACACAAGATTGAGTACGGGGCCCTACACTAGGGCAGGCTTCATTTCAGCCTCTAGGATGGGTCCTAGGTTCCTCAACTGGGTGAGTCAACCATTCTACTGTTCCAGCTACTGGTGATGGTGTCGATGATGGCAACACCAAGAGCTTTGCTAATGATTTTCTTAGAGATGATGATTCTCTTTAGATTTTGGCCACCATTGTTGCATCTTTATGATGATGTAGCCCTTGCGTGAGCATGTATATTTCTCTGTACTCTTTCAGACATTACCCCATGGTGGGCCAGATATGTATGTAATATATTACCCAAAAGTGGGCCTAGTTTGTATCTTGATTTTGCCTCTTTGTGGGTTGTTAGATGTATGTACTGACATTGCCTCTCAGTAAGCCTCACGTATGTATCTTGACATTCCTTCTTAGTAGGCTTCTGGATATCTATGGATATTGCCTCTCTGTAGGCCTCATGTATGTTTCTTGATATTGCCTCTTGGTAGGCATTTGGATATGTATGGATATTGCCTTTCAAAAGGTTTCATGTATGTTTCTTGACATCAACTCTTGGTAAGCTCAAATGTATGTATGGATATTGCCTTTTAGTTGGCCTCATGTGTGATTCTTGATATCACCTCTTAGTAAGCCCAGATGTATGTTGATATCGCCTCTTGTTAGGCTCAGATGTATGTAAGTCACTGCCTCTTGTTAGGCTCAGATGTATGTAAGTCACTGCCTCTTGGTAGGCTCAAATGTATGTTTCTTGATATCACCTCTTGGTAGGCCCAAATGTATGTTTACTAGTAGAAGTTTAGCAATTAGGTGCCGATTACACCACTATTGTTACTTATGAATCATTTCATTTCCATCACACTGTATTTTCACGGGTTTACTGATAAAATTTGACATTGATTAACTCGTTTAGGGATACAGAAAGAGAAGAGACCACATAAAATAAAACTACCCTAGAGTAGGTTTTATGCTATTCTTAACATGAGAGGAAAATTTCTTGGCGAGACAGACCCGTTATTGTACCCAAAGTTTCGAACTTGAGCATATTTATTCACAAAAATGAAATAAACCACACAAAATTGACTGCCCCAGTGTTGATTTTGAGTGATTCTTAAGCTGATCAATGGACTTGAAGTGGGATTAAAATTGCACTAGACAATATGGGTATCTTGACAACCCTGATTATGAACATAGACTTCCCCAAGTGGGATTTTCTCAGACTCGCCATGTGGCAGAATGCACTGACTGACTTGCCTATTGATTGAACCGACTGGTGCTCTAATAAAGGTTCCGTATAGGAACTGATCGTTGTGATCTTTATACCATGATGGATGGATTTCTATTAGTGATTAGGAATGGCCTTGGCACTGTCCCATTACCAGTCATGACAACGAGGGCTGAACCGACCCCTAAACTGAGTGAATCGAGCTTCGATAATGAGGTTTAAGATATTTTGAAATGATGGACAAGATGGACAAGACGCACAAAGATAAACTACCCTAGTGTAGGCCTTGTGCGGTCTTAGTTTATGTGAAAAATCCCCAAATAAATCAATTTGCTATTGAACTACCCTTAAGATTGAGGTTAAAGTTGAGAGTACACTTAAGGACATTAGAGAGTGGCTGATAGAGGCTATTAGGGACAAGGATTGTTGTAAGAGGACTTCGTAGAGAGTACCTGATAGAGGTTATGATGGACTTCGTTGAGATAGGGAGGACATGCAAGGCTAAGCTCGCCACACTTCAAGTAGAGCTTGCACAGAGGGATCATGTCCCTTCAGCCATGAAGGCTGAATGTACTCAATTTAGATCTCAAATCACTAGCTTGGAGAGTGAGCTGGTAGATCTTACTCAGAAATTCACTGTCTTGAGCCAGACGAGAAATGAAGAGAGGGCCACAATAGAGGCTAGTCTTGCCGAGGCGAGCAGCAGGGTTGATGATTTAGCCATTGGGCTATTGCAGGCTAGGTCCTTCATTCATTCTACTTTGAGTCTTAATTATGGGTCAGCTGATAAGCCTAGTGAGCCATAGTTGGCATTTAGTCATCTTCAAGCCGAGGTAGTCTAGAAGGAGGAGGCATTGAGAGTTGCTACATTGAGATTAGCGCATCACAGGTTTTGCTTGATACAAAGAAGTAGGATTGCACCTCAAGTCCTAGTATAGAGAGGGACCTATTTTGTCTTCAACATTCCTATAACCAACTTAGTGAGATTGTCAAAGATTTGGGCTTTGATGTTGCAAGGTTGCTTTGTACCCATTCCTCAGATGATCTGGTTCTTCTTACTTACTTTGGGGTGCTATGTATGGTGATGACAAACCATTCGAGCCATGTTTGTCTTGTTGGATTCTTTTCTGTTGCTTTTCATTTCTACACATAAGCTATGTAATTAGTATTCCACCATGCATGGAAATGTCCATCGTAAATTTGCTAACCAATTGCGTACAGCTTTCCATTTTTAGGTTTTTAAAGCATAGTCTAGTTTGTAAGGCATGCTTAAAAATGGAAAGAAGGTGGAAATAGAGATGTTTACACATATATTTACTATCATGAGATATTTATGTTTATGAATTCTTGTTTTGGATGCATAATGATGAATGCATGAAAGGATTAGAAAGACACAAAACAGGTATGTTTAATGAATATGTGCACAAATGCTTTGAAAATGCAATATCATACAAATAAAATGGTCAATGTAAGTTTATGCATATGAATATCTCAGGTTCCAAAGGATACATCTTGTTCTAGACGAATCATTCCCATTTCCATTGGGCTACATCTTCCATTGGCGAGCACCATTAATTCTTTGAATAAACCATAGCGAGCCATACTTGTTGCAAACATAGAGTAACCCAAGGGGTTCCATCCTTTCTTTCCTTTATCTTGATCACAAACCCAAGTGGATACAACTGACTGATGTTTTTTCAAAAATGTGACTGAGACAGAGTTGGCTGCCTACGTACCTCCAAGTGGATTAGGTTTTCTAGTAGGCTCCCTCACAATATTTCTTTTTCTTTCCTTTTGCGTAAACCACCCTTTTGGGTTTTCAATCTACTTTTTCATATTTTTTGTATTTTTGTATTTTTTTCCATTTAGTTTACATAGGAATGTAGAAAAAGAGGTTGCACTTAAAGGATCCCTCTTGCAAAGTACTGTATGACAACATCAGAATTGGTGGGCATATTGAAGTCGGGCCCATTTATGTTGGCTAGGATCGGGGCTCCTTTAGAGAAGGCCTTTTTTGCCACATAAAGGCCCTCGTAGGTCAGGGTAAACTTTACTCTGTAATTAGGCATGGCTTAGTTTTGCTTTTTCAAGACTAAGTCACCTTTTTCAAAGACTTTGGGTCTAACTTTCTAGTTGCATGCTCGCTCGATAACACATTGGTACAATTGTCCATGGCACATTGCGGTCATGCACTTCTCACCTATCATGTTCAATTGCTCATATCGAGAACAGGCCCATTCAGCTTTTGACAGCTCTGTCTGTGACAAGATTTTGAGAGATGGGATCTTTATCTTAGTGGGGAGGATGACTTCCATGCCATAGCAAAGGAATATGGGGTTACACCCATGGAAGTACGAACAGAAATGTGATAAGCACACAAGGCAAATGACAAGAACTCACCAAGATCTTCTCTATGTTTTTGTTGGTTGCTTTCACCGTACCATTCATCTTAGGGCAGTAAGGAACTGAATTCTGGTTTCCCATTCAAATTCTCTCCATTATTTGTAATGAGCTCTCTTGGTATGCCATAGCAATAAATGATGTTGGGGAGGAACATTCTTTCTATTCTGATAGACTTGGCATCGGTGACACATCCTTACATGCTTAATGTAGTCACTTTTGATGGTGTGCCAATAGTAGTTGGCTCTCATAATTTTTTGGGTCGACAAGTGTCCATTGGCATGGGCTCTAAGTAGGCCTTCACACATCTCTTCCATCAAATGGTTAGCCTTGGGGGCATCTATGCATCGAAGCAAAGTTGTGTTGTGGTTCCTTTTGTATAGGACTTCCCCACACAAGAAAATTTTGCATGCCATGGGCCTAATGAATTTCCTCTTCCTATCTGTGGCTCTAGGCGGGTATTCACTTTCTTTGATATAAGCCCTGATATCATGGTACAATGGCTTCCTGTCGATTTCAACTCCAACATTCATGCATTCTTCGATATTCATGCAGTAGGCTGACATGCTACGGACCTCTATGCATAATTGTCACATCTCATCACCTTCGGCTAACTTAACCATGCTAGCCAAGGTGGCTAAAATATCTATAGATTGATTGTGTACTTGGGGGAAATAAGATAAGGAAACGTTTCGGAACTTTGGAATCAAGCAGCTAACGCACTTTTAATGCGGAATCAACTTGGTGTCTCAGGCTTGCCATTTTCCCTCTATTTGAGGGATGATCAACAGGGAATCTCCAAAGAGGGTTAGATCATATGCATCAAACTCCAAGCAATTTATAGGCTTGTGACATTCTTCATGCAATTGAAATTCAACTTGACTGAAATTGGAACTACTTCCACTCCATTTTCGATGCTATTGTCAGCTCCGTAAAAAAAAATGCTTCCAACACCATGGTTCTACATTGCTTGGTTCTGCCTTTAATTCCAAGATATCCTCATATAGGAAAAGGGATTTTGAGAATTGTAGATCGTTAAATGGCTAGTCTGCTAGGAAATCAGCTATGGTTTAGCCCTTGATGGCCTTTCATACCAAAACACAATCTTGAACTCGGATTGCAACATCTTCCAACGAGAGATCTTCCCTGTGAGGGTAGACTTTTCAAAGATGTACTTGATGGGGTCAATGCAAGAAATTAACCACGTGGTGAAGTAGAGCATGCATTACCGCAACTTAAGAGAGGCCCATGCTAGTGAGCAACACGTCTTTTCAATGGCGATGTAATTGATCTCATAGCTAGTGAATTCTCTTACTCATGAAGTAAGTCACCTTCTATTTTTGATCGGGTTCATTTAGCTGGCCTAACATGCATCCCATGGATGTCTCTTGCACCGCTTAATCTTGGTGGCGAAGGAACTAGAGTATGAGGGTTTAACAAGTATTGCTTAATTCTTTCAAAGGCCGCTTAACACTCATTTGTCCATTCTATCTTTGTATCCTTTTTCAAGAGCTTTAACAAGGGATCGCACGTGGCTATCAACTGTGCTATGAAGTGAGTTATATAACTTATCCTTCCAAAGAAGTTTCAAACTTATTTCTCGGTTTTCGGTGCAGGTATGTCCCTAATGGCCTGGACTTCTATTCCTCTTTGGCTAACTATGAAGTCAAGCAATTTCCCTAAACTAGCTTCAAAGACGCACTTATTAGGGTTAAGCCTTAACCTATACTCGATAGGTGCTTGAATAGCTTTCTAAAATCTATCAAATGATCTCTAGGAGGGAATGACTTCACAATCATGTTATTTGCATAGACTTCGATCTCCTTATGCATCATATCATGGAATAGGGTTACCATGGCTCACTAGTAGTTCATTGCAGCATTCTTTAAGTCGAATAGCATGACATCATAGGCATAAGTTCCATAATGGGCAGTGAACGCTGTCTCAGCTTTGTCCTTATCATCCATCTTGATCTAATTATAACCCAAGGACTCGTCCAAAAAGGAGAAGAACATGTTAGTCGTGGCATTATCAATTAGGGTATCAATATGTGGAAAGAGAAAAATATCCTTCAGGATGGCCCAATTCAAATCTCTATAATCGACGAACATGCGTACCTTGCCATCTTTCTTTGGCACGGGAACAATGTTTCCAACCTAATCGGTGTAGGCTATGGTGGTAAGAAAATTAGCTTTCAACTACTTTTCTACTCCTTTTGTAATTTTCAAGATAATCTCGAACTACGTCCTTTGGAGAGTTTGCTACACTAGAGGGCATTCAGTTTTTACTGGAATCCTACGAAAAATGAGCTCGGTATCCAGACATAGCATATCTTGATAAGACCAAGAGAATATGTCCTTGAATTCTTTCAACAGAGCTATGTGCTCATTTTTCATGTCCTCGGGAAAGTTCACCCTGATCTTGATGGGTTTTTCCTTTTCAGCATCATTGGCCAGGTTTACCACATCTATTTCTTCTATATTGGGCTTAGACCTTGCACTTTCTCTATTCAAAGTTTGACACCTCTTCAATTCCTTCAACATCATGATCCAAATCTATTGTCTTATTCACATCATCCACACCCTCGTTATGGCAAAGGGACGATGTACCCACTTAGGAATTAGAACAGATCCTATAGAGCAAAACATATACAGAGAAACATAAGATAATTTGCACACACATATTCATAGGCAAGAAAATAAAGAGAGATGAAATAATTTTTTTGAAAAGTACGTTGAATATTACATTAATGGATTAAGGGTAAGGGGGAAAACAAAGTTCATGACTGCTAACGATAAAAGGGAAATGCTTTTTTTTCTTTCTTTCTTTCTTTTTGGGAAAACAAACTGGTGAAATGAATAAGAAATACAAATAAAGCAAGAAATAACATAAGCATGCAAAACAAACTAAATTGATATTCCAACCCACTTAAGTGAACGAGATGCCCAATCACTTGATGGTGGAATACTTCTTACTCAACTAGTGCAACCAAAAAGCAAGGCTCAGTGATCCAAGGCCTGCCGTCTCGCCTAGCATCCCTGGTCGAATTGTAGAAGTTGAATCATCTTCAGAAGTTATGGTAGCATTCATGGAGAACTCTTCGAGATAGAGATGAATAATTCAAGCTAGATCAGGCTCCTCATCTTCCAATTCCTTGAAAGGTTCTGGCATAATGACCTCGATCAGAGCCTGAAGTGTCACACTTCCTCTTCTTTCTTCTAGAAGCTTGAAAGAGCTCTTCATAAGTGGCTTTGTACCCCAAACCAAACCTTCCTTTGTTATTAAAGAGTACAATGAGAGTACGGCTCCCATGACCTACGCCTCCAAGGCCTCGGCCTAACTTGTACCCAAACTTAAGCATTTCCCTCACTACTATCCAAACTGTTGCAGGTCAGCCGAACTTAGGCTCTAAAGCATTAAGAATCATGGAAATGGACTTGAAGCTATGGAAAGATGCTTCTAGAAAAGCATTATCATAGATATAGGGGATAGACGCCTAGGCTCTTCAGCCATAATGGTAGTCTTAGGCTCTTTAGCCATAATGGTGATTAACTAATTCTCAGAGATGAAATTGAGTCTCCGATGGAGGGTAAATGCGATTGCACTTGCTGTATGCAACCATGGTTTTTCTAAAAGTATGTTGTATGGAAAGTCCACTTTAAATACTTGGAAGTTGACCATGAAGGATCTCAGCCAATCTCAATCATTAGCTCTATTTTGCCTTGCACTTCGTGATGCATGTCGTCAAAGGCCTTGATGATCATTGTGCAAGTCTTAATAAAAGACACATCCACATTTAGGGCTGGTCCATGTCGATTAATACCCTTGCGACCATCATATCTTCACATTTGACCATGATATACATGGCCAAAGTATGATCTTTTCCTTTTGGAGGCAACTCATCATATGAAAATGAGACTTGGTTGGTGACCAACACCAATGATACCGTACCCTCAAAGGAGGAGTCTATAATATCGTTAGGAACATGCATTTCCTTTAATACCTTCAATAGAGCCTCACAATGCACCTTGGAAGATAGCAATAGGGTTAAAAAAGAAATCTGAGCTAGAGATTTGTTCAACTATTGAATCATACTATAATCGGCCTTTCAGATGGTTTTCAGGATTTCCTTAGCTTCTTTAGTGGTAACCCTATTCATGACTAGCTTAGTTGTGCTCTTACCAATCTCTTTCCTTCTCTTTTCTAGTTCCTCAAGAGTATAACATCGACCACTCCTAATGAGTCCTGCTCGACTTGAAAAGATATTAGAGCAAAGCTCTTCCTTTCCAATTTCGGTAGAGATCAAAGTCACATCGTACTTCCATGGGACACGATGGCTATCTTTGTAAGGGAAGGGCTTTGGCATATGAATTACCTTGCCTTCTTGAGTCTACAGATTTGGTGCCAGGGAGAACATCTTTGGACTGATAATGACTAGGCTAGGCAGAGTAGCTTCTAAAGCTTTTGGAGTAGAAGCCTTAAAGGTTCCTTAGATAGGCTTTGGCAGAACTAGAGGATCAAAATTTCAAATGGCAGGGACAACAGGGTTTCCCTTTTTGACAAATCCTGGAGATGGCTTGTGATCCCAGGCAAAGATAAGATCAAAGGAGGAAAACCCTCAATGGTTGGCAGGGTTTGTTTCTACTTCGGAGTTGGCACTCGTGAATCCACAGGCAATTCTATAATCTCTTTGATAATGACCGAAGTCAGAGGAGATCGCATCCTCATCCTTAGAGGAACCTTACAAAGGCGCTCTTGTAAGTACTCATCCCAATCTTTCCTTGATCCTATTGTCACAGCTCTGTGACTAGTTTTGGCTTGGGTACTCGGATGGCATAGGCTGGCTGCTAGGCAATCATTCCTCTATACAACCTCTCTTTCAATCAAGATAATGCCATGGTTGGCTAAACTCTGAACTTGTACCCTGAGCACTCTACAACTAAATAGGGCATGTTGGTCCCCACTATGACATAATGAGCAAACTTCCTAGAGTAAACTTGAGGCTCCTATGTTCTCTAGAAAAACATGACTTTCTTGGGCAAGAGCCTATAGCATGGCTTTCCAAGGGAATGAGGGGGGGGGGAGGAGGGACCAGGAATTTGGGATCCTCTCCTCCAATGTAGAGATAGTGTTCACGTTCCCTTCCGAATGAAGCGGTAAGGGATTCATGATGACATTTGGCCAAGCCGTGTTGTCGAACTATACTAACTTGTTGTCAATGAGATCTTGGATTCAATGTCTTAAATGTCCTCATTCTTCCAAGGTATGCCCTTTGTGTTGGAATCATACATGCGCAGCGGAAGAAAAAATAATGTAATGTAAACGGATCTACTTCATACATAAGAGTTAACATGGACTATTTAAATTTCAGAATTAGAGAACAAGAGAGTGTACCTTGGAGCGGTGAATTCCAAAACTTGAAGAACGGAAGCACTTGGGAATACTTTCAATCTTCACTCCAATTCCACTAACGCCCAAGATGTGTGGTCTCTCAATCAGTTCCAAAGGGAGAATATCCAAAAGTGTCTAACACTTTACACCACTTCAAACGAGTGTTCTTTCAAACTCTCTCAATTATCTTCAGAATCTCTTTTTTACAGAAAATTCTGTGTGTTTCTCTCCCTTTGTATCTAACTGATTATCTAATTGGGCCAGCCTTTTGGGCCTTTCCAATTGGGCTTAAGTATGTGGCTTGGAGTGGGACCAAAAGGGACCAATAAGACACTAGCTCCAATGGGCCTTGGGCTTTTCTGTCAACTCTTGACAAGTCCAAAGTTACCATTAACTATATTTAATACCACTATATAAATATAGTTGCACTCTAGGCCTTATTAATAAATTATATCCCAAGACTTTATTATACATGCAACCCCTTCATAAAATATTCATAGTAATACAAAGTCATGAAAGAAGACTGCCACTTTGTATATTACTACATCTTAATTCCTTGAGTACCCGGTTTAATCTTTTAAGTTATTCATCATATATTTATGAAATCCAATTCCATAAATATATACTTTAGTAACTCCTTACTAAAGTGGTTAGGCCCAACTCTCTGAATAACAAACACATTAAACTTATCTCAAGGGAATATTTTATATCTCCGTTAAGAAACTATGAATTCCATCTTGAGAATATATGTTCCATCAACACTAAATGTGGCTACCCAACATACTGAGATTTTGACCTTAACCATAGATCTCACTCCTGATATATCAAAGCAACCTACACTTCATGATCAGGTCCATTATCCTCTCAGGATTAAGAGTTCATGCAAATATAAGTCGTGAGTTTATTATTCTATTGACAGTCTTTAGGAGAATAATAAATCTCACACCGGTCCAGTTCAATATGTCTTAACTCTTAAAACATATCAACATATCAACTAGAAATCTCCATTTCCATGATCAAGACAAATCATCTTAGTTGATATGTTATAGCCTTCGCAGATGAAATGCCCAATTTCATCACCGACTACGAACTATAATTCTGAGTTTACAAAGAACTTGTGATTTATATCTTCTGTGACTAAATCACATAAATCACATACTATTGCATCTCATGGACTATATGATAATGTCCCAATATTCATGTTACCATTATTTTCAAATAATAATACAACTTTATTAACCAAAACATTAAGTCATACATAATGTCTTACATAATAAAATACATAGCATCATACAATAGGATTTAAGGACAAATATCCCAACACTTTGGCCCCAAAATGATGTTCACAATTATTGGATGGGTCAAAACTGGGTAGAGGAGGACTGTTAGATAGGCATAAATCTCTACCAATGGCATGGGTAACAGAAAGAATTTTCGTGGTTCTGCCTTGGGATATCAGGATTGATTGGGCCTTTGTCTCTGATTGAATGCTCGGTAAGGTGCTTGGGCTAGCTGAACCCGTTAATAATAAAGCTGGGCATTTAAGGTTGTATAAGCAGAAACGACACACCATGGTTCTTTAGGCATTTTTTGGATCATGTGGACATCAGCTTCCTTCCTTTTGTGACTGGTTGGCTCTTTCACATGTTGTTCTATCATAGAATTCAAAGCCTTAGGATCAACTATTTTCTTGCTCCTAATGCCCTTATCAATATGCTCCCTAACAGGAATCAGGCTTAAGAAGTGAGTCACTTGGGCACTGATCATCTTTTTATAGTAAGGAGGCTTATGGTTATTAATGCCACACTTGATCATTTCATCTTCCATCATGGGGGGAAGCACTTGGATAGCTAGCTCACCCCACCTTTGGGCGTACTTACAAAGATTCCCAACTTTTCTTTTTAGTCCTTTGAAGAACTATGTGGTTGGGGGTTATCTCAGTATTGAACTAGTAATACTCCAAGAATGTATTAGCCATCTCTCTCTAGCTAGAGGTCTTTTCCCATCTCACATACCATGTGGTTGCAGGGACAGTCAAGCTTCTCCATAGGGTGCCATTAGAACATACGCAGACATGGATCACCAGTGCGATCATACTTGACAAACTCAGGTGCCTTGAACCTAGGAGGCATAATGACCAGAGGGAAATTGGTCAAGTAGTCTAGATCAACATTTCCTCGAGTGCTAGAGCCCTCTATTATACGGATTTTCTCAATCAGGGTCTCCATTTGACTTTTGACTTAACCATAGCCAGACTCTAAGATCTTATCCTTAGGAGGATTCAATTCCTGGTCACCCCCTTATGGAACGAACGTCGTGTGGTTTGGCCTTGATTTAAATCTGGCATAGGACGAGTCTCATTTTTCTTATAAGGTGAAGAAAGACCTTTAGTGTAGGACCAAATGAATCTCAGTTCCCTTCTACAACCAGCTATTGCACCATGTGCATCATTTCGACCATCTGCTCTTTCATTAGAGCGATCTCATGAGTGTTTTCCTCGATCGGGGAAGACCACTAGCAGACATCTCTTTAGCACGAGACCTAGTGATGATAGGATCATAGTGTGATGGTAAGTTGGACTAATTCCTTTGAGCAATCTCTTCCCTTTATAATACTGGAAAGGAAAAGAATGGGATGGGAAACAAATGGGTACATTTAAAAATTTGACAATGTGGAAACACAAAACAAACATTAAGTTAGTTTAGGCTCTTGCTTATTTAAAATGCACCTATCATTTTCAAAAACATTGGCTTGAGCCCTTGAGCGGGTTTTTATCATGGTGAGTTTCTATGGTGATGTAGAATTAATGCACAAACTTGGCAAGTAATTGGAACTTTCATATCATGCTTGAAATTACGAGATGGACCCTTCTCTTTTGGCCTTTTACAATGCTCCAAAAACATGGGCTATAGACAATGGCTCCAATAATGGGCCTTTTATAATACAAGGAAATTCAAGTTTACCATTAAGACGCTTCATTTTGAATGGTCCTGCCTTCTCGGAGAAGATCTTGAACTCTTGGCAATGTCCTCCTTGGCGCGGATTTCTGGCTACTTGCCACAAATTTTTATCTCTACACATTTACATGACAGAGCCATTAGTGTATACATGCATGCCCTTGTAAGGTTGGAAACCCTTAGGGATTAGTTATGATCTAATGTGTAAGCAACAGAGTTGCTTTTCCCTGGGGGTTAATCAAAGATGCTGTGTAAATAAGATGGATAGAACCTAAGTAGAGGACAATTCTTTGATGCAAGAAAAAGGGCAAACTTGCAAATGGAAACTAGACAGTTTCCCCTTGACTCATTTTGAAAACAATCATATGAAGGATATCCTACCCTAGCTAGGATGTTCACTCGGATTTGGTTTTTCCTAATTCTCACGGGTTTTGACTTAGTCTAGGCAAACTATATGAGACACGACTTAAGTGGTAAGTTGGTCTTATTCTTAGGGGGGACCTCGATCATCTAATCCTTCCCTTCATAGAAGGTGTGGAATAAAGTATATTAAGGGGGCCTTTTCAACATAATCCTGTCCACCCACAGACTCGGGAAAGCCTACAATTCGGCATCCAGTAACTATCTAGGGTATATGCATCCACCATTACCCTTTAAAGCTAAGTTCGAGTTCGACCCAATATAATGGGGATGTCATGCATTTTGAAATGAAAGGGGAAAAACTTTCCAAGCACAACAGATATTGTTGGAATCATACATGATATGCAGCGGAAGGAAATGTAATGTAAACAGATCTACTTCATACATACAAGTTAACACGTACTACTTAAGTTTCAGAATTAGAGAACAAGAGAGTGTACCTAGGAGCGGTGAATTTCAAAACTTGAAGATGAGAGGCTCTTGGGAATACTTTCAATCTTCACTCCAATTCCACTAACGCCCAAGATGTGTGGTCTCTTAATCAGTTCCAAAGGGAGAATATGAAAGTGTGTCTCACACTCTCTCTTTTCTCTATGAAAATCTCTACAAATTCTCTCAATCTCATACCATAAAATTCTGTATGTTTCTCCCTTTGTATCCAACTGATTATCTAATTGGGCCGGCCTTTTGGGCCTTTCCAATTCGGCTTAAGTGTGTGGCTTGGAGTGGGACCAAAAGGGACCAATAAGACACTAGCTCCAATGGGCCTTGGGCTTTTCTGTCAACTCTTGACAAGTCCAAAGTTACCATTAACTATATTTAATACCACTATATAAATATAGTTGCACTCTAGGCCTTATTAATAAATTATATCCCAAGACTTTATTATACATGCAACCCCTTCATAAAATATTCATAGTAATACAAAGTCATGAAAGAAGACTGCCACTTTGTATATTACTACATCTTAATTCCTTGAGTACCCGGTTTAATCCTTTAAAGTTATTCATCATATATTTATAAAATCTAATTCCATAAATATATACTTTAGTAACTCCTTACTAAAGTGGTTAGGCCCAACTCTCTGAATAACAAACACATTAAACTTATCTCAAGGGAATATTTTATATCTCCGTTAAGAGACTATGAATTCCATCTTGAGAATATATGTTCCATCAACACTAAATGTGGCTGCCCAACATACTGAGATTTTGACCTTAACCATAGATCTCACTCCTGATATATCAAAGCAACCTACACTTCATGATCAGGTCCATTATCCTCTCAGGATTAAGAGTTCATGCAAATATAAGTCGTGAGTTTATTATTCTATTGACAGTCTTTAGGAGAATAATAAATCTCACACTGGTCCAGTTCAATATGTCTTAACTCTTAAAACATATCAACATATCAACTAGAAATCTCCATTTCCATGATCAAGACAAATCATCTTAGTTGATATGTTATAGCCTTCGCAGATGAAATGCCCAATTTCATCACCGACTACGAACTATAATTCTGAGTTTACAAAGAACTTGTGATTTATATCTTCTGTGACTAAATCACATAAATCACATACTATTGCATCTCATGGACTATATGATAATGTTCCAATATTCATGTTACCCTTATTTTCAAATAATAATACAACTTTATTAACCAAAACATTAAGTCATACATAATGTCTTACATAATAAAATACATAGCATCATACAATAGGATTTAAGGACAAATATCCCAACAATCTCCCACTTGGCCTAAAGACTATTGTGCACTAATCTAACTCCCATCTCCTCCAAATGTGACTCGAAAGTCCTTTGAGGCAAGGCTTTGGTGAAGGGATCCGCTAGATTTTTTGCACCATCAATCTTTGCTACAATCACATCTCCACGAGCAACAATGTCTCGAATGATGTGATACTTTCTTTCTATGTGTTTTCCTTTCTTGTGATTCCTTGGATCCTTGGATTGTGCAACCGCTCCACTATTGTCACAAAACAATGTAATAGGAACATGCTTAATTCTTATCACACCAAGATCACAAAGGAATTTCTTGAGCCAAACAGCCTCCTTTGCTGCCTCACAAGCAGCAACATATTCGGCTTCCATGGTGGAGTCTGCAATACAAGATTGCTTAACATTCCTCCAACTTATGGCTCCACCTCCCAAGGTGAAAACACAACCCGACGTGGATTTTCTGAAATCTAGATCTGACTGAAAATCTGAATCTGTATAGCCAATGGGAATCAAATCCTCACAATGGTAAACAAGCATATAATTTCTCGTTCTCTGTAGATACTTGAGAATATGCTTTACAGCTTGCCAATGTTTAAGTCCTGGATTTGAATGATATCGGCTGACCATGCCAACTGAATAACAAATATCCGGTCTAGTACAAAGCATGGCATACATGAGACTTCCCACTGCAGAAGCATAAGGAACTTGTCTCATCGTATTTTCTTCCTCTTGAGTCTTAGGCCTTTGGTCATCAGACAGAGGAACTCCATGTCTAAAAGGAAGTAATCCTTTCTTGGAGTTTTGTATGCTAAACCGTTCTAGAACCTTATCTATATATCCAGCTTGTGACAAACCTAACATCCTATTCTTTCGATCTCACCAAAGCTTGATCCCTAGAATATAGTTAGCTTCGCCCAAGTCCTTCATATCAAATTGGCTTGACAACCAAACTTTAACCGATGACATCACTCCTACATCGTTTCCAATGAGTAGAATGTCATCAACATAAAGCACTAGGAACATTACTACTTTGTCTTGATGTCTCTTGTACACACATGGTTCATCAAGATTTTGCTCAAAACCAAATGATTTGATTGCTTGATCAAATCTGATGTTCCATGACCTAGATGCTTGCTTAAGTCCATAAATGGACCTATTCAACTTGCATACCATATGCACTTGGTTCTTTGCTATGAAACCTTCTGGTTGCAACATATAGATTTCTTCTTCAAGATTGCCATTAAGAAATGCAGTCTTGACATCCATTTGCCAAATCTCATAATCATAATGAGCAGCAATGGATAAGAGAATTCTGATAGATTTAAGCATGGCTACTGGCGAAAAGGTTTCATCATAATCGATGCCTTCTTTTTGTGTATACCCTTTAGCCACTAGCCTCACTTTAAAGGTTTCAACCTTTCCATCTATCCCTCTCTTCCTCTTGTAAACCCATTTGCAACCAACAGGTTTAATGCCGTTAGGCGCCTCTACAAGAATCCAAACTTGATTGGAATACAGAGAATCTAATTCAGATTTCATAGCTTAGACCCAATGATGTGCATCTATATCATTCATTGCCTCCTCATAAGTGTAAGGATCCGATTCAGCCTCTTCTGAGATAGCCTCATAAGTTTCTCCTAAACCTATAAATCTCACAGGAGGCCGAACAACTCTCCCACTACGATGAGGCACTTGTGTACTAGACATTTCATGAGTAGTATCTTGTGGTGTATCTAATACAACCACTTTTTCCTTAGTTTTATCCAATGGTTGTTGATTTACAGATTCATTCATTTCAGCCAATACAACTCTACTCCTAGGAGTAAAATTATTCATATAGTTATTTTCCAAAAATTTAGCATTTGTACTAACAAAAACTTTGTTATCATTTCGACTATAGAATAAATAACCCCTAGTTTCTTTTGGATAACCAACAAGCAAACACACTTCCGATTTTGGTTCCAACTTATCAGGCTTCCCCTTTAGCACATGTGCTGGACAACCCCAAATGTGGAGATACCTCATACTAGGCTTATGCCCACTCCACAATTCCATGGGTGTTTTGGGGACAGATTTTGATGGAACTAAATTCAAAAGATGTATTGCTGTATCTAAGGCATATCCCCAAAAAGAAATTGGTAAAGTTGAATAACTCATCATGGACCTAACCATTTCCAAAAGAGTCCTATTCCTTCTCTCCGCTACACCATTTTGTTGAGGTGTACCAGGTGCAGTCAATTGGGATATAATCCCATTTTGAATTAGGTAATCCTTGAAATCCCCAAGAAGGTATTCGCCACCTCGATCAGATCGAATGGCCTTTATGCGTTTGCCTAATTGATTCTCAACTTCAGCCCTAAACTCTTTGAACTTGTCAAAGGCTTCGGACTTCCGTCTCATTAGGTACACATAACCATATCTTGAGTAATCATCCGTAAAAGTGATGAAATACTCATAACCTCCTTTTGCTTGGGTTGACATAGGACCACATACATCTGTATGAACTAATTCAAGCAACTCTTGGGCTCTTCTACCTTTTGCATTAAAAGGTCGTTTGGTCATTTTACCTTCCAAACAAGATTCACAAACTGGAAATTCATCAAAGTCCATGGGCTCTAAGAGTCCATCTTTGATCAGCCTTTGAATTCTGTTTGAATTAATATGACCTAAACGCAAGTGCCAAAGATATGCATCATTTGAAGGAAACTTTCTCTTTAATGATTTTACATGTGAGTTAGTATCTAATTCAGAATTATGTAGTTCATGCTTAATAGGAGTTAAAATATAAAGACCATCCACAATATTGCCAGAACAGATAAACATTTTATCCTTCTTTATTACAACATTGTCTTTTAGGATAACACAATATCCTTGTTTACCCAAATAAGTTGCAGAAATTAAATTCCTACGCACATTAGGTACAAACAGACAGTCTTGCAATATTAAAACCCTAGTCTCAAAGCACAAATGAACAACACCAACAGCTACAACCGGAATTCTGCTCCCATCAGCCAAAGTTAGAAACAATTCCCCTTCACTCAGTTTTCTGGTCTCCTGAAACCCCTGTAAAGAATTGCAGATATGATTAGTACAACCTGAATCCACACACCAGGAATCAGTGGGATTCTGTACCAAACATATTTCAAGTAGAGAGGAAGTTTTCATACCCTTGTTCTTGGCAGCTTTAAACTTTGGACAATTCCTCTTCCAATGTCCTTTCTCACCACAATGGAAACACTTTCCTTTGAGCTTCTTTCCTTTATCGGCAACCCCTAAGGCAATTTCCTTACCCTCTTTCTTAGTGAAGGCCTTCTTCTTCTTCTTACCCTTACCTTTCGGCTTAGGTTGTGAAGTAGAAGCTTCACCAACATTGCCTTCAACACTAGAAGTACCTAGGATGCCTTCCGCCGCCACTAACTCATTCATTAATTCAGACAAAGAATAAACCTTTTTGTTCATATTATAATTCAGTCTGAATTCCTTGAATGATTCCGGTAGTGACTGGAGTATCATGTCCACTTGGGACTCTCCATCAATGTCGGCACCTAAAACTTCCAATGTATTCAGATTAGAGATCATTGTAAGACAATGTTCTCTTACTGAACTACCTTCAGCCATCTTGGTATTGTAAATTTGCCTCATGGTTTCTTGCCTTGCTGAACGGCCTTGCTCACCAAACATCTCCTTCAGACTTAGCATAATGTCCGAAGCTAGTTCTACATCCTGCATTTGATGTTGTAGAACATTTGAGATGGACGCTAGGATATAGCACTTGGCCATTTCATTAGATTTCTGCCAACGATCATATCGTTGTTTTTCCTCAAGAGGAGCATCTAATGAAGGAAAGCTAGGACATGGTTGAGTAAGCACATATTTGTGCTCTTCAGCAGTTAAAACAATGTCCAAGTTTCTTTTCCAGTCAACATAGTTGGATCCAGTCAGTTTGTTTTGATTAAGAATAGAAACAAGTGGGCTAAATGATGCCATGTTCAAATCTGAAAATAATAAACATGAATATTATAAGTAAATTGGACATTATCTATTTAGCATATAAGCATATAATATGGAACCTTAATAAAACCATAAAATAATATATGCAACGACAACCCAATCCCATGTTTAAAATTCCTTGGAAGCAAGTAAATTATAAACACTATGATTGATTGAGAACTATTCTCATTATTAATGCTATCATGATAACTCTTATCAAACACTAATAACATGCCGTTTCTACTTTAGCCTCTAAGTAATAATGACATAGCTCCGAAGGGAGATTAACATTAAACTTAGTCTAGTGTACACCATTGACTGAATTATATGTGAGTCATAAAGTAACTCCACGGAAGCGTGGTCGTTCTTTATTTAAAAAACACATATTATTCATCATAAAGAAGTTTAACCTGTAGTACCATGAATTAAACACCCTCCGAAGGGAGTAAGGCATATACGCCAAAGCGAGGTGCTTAATCACACTACAATAAACCGACAATGGAGGCCGTGAGATCCAACCCTTGTATCTCTCTCCCACTAGATATTTTAAAATAAAGGTTTTTACATATAAAACATGCATAATATAATTACACATAGCCTTGATCTTTTATATATGGAAAAACACTTAGAAAAAATTCTGGATAAACAGTTCTCGATCGATCCTCGACAGATTCTCGATCGATCCAGAAAAGTTCCGCGAAGCTCGACAGATCCTCGATCGATCGAGAAACTTTCTGTTTGCTCGATAGATTCTCGATAGATTCTCGATCGATCGAGCTTCGCGAATTTTGAATTTTCCAGAATTTTCCAAAAACAGTTTTTTAACGTTTTCATGTACAAAACTACTATCATACAATCATAATGAACATAAATTGATATCTAAACTGAATATCATTGATGTTATAGCCTTAAAATTCAGTTTAACATACTTAAACTAAAAATTAAACAACATCATAACATCAAAAACAGTTTTTATCAAAAACAATGATTTCAACAACCATGCAGAAAACTATTTTCTAACAACATGAAATCATTATCACTAATTCCAAAACTCAAAACATGTTAAACAAATATGTAATGAAGACCGCTCTGATACCAATTGTTGGAATCATACATGATACGCAGCGAAAGGAAATGTAATGTAAACGGATCTACTTCATACATACAAGTTAACACGTACTACTTAAGTTTCAGAATTAGAGAACAAGAGAGTGTACCTTGGAGCGGTGAATTTCAAAACTTGAAGATGAGAGGCTCTTGGGAATACTTTCAATCTTCACTCCAATTCCACTAACGCTCAAGATGTGTGGTCTCTTAATCAGTTCCAAAGGGAGAATATGAAAGTGTATCTCACACTCTCTCTTTTCTCTATGAAAATCTCTACAAATTCTCTCAATCTCATACCATAAAATTCTGTATGTTTCTCCCTTTGTATCCAACTGATTATCTAATTGGGCCGGCCTTTTGGGCCTTTCCAATTGGGCTTAAGTGTGTGGCTTGGAGTGGGACCAAAAGGGACCAATAAGACACTAGCTCCAATGGGCCTTGGGCTTTTCTGTCAACTTTTGACAAGTCCAAAGTTACCATTAACTATATTTAATACCACTATATAAATATAGTTGCACTCTAGGCCTTATTAATAAATTATATCCCAAGACTTTATTATACATGCAACCCCTTCATAAAATATTCATAGTAATACAAAGTCATGAAAGAAGACTGCCACTTTGTATATTACTACATCTTAATTCCTTGAGTACCCGGTTTAATCCTTTAAAGTTATTCATCATATATTTATGAAATCTAATTCCATAAATATATACTTTAGTAACTCCTTACTAAAGTGGTTAGGCCCAACTCTCTGAATAACAAACACATTAAACTTATCTCAAGGGAATATTTTATATCTCCGTTAAGAGACTATGAATTCCATCTTGAGAATATATGTTCCATCAACACTAAATGTGGCTGCCCAACATACTGAGATTTTGACCTTAATCATAGATCTCACTCCTGATATATTAAAGCAACCTACACTTCATGATCAGGTCCATTATCCTCTCAGGATTAAGAGTTCATGCAAATATAAGTCGTGAGTTTATTATTCTATTGACAGTCTTTAGGAGAATAATAAATCTCACACCGGTCCAGTTCAATATGTCTTAACTCTTAAAACATATCAACATATCAACTAGAAATCTCCATTTCCATGATCAAGACAAATCATCTTAGTTGATATGTTATAGCCTTCGCAGATGAAATGCCCAATTTCATCACCGACTACGAACTATAATTCTGAGTTTACAAAGAACTTGTGATTTATATCTTCTGTGACTAAATCACATAAATCACATACTATTGCATCTCATGGACTATATGATAATGTCCCAATATTCATGTTACCCTTATTTTCAAATAATAATACAACTTTATTAACCAAAACATTAAGTCATACATAATGTCTTACATAATAAAATACATAGCATCATACAATAGGATTTAAGGACAAATATCCCAACAGATATATGTGTCGATCAAGGTGTAGGAAAAATTTAATCTTACTACCTTAGGTTCGCACATGTGAAGGAAAGCTATAAAGCATGCTTTAGGAAAGCAGTAAAGCTTCACACATATGAAAATACCTTAAAGCCAGTTTTTTTGAAAAGCCATTTGAAAAACATATGTGGAAACTATTTTTGAGTTTTGAAAATATTTTACTAGGATATACTAGAAGCAATTTTCAAAGAGAAAGCCCCGGAAGCTAATGCCAATTTCAATTTTTTTGAAAGCTAATGTCCAAAGATTAGGATCTTGTCAAAAGACCTAAAGGCTAAACACTTTAAGTGTCCCCAGTGGAGTCACCATTCTATCAACACCTTGACGCTGCTTGACCACCCACTATGGCGACACTCACGTGCTTTTCTCTCGGTGCAAGAAATTTTATGGAGGTGTGTTATAGCTCGGGTGTGTGACTGGAATATGAGTCGATTTAAAGGAAATCACCAAGGGTAAGTGAAGTCGCCACCAATCATTGGGTTTTTCTAAGGTGTGATTGGTAACCTAACTCTATTTGATTTATTACCGATCCTAAGCTAAGAAAAATGTTGGTTTTCCTAATCTAATGTGGATAGGTAAAAAATATTGATTATTGAGTTTACAAGTCTAGCTTGGTGTGGGGAAGCTATTAGGCACCCCACAATGCCTATACGTAGACAATCCTTTGTTTCTGTTAAATCATAATTTTCAGACATTGGTAGTTGAAAATGACTATTGGCATTATCTTCTAGGGCTTTAAATAAATTGGGCATTCAGATTTGGATTCGGAAAGGGTGTGGTCTCGATCAATGCTTTCCTAGAGTGTTTGGAATCATTACCAAATTTCCATGGCAAAAATCTGGTGGCATTTTGATTTATTTTCGTGGTAGAAATTCGGCAACGCTTCACCTCAGATGCGTCATAGCATAACAAACGCTATTCTCACCAAGATTTAGACGTGAGGATACTACAATAAGGATGCCCCATTTTCACAGTGAAAATCCAGCAAAGTTTCATGTTTGGTGCATTATGGCACACCAACAAGGTTTCGTGCTTGTGTATAAGGCGCATGCTGACATGCTCGTGCTAGTATGAGTCAATGCCCCTTAAAGCATTAAACACGTTGATATGTGACGCATGTTGATACCGTATTTTGTCCAACCTTGATTTGTGTGTTGAACCCCCAAAAATTCAAAAATGCTAGTTTCTGTCCATGGGGCCACGAGAACATCCAGAATGATGTGGCGCAACCCGTTCGAACATCGGAGTACTCAAAGTGCCTCTTTTAGCCAGAATGATGTGGCGCAACCCTAAGTTTGCCGAAAGTCAAACAAGGTCAAAATCCCCTCAAAATATCACTTTTCATAGTTTTACATCAAACCTAAGCTTCTCAAAGATTTTTGGCAAATTTAACCAAGTTTGACCTTGAGTTGACCCCTAGTGAGTCCCAAAGACACTAATTTTGACCTGCCCGTCAGAACGGGTTGAAACCAATACCATTGCAAAGTTAGAACTATTCATGGGTCAAAATCAAAGTTAGAACGACCTAGATATCATGAAAACCGGGTTAAAGCACCAATCAATGCACCGCTAACTTTCCAGAGCCATAACTTTTGATCCGACCGTTGGATTTTCGAGTTCCATACCATTTTAGAAACTGGAAGTCAAGATCTTTCTAGAAGTGTCATGTTCAACCCCATCTAGGACCATTTGAAGGTAGCAGTCCTTGAAGGGACACTGCCTCATAATTTGTGCCTAGGCTATAAAGGGCCCCGGGCACCTCTAGACCAAAAAAAAAAAAAAAAAGACTTTCCTTGGTCCTGCTCTCTTCCTGGATGTGTTTTACACGTTTCCCTTCTCTTCCAAACACATTTATACTCAATAAAACACTCACATAACAAATCAAAGCCTATTGATTCTTCTCTTCACCAAAATTACCTTGTCCTATACCCAATCTTCTTTTCCTTGGTTCTACACCTTGGATTTGGGTTTAAGGGTGTTGATGTAGCTTTTCAGCTACTATTCACACCAATAACTTTTTAAATCTTTGTCCAGCATTTATCTTGCTTGCTCTTGCTTTAATAACATGATTTATTGCGTTACCTAGCATGCTCCTTGCTTTATCTTGATTTTAGCATGCTTTTTAGCTTATTTCCATATGCTTCCATGTTTGTTCATTTTCTAGTTGCCTTTTCTTCATGCTTTATGATTTATGCCATGTTTAGATCCTTCTTTCTTACATGTTGATGTTTAGGTCTACATGCCCACATGCTTGATATAATGTCTATGGTTATGCCTTGCTTAGATCTACATGTTTGTATGCATATTTTATGCTTCTATGGCTATGTCCATGCTCGGATTTGTGTTCTTCCATGTCTTTATGACCATATCCACATGCTTAGATGTACATCTACATGCTTATATGTTTATATCTACACCTCTATGTGCTTCGGTGTTTGGATCTTCCTTGCTACATGCCTTGTGCCATCTCATATGTTGGATCTATGAGCTTAGATGCTTTATGCCATGTTTATGTGCTTGGGCCTAGACCTTGTTTGTCATGCCATGTGTTATTGTAGCCCTTTTGTTCATTTTATCGCATTTTCTTGTATTTTGGCCTATTGGTTCAAACCCGATCTAGATCCTCTGGTCTTTGTCATCGTCCATACACTAAGGCCCACATCAAAGGGTTTAGATCATCCTATTTGCATGTCTATGCTTGCTTGCTACTATGCTTTATGCTTGTGCTAGACTCTCTTGTTCTAGGCTTTGCCATTCTTGAGGCCCTCTACAGGCTTGATCTTGTTTGGTTACATTCGACGTCCGTGGGACTTGTTTGGATGTGACCATTTGGGAAGCATATCTAGATGTCGGGGCTTTGTACATACCCTTCCCTTTTTGCTCTGTGTGATGCTATACTTACCATGTTTGTTCGCGTCACCCAATGGCTTTCTATGCATCTTTACACTCTTGCTCACATATGCATGCATGAGTCTTGCTTGCTAGTGTGTCGTCAATGCTTCAACACAATGAAGTTATGGACATTTGATCCAAACCTACATTTTTCCCCCCACGGACACCAACTTTTGTTTGCCTTCTTTCTTGTTTGCTTGTTTGATTGCATCCTTGTTTGTTTGCCTTCTAGTTCACTTGCTTATCTCGTTGCTTTTCATGTCTCCTACCACATGCCATGCTTGCTTCACTTGTATGCTTGTTTGCTTTATACCCATTGTGCATTATCTACACATCTATTTCTTTCCATTGCTTGTCTACTGGTTTCTTGTCTTTGCCTTTGTATGTACACGCATGGAGTGAGGACGCATAGAGCTAGGGCATGGTCTCCCAGGCATAAGCAAAAAGGGCGTGGATTCTAGCATGCAGATATAAGCCAAACGGCTATGTTTAGTAGATTTAGGGGTCTTGCCTCTCCCATTTGGTTATGTACTCTTTTATACCTCCTTCCTTCCTCTTTCCTTTCTTTCTTAGATGGGTTGTATTAGGTATCATGCCATGTACCATGCATCCTCATCTCTAAAGTATGGTGGCCCCTATTTACTTTTCGTCACCTATATTTTGGGCCATGCTCTAGAGATGTAGGCATTTACATTCCTGCTCTGTGTGCTAGCATTGTGCGTGATGTATGTAAATATATACCTACATACCCTTCCCGGTGTGATTGTCACAGTCCATGTCATCTAAGGCATGGCGATGCCTAATTTTCGCTGCAAAAGTAAGGTGACATGTCACCCGATTTTCACTGTGAAAATAAGGTACTTTGCCCAAATGCATTAGGAAAGCAAAGATTGGGACCACACCCATTCAATAGCCAAGCCCCAAAGCCCCCTGTGCATACAAAGCCCCGAAAGCCAATGCCAAAATTATGGTTTTTACTACCAATCTCTGAAAATTAAGGTTTTATCAAAACAAAGGATTGTCCTTGGACAGGCGTTGTAGGGTGCCTAACACCTTCCCCACATGTAACTAGACTATCAGACTCAAGAATCAAGATTTTTTCCCATCCACATTGAATTAGGAAAAATTCCCTTTTTCTTAGCCTAGGATTGGTAATAAAATCAACTAGAAACCGGTGACTAATCACACCTTAGAAAAACCCAATAATTGATGGCAACTTCACTTTCCTTTGGAAATCACCTAAAATTTGGCCAAGATTCCTACCACACCTCCTAAGTAGACCTACCTTCCTCCCCTAAGAGAGAGAGAGCACCCAAAGCTCTGCACGAACAACACCATTATCGAGAGAGGCCTTCAACTGGCCCTACTTGCACTGGAGCATTGCGATGGCAGGTGGTCGAACGAAGGCCGTTCACGGCTCGATGTCGACAGACTGGTAACTTCACTAGGGATCAATGAGAGTTTAGCCTTTAGATCTTTTGATAAAACCATAATGCTTGAACATTGGCTTTCAAAAACATAGAAGTTGGCATTAGCCTCCAGGGCTTTCCTTTTGAAAAAGGCTTTTACTATATCGTACTAGATTATTTTCAAAAAAGCAAAAAAATCTTTTTGCAAAAATTCCATTTTTCGAAAGGGAGGCTGTGGGGTATTTTGATAGGGCTTTACTGCTTTCCTCGCATGCTTTATCACTTTCCTCACATACTTTACAGCTTTCCTTCACATGCAAACATAGGGTAGCAAAATTTGATTTCCATTACACCTTTATCTGATTTGATATATGTATGTATATGCCATGTTTTGAAAAAGTCTTCCCCTTCATTAAGGATTGCATGACATATACACCCTTTTTGAGCTGAGCCCGATCTCTACACTGCTGCGTGGTTACATCTCTTTAGGGATATCATC
Source organism: Castanopsis chinensis (assembly GCA_032878915.1). Lineage (NCBI taxonomy): Eukaryota > Viridiplantae > Streptophyta > Magnoliopsida > Fagales > Fagaceae > Castanopsis > Castanopsis chinensis. Next base: position 4,444,749 of record JAVQMG010000102.1, read on the forward strand.
ACCCCATCTGCAGATGTACAGACACAAACATCGACAGTGTTACCTATAGTTAGATTCTGGGTTGACTTTGTAGGCACTTCTGGGTCCATGGGTGGACAGGACTAGTTGAAAAGGCCTCCTTGATCCTTCTTGCCCCACAACTTCCATGAAAGGAAGGGTATAACAATTGAGTCCCCTTAGGATTGGAAAAACCTACCAGTTAAGCCTTTGCATACAGTTGGCCTAGTCATGTCAAACCTGTGACCTACAAAGTCTTAGCCCGCAATCTCCACTCTGCTCCAGAAGCTACTTGGGCACAAGCAATGCCTTCTAACACTCTGCCCCCACTCACAAGGACATTCCCCATAATAGGTCCCACAGAGGACACTGCAAACCAAGTGGCATAGTCTATGCCACTATCCATATATGCATCGAAAGAGCCAGTCGTGTAAGTTGGGTTGTCCATGAAAATGGACTCAAATGATAAGCCAAAAGAAGATGGATCCCTCAATACTCCAAAAACTAGCATGACCTGATGGAAGGTCCTCTCAGCCAAAAAGAACTCCCAACTCAATAAGGCCCAGAATCAGCATCGTACTCTCGACTGGCCCATGGCCACAGTAAGCTCTAGTCTCTCCAGCAAGGAGCCATCATAAGGACGAACCACTATCTCACGCCAGGTGAAGCAATCCAAGGCCACAGTGATAGTAACCAGCTGCACTAGGACAACTCTGGTAATAGTGCAGAGAGACCAAGTATAAGCTTGAGGATAAACGGTCATAGACAAACCTATGAACAGTGGTTACAAGGCTAGAATATACTCATAGGCCTACCGTGTCAAGATTTTCCAGCAACTCTCCAAGCTCTTGAAATCCAACTATAAAGCTTGCCTCAAGAAAGCTATGAAGAATCCATAAGTGACGGACCCCCAATTATAACTCCCAATGTCAGAAACTGCTTTCAAAGCTCAGAGTAGCTGGTAGGTAAATACTGATCAGTTGTTTCTGAAACAGTAACTACCGAGGAAATACATGAAGAACCAGCGAAGGTGGATGTTAATCAGCGCTACACTCTAGGGGATGCTACCCTGTAGCCATTCAGTACGGATCTGTGGTGACATAGTAGGCCCAAAATACGCTCTTATGCCCTCTGTCAGTGGGAGCAAAATCCCTAAGAGCTTACAATTATCTCAAAGCTCATGGCATCAGTCGGAACCGAGTATCCACCGAATCTAATGCCGGGATGGCCGTCCAATCAAGAGGGAGAACTACATACTCCCCACAACTTAGGTGAAAGGTGCCTGTCCCGGCATAAAACCATTGCACCAAAGCTTCCCTAAACCCGTGCCTTATGGTATACAGAGGGATCCTCAAAAAATCCTTGAATCCCTACTCTTCTAAAAAATTCACAAAGCACCGGTGGCTCCCAAGATCAAACAGCAGCCAAAGAAAGGCAGACCAAGCACCCCGACCATGGATCTTGTTGGGCCCCTACATTCAGAATCAAATGCTACCCGTTAGGACATGCATTCAATAGGAATCTAGATGACAAAAAATGAAGATAGTATACCTATCCCTTCTGTGCCTGAGTGGAAGGATGCCCCTTTCACCCACCGCTAAAGATAGGTGTCCCTGATGCTGTAATCCATTGCTCTAGTGTAAGCATTGGCCCTGGCCTGACGTGGTGTGAATCAGGGCCTCAAAATATGCCTCTAGGGGCCCAAATCTAGATTGATCTCCTCCTTTCTAGAAAAATCAGCCTCTATAACAAAAAGGAGATCCTCAGTTGGCATCTCTCCTCCAAAGGCCCCTCTCCCTATACCCGACACGCATCGTGAGGAAGCCCCACTGGAAATAGTGCAAGACTGAAAGGAAGCACTAACTATCTTGGCTGAATGCCATCTCCTGGATCAAGTCTCTATGGGAATCCCACCGATGGGTCTGATGTCATCACCCCTATAGTTAAAATGGCTCTACAAAACTTTAGCCACCTGCTCATCAACACAAATAGTCTTATCATCAGAAGAAAAGTCCCCATGGTACATAGCATAAATAGATACCTTCCCTCAGTCTCTTCTGAAACTCACCCTCCGAGGAATAATCTACAAAACAGCTAGAAATTCAGACATAAGTGGTAAGCCCATGAAACAAATGGCAATACAGATGAACTAACACTATTTCCTAAACAAGTTGTGCAGATTCATGTCAAGCATATGTCTTAGAAGAAAGCAAAATTCCTACGAGAATCCACAGTGGGTTAACTACAGGCCATGCCATATGCTTACATCTTATTTGGAGGATATCTAGTGGCCATGTCGTATGTCTCTACAGTGGGTTAACTAGTGGTCGTGCCACATACTCGCATCTTATTTGGAGGCTATCTAGTGGCTATGCCATACATCTCTATAATGGGTTAACCAGTGGCTGCTTACATCCTATAGTAAGTTAACTAGCGGCCATGGTATATATACGCATCTTATTTCAAGGCTATCTAGCAGCCGTGCCATAAGTCTCTACAGCGGGTTAACTAGCGACAGTGCCATATGCTCGCATCTTATTTGGAGGCTATCTAGTAGTCGTCGTACATCTGTACAGTGGGTTAACTAGTGGTTGTGCCGTATGCTCACATCCTACAACGGGTTAACTAGCGGTCACCGTCTTCTCGCATCTTATTTAGACGCTATCTAGCGACCGTGCCGTACGTCTCTACAGTGGACTAACTAGAGGCCGTACCATATGCTCACATCTAACAGTGGGTTAACTAGCGGCTGTGTTGTATGCTCACATCTTATTTGGAGGCTATCATATGGTCATTCCTTATTTGTCTACTGTGGGTTAACTAGTGGCCGTGTTGTATGCTCACATCCCATCTAGAGGTTAACTAGAAGTCGTGTTGGACGCCTCGCTATCACACAACCATCAAGTCACTGAAGAGTTTTCAAGTTTCTTATCTATAGTAGGTTAACAAGTGGCCATGTCGTACGCCACGCCATCACAGGTATTAAGTTCCTAAGGAAGTTCCGAGTTCCTGATCTATAGTGGGTTACCTAGCAGTTGTGTCGTATGCCTCGCCATCATAGTTATCAAGTCACTGATGGGTTTCTAAGTTCCTAACCTACTGTGGGTGAACTAGCAACTATGTCGTACCCTTACTATCACACAATTCTCCTTGTTCCATCTTATTCTGAGGCTAACTAGCGGTCGTGTCGTACTTCTGACCATTTCCACTATTCCCGACTACTAGAGACAAGTCTAGAAAACATTTCAGAAGCGCAGTTACAGTAAACTGGTCCAGTCAGGTAAAATCCAGTCTCGATCCGTGAGTATTCTCCACACGCAATTTAGGGGTGAAAAAATTCGAATTCCAATTCTTTATTTGACACCTCTCATTGCACTCGAGATGTCAAATAAAGAAGGTACAGCTGTTGATACCATATTTTGTTCGCCCTCGATTTTCATGCCAGGCCCGAAAAATCTTTGAATGTTATTTTCTCTCCATCCAGAATGATGTTGGGCAACCTATTTAGACACTAGAGTACTAAAAATGCCTCTTTCAGTCAAAATAACCAAAATGCCCCTGGTCAACCCTAGGTTGGCTGAAAGTCAAATAAGGTCAAAATCCCCTCAAAATATCACTTTACATAGTTTTATATCAAACCTGAGCTCCTTGGAGATTTTTGGCAATTTTGACTAAGTACACATACAAGGTTGAACATGAACCCAAGCATATATACATATATGGATGTAGATCTCAGCACGAGACATGGCAAGAAGAGCATAAACACATAGATCTGAGCAAAGCATAACCAACAACATCATATAAACATGTGAACATGTAACCCTAATCATCAACCTAGAACCAAAAAAGGCATAAAACATAGAAAAAGATGGCATAGAACACTTAGCATGTAGATCTAAACATATAAGCGTGTGGAAACATAGAAGTAAGCATGAAAAATGGTGTAAGACATAACAACAAAGAGATTTAAGCAAGAAACATGCTAAATAAAGCAATAAATCATGTTATTCTAGCAAAAAGAGCAAGATAAACGCTATAAAAAGATTTAGAAGATTAGGGGTGTGGATGATTGCTAGAAAAGCTATATCCATACCCCTAAACCCTAAATCCAAACTGTAGAACCAAGGAAAGGAAAATTGCGTATAAGAAAAATACCATGTGTTTTTTATAAAGAGAGAAGAATCAAAAATTTTTGATGTGTCTTTTGGGTGTTTTTTATGTGGTTTTTGGTGCTTAGAAGAGAGAAAAATGTTTAAAGAAACCAGGCAGAGAGCACAAATTTAGAAAAATGTGGTCTCTTCCAGGTTTAAGGGGTGCCTGAGGCTACTTATAGCCCTGGCACGGACTTCGAGGTAGCAGCCCTTGAAAGGGCCGCCGGCCTCAAAAGTTGATCTTGACACCTCTATAAAGATCTTGGCTTCCTGTTTCTTAAAGGGTATGGATCTTAGAAATCCAACGGTTGGATCAAAAGTTAGGGCTCTCAGAAGTTAGTGGTGCATCGATCGGTGCATCATCCCGGTTTTCATGATATCTTGGCCACCCTAACTCCGATTTCGACCCATGAACAGTTTTTGGAATTAGAATTTTATAATATTTTCAATGGCATTGATTTCAACCCATTTTGACACCTGGATCAAAATTAGGGTTTTTGGGCCAACTTGAGATCGACTTCAAGTCAAACTTGGTCAAAGTTGTTAAAATTCTCTTTGAAGCTCGAGTTTGATATAAAACTAGGAAAATTATTGTTTTGTGAGGGTTTTGACCTCGTCTGACCTTCGGCCAAACCTTGGCTTGACTAGAGGCAATTTGGTCATTTTAACTGAAAAGGGCGCTTCGGGTGCTCCGTTGCCCGAATGGGTTGTGCCACATTGTTCTAGATGTTCTTGTGGCCCCATGGAGAAAAAAAGTACTATTTTTGGATTTTTCGGGGTCTGGCATGTAAATTGAGGGAGGACAAAATACGATATTATTAGCTGCCCCTTTTTATCTAATATCTCGAGTGCAATGAGAGGTGTCGGATAAAGAACATGATTTCAAATTTTGTTGCCGCCCGAATTTGCAAGCGGAGTATTCATGGATCAAGGCGGGACTTTACCTGATTGGATCGATCTGCTGCAGTTGCTATTGAAATGTTTTTGAGCGCGTCTCTAAACTCTGGGAGAGGAGAAAAGAGATATATATACATATATATTTGTTTTTTGTTGGAGTTTGATCGGGTCAACGTTGACCAAGTCAAAACTGCTCGGCGGCCCTTATAGAACCGCTAGTCCTACCCAGCATCCCTAGAAGGTGCGGCGAGTAGCCCAGGGCTTATTAATGTCCTATGTGGATCATTTCATCCTCATTTCTCACTTTTTCTTCACTCCTCACTTCTACAAAAAAAAATCTCTAGAGCGATCTTGAGCTTAGTGGGTCCGTCCTTTCAGCGTTAGTCTGCTATTTCAGTTTGCTGCTTCAGTCTTTTTTGCACTTGAGGTCAGTGTCTATTTTTCCTTCTTCTCTTATTTTTGCTGCAAAATGTTAGTAGCAATACTACTAAAGATGCATGCTAGTGCTTATTTTATTTTTGGAATTTTCATATGTATATATTTTTTGCCATTATCTATGCCATGCTATCTTAGGAAAATATGCATATATTTTTGTTTTTTTTATATATGAGTGCGTGAATATGCGGGAATTTAAATATTGAAAATAAATGCAGGACATGGGTAAGGGGACTTACTTGGTAGTCAGGAATAGTGGAAATGTGAGCCTAGGATGTGGCCGCTAGTTTACTCACTGTAATCAGAAATCTTCAAAACTCTTGAGTGAATGTGAGTCTGGGGTGCGACCTCCAGTTTACACTATAGGTCAGAAACTTGGCTTTTGTGTGAGGGTGAGCACGAGGGGCGGCTGCCGTTTTACCCACTGTAGATTGGGAATTTGGTAAACATTTCGAGCGAATGTGAGCCCAGGACATAATTACAAGCTTACCCACCGTATATCTGGAACTTGACTCTTGAGTGAATATAAGCCTAGGGTGCGGCCGCCAATTTACCCACTATAGGTTAAGAACTTGAAATTCTAAGTGAACGAGAGCCTAAGACGCGACCGCCAGTTTACCCACTGTAGATTTGGAATTTAGTAACTTTTCAAGTGAATGTGAGCCTAGGACACGGTTGCCGGTTTACCCACTGTAGATCCTGAACTTGACTTTCGAGTGAAATGTGAGCCTAGGGCATGGCCGCCAGTTTACCCACTGTAGAACGTGAGCATAGAGCACAACTACTGTTTTACCCACTGTAGAATGTGAGCCTAGGACATGATTGCTAACTTACCCACTATGGAATGTGAGCCCGAGGCGTGGCCACTGGTTTATCCACTGTAGATTGTGAGTCTAGGACATGGTCACAAGCTTACCCATTGTAGAATGTGAGCCTGAGGCGCAGCTGTTGATTTACCCACTGTACATTGTGAGTCCAGAGCGCAGCTGCTAGTTTACCCACTATTGATTGTGAGCCTAGGATGCAGTCGCTAACTTACTCACTATAGAATGCTTGTAAGAATCTGCTTTCTTGTGAGATTATATGCTTGAAATAGACTTGCATAACATGTTTAGGAAAAAGTGTTAGTTCATCTGTGTCGCCATTTAACTTATGGACTTACCTTTTATGTCTAAATTTCTTATTGTTTTGTAGATTAGGAGAGGGTTCAGGACCAAGTCCTCAAGTCACTAGACGATTAAGGGTGACTCATGAATGGAATCTCCTGTTCGTTTATAAACGAGCTCTCTGGACATGTTCAAGAAGGAATCTGTTCAAGGATTATGCTTTGACAGCTGTAAAAAAATAAAAAAGAGAGAGAGGGGTTAGACGATTGTAAAGGAAGGAAAAATATTGAATAAGAAAAAAAACATACCTTCTAGACGAAGGTTCCCTCTCTCTCCGGTATAGGGGGTACATGGATCCCTGCCAACCTCAACAGGTTGTCTATCCCAAAAACCAGAGACAAAGAAAAACTCTGCCTTCTAGTTTCTATCAGATGTTAAGATGGACTTTATCAATTAACAATCTTTGCCCCTAGCTGTGAATTGGTAGAAACCAAGAGATTGACTAATCTCTAAGGGCTTGTAGCAATAGAGGAACTCATCCACAGTGAAAGGACGATCTCCTTCAAACACTTCCCTGCATAAAAATTGCATAGAGAAAACTAGCCTCCATGCATTAGGATTAAACTAACATACTTCTAAACCTAGCCTATTAAGTAACTCCCTAGCAAAGGCATTAAGAGGTAACCTAAGTCCCTCTAGAAGGTAAGCTTCATAAACACCTATTCCAAGATGAGGGTCACAACACCACTCCCCTTGGACGACTAACCTAAGGTTAAGGTCATCTGGATTTTGATATCAACTCCTAAGGGAAGCAAGTCTTTTTTCATCTATCTTGGAATGGACACCTACAGCACAGCTATAAACGGTCTCTACCTTGTCCAAATTAGAGGATGAAGGAACACTCGTCGAGGTGCTAGTTTGTAACCCAAAAGATACCCTCGTCCTAAGCTCTTCCTGAAAAACCTCTAAAGGAGCCCTAGGAACACCTAACGTGTATTGCTCATCCGTGATATTCCCCTAACTACTACTGTTGCTACTCCTACTACTATCATCACTACAAGAACCACTATCATTAATACCTTCATGGTATTTGTTTATCTCCTTATCAACATTATTGCTAAATGAGGACATCTAAAAGAAACTAGTGGAGGAAAACCTAAGGATGAGGAAGAATAGAATACCTGGATCTAGATGAAAGAGGCCTAAGGATGTAGGAAGACTCCTACACAAAGGCATTAGATGACAAATGTCAAAGGAGAAGATTTAGGAAATGTGAAGGGTAGGAGAGGAATTCTACTATTTATAGGCAGCGAGATTTCGTATCTAGAATAGTGCAACCAACCAAAAGATGCCATATGGTCTTTTCCTCAAAAATTTAAATTAATGCGACAAGCCAGCCAATGAGATGATGACTCGTGGCAGTTCGACCAAGGCAATGATGACACGTGGCATAACATTTAACCAATGAAATAATGACATGCATCGAAAGTCAACAGTAAATTCAACACTACTCGGGATGACCCTTGGACAAAGGGGCAACCGATGAGGAACTAAAAATTGAACCATCTCTAGTTCTTCCATAAGAGTCATCTAGAGCCAAAGGCCAATCCAAAATAAGAAGGTTGTCCATGGACATAAGAAGGTCGTCCTTAAACATGGGGGTCGTCCATCAAGAAAGCGCCTGGATAACCCCCCCAACATTTAGGAAATTTCCAAAAATGGATTTATCTATAAGAGCTTGTAATTCGGACCATGTGTTACCAAATCCTTGTTCATCGCCATTAAGTAATTAACTTACAATGGCAGTTGTAGAAGATAAGATTGAATATTCTAACTTGTATAGCAGTTGTGGAAGTTAAGTTTGAACCTTCTAACTTCCACAAATATTGGGAAGTTACTACACAAGTAACCACTCCAAAAGCTTACTATATAAGGATTCATCCACATCAGATAAAGGTAAGATTTCACTACTCCTAAAAAGTTGGAATTCTTGAGTCTCGGTGAAAAACTAACTTAAGCATCAGAGGGTTCTTAGTCGGTTCAACCCAGTCTCCTTTAATCTTGTGTCTTTTTCTTTTTAGGCCTTCCAAGCAATCACTAGCCCATTAAAGCCCAGAGCATTTAGCCTACCAATTTTTCTTGCATCATTAGATATTATCTGTCGTGCTATCTATCGAGCTTTAATGAATAGTACTTCTTCACTTGTTTTTTGGATAGATTTGCATGGTTTCAATACTAGACTTGAACTTTTGTTCCTTGTAGTAAGAAACCCATCCTAGATCTACCCAATTACAAGTAAGTGCATTTTATCAAAGGATTAGCCAATTTACAATAAAATATGTTCTAATAAGTTCCACATATGTCCTATACCCTTAAGATCAAGGTGCTCTCTTGGACCAAGGTTCAGAGTATAGTCTTCCATGGGAATGACAGTGAGGAGAAATCCAGAACCCTTTCTTCCATTGTGATGATGGCGTTCGCATTCCTTTCTTGATGGGGAGGCAAAGGGTTGGTGATGATGTTCGGAACAGCTACATTATCAAACTGTATCAACTTGTTATCTTTGAGATCTTGGACACAGTCCCCCAAATGGTAACGTTATTCAAGGGTATGGCCCTCGGCCCCAAAATGGTGTTCGTACTTCTTGGGCAGATCAAAACCAGGTGATGGAGGGCTTTCTTTGGGCCTCTAAAATATCAGGGTCACTAGCTTCCTTTCCAGTAGGTAAGCGTAGAGATCTACCATGTACATAGGTAATGAAGTGCACTTCCGACTTTCCTTATTAAGGGTACGAGGTAGGTCTAGCCTTCCTCTCTGATTAAAGGCTCAGTCAGGTGCTTGAGTAGACTGACCCTATTGTTGATAAGGTCTAGCAGCTAGGGTAGCATAGGCTAAAGCAACACCCCTAGGCCTTTCTAATGTATTATCAACCATATGAACATCGGTTTCCTTAGTCTTGCGGCCAGTCAGTTTCTTAACTTGTTGCTTAACCATGGAACTCAAAGACTCGGCATCCATGATCTTTTTGCTCCTAATACCCTTGTTAATGCGCTCCCCAATAAGGATGAGGCTAGCGAAATGAGTGACCTAGGTGCTGATCATCTTCTCATAGTAAGGAGGCTTAAGGTTATCAATGAACCACTTGATCATCTCATTTTCCATCATGGAAGGTTGCAACTGTGCAACTAGCTCACGCCACCTCTGGGCATACTCACGTAAGGATTCCCCACTCTTCTTTTCTGTCCTCTGAAGAACTGTACGATCGAAAGCTATCTCGGTGTTGAACTTACAGTATTCTAAGAAATAGTTGGCCATTTCCCTCTAGCTAGAGGTCTTTTCCAATCTCGCATACCATGTGGCCGCGAGGCCAGTCAAAATATCAAGTAAAATCTGGCAAAGTATATGATGATTATCTCCATAGGGAGTCATCTTCCTATAGAACATGCGTAAGTGCACCCAAGGGTCTCCTGTGCCATCATACTTGACGAACTTTGGTGCCTTGAACTTGGGAGGCATAATGACCTGAGGGAAGTTGGTAATATTGTCCAGATCAACGCTTCCATGAACGCTGGAGCCCTCTATGATACGAAGCATCCTAGCTAGAGTTTCCACTTGGCTCTTGACTTGGCCATACCCAGATTTGAGATTCTTGTTCATAGAAGGATCTATTTCCTAGTCATTACCCTGGGGTGGTACATTGTGGCCTCGATCCTATACTGCTGGAGGCTGATTTTCATTCTCGGTTTGGGGACCTCCTTGACTATGGCTAGAGGAGTTCAGTCCTCTTCCTACAACCAGTTATTGCATTATATGCATCAGTTCCACCATTTTCTCTTTAAGAAGAGCAACTTCCTGAGCAATTTCCTCATGGGGAAAAGTACCACTAGTAGACATTTCTCTTGCGCGAGACGTAGTGACGATGGGATCATGGCATGGCGATAGCTTAGCCTATTTTTTTTTTTTAGCAATCTTTTGATCCTTGGGAAGAATAGGAGGTGAAAGAAATGGGGTGCATTTGATAAGGTGGATACACAACACCAAAATCAAGTTAGTTCATGACTTTGCTATTTAACATGCACCTACCACTTTTACAAAAATTTTGGCTTTGCACCCTTGATCAGGTATTTATCATGGTAAGTTTCTACTATGATGCAAGATTAATGCACAAGATTGACAAGTAACCGAAAACTTCATGACATGCTCAACAATGCAGGAAGGACCCTTCCTTTGATTACATGCTTGTACAAGACTTGTTTTTACAACGCTGGGTTCATCGGCTCCAATGACTGGTTTTTTCCAAAAAATGCAACTGCAAGAAAAAACTCGGCTTCTGATAATGTGAACTTCTCGGGGAAGCTCTTGGACACTTGGATCTCTTGGTAACTTGGATAGCATGGGTCTTGGATCTTTTGGGGGAGCCCTTGGATTCTTGACACCTAGGACCTTTTGGCGATTTTAACATTTTGGAAATTTTAGGCAACACGGATCTTTTGGCAATTCAAATCTTGGACCCTCTTGGCCACATTGACATCTTATGATCTCTTTGATGATTTAGCTTCTGGGCAATCTTTTTGGATCTTTTCTAGGAAAGCTCTTGAAATCTTGATGCTTTGAAATTCTTAACAGCTTTTTAGCAGCATTTCCTCTTGAACTAAGTTTTGGTTACTTGCCATAAATTTTATCTTTGCACAATTAGGTGACGAAACCATTTAGTGTATGCATGAGTGCCCTTGTAGGGTTGTAAACCCTTAGGGATAGGGTATGATCTAACATGTAAAAGCAACAGGTTTGCTTTTCCCAGGGGTTTAATCATGCATGCTATGTAAGTAGGATAGAAAGAACCTGGAGTAGAGCATAATTTCTTTGGCGCAAGCAAAAAGGGCGCATCTGTTACAACACACTTTCCCCTGACCTCTAGCCCTTTAAGGGTATCCTTTTCTAGGCTTGGATGTTCACTCTTTAGGTTTCACCTAGCCCTGATGGACTCTAGGCTTGACATAACTAAGCCAACTGTATGCAAAGGATTAACTAGTAGGTTGTTCTTGTCCTAGGGTACTTAATCACCATACCCCTCCCTTCATGGAAGTTATGGGGCAGGAAGGATTGAGAGGTCCTTTTAAGCTACTCTTGTCCGCCTATGGATCCAAAAGTGCCTACAACATCAGCCCTAAATCTATCTATGGGTAACACTGTCGATGTGTGTGTTTAGGCATCTACAAATGGGGTGATAAAATCCCCAAAGATATGGGACTACGCCAACAGTATAGAGCTCAGGTTTAGCTCAAAAAGGGTGTATATGTCATGCAATCCTTAATGAAGGGGAAAGACTTTTTTCAAAATACAGCAAATATATATATATATATATATATATATATGTATGTATATGAAAGAAGATAAAGGTGTAGCTGAAATTAAATTTTGCTACCCTCTGTTTGCATGTGAAGGAAAGTTGTACAGCATGTGAGGAAAGCGGTAAAGTATGTGAGGAAAGCTATAAAGCCCTATGTGAAAATACCTAACAGCTTCCCTTTTGGAAAAGGATTTTTTTTTTTTTTTGAAAAATATTTTCACTCTTTTTGAAAATAGTTTACTAGGATATAGTAGAAGCCTTTTTCAAAAGGAAAGCCCCTGAGGCCAATGCCAACTCCCGTGTTTTTGAAAGCCAATTTCCAAAGATTATGGTTTTATAAAAAGCACTAAAGGCTAAACACTCATCAATCCCAAGTGGTGTCGCCAATCTGTCAATGCTCGGCCTCGAAAAACGGAGCAGCGAAAAACTGCCATTGCTATTGTGGGCCCTCATTCGACCACCTGCCATGGCAACAGCTCTCGAGAGCACAAGGCCCATTGGAGGCCACTCTTGATGATATATATAGTGTTGTTGTTCACGCAGAGCTTTGGGTGCTTTCTCTCTCTCAATGGAGGAAGGTCTACCTTTGGCAATATGGCAGGAATCTGGGCCAAATTTTAGGTGATTACGAAAGGTAAGTGGAATCGCCACTAAACATTGGGTTTTTCTAAGGTGAGATTGGTCACTTGTTTCTAGTCAATTATATTACCAATCCTAGGCTAAGAAAAAAGGCATTTTTCCTAATCTAATGTGGATGGCAAAAAATCTTAATTCTTAGATCTGGTAGTTCGGTTACATGTAGGGAAGGTGTTAGGTACCCCACAATGCCTGTCTAAGGACAGTTTTTTGTTTTGATAAAACCTTAATTTTTAGAGATTGGCTATGAAAAACATGATTTTAGCATTGGCTTTCAAGACTTTGCATGCATGAGGGGCTTTGAGGTTTGGCTTTTGAAAAAGCGTGGTCCCAATCTATGCTTTCCTAAGGCGTTCGAGCAAAGCGCTAGATTTCCACAGCAAAAATCTAGCAAGTCACCTTACTTTCATGGCAAAAATTACACATCGCATGCCCTAGGTGACACGGACCATGACAATCACGCTAGAGGGGGACAAGCAGGTATATATATATACATCATGCACAATGTAAGCACACAGAGCAGGAAAGTAAATGCTGACATCCCTAAAGCATGGCCTAAAATATAAGTGCAGGAAAATAAACAAGGGTCGCCATACTCTAGAGATGAGGATGAATGGTACATGGCATGATATACCTATTACAAACCATCTAAGAGAGAAAGGGAGGAGGAAGGAAGGGGTTTAAAAGAGTGCATAACCAAAAGGGAAAGGCCAAACTCCTATATCTACTGAACATAGCCGCTTGGCCTATGTCTACATGCTCGCATCCTCGCCCTTTTTGCTTGTGCCTCGGAGTCCATGCCCTAGCTCCATCCATCCTTGCTCCATGTGTGTACAGGCAAAGGCAAAGGCAAAGACAAGAGACTAGCGGACAAGAAATGGAAAAGAGATGTGTAGAGCATATAAAAGAGGCATAAAGTAGATAAGCATGATAGACATGGTAAGCAAAGGAACAAGAAAGCAAACAAACAACCGAGAAATCAAACAAGCAAGATAACGAACAAAAGGTGGTGTCCATGATGGAAAAATGTAGGTTTGGATTGAATGTCCATAACTTCATTGTGTTGAAGCATGGAAAACACACTAGCAAGTGAGACTCATGCATGGACACATAAGCAAGCGTGTAAAGATGCATAGAAAGCCAACGGGTGGCACAAACAAGCATGGTAAGTATATCATCGTATGGAGCGGGAAAGGGGAAAGGTAAGCACGAAGCAACTGGCATCATGGCGATGTATCCTAAGTGGTTACATCCAAACAAGGCCTCATGGGCATCGGACGTAACAACTCCACCACAAACCCGCTAAAGGCGTCAAGCATGGCAAAGTCTAAAACAAGAGAGGCTAACACAAGCATAAAGCATAGAAGCAAGCGATCATAGACATGCAAATAAGGATGATCCAAACCCTTTGATATGGGCCAAGGTGTATGGAACATAAAAAAGACCATAGGGAGTCCAAACTAATAGGCCAAAACACAAGAAAGAAAGACAAAGCGACAAAAGGGCTACTATAGTACATGGCATGACAAACATAGCCTAGGTCTAGGCACACGAACATGGCATAGAGCGCCCAAGCACATGGAAAACAGCATAAAGCGTGTAGAGAGCATAGATCCAAACACACAAGCATGTAGAAACATAGATATAGGCATGTAGGCATAGAAACATGCATGCAAGCATGTAGAAACTTAGCACATAGACATGGTAGAACATGAACCCAAGCATATAGACATGTACAGATGTAGATATAAGCATGATACATGGCAAAAAGTGCATAAACACATAGATCCGAGCAAAGCGTAGCCAACAACATCATACAAACATGTGAACATGTAACCCTAATCATCAACCAAGAACTAAAAGAGGCATAAAACATAGAAAAACATGGCATAGAACCCTAAGCATGTAGATCTAAACATATAAGCATGTGCAAACATATATGTAAGCAAGAAACATGACATAAGTCATAGCAACAAAGAGATTTAAGCAAGAAACATGCTAAAGAAAGCAATAAACATGTTATTATAGCAAAACGAGAAAGATAAATGCTAGAAAAATATTTAGGAGGTTAGGGGCGTGGATGATAGCTAGAAAAGCTATATCCACACCCCTAAACCACAAATACAAAGTGTGAAACCAAGGAAAGGAAGATTGGGTATAAGAACAATACCTGGTGTTTTTTATAAAGAGTGAAGGATCAAAAAGCTTTGATATGTTTTTTAGGGTGTTTTTTGGTGCTTGGAAGAGAGAAAAATGAGTAAAGAAATCAGGCAGAGAGTAGAAATTCAAAAAAAGGTGGTCTCTTCTAGGTCTAAAGGGTGCCTAGGGCTATTTATAGCCCTGACATGCACTTTGAGACGATGGCCCTTCAAGGACCGTCGACCTTAAAAGGCTTGAAATGGGGTTGATCTTGACACCCCTAGAGAGATCATGGCATCCTGTTTCTGAAAAAGTGTGGATCTTGGAAATCCAATAGTCGGATCAAAAGTTATGGCTCTTGGAAGTTAGAGGTGCATTGATTAGTGCATCATCCCGATTATCATGATATCTTGGTTGTTCGAATTCCAATTTTTACCCTTGAATAGTCATTGGAATGAGAATTCGATAATCTTCGTAATGGCATTGGTTTTAGCCTGTTCTGATAGCCAGATCAAAATTAGGGTTTTTGCGTTTACCCAAGATCGACTTCGAGTCAAACTTGGTCAAAGTTATTAAAATTCTCCGAGAAGCGTGGATTAATGTAAAACTATGAAAATTTTTTTTTGTGAGTGTTTTGACCTCGTATAACCTTCGGTCAAACCTTGGGTTGACTAGGGGCAATTTAGTTATTTTAGCTGAAAAGGCGCTTTGGGTGCTCTAGTGCCCAAACAAGTTGCACCACATCGTTTTGGATGTTCTCGCGGCCCCATGGAGAAAAAAAATATTATTTTTGGACATTTCAAGGTTCAGCACGCAAATCGAAGGCAGACAAAAAAAGGGTATCAACAAGCATGTTATCAATCCTAATTTAACATGTGAGAAACAAACAAAGAAATAGATTCATATACATGTGAAAAAAAAAAAAAAAAAACTAGATTAGAGACATATTAGACACACTAAGCCTAGAAACAATGCCATACTAGATTAGAAAAGGTCGAATTAGGGTTTTTGAGCATGAATACGCGTACGCATACATAGGGCCTACGTATGCAGCCTAATTGTATGCGTACACATACATAAAGCATGTGTATGCATACATGCCTCAAAACCCAAATCCAGAAACACAACAACGTTGAAAACAAAGAACTTAAAACAAAGAAACTAAAAACCTAACATGCTTTAAATAATAAAACAAAGAAAAAATATGCTAAGCTAACATATTACAACATAAATAAACAAGTAAAACAAAGAGAACAAAAAGATTAAAAAAATAAAAAATAAAAAAGCAAAGAATTGAAAAGGAAAGTTTAGAACTAATACCTCAAAAACAAAAGTTCTTTGGCTTGATTTTGACCGTTCCCCTCAGTCAAATCTATTCTCAATCGAACAAGGAAGTAATTAGTAATCTTAAAACCCAAATATCAAGGCCTGAAAAGGCCCCAATCAGAAGAAAATTGACTTGGGGATGTTTATAAAAAACTTCTTTGGTTCACTATTTCTAGTGAATCTTAGGTTTTTCTGTAGGATTTTCTATGTGTGTTTGAAATATACCAAGTAAGGCTTTATACAGTTGAAAAATGGGGGTTTGGAACAGCTCCCAAACGATGTGGGATTCATTCTAAATCTCAGTTTTTAATGTAGAAATCGTCCTTTCAGAGCATCTAGAATCGTAGCTGCGTCGCAAGTCCATGCCTGTGTACGCATGTATTAGACCTGCATACGCATTCACGTGTATGCGTACATAGGCCAAGGATTTCCTTTACCTCAATTTTATAAAAATAGATTTATTTACTCATAAAAAATTATATTTTCCATTTTAAAACTTCTCAAGTCAATTTAGAATCTGGTTAGGCCCTAAACCAACCTTGAATCTTAGAATTCCATCATTGTTGAGGAACGGGGGACCAAGTCGTAAAGGGTACAAAATGCGATTTCTACAAATTGATAGAGAGGTAGAGGATTAATGGTTTCCCAAGTTTTTGAGGTACCAAGATAGGTGGAGGGAGAAGATATTCCTTAATAAGCTCAAAGGCCTTCTGACACTCGTCATTCCATGTGTGGGGGCTCATTCTTCCTCAGAAGCTTAAAGATAGGTTCACAAGTTGAAGTGAATTTGGCAATGAATCGACTAACATACTGCAAAAAGCCTAAGAATCCTCTTATCTCTTTCTCATTCTTGGGTGTAGGCATGTCCAATATGACTTTGATCTTTGATGGGTTAACCTCTATCCCTTTATTACTCACTAGAAAGCCTAATAATTTTCCTACAATCACTTCAAAGGTACACTTCTATGGATTTAGTTTCAGTCTATACACTTTGATCCACTCAAAGAATTTTCTTAGATTGGTTATGTGACTTTCTCTATCTTTGGATTTCACGATCACGTCATCAGCATATACCTCTACTTCATTATGCATCATATCATGTAGGAAGGCCGTAGCCATTCTTTGGTAGGTTATTCTTGCATTCTTAAACCCAAATGGTATCACTGTATAACAATAAATCCCCAATTCATTGGTGAAGGTAGTCTTAGTCATATCCATAGGAGTCATTTTGATTTGGTTATATCCTCAAAAACTGTCTATGAAAGATATCAAGGCACTTCTAGTGGTGTTATCCACTATGACGTCTATGCGAGGCAAAGAGAAATCATCCTTAGGACAAGCTTTGTTCAAATCTCTAAAATCCACACACATGTTAACTTTCCCATCCTTCTTGGGTACAGGTACTACATTGGCTATCCATTCGGCTTGGTGTACAAGTTTGATGAACCCTACTTTTAACTACTTGGTGACCTCTTCCTTGATCTTAAGGAGCCATTCAATTCTCATGCGCCTCAAATTTTTCTTGACGGGTAGTATGTATCAATGTGATGCTATGCTATTTCGAGATCAATGCTAGACATATCTTCATATGACCATGCAAATACCTCTTGGAATTCTTTGAGAAGTTCTTTGAGATATTTTCTTTCTTGTTCATTAAGGGTTAAGCCAATTTTAATTAAGTGTGGATGCTCATCATTGCCCACATTAATAGTTTCAAGAATTGGCTCCATAGGTTCAATTTTTTTTTTCCCAATTGTTTATTAATTTCATTTTCAATTTCATTGGAATCATTTAAGTATAGAATTTCAATATTATAGAACACATCAAAATAAGAATTCATCTTATTAAAAATGTTGAAAAGTACATTGGAACTTGTATTACTAGATATCTTTCCCATGCTATTGGAAAACCCAACCCAAGTCCAATTACTAAGTAGCCCATCAGTAGGCATGATGAATTATGTCTTTCTTCCTCCTTTGGCAACATTGCCTTCTTTCTCATTCTCTTCCTTAAAGAGAGCCTTCAGCTCCATAGACTAGTCTTTATCTTTTAAAGGACCCCAAACATGCATGGCTTTAGTTACATCCCCTGAGAATTCCTCTTTGCTGGGAAGGCCCTCATCTTCCTCGTCTAAAGACCAGTCATAATTACTCTCGCTTCAATAGCTAATCTCCTTATCATCATCTTCTTTGTCTTCATTTTTTCTTGGGCTAGGACAAAATATCCTGCAACGTAGGGCAGTGAAACGATGTCTCGTTCAATCAAAATGTAAGCAGGGTTGATTTGCGTGGTCCCAACTATCAAGGTCCATTATGGCCAGTCATGATCCTCCCATGATCCCGCGCTTCCCATTTTAGAAAAGTCATTGGCATAAGCCCTTGTGAAGGTCCATAGTCTAGGAATATGCTTTAGCACCAAAAACGTCATTTACATGAGCCCTTCGATCATTATGTGATCAACATCTTCTTGAGTCACATAGTTAGCATCGTGGCATGTGGAAAACTAGGAGAAGCCATAGGAAGCATGAGCACATGTCCCAAAACATCTTCTTTTATTTAGATGTTTATAGGAAATATTAAAGTCCATTTTAATGAAGGCCCAATTAAAAGATCACTCCCTTTCTCTTCATATGAACATTGCCCCCTATTTCATTGGGCTTAGTCCATTTACAATAAAGATCTTACCTCACTCTTGTGGGCTTTCATTTAGAATTTGCTTAACCATTTTCAACCCATTGTCTCAAATATGGGTCAACAATGTATTCATCGCCTTTAGGCTTTTCTTTTCTCATTCATTATCAACTTGTTTTAAAAAAAAGTAGTGCTCAAGCTAAAATATATTGTGGCCTTCCTCTCAAAGCTCCTGAATCTCTCATCATTTTGTACCTTGGCATACAACAAGGAGGCCTAAGATTAGGCCCAAGGTTCTCCTTTTCGATAGACCTTTTGATTTGGGCTTATGATAGAAACTATGCTATGGTCCTACGGACCCTTCAAGTTAAGACATACCTTTAGACTTTGGGACAAGTCCATTATATGTGAGACCTTCTTTTCTTTTCTTTCCAATGCCTTAGGGTATGCCATAAATTTTGGGCCATCTTTTCAATTTTATATATTTTATTTGTCCTTTAAAATTAGGTGAAGATATTTTATGATTAAACAAACAAGAGACATAAATGGTGCCTTCTTTTGATAGGATCTAGGATTTCCCAAAGTTTAGGTAAGCTCCTTAAAGCTAATGGGATAGATCAATAGAACACTCACAACTTGGTGGGCCATGATTTCAACCTTAGGCCTAAATGGACTATAATGGATTGTTGGAAAACTGTTAATGTACTCAAATCTCATTATAGGTAATGGCAAGGATTGTGAGTTGGTGGGATGAACTTCAGAAGATTTTGGCCCACATGGAGCCTCCACCTTTCAAGCATCACCAACCATGGCAAAGAGACAAATGAGCCAAGTGAGTTGTGTGTAAAAAAAATATTGAACAAGCCTTTATTGGGAATAAGAAATGGAACACATTAGAGTCAAACTCTCTATCCCCAGCAAAGTCGCCATTGCGGGCACAAGGGCTAGCACACGCAAAGGCGTAGTGCTTGGTTTCATCCTCGCATTGGGTGAGTACGCCTTGGCATAGGATGGACTATAGTGGAGAAATGAAGTCACCACCTATATTAGATCTAGGAACCATATATTAGCACCCTTCGTGGAAGGACTGATCTACAACTGGAGCACATGTCTGGAGTTTAGGTATGGGGAAGGAAAGGTTTTAGGCACCCAACCCCACTTGACCTGTGGGTCAGCTTCCACTCATTGTGTTCCACGTCTTAATCCCATTAAAGTCCTATTCAATATCATTATCCTAAACCTAAAAACTTGCAAAATAGAAACACCAAAGCAAAAATCTAGCAACCTAACATGCTTTAGACATAAAACAAAGCGAAAAACCAAAACTGAACAAATATTTCAAAGCCTTAAGAATGATAAACAAAAAAAGGAACTAAAAAAACTAATAAAAAGTGAAGAGCCAAAGATAGAACCTTTATCTCAACACAAGAACACTTTAGAGCTTGATTTTGAACATTTTACTCAGTCAATCTAGTCAAAAACAAACAAAAATAAGTTAGTAAACCTTTAAAACTCGAAGATCAAGGCTAGAATAGGTCCTAATTAGAAAAATATTGACTTGAGAATGTTTTGTAAAAAAATCACTCTTTAATTCACCATTTCCAAAGGAATCTTATGTGTTTTACCACCAAAATTCTTTCTTTTTTGAATATCTACCTTTTTAGGCTTTATATAGTTGAAAATGAGGGTTTGGTGCAGCTCCCAAATGATGTGAGATTCGTTCCAAACCAAGTTTTAATGCAGAAAACCTTTCCGTTTTGGTTTCTGGAACTCTAGCATGTAAACGCATAGCTTGTGCATGAGTCCGCATGCATAAAGCATGCAAGCGCAGATCTTGAGCACGCGTGCGCATATGCGTGTATGCGTATGCATGCCCTAGGGTTTTCATAGTCTTTATTTTCTAAAAATAGATTTATTCTTCCAAAAATAAGTTCCATTTTTCCAAAAATGCTTCCTCAAGTCAAATTTCATCTGATCGGATCCTAAACCAACCTTGGACTTTAGAATTCCGACATCATTGGGGAATAGGGACTCAAGTTGTAAGGGGTACAAAATGCGGTGTCTTCAACTAGACTGCACAATATTCATTGCATTTAAAGTCCAAGAATTGGTGATTTCAATAGAAACCCCACTATTCAAAGTCTGTTCAAATTATATCCAGCTTGGAGCACGACCATATTGCATGTAAAGGAGACTCGGAATGTTCTTGATAATGATCACAAATGGGGCTCATAATAATAGTTCGACGCACCAAATTTTTCCTTGGTAGGTAGTGAGTTACTACGAGCTCTCCATATGTGGTTCTTAACCTTGTTTGGAGTTTGTAAAGACCACAAACCTTTCCATAGCTGAGTTTCTTAGGATGAAGGTGTCCTTTGAGGTACAAGTTTTGCGTCTTCCTTTAAAATATGATATCCCGATTTACAGGCATATTGCCCATCTTGAGTCAGAGGCCAATAGAGCGTGTCTTCAGCATCCACACGAGCTACAGGAATACTTCTAATGAAATCAACCTCTTGGGGGACATAAAGACCATCTGAGATGTCATTACTCCATTGCCTTGTCTCAGAATCAAGTAGAACACCAATCGCGGCTGCACTCATGGAATCAACAACTAGCAAGGAGATCATGGGTGGATGTTTAGTAGGCAGCCCTCTATGGCTCCAAATTGGAATGGATTTCCCATTTCCATCACCCCACCTTGCTCCCCTCAAAATAACATCTCGACCATGTAGAATGATTCTCCATGCATAAGTACTGGACTTGAGTTTATTGCTTCCATAATGGTCCAATGAGGGAAAAACCGAGCCTTGAAAATTCTATAGAATAATGAATTTTTATCATTTAGGAGTCACCAAGCTTTTTTTTCCAAGAGGGAATCATTTAAAATAGCCAAATCCCTAAAGCCATTCCTCCTACCATTTTAGATTTTTTTTTTTTTTTTCTTCTCATCCCACTTGTGTCAATGGATTTTACGCCTAGTACCCCATTCTCCCCACCAATATTTCCTTACCAAAGCTTCAATATCATGATACAAACCCAAGGGGATTTTGAAACAACCCATAGCAAATGAATGGATCGCATGAATGATAGATTTTATCAACACCTCATGTCCTGCTTGTGATAACAGCCTTCCTTCCCACCCTTACAATTTTTTCCACACCCATTCCTTAATATAATTTAAAAGCTCGCTATATTACCTTTCCTACAAAATAGGGAAGGCTTAAATACTTCTCAAAATTTTGGATCTCTTGCACCCCAGGTACACCCTTAATGAGTTCCTTTGTTTCATCTGGAGTGGATTTGCTAAAGAAAAGTGCACCTTTTCTCCTGTTTATTTGCTAGCCCGATGCATTCTCATAGGAAGACAAGAAAATCAAAATTTTATTGTACTCTTTTGGATTACCTCTGCAGAAAAGGAGATTGTCATCTGCAAAAAATAAATGGTTAGTTTTGGCCCTCTTCTACACAAGGAGAAACCCCCTATTTCCCCTTCTCTAGCTGCATTCCTAATGAGCCTATTATAGATACCTCATTTTGTACTCGGTTAATAAACTTTAGTCTCAGGTCCCATTGATGAGCTTGACATGTCTACAAAAGATAATTGAAGTTGTTTTGATAGTTTGGAAGTAATCATAACTCAAAAGTACTCAAATTGCTATGAAAACGATAATAGAAAATGACCATTGCTCACTAATTTGATCATAAATTTTGAACCACAAAGAATCTTTGAGTGAACTTTGTTTCATTGGAAATTACACATCTTGGGATCTGATTTGAACATATATTTTGCCTAATTTTCATTTATATTAAGTGAGTTATGACCGTTTGAAGTTAGGGCATCTAATTAGTCAAAACTCGATTATGCGCGCACATACTTCAAGTATGCGCACACATGCTTTGTGTATGCATGTGTACACTACATTCCAGAACCTCAAAAATCCATTTTTTAGGGCCCAAAGGCCATGCCCCTAGACCCCTAAGGAAAGTACAAAACCCTCTAAATGAGTCTAAAAACCATATTTTAAATATATAAATAAAACCTTATACCTCCAAACTCAAACCCTAGCTAGAAAGTGTGGATTTTTTGCCTAAACTCTTCCAAAAACTCTTTCTTTTCTCTGTATCTTCTGCAACCATAGATTATGAACATTTTTTGGTTCTTAAAAACCTCTCTCTATTACTCATTAGGGCAGAAAATATTGATCTCATTCCAAGAAACGTTTTTCAAACATTATTTCTAAAGATTTTTCAAGACCATCTTTTTGTTTTGAGTCGTGATTACCTATAAACTATTTAATCCTTTGATTTCCTTAATATCTCATTGAATCTAGTTGTGTAGGCACTGAGGGGCCGGTTAAATAACAACCAAGTTATGTTTCACACGTAAGGTAAGCCTCTCTTCATGGCTCTTCCTTAATTTGGATTTTTTAGAACTTGTGTTCTTGTTGCTCTTGTTTGATTTATTTGTTATTTATGTTTAGAATTATAATTTGATTTTGTTTGATTTTGATTTGTTGTGTCTCAACATGTTTTGAATGAAGAGTTGGATTAATTTATTGGAAGCATGCTTGGTTTTGTTTGATTGTTGTTTGTTGCTTGCTTTAAAACTTTGTTTTTGAGTATGTATGTGTGCGCATGCTTTATGTATGCATACACATACTTCAAGTATGCTCATGCATACTGGTGTCTAAACACACAGATTTAGAGTTCTTGCTATTTCGTTTGTTTTGATTAGTTTTAATCACATGTTTTCGTCTTGTTAAGTTTAGATTTCACGTGTTTAGTATTTAGGTTAGTAGAATAACTTGTTTCACATGCTTGGATTGATAGATTAATGATTAGGGTTTACGCTTTGATGAACCACATGAAAAATCATGATAACTTAAACATGCATTGATGTATAGGTGTTGAGGTGTTGTGGTACATTGAGGTATGTGAAGGTAAGTCATGCGTATGAATATGAACATGCATCTTTGAATATGATGATTGGTCTCCTTTTTTGATGAATAATGTAGACACTCAATTTTACACCCACAATTTAATCTTGGAAGATGACTGAAGTGACCATTTATTTACCCAAAATTTAGAGTTGCATTACATGCATTAATTCACTCATTGCATATCATAAAAATGATCTTGAGATTCTAATGGTAGTTATGGTAAGTCTGATTCCCAAATCGGATCGTCGAATTGAAAGATATCACGAGATTAAGTTTTCACGTTCTACATCCATTTTGTTTGGGTGGAACTGATCATGCATGATTAATTTAAATTAATTCTAATTGGAGTGCCGATTGGCCCAAACATTTGGCTCGGCCTGAGGACCCCCTGATTGAGATAAATCCTATCTTTTTCGGATTTTTAGAAATAAGGACGTGTTCGAATTTGTATCTGATCTAATTCGGCTTATTTTTTAAAAATCCCAACCTCTATAAATAGAGAAAAAATTAGAATTAGAGGCTCTTCTTTTCTGACTTTTCAGCTCCCCTTACGTTAAAGACGTTTTGGAGGTTTTTGCCTTAAGAACTTCTTTTTTGTGAGTAAAGTATCTTAGACCTCAAAGAGTTGAACAAACTTCTTTCATTTTTAAAATATTCTTTCATTAGAAGAGCACGATCATGCAAGAGGTGTTTAGTTTTTTTTGGTCCTTCTTTTCTTCTTCCATCAATTAGAATGTTCTTGTTCGTCTCGTGAATGTGAT
Organism: Castanopsis chinensis; assembly: GCA_032878915.1. Lineage (NCBI taxonomy): Eukaryota > Viridiplantae > Streptophyta > Magnoliopsida > Fagales > Fagaceae > Castanopsis > Castanopsis chinensis. Next base: position 4,469,120 of record JAVQMG010000102.1, read on the forward strand.
TAAAACGTTTTATTGTGTCTTGTTCTTAATATATAATTGTCATGCTTAGATACTTTGGTGGAATTTTATTTGATATGCTCTTTGTTTCAATTCCTTCTCTTTGATTTCAAAATTTGCTAATGACCACCAAAGTTTCTTTTTTCTAAACTCAAAACCGATATGCATTTTCCTTAAATACAGATCTGATTTTTTTTCAAAACTTAAAACTGATATGTATTGTCATTAAATACAAATCTGATTTATTAATAAACTCAAAATAGATCTATATTTTTATTAAATATAGATCTAAAATTTTTTTCTAAAAAGTTTTCTTTGTTATAAAAGTGCAAATTTTGAAACTTAAAAGAAGGGATTGAAAGCTAGGTTAAAAGTCTTTTTTTTTTTTTTTTTTTTTTTTTTTAAAAATATATATATATATATATATATATATATATAATGCATGCATAATTAATTTGTCACATGGATGTGAATCCTCTTTCAAAAGTCTTTTTTCTATTACTTTACACAAAACAGATCTGATTCTTTTTAACAAAATCTCTTTTTTTTTTTTTTTTTTCTCTCACAAAAATAGATCTGATTTTTACAAATCAAATCTTTTTTTTTTTTTTTTAACTTTACACAAAATAGATTTGATTCTTTTTAACAAAATCTCATTTTTTTTCCCTTTACAAAAACAGATTTGATTTTTTTTTTACAAACCAAATCATTTTTTTTTTTTAATTTTCAAAATAGATTTGATTTTTCTTTAAAAGAGGACATATTCATAAGGTAGTGTTTGTCATGTGCATTATAGCATATCATTCAACATCATTCAAAAAAGGTATATTGGTCATTAGAGTCTAGAAAACCAGACTCTATCTGGGCAGAAAGGGTGCCTAACACCTTTCCATTTTGTAACCTAGTCCCCGAGCTTAGGATTTTTGGGTAGGTAGATTAGTGTTTTTTCTTTTAATCTTGGTAGATTGTAACTAGGACCAAAGCTTTGTATTCATATGCATAGATTGTAACTAGGACTAAAGCCTTATAAGGTTAATTTGCCAAAATTTTACTTTTTCTTTATTCAATTAATGACATTTGAAGAATTTCGAATATGTAATTTTTATTTATTTTTCTTACTTTTTGTATTAAAAAAAAAAAAGAGATATACTATATCCACAACATTTTTACAACAAATCACAGGTGGTTAGTTGTTATTGGTTCAAATTTGAGCCTAACATAAAGATTACTTTTTTGCCCTAACAATAACAACCAGTAATAACCTGCCACTTAGGATTTGTTGTAAAAATATTGTGAAAATGTTGTAGACATCATTTCTCTTAAAAAATAAGTGGCGAATCCACACAACTACCCAGAAGAGAGGTGCCTAACAAGCACCCAAATCAGTTTTTGAGCGGCCTAATTTTTCGGTCTCTCACAATGGTAACTCTACTAGAGATGTCAAGGGCTAAGGCTTGTCTTAGACTTTAAGTGACCAACTATATAGCCTTGTCTTTTGCATGATGTTGTTGTTTGTTTGTTTGTTTATGTCTTGAGATGTTTGTATGATATTTTTTGTTTGTCATGTTGATTGTTAAGAGCTTTCCTTTACTGTCATAGTGTATGCCATCAAAAAAACAAATATGTATGCAACCATCTCAACATATGGTGGTAGTGACCATGGATCAATGTTCTTTATTAGATTCAGGTGCCCAGTGGTGAGCTCACTAACTCATAGCACAAAGTCACTGGATCACTTCTTGTTGACTACAAAGGATAGACCGTGCCGTTCGAACCAATGTAATATTCATTAGATTACAAGTTGGGAGGTGTAACATCCTAGCTATGAGAAATAATGAAACAACAAACCCACCCTACAATGTAATGACTTAGAACCTACCCTTAGGTCGGTCCATGTTAAAAATTGCATTGCATATTATGTGTGTTTGTTTGGTTGGTTAATTGATGTAGATGGGGACCTAGCTTTAATTGACCCAACCAAGCCTTTTACTAGGGGAAAATTTGGTCAAGATCAGAGGGAACAATCCAAAGAGAACCTAATACTGACACTCAAGCTAGCAGTTCTAGTTCCAAGCCCATCCCAATACTGAAGCCCGTGAGCATAGAAGACATTCCACTGTTGCAACATCACAATCTTATGTTCGGCCTACAAGATAGTCCAAGTCAGAAGAAGTTCGAGATTCCATCACTATGGCGGAAGGGGGAGAACATCCAAATACTGAAGAACCCATGAACACTCAAGAGCTACTGAACACCATGGTAGTTAGTCAAATCTAGTTAAGGGAGGACATGAAACTTACGGTACAACAAATTCAAAACCTAAAGAATGGCCAAGAGTAGAACAAGATTGACCATAATTCCCCAACCATGAAGGGTGAGAAGAAGATCAATAAGAGGATAAACAAGGTGAAAGAGATGATTAAGAGAGCTCGTAAGATTGAAGACCTCATAGACTACCAATCACTCTCACTTTTCCTTATTGTGAGATTGCCTCCCAAGTTCAAGATTCCAATCTTGGACAAGTTCGATGGGTAGGGCTGCCCAAAGTGCCATTTGAAGATTTACATGAGGGCCATGCAGCCACTAGGAGAAACTGAAGAACTACTTGACCAAATGTTCCAAAATACATTGACTGGAGCTGTACTTAGGTGGTTCTTCAACCTAGATGATGCTAGAGCAAGGAGTTGGAAGGACATCTGCTGCGAGTTTCATAATCAATACAAATACAAAAATAGAGGTGGATGTGACAAGGAGAGATTTAGAGACCGCGAAGCAAGAGCCGAAACAATCCTTTTCTACCTTCATTAGCAAGTGGAGGTCCAAAGCTGCACAGATGATGAATAGGCCAAGTGAAGAAGAACAATTAACCATGGTTATAAAAAACTTATTACTTGTATACCATTAGTATTTGTTTGCTCTGTATTTTCCTAATTTCAAAGATTTAATTGTTGCTAGAACCCAAATTGAGGATGCAATAAATAATGGCACTATAAAGAATGAGGACCCACCAAGGTTTAAAAAGAATTTAGGATCTAGTTCTAAAACTGCAGAAGTTTCTAATATATACAAAAATGATCCTTACCAACTTATTGCCCCTATTAGCCTCGTATAAATATCACAAGAGCTACCTCCAAGGCCAAGCTGGGAATTTCATGAGTTATACATGCCTGTGAGCCAAGTGTTTGAAAAACTAAAAGCAAAGGGGTTACTAAAATCCTTAGATCCAAGACCAACTCCAAACCCATTGCTGCAAGATTTGATGTGAGTAAGAGATGTGCCTCCCACCAAAGCCCTGGTCATGATACTGACAAGTGTTTTGGCCTTCGTTATGCAATTTAAGATCTGATAGACACTAAGGTGATTGCACCGCCTACAAGGCCTAGCATCACTGATAATTCCTTGCCCAACCACAATTTTGGTAGAGGACTGAGGATTAATTGCTTGATCACTGAAGAGAAAAGTGAAGACGACTCGTTTCAGTTAATTTATGACCTACCTGAGTGCTTTATGATGACATAGGAAGAGTTAATGGGTATGACATCCACAGTAGGGTATGATATATGGAGTGAGGATGTTATAGAAATCTTAAATTACTAAACATCCACAAATGAGGAGAGACACTTCAAACCCCAATCAAACTACCCAAAATCCACAAATAGGGGGAGACACTTCAAACCCCAATAAAAAAACCCAATACCTACATACAGGAGGAGACACTTAGAACCCCAATCAAATGACTTGACATTCACATATGGGGGGAGACATCAAACCCCAAGATACCGATCTAAATGGCCCAACAAAAATTACCCACATCACAAGGGGGCGAAGACTATTTAAACCCCCATATTTGGAGATAGACAACCCGATAGAAGCCTTGAAAAAATCTACCCAACAAACACCCACTAAAGAGGATGTGGTCCTCAAGCAACTACAGAAGACACAAGCCAACATATCTTTTTGGGATTTACTCATGGCCTCATACAAGCACCATCAGAATCTAGTAGACCTTCTCAATCAAATCCAAGTCCCTACTGTTGGAATCATTACACAGCGCAGCGGAAGAATATATAATGTAAACGGATCTACTTCATACATACAAGTTAACATGGGCTATTTAAATTTCAGAATTAAAGAACAAGAGAGTGTACCTTGGAGCGGTGAATTTCAAAACTTGAAGAACGGAAGCACTTGGGAATACTTTCAATCTTCACTCCAATTCCACTAACGCCCAAGATGTGTGGTCTCTCAATCAGTTCCAAAGGGAGAATATGAAAGTGTGTCTCACACTCTCTCTTTTTCTCTATGAAAATCTCTACAAATTCTCTATTATCTTCAGAATCTCTACCGAAAATTCTGTGTGTTTCTCCCTTTGTATCTAACTGATTATCTAATTGGGCTTAAGTATGTGGCTTGGAGTGGGACCAAAAGGGACCAATAAGACACTAGCTCCAATAGGCCTTGGGCTTTTCTGTCAACTCTTGACAAGTCCAAAGTTACCATTAACTATATTTAATACCACTATATAAATGTAGTTGCACTCTAGGCCTTATTAATAAATTATATCCCAAGACTTTATTATACATGCAACCCCTTCATAAAATATTCATAGTAATACAAAGTCATGAAAGAAGACTGCCACTTTGTATATTACTACATCTTAATTCCTTGAGTACCCGGTTTAATCCTTTAAGTTATTCATCATATATTTATGAAATCCCATTCCATAAATATATACTTTAGTAACTCCTTACTAAAGTGGTTAGGCCCAACTCTCTGAATAACAAACACATTAAACTTATCTCAAGGGAATATTTTATATCTCCGTTAAGAGACTATGAATTCCATCTTGAGAATATATGTTCCATCAACACTAAATGTGGCTACCCAACATACTGAGATTTTGACCTTAACCATAGATCTCACTCCTGATATATCAAAGCAACCTACACTTCATGATCAGGTCCATTATCCTCTCAGGATTAAGAGTTCATGCAAATATAAGTCGTGAGTTTATTATTCTATTGACAGTCTTTAGGAGAATAATAAATCTCACACCGGTCCAGTTCAATATGTCTTAACTCTTAAAACATATCAACATATCAACTAGAAATCTCCATTTCCATGATCAAGACAAATCATCTTAGTTGATATGTTATAGCCTTCGCAGATGAAATGCCCAATTTCATCACCGACTACGAACTATAATTCTGAGTTTACAAAGAACTTGTGATTTATATCTTCTGTGACTAAATCACATAAATCACATACTATTGCATCTCATGGACTATATGATAATGTCCCAATATTCATGTTACCATTATTTTCAAATAATAATACAACTTTATTAACCAAAACATTAAGTCATACATAATGTCTTACATAATAAAATACATAGCATCATACAATAGGATTTAAGGACAAATATCCCAACAATCTCCCACTTGGCCTAAAGACTATTGTGCACTAATCTAACTCCCATCTCCTCCAAATGTGACTCGAAAGTCCTTTGAGGCAAGGCTTTGGTGAAGGGATCCGCTAGATTCTTTGCACCATCAATCTTTGCTACAATCACATCTCCACGAGCAACAATGTCTCGAATGATGTGGTACTTTCTTTCTATGTGTTTTCCTTTCTTGTGATTCCTTGGATCTTTGGATTGTGCAACCGCTCCACTATTGTCACAAAACAATGTAATAGGAACTTGCTCAATTCTTATAACACCAAGATCACAAAGGAATTTCTTGAGCCAAACAGCCTCCTTTGCTGCCTCACAAGCGGCAACATATTCGGCTTCCATGGTGGAGTCCGCAATACAAGATTGCTTAACACTCCTCCAACTAATGGCTCCACCTCCCAAGGTGAAAACACAACCCGACGTGGATTTTCTGAAATCTAGATCCGACTGAAAATCTGAATCTGTATAGCCAATGGGAATCAAATCCTCACAATGGTAAACAAGCATATAATTTCTCGTTCTCCGTAGATACTTGAGAATATGCTTTACAGCTTGCCAATGTTTAAGTCCTGGATTTGATTGATATCGGCTGACCATGCCAACTGAATAACAAATATCCGGTCTAGTACAAAGCATGGCATACATGAGACTTCCCACTGCAGAAGCATAAGGAACTTGTCTCATCGTATTTTCTTCCTCTTGAGTCTTAGGCCTTTGGTCATCAGACAGAGGAACTCCATGTCTAAAAGGAAGTAATCCTTTCTTGGAGTTTTGCATGCTAAACCATTCTAGAACCTTATCTATATATCCAGCTTGTGACAAACCTAACATCCTATTCTTTCGATCTCGCCAAAGCTTGATCCCTAGAATATAGTTAGCTTCGCCCAAGTCCTTCATATCAAATTGGCTTGACAACCAAACTTTAACCGATGACATCACTCCTACATCGTTTCCAATGAGTAGAATGTCATCAACATAAAGCACTAGGAACATTACTACTTTGTCTTGATGTCTCTTGTACATACATGGTTCATCAAGATTTTGCTCAAAACCAAATGATTTGATTGCTTGATCAAATCTGATGTTCCATGACCTAGATGCTTGCTTAAGTTCATAAATGGACCTATTCAACTTGCATACCATATGCACTTGGTTCTTTGCTATGAAACCTTCTGGTTGCAACATATAGATTTCTTCTTCAAGATTGCCATTTAGAAATGCAGTCTTGACATCCATTTGCCAAATCTCATAATCATAATGAGCAGCAATGGATAAGAGAATCCTGATAGATTTAAGCATGGCTACTGGCGAAAAGGTTTCATCATAATCGATACCTTCTTTTTGTGTATACCCTTTAGCCACTAGCCTTGCTTTAAAGGTTTCAACCTTTCCATCTATCCCTCTCTTCCTCTTGTAAACCCATTTGCAACCAACAGGTTTAATGCCGTTAGGCGCCTCTACAAGACTCCAAACTTGATTGGAATACATAGAATCTAATTCAGATTTCATAGCTTGGACCCAATGATGTGCATCTATATCATTCATTGCCTCCTCATAAGTGTAAGGATCCGATTCAGCCTCTCCTGAAATAGCCTCATAAGTTTCTCCTAAACCTATAAATCTCACAGGAGGCCGAACAATTCTCCCACTACGACGAGGCACTTGTGTACTAGACATTTCATGAGTAGTATCATGTGGTGTATCTAATACAACCACTTTTTCCTTAGCTTTATCCAATGGTTGTTGATTTACAGACTCATTCATTTCAGCCAATACAACTCTACTTCTAGGAGTAAAATTATTCATATAGTCATTTTCCAAAAATTTAGCATTTGTACTAACAAAAACTTTGTTATCATTTCGACTATAGAATAAATAACCCCTAGTTTCTTTTGGATAACCAACTAGCAAACATACTTCCGACTTTGGTTCCAACTTATCAGGCTTCCCCTTTAGCACATGTGCTGGACAACCCCAAATATGGAGATACCTCATACTAGGCTTACGCCCACTCCACAATTCCATGGGTGTTTTGGGGACAGATTTTGATGGAACTAAATTCAAAAGATGTATTGCTGTATCTAAGGCATATCCCCAAAAAGAAATTGGTAAAGTTGAATAACTCATCATGGACCTAACCATTTCCAAAAGAGTCCTATTCCTTCTTTCCGCTAGACCATTTTGTTGAGGTGTTCCAGGTGCAGTCAATCGGGATATAATCCCATTTTGAATTAGGTAATCCTTGAAAACCCCAAGAAGGTATTCGCCACCTCGATCAGATCGAATGGCCTTTATGCGTTTGCCTAATTGATTCTCAACTTCAGCCCTAAACTCTTTGAACTTGTCAAAGGCTTCGGACTTCCGTCTCATTAGGTACACATAACCATATCTTGAGTAATCATCCGTAAAAGTGATGAAATACTCATAACCTCCTTTTGCTTGGGTTGACATAGGACCACATACATCTGTATGAACTAATTCAAGCAACTCTTGGGCTCTTCTACCTTTTGCATTAAAAGGTCGTTTGGTCATTTTACCTTCCAAACAAGATTCACAAACTGGAAATTCATCAAAGTCCATGGGCTCTAAGAGTCCATCTTTGATCAGCCTTTGAATTCTGTTTGAATTAATATGACCTAAACGCAAGTGCCAAAGATATGCATCATTTGAAGGAAACTTCCTCTTTAATGATTTTACATGTGAGTTAGTATCTAATTCAGAATTATGTAGTTCATGCTTAATAGGAGTTAAAATATAAAGACCATCCACAATATTGCCAGAACAGATAAACATTTTATCCTTCTTTATTACAACATTGTCTTTTAGGATAACACAATATCCTTGTTTACCCAAATAAGTTGCAGAAATTAAATTCCTACGCACATTAGGTACAAACAGACAGTCTTGCAATATTATAACCCTAGACTCAAAGCACAAATGAACAACACCAACAGCTACAACCGGAATTCTGCTCCCATCAGCCAAAGTTAGAAACAATTCTCCTTCACTCAACTTTCTGGTCTCCTGAAACCCCTGCAAAGAATTGCAGATATGATTAGTACAACCTGAATCCACACACCAGGAATCAGTGGTATTCTGTACCAAACATATTTCAAGTAAAAAAGTAGTTTTCATACCCTTGTTCTTGGCAGATTTAAACTTTGGACAATTCCTCTTCCAATGTCCTTTCTCACCACAATGGAAACACTTTCCTTTGAGCTTCTTTCCTTTCTCGGCAACCCCTAAGGCAATTTGCTTACTCTCTTTCTTAGTGAAGTCCTTCTTCTTCTTCTTACCCTTACCTTTCGGCTTAGGTTGTGAAGTAGAAGCTTCACCAACATTGGCTTCAATACTAGAAGTACCTAGGATGCCTTCCGCCGCCACTAACTCATTCATTAATTCAGACAAAGAATGAACCTTTTTGTTCATATTATAATTCAGTTTGAATTCCTTGAATGATTCCGGTAGTGACTGGAGTATCATGTCCACTTGGGACTCTCCATCAATGTCGGCACCTAAAACTTCCAATGTATTCAGATTAGAGATCATTGTAAGACAATGTTCTCTTACTGAACTACCTTCAGCCATCTTGGTATTGTAAATTTGCCTCATGGTTTCTTGCCTTGCTGAACGGCCTTGCTCACCAAACATCTCCTTCAGACTTAGCATAATGTCCGAAGCTAGTTCTACATCCTGCATTTGATGCTGTAGAACATTACACAGCGTAGCGGAAGAATATATAATGTAAACGGATCTACTTCATACATACAAGTTAACATGGGCTATTTAAATTTCAGAATTAGAGAACAAGAGAGTGTACCTTGGAGCGGTGAATTTCAAAACTTGAAGAACGGAAGCACTTGGGAATACTTTCAATCTTCACTCCAATTCCACTAACGCCCAAGATGTGTGGTCTCTCAATCAGTTCCAAAGGGAGAATATGAAAGTGTGTCTCACACTCTCTCTTTTTCTCTATGAAAATCTCTACAAATTCTCTATTATCTTCAGAATCTCTACCGAAAATTCTGTGTGTTTCTCCCTTTGTATCTAACTGATTATCTAATTGGGCTGGCCTTTTGGGCCTTTCCAATTGGGCTTAAGTATGTGGCTTGGAGTGGGACCAAAAGGGACCAATAAGACACTAGCTCCAATGGGCTTTGGGCTTTTCTGTCAACTCTTGACAAGTTCAAAGTTACCATTAACTATATTTAATACCACTATATAAATGTAGTTGCACTCTAGGCCTTATTAATAAATTATATCCCAAGACTTTATTATACATGCAACCCCTTCATAAAATATTCATAGTAATACAAAGTCATGAAAGAAGACTGCCACTTTGTATATTACTACATCTTAATTTCTTGAGTACCCGGTTTAATCCTTTAAGTTATTCATCATATATTTATGAAATCCCATTCCATAAATATATACTTTAGTAACTCCTTACTAAAGTGGTTAGGCCCAACTCTCTGAATAACAAACACATTAAACTTATCTCAAGGGAATATTTTATATCTCCGTTAAGAGACTATGAATTCCATCTTGAGAATATATGTTCCATCAACACTAAATGTGGCTACCCAACATACTGAGATTTTGACCTTAACCATAGATCTCACTCCTGATATATCAAAGCAACCTACACTTCATGATCAGGTCCATTATCCTCTCAGGATTAAGAGTTCATGCAAATATAAGTCGTGAGTTTATTATTCTATTGACAGTCTTTAGGAGAATAATAAATCTCACACCGGTCCAGTTCAATATGTCTTAACTCTTAAAACATATCAACATATCAACTAGAAATCTCCATTTCCATGATCAAGACAAATCATCTTAGTTGATATGTTATAGCCTTCGCAGATGAAATGCCCAATTTCATCACCGACTACGAACTATAATTCTGAGTTTACAAAGAACTTGTGATTTATATCTTCTGTGACTAAATCACATAAATCACATACTATTGCATCTCATGGACTATATGATAATGTCCCAATATTCATGTTACCATTATTTTCAAATAATAATACAACTTTATTAACCAAAACATTAAGTCATACATAATGTCTTACATAATAAAATACATAGCATCATACAATAGGATTTAAGGACAAATATCCCAACACCTACAACCATAACTTCTCAAGATCTAAATGCTATGAATGGGTCTATAAGTAGGGAACTCACTATGTCCTGCTCTGACAAAGATTTGACAAAGAAGGGGAAGCACTACAATGACGCATTGCACATTACTATAGATGCCAAAGGAAAGAGGATTCCCATGGTTCTAATTGATGATGGAAGTGCCTTAAATGTGTGACCTTTAAAGACTGTAAGTTGCCTAGGCCTAAGTATTGAAGATTTTGTGCCGACTGATCAACATGTGAGGCATATGACAATAGTAGAAGGGAGGTCTTAGGAATCATGACTAGAGCTCACTATAGGGCCAATGATCAAGAATGTGGAATTTCAAGTCTTCAACATAGCATCATGCTTCAATGTACTCCTTAGGCAACCATGGATCCATTACACAGAGGTCGTACCTTTATCCCTATACCAAAAGGTTTAGTTTCCACATGAAGGAGCCATAGTTACCATATATGGTGATACTTTGACCATACTAAAGTCCATTTTTGGTATTGATTCTGAGAAGGAGCCATTGACCTTAGATGTCTTTGAAATTGAAAAGCCTGGTTTTGGAAGAAGAGAAGAGGAAGTGGAGAAGATCCCCATGGGCTTTGCTCCCTATAGTAATAATGATGTGGTGTCGATGATGAGGAGATTGAATTACCTTCTGGGGATGAACTTGGTGAAGACTGTAAAGAATCTAAATGCTCAAGTCCTAATAATTCCTACTGCCACACCACCTTTTGGGCTAAATTATAAGCCCACTAATGATGATTTGTTAGAGATGGAGGTAAGAAGAATGGCTCGTGCCAAGGCTAAAGCCAAGGGACTTCCTTGTCCTCCAGAACCCTTACAACCCAATGCTCCCACATTAAATGGAAAGTTTGTCAAAATTGGAGATACTCAATGCTATTAGGGATTCCTTGAACCAAGATTCAATCCTAAGTCAAGAACAATGGTGCCCGGGTTTGAGCTATTATTTGATTGCAACGACAAGCTTTCAGAGCTAATGAACGAAGACATAAATTGGGTCCCAACTGAAAGCAACAATAGTGAAGACTATGATAGCTAATATAGAGAAGATGAAGATGTAGGACTTTTTTATGAAGACTGCTCTGATGATGATGTGGACTACTATGATGGAGATATAGAGGATGACGCTGAAGCTAAACCTATAGACATGGAGAATGACACTGAACGTGAAGAATATGAGTAAGAAAATGTGTTGGAAGATGTAGGAGATAAGGTTAAAGAGGTTGATAATATAGACTATATTAATTACCCCCATGGTCATCCCTCAAATTGGAGCTATATTATTGATTCTATTTCAAAGTCAGGTCCTCGATATGATAAGCATGGTAGAGAGATTCCTGAGTTAAGGTCATTTCACAATTCAGAACTTGGCCCACTAACCCCATACACTGAGGAAAAAGATGACATAAATGCTAAATTAGCCACCCTAGACAGAAATCTGATGATCCACAATTTCAAAAACTTAACAATGGAGTGTCCTAAAGGTGAACATGAGAAGATGGAAGGCAATGAGTCAAAATACCTCATCCAATACATCCACCCTATTAACAAAGGAAAGGAAGATCTGTTAGGTGAATGGATGGATAGTATAAAGCATCTTAACGCTTACGTGACTCACAAGCCCACAAATATGAAGATTGATGGTGAAGGCACGGATTATATGGATGAAGATTCCATGGTACTTGCTGAGGGTAGAAGGACCTCACTGGGAACCGCTCGCCATCATTGAAGCCACAATTGAGTTGAAGAATGGGGCATGGGAGGAAGCCGCCCACTCCATGGAAGACTTTGTAAAGAAGATCAAGACCGTTAAGCTGATCAATCCTACCAAAAACATTGTTTATATCCCAATTAAGTCTGTTTTTGCTAGTTTATTGTTCCTGTTGAGTTTGTTTGCGATCGTATTCCTATAAAGTCTATTTCTGTTGAGAACTCTTTTTCTTATATATGATTTCTTATTTTGCTTATTGGTTAGCTTTGAATGTTTTTATTTCAGAAATTGGTAAATAAACTCTTAATCATAAGGAATTAAAACAAGGGCATGTATAACCTATAAAAGAAGAAACCCAACTTGTTAACCTAGGAAACGATGATGAACCTAAAATGATACAAGTGGGCAATGCCCTAACTTCCACTGAGAAGGGTGCATTATTGGCACTGCTAATATAATTCAAAGTGGTATTTGCATGGTCATACAAAGACATGCTTGGGATTGATACAGATATAGTGTAACACTACATTCCAAAAGATCCAACCATAAAGTCGGTCAAGCAAAAGTTGAGAAGAATGAAGCCAGAGTGGACTCTCAAGATCAAAGAAGAAGTTGAGAAATAGTACAATGCAAGATTCTTGAGGGTGGTCAATTATCTAGAATGGTTAGCTAATGTGGTTCTAGTGCTAAAGAAGGATGGGAAAGTGAGAACGTGTGTAGACTTTTGAGATCTTAATAAGGCTCGCTCGAAAGATGATTTTCCCTTGCCTCACATTGATATCTTGGTTGACAATATAGTAGCACATGCCTTGCTATCATTTATGGATGGATTTTTAGGATATAATTAGATAAATATGGCTCCGGAAGATATGGAGAAAATCTCATTCATTACTCCATGGGGGAATATTGCTACAAGGTTATACCAATTGGCCTTAAGAATGCTAGTGCTACTGACCAATGTGCAGCCACTACTTTGTTACATGATTTGATCCACAAAGAATTAGAAGTATATGTTGATGACATGATTGCAGTTGAATCCAAAGAAGTGCACTTTTGGCGTCACATTCGGAAAGCTGTTGGGGTTTGTGGTAAGTCAGAAGGGAATTAAAGTCGATCTTGAAAAATCAAGGAAATTATAGAGATGATGCCTCCCAGGACTAAGAAGGAGATCTAAGGATTTTTAGGGAGGATACAATACATCAGTAGATTCATAGCACAGCTCACCATGACATGTGAGCCACTTTGCCAACTACTCGAGAAGGAAGTGCCCACAATATGGAATGAACAATGTCAAGAAGCTTTTAAGAAGATTAAGAATTATCTGATGAAGCCACCAATACTGGTTCCACGAGTACCTAAAAAGCCATTATTGTTGTACCTCACAACTATGGATACAACAATGGGGGCTTTGCTTCCTCAGTATTTAGAAGAGACTAGAAAGGAGAATGCTATTTATTACATCAACAAGAAGATGTTCGCTTATGAAGAGAAGTATTCACCACTACAGAAGACATGTGTAGCACTGGTATGGGAAACCTGAAAACTCAGACACTATATGTTTGCTTTCAAGGTCTTGTTGATTGCAAGAATGGACCCTTTGAAATACCTAATGGAGAAGCCTGTGCAAGATGGGAAGATAGCTAAATGGGGTCTACTTCTGTTAGAATTTGATATTAAATATGTGACTCAGAAATTTGTGAAGGGAAGTGCAATTGTTGATCACTTAGCCCATTGTTCACCTGAAGAAGCTGAAGAAATCCAAGGAGACTTTCCAGATGAGGATATCATGGGGATCGAGGTAGAATCATGGAAGATGTATTTTGATGGAGCAACTAAGCAAAATGAAAGTGGCATTGGTGAAAGGCTTTACAAAAGATCATATGATGGAATTCACCTTCTTTGTGTGACTACCAAGGAAGCACAACAAATAATTGAAGAGGTTCATAAGTCAAGCTATGGGCCACATATGAATGGACATATGCTATCACGGAAGATAATGAGACAAGATTATTACTAGACTACTATGGAGGTCGACTACGTAGCTCATTTTCAGAAATGCCATCAATGCCAAGTCCATGGAGATCTGAAGCACATGCCACCTATGCCATTACATACCTTGACTTCACCCTGGCCGTTATTTACATGGGGAATAGATATTATTGGGAAGATTCACCCAATAGCATCTAATGGCCATGAATTTATACTTGCTGCTATTGATTACTTCACTAAATGGATAGAAGCTGCCTCATACAAGGTTTTGAAATCAAAGAAAGTGGCTCAATTCATTCATACTAATATCATTTGCAGATATAAGGTACCACATGAAATTATCTCAGGCAATGGCCTGCATTTCAAGGGGGAAACAAAGAAGCTACTTCAACAATTCAATATTCAGCACAATAAATCCTCACCCTACCGTCCTCGAACTAATGGAACAGTTAAGGCTGCTAACGTAAATATAGGACGAATCTTGAAGAAAAGCATGAAAAACTACAAGAATTGGCACCTACAATTGCCTTATGCACTTTGGGGTTATAGGACATTGATTCAGTCTTCCATAGGAGCCACTCCTTATTCCTTGGTGTATGGGATGGAATTAGTCCTTCCTATTGAAATGGGTGTTCATTCACTGAGAATAGTACTGGAGAGTGAAATCTCTAAAGTAGATTGGTTGCAAAGTAGATATGACCAATTATACATGGTGGATGAGAAGAGACTCAAGGCCTTGAATCAAATTCAAGGTTATCAAAGGAAACTTAGGAAAGATTTTGAGAAGAAAGTAAGAACTAGAGATTTGAAGTTGGGAGACTTGGTGCTAAAAAAGAATCTGAGCCCTGATTCAAGAGACAAATGGGAAGTTCAAGCGAAATTGGGCAGGGTCATATATTATCAAGCAGATATACTCTAGGGAGCAGTAATGTTAATGGACTTAGATGCACATCCTTTTACTGAGCCAACCTACATGGATCAATTGAAGAAATTCCACGTTTGAGGTGGTAGTTTGAAAGCACCACATCTAAAATGGTTGTAAAATATGTTATTTCCCTTCCCAGGTTCGGCCCAAAAAAAAGGTTGGTTGAAAACCCGAAAGGGAGATCTACGCAAAAGGAGAGAAAAAAAAAAGTGAGAGAGCCTGCTAAGTTGAAAACCCGAAAGGGCGACCTAGGCAAAGTTAAGGCAAATAAAAATGAACTACGTGATAACCTGATCCTTCTACCAAGGAGGTACGTAGGCAACCATATATTGGTCCGATCACAACTTCCCCAACCCCACCATTTACCCATTAAGCAAAAAAAAAATTATTTTCAAAATTCAACAATTCCATTAAACCATGCCATTACACAAAATCCAAAACCCAAACCCTAAACCAAACACTAAAAACCTAAACCCTAAACAGAACCCTTAACCTGAAGGTCCTAAATAATTCTTCATTCTTTTCTCCTTTGGTTGTTCATTGATTCCATATGTGCTATGTACTTTTTCATCTTCATCCCTCCTTTTAAACTCATAGTTGTTAGCCTCATGTCTTTCTCGGTTGTCTCTAAGAAATTTTTTTCTCATAATAACCATGTTAGCCTCCTTGTCCACATCTTGTTCACCGACCAATTAGAGTATTTTGTGGTCAACTTGTGAAAGTGAACCTTAAAAAAAGATTGATCCACTCGGTCAGCCATCTCCAAGCCCAACAACATGTTCTTTATAGAAGTAGGATTTTTGTCCACAAAAGTAAAGGGTTTTCTTCCTTTTCCACCAGGCATTCCCTGCTTATATTGGAATTGCCTCAAGAGTCTATTCGCCTCATAGAAAGTTTCCCTTCTTAATCCAACTATGAAGATGTGGTCTGATCCCAAGGATCACAACAAAGGAGGTGGGCACTTCCACCAATAACAATTCCATCGAATTAAGACATTGGATTTTTTGTTCAGAAATTTCACCCAGTCACTTCTAGTTTTACACTCGGTTTTGAGGATAGTCCCATTGAAGAAATTGCTAGGACCATAATCAGCAATACTAGGGTGGCAATCATGTCCAGTCTTTCCATCAAGCATATCTGCAAAGTCAAAGGACTCCCAAGAAAGTTTTGTGACTCTCCACCATGAAATACAGAGTCTAATCCTAAAAAAGTTTCTGCCAAGATCAGAGAAGCAGGATTATCACCATCCCTAACTTGACTCATAATGCCTATGGCTCAAGTATACACAAAACCAAGCCTTCGCAAGCAAAGAAAATACTCTCCAACGAAGCAAAGAGCTAAGCCAAAATTTTTCTGCATGTTGTTAGTCACTCCATGAGTAAGTTTGTAAATCAATCATGAAACAACTACATGAAGATTCACCATATGTCCTTCAATCATGCTACTGGTAACTGAAGTAGGAAGTCCCAGAGCATCAGATAAAATCTCTCTATGTTTGGGATCACAAAAGACTGCTACAGATTTCTTGCCAGGATCATAACCCAGAATAGTTGAAAATTCTTCAATTGTGGGACAAAGTTCAGTAGTTTTAAACTAGAATACATGATATTCAGTATCTTAGAACTTCACGACAACACGGAGGAAATCCCACTTGATCTTGACATTCCTTAAGGCCTTGATTCCCTCCAGCTTATAGGCTGTGAAATTGGTCTTGGTACTAAAATCAAAACTATGAACCCATCTATCAATAGTGCAGTAAAGTTTACAAAAAAAAAAAAACAAATTGCATGGTTTGTCAAACTAGGGCATTTAGACATGCCTTGTCCACTTGTTTTCAAAAAAAATCACATGCATCACTACTTTCCAAAAAAAGGGGGAAAGGAAAATTAGTTAAATCATAATTTTCCAAAGTCATGTATTCATCTCTTAAATTAGGGGAATTTGACTATGCCTTATCCTCTCTTTCTGGAACAAGTAAAAATCACTTACCCCTTTTCAAAAAAAGAAGAGAGAGATTCTTTTCAAAAGATGAAGGGTTATCATGCATAAAGTTTTCAAACTAGGGGCAGTTGGCTTTGCCTTATTCAAGTAAGTGCAAATCCCACCAGAAGTGGGCAAATAAGTTCAAATTGTTTACTACAAGACTTCATCAGGTGAATTCTAAACTTTTCTTGTCTAAAGTGTCAATATGATCAGAAGCAATTCAAAGGTAAAAGAGCTAACAACTGAAATTAGTACAAATTTGTCTAAAGAGCACTTTCTTCTCTTTGCAAGAAAATTAAAATATAGGTCAAGCATCATTCGGACTCCGGGACCACCTATAGGAAGATCTCCTAGACCCACCTCTAGAGAAGCCACCCTCAGTGTCTCCTTCCTGACTTGCATAAAATCAAGATCTTTGTTGAAGGTTCTTGAAAGTTCAAAAAGTGTGCAAAATACCAATGAACGTTTAGACCCCCAATTCACAAATTACTAACACAATCTTATAATCAAACAATGTATGTGCGGAATATGAAAATAAGCTAAAACAAAATTGGTAAAACAATCTAAACTGAAATTAATTAATCACAACCACAGCAGTAATTAAAAGGAAAAGATTGAGGGAAGAGAGATGTAAACACAATGATGTGTTATCGAAGAGGAAACTGAAGTCCTCGGCGTAAAACCTCTTTGCTGCCCTTCAAGCGGTCAATAATCCACTAGAGAATAGAGTTGGGATACATAAATAGTAGAAGACCTTCCAAGCCTAATCTACCCAGTGCACCTAAGCCCTCCAAGCTTCTTGCTCCAACAAGGTTACACTGGAAACCTTGTCTTCTCTAGCTTATTGGATCCCGCAATAGCCCATTGCATCAACCAAAATTAATTGGCCCCTTCCGAACTTCTTCTCAAGTACCAAAATGCCTCCTCACAGATATGGGTATGGTGAGATAAGAATTTGGCTAATATACCTCTTAAGGATGTAACAATGGAAAAGGTGAGAGTAGAGGAATTTAGAGAATCAAAAGATAAAGATTGTGGATAAGTTAATCTTATTTTTCTCTAGGGTTTCTCCCTCAAAATTCTCTCTGGAAGCTCTCTACATTTCGTGGGTATAAGTGTATTTATAGTGGGTGTGTATGGAATGCGAAGAGTCAGTTACAACCAAACAGGGCATTCTAGCAACTTAAGCTCGCGACTGGAACGAATCGCAAGTTTGAGTTGTGAGCTAACTGCCTGGCCAGCTGGAGGTTTTGTCCAGTAGTGCAATAGCTGGCATGACCCTTCAGCTCCCCCTACATGCTTCACATGTGTGTCACCTTTGGCGACTCTCCAGTCGCGAGATCCAGTCACGAGGCTCTTCTTGAGTGCCCACTCTTGAGCTTTTCTTCACACTCTTTCACACACTGCCCTTACATGATTCCCACCTAAATACAAGGCTTCTAAATGTTGAATTACAAGCAAATTTGGCCCAGAATAAAGCCAAAAAATGATTGAATAAATTCAACCTTACAACTCTGAAGTTCAAGATTTTTTATCCTCTCCTCTAAGGATCTTGTGTTAGCATTAACTAATGCCATTCGGCTGTTTTGAAAAATTAACAGAGACAAGTGTTAGATCCATTATCATGGAAGTTCAAGAAAAAACACTCAAAAAGTATCATCTTATACCCAATTTACTTCATTGAGAAAATATTAAGAAAATTGAGTGCATATTAAGAAGATTGAATGCACGCTACCAGTTACAAACCTCTAATCATCTGCATGCTTTCCTCCACAAGATCAACCCCTATCTGAAACACAAATCCACCAATTCACGAACAACTCAATGAGGCAAAAATGGGGACAAGAGACTAAAGGATTCAAGAGCACACTGGGTCATCCCAAGGGATATTTAGGGTGTGCTTTGGCCTATCTAACATCATAGAGCTATATGACCCATCAGGATTCATCACTTTATATTGCCATGCAGGAAAATGAGGATATGTCTACATGAAAGAACTAGAAGAACCGCTAGCATGGCTAGGAGGGGGATTCTCCTCTTCCTCTTCCTCCTCTTCAAAAGATGAAGCCTAAAAGTGCAACATACAAAAATTTTCACAAAACTTGAACAAAGAAGATGAGGATGTAAGATGAGATGCAACTTGACTTTAGAAAGAAAGAAAGATATCGAGGTTACAAGAATACCAACTAGACAACCCTGTAATTGTGTCTGGACAAATTCAAGATAATATCTTAGCATCTTTGAAACAACATGGCTAACTCGAGCACAAGCAATTTCTTCATTAGCTAAGAGGTTTACCAACCGGATGGAGGGACAAGGATGAACTGAAATCATTGCAGGAGGGTACATATGTTGAACTTAAGTTAACACTCGGTCACCAAGATGCCAATATCTCCCATGGCCACACTCAAACAGTACTTGACTACAATTTAGCTCTTGAGCCCATTCACACTTAGCATGCTCCTTACATCCAAGCCAAGGATCCAAAGACATATGAAAATCATAAAGAACCCAAAATGAAAGGAACCTGAACCACATAACACAAAAAGAAATAACACACAACCCTTTAACCAAACACTAAACCCCACACAATAAAAAAAAAGCTCACATCATTAGTAGTCAAGTTATCAATCACCATATGCCCAACTTGCAAAGAATGCTTGGAAGTCATTGACAAACAATACTGGGGTAGCCAATGGAGAAACCTTGGACACATGCCACCAACATCTTCTAAAACTAGAGGACTAACCCCAAAATATTCATACATCCAAACTAGAAAAAAAAAAATCAACATACATCATCATGACACAACAACCAAAACAACATCCCAAAATACACACATAACCAAAAATTCAAAAAGTGTGTATGTGTGAGTGAAGCCACTCAATTATTCTCCCTTGGAAACTGATTGAGAGACCACACTTCTTGAGTGTAAAGTGGAATTGAAGTGAAGATTAAAAGTGTTCCCAAGTACTTCTAATCTTTTTTTTTTTTTTTTAATTTCACCGCATCAAAATACGCTATCTTGTTCTTAAATTCTAAAATTTACATTGTGCATGTTATCAATCATGATTGAAATAGATCCATGTTTGTTGCTTCCACTATGTGTTTTGTATGCGATACAAAACCAGATTTACCAACAATTGGTATCAGAGCCAGGTTTTCATATTATGTTTTTATAACATGTGATTGATTTTTAGAATTTAAGAAAACTAGATTCTTGTGTTGACTTGGTTTGATAATCATGGTTTTATGAATTTACATTATTAGCGTTGAAATTCATATGCCATGATTCATATATGTAATATATAGATTGAAGTTTCATAAACTTCTAGATGATCAATATATATATATATATATATATATATATATATATATATATGCCAAGCCATTACAATTAAAACTCGGCACTATTCAATAACTATCCTTGAAAGTAGTTATTGTCAATGAACAATAACTACTTTCTTTGAATGGACACCTTGGTATGTAATACATATATATGGGGTCATGTCTAATTAATTGTGATGGATATAGTTATTGGATGTAAGTGTGTAACTGACATGTGCCTGAGTTTCTTATTGGACCGTTTGGCTTATTGTATGGCTTGGCTATAAAAGACAATTTAAGAGTAAATTGCCTTGGATGATGAATCTGTATGTTATATTATATTATATATATATATATATATATATATTTATATATTTATATATAATCATATAGGTTTACATGTATCTCATTTATAATGCAATATAAACCTTGGCTATAAAAGACAATTTAATAGTTAATTGCCTTGGATGAAGAATCCGTATGTTATATTATATTATATTATGTTATATATAATAAGGATTATATAATAACATATAACAAGGATTCAATGCCATCTTATTAACATAATATGGGTTTATATTACATTATATATATTTATATATATTAATGCTAGATTGTGAAATTTATTCCTA
This sequence comes from Castanopsis chinensis, assembly GCA_032878915.1. NCBI lineage: Eukaryota > Viridiplantae > Streptophyta > Magnoliopsida > Fagales > Fagaceae > Castanopsis > Castanopsis chinensis. The sequence goes on from JAVQMG010000102.1 coordinate 4,490,305, forward strand.
ATGAGATTAGGATTATGTTTTCAAGGGTTTCTAGCATTATTAGGGTTCTTGATAATAATCTTGAAAACCTTAATGTTTGATTTGTAAATCTTCGTTGGTAAAATCAAAAGGTGTTTTTGATGGAAGAATAATGAAGATGTCAAAGTCAGTTACTTGAAAATTCTTGAAAAATTTAGTTTTGCAAGTTTCGATCGATCGAATAGGAATCGAGAATCAATCGAACGAGGCAGAAGCTTTGTGATGAATTTCTTCATTTTCGATTGATCAAGTAATAGGTTCGACCAATTGAAGGCATTGAATTTTGAATTTTCACTTGTTTTTTACTAAGTGTTAAAACTTTGATAAAAAGCAAAGCTATGTGATTAATTTTATAGTCCTTAAAACTTAAGGACATTTATTAATCGTTATCTAACTAAAAGAGCTAATGAGATCAAAGATATTAGTTAAATAGAACTCTTAGTCCTAAATTGGTTATGATTAAAAGTCCTTAATTTATTTTAATTAGAGGTTTTTTATGAGATTAAAATTCTAATTAAAGTTATATAGTTTCTAATGAGATTAGAATATTTCATTTAGTACATTAAGGATAGAGTTCTTTATCACTAATTTTTTATTCATTAGTGTTTAAGGAATCCTAAATAGTTTAGCACTTCCAATTTGGTTAGTGATTCTAATTAGATTAGAGTCTTCAATAAGTGCAAGGTTATTAGTTGTGATGAGATCACAATTATTTAAGAAAAACCCAAATAACGAGTGGGAGTGCTAAAATGACCCTTTTGTTAAGTTTTTTGTAATGTGAATAGATACCTTGTCTTGACTTCGAGTCTTTCACTCCAAGCGGAGGGTATTTATTTCACTGATTACATGATTAAACTTCTTTGTGATTGCGTTAATGTTCATTACGCTATTGTGACATGACTTAGTAACATCATATTGAATTTAAACAATTAAACACATTTGATGTGCAGGGTTTAAATTGTGATGAGATCACAATGATTTCAAGGCAATCCACTTATTTTAAAATTTCTAGTGGGAGAGAGATACAAGGGTTGGATCTCACGGCATTCACTGTTGGTTCATAGTAGTGTGAAATATATACTTTGTCTTTGCTTCGAGCTTAGCATTCCATGTGGAGAGTATAAATTTCATGGTACTACAGGATTGAATTTCTTGGTCTATAGTAGTTTGATCAAACACCTTGTCTTAACCTCGAGCTTTGCATTCCATGCGGAGGTTGTTTTGTATCATGGCACTACACAATAAGCCTGTTAAGGGGATGAAATGTGGCTACACATGATTCTAGCCTATGTTGTACACTATACTAAGTTTGATAGTTTCCTCTATGCTGAGTTCTTGCTATTATTACTTAGAGGTTAAAGTAAATGTGGCAAATTATTTTTGTTTGGTAAGAGTTGCCATGATACCATTAATAATGAGAATAATTCTCGCCTGATCATAGTGGTTAGTATTCACTCTATACTAAGGAATATTAATTGTGGGATTAGGTTGTCATTGCACCTAGTATAGTATGGTTTTTGGGTTCCATATTATATGGTTATGGATGCAAAATATAATATCCTTGTAATTATGTTCATAGTCTCAAAATGAAGTTGTCATAAATTTTGTTCTCTAGCTACTATTTTAATAGAATCACATTAACTAAGAAATAATTTGGGATATGGTGCTTAAAGGAGCTGAAGTACATATTTATGTTTCGATTTAGCATTGTCATAATTTCCTTTACATGATACATTTATGGAAGATAGCTTATAATGTGATCATAGTCTCCATTGAAATGCTAAAATGTTACATTAGCTTCTATCTCAATTGTGCTATAGCATGAGATGCAAGAGTTAGTACTAGACTTAGACTTTATATTAAGTCTAAATGTGATGTTTGGTATGAATCATATTGATTGCTAAGAAAGGCTTAAGGAGTTCCAATTGAATATCATTTTATGAAAATATTTTTATTTTTAAAATAAATTAAAATTCTTGGATGTAGAGATTAAATGTTAATCTCATATGGATATGATCCACAAGTCCTTGCTAGAATCATTTGATCAATTCAGATTGTTTTGAAAATAAATTCTTTTATATTATCTGAATTGATGAGTGAGTTCTATGCAAAGGAAGACATCCTAAAAGCTAAGGCTAAGATCAATATGATTTAATTCAAATTCTTAGCCTAGACCGAAAGGTAAGGGTGGTAAGAAAAAGAATTAAAATACCAAACAGTTGGACAAGCAAGTTGCCCTAGTAGTTGCCAAAAGGAAATTAGACTCAAAAGCATGACCAAAAGGTAAGTTTTTTGGTTTTGGTAAAGCTAAGCATTGTCTATGACTATTTTCTAGATGGAAATTTACATGTTTTATTTTTTAAAGAGAAAGTTTTCATCCTTTAGCAATGTATGTTTTGGCACTTATGTCTAGATCTTATTAATCTAAATGATATTCAAGTTTGGTGAAAGATGGGCTTTTAGAACCATTGTTTTTGTTATATTCCCAATCTGTGAATTCTATTTAGAGGATAATATGATCTAGGATTCCTTTGTTGTAAAGGAATGTAGTTTCATTGACTTCTTTAAGTCAGTGCATACATGAAGGAGAAATAAGACTCTTTTAGAAATAGTAAAGTACATGATCAGTATTTCCATTTGCTTATTTCTTTTGGAGATATACTACAATTATTACTATACATTTTCTAAAAATGATTTCAAAAGTTTGTTCCTAGGACATTTGTCAAATTGTGGATTGGGTGAAAACCTAGTATATGATACTTCCACTTTTGGGGATGTCCAGTACTTGTGCTAGAAAGGAAGTCTGACAAATTGAAATCAAAAGATAGAAAAATGTGTGTTTATATTGGGTATCCAAAAAGAAATTGCAAAAGGTTATTTTGGTAGTTATATAGAAGATAAGGTGTTTGTAAAGTACAAATACAAAGTTTCTTGACGATGACTATGTGAATACTCTTAAAGCGAAACGTAGAATGTTCTAGAAGAAAAATTTTAGAATTTGTTGTAAGACAACTATAAAATACATTTAGAATGAGATGGTTGTATTAGATACACCACAAGACATTATTCTGTAGATAACTATTACACAGTGCAATATCGTTATGGGAGGATTATCAATCACCAAATAAATTCATATTTTTGGAATAAACTTTTGAAGTTGTTTCACAAGGGTATGAATTTGGTCCTCGGTCCTACGTAAAGGCAATAGATGATATGAATACAAATTACTGGATCAAGGTTATGTGAATAGAATTAGATTATATTTAAAGTCTAGAACATGTAGAGATGCTTAGTGGCATTAAGCCTATTGTTTTCAAATAGGTCTACAAGTAAATGAGATTGATAGATTTGAAGGTGCAAACTTTCAAAGTCAAGACTTGTGGCGAAGAAATTTATTCAGAAAGAAATTGTTCGACTATGAAAAGATTTTTTCACCAATAGTCAAGTTTGACCTCGTCTAGATTCTCTTATCCATTATATTTCATTTGGATGAAATATGGCAATGGATATCAAGAAAGCTTCTTTTAGTAGCAATCTTGATGAAAACATCTATATGATGTAATTAGACTTGTTCGTAGCAAAGAACCAGTAATATTTAGTATGCAAGTTGCTTAAAGTCCATTTATGGACTAAAGCAAGCATCTAAATCATAAAATATCATCTTTGATCAAGCAATAAAATTATTTGATTTTGATCAAGTATTAAAAGGCCTTATGTGTGTAAAAGCTATATTGAATAATAAATTTCTTAATGTATGTTGATGACATTCTAATCATTTAGAATGATGTAGAGTTATTGTCATCAATGCAGAATTTTTGTTGTCTAGTCCAGTTTAATATAAAGTACTTGGGAAAGGCTGGTCACATCCTAAGAATTTAAACTTTGTTAAAATTCAGAAATTAGGATGTTAGGTCTATCTCATACTACTTAAATAGATTAGATTTTAGCCAAGTATAGCATGTAATACTTCAAGAAATGATTCTTTCCTTTTAAGTTTGAAGTTCCTTTATAAAGGACTATAGTCCTAAGACATATGAAAGGTAGAACATATTAAGATGGTTCCTTAAACCATATCAATAGGAAGTCTTTATGCTATGCTATATACTAGGCTAAATATCTATTTTGTGGTGGGCATGGTAAGCAAATATCATTTGAATCAAAGATCACTTAGTTTAGTGGGAGTAAAGCATATACTTAAATATCTTAGGAGAATGAGAGATTATATGCTTGTCCACCAAAGTGAGGATTTGATCGTTACTGGTTCTACAAATATTGACTTGTAGTTTGATTGTGACTCATGAAGTTGGACTTCAAGATATGTGTTCATTCTAGGTGGGGAAGATACACATTAAGCATAATTTTTATCTCATTAGAGAGATATGGGTACGTGAGATGTAGTAGTAGAAAAGATAATTTATGCAACAAATCTGGCTGAAACTTGTTTCCAAACCTTACCTTAAAGTGATTATGAATTACTCCAAAGAAAAATAAGTGTCAGATATATGGTAAATTGTCTTTGATGGCAAGTGGGAGATGTTGGAATCATTACACAGCGCAGCGGAAGAATATGTATAATGAACAAAATATAAACGGATCTACTTCATACATACAAGTTAACATGGGCTATTTAAGTTTCAGAATTAGAGAACAAGAGAGTGTACCTTGGAGCGGTGAATTTCAAAAACTTAAAGAACGGAAGCACTTGGGAATACTTTCAATCTTCACTCCAATTCCACTAACGCCCAAGATGTGTGGTCTCTCAATCAGTTCCAAAGGGAGAACATGAAAGTGTGTCTCACACTCTCTCTTCTTCTCTATGAAATCTCTACAATTTTTCTACAAGCAAAATTCTGTGTGATTCTCCCTTTGTATCTAACTGATTATCTAATTGGGCCGGCATTTGGGCCTTTCCAATTGGGCTTAAGTGTGTGGCTTGGAGTGGGACCAAAAGGGACCAATAAGACACTAGCTCCAATGGGCCTTGGGCTTTTCTGTCAACTCTTGACAAGTCCAAAGTTACCATTAACTATATTTAATACCACTATATAAATATAGTTGCACTCTAGGCCTTATTAATAAATTATATCCCAAGACTTTATTATACATGCAACCCCTTCATAAAATATTCATAGTAATACAAAGTCATGAAAGAAGACTGCCACTTTGTATATTACTACATCTTAATTCCTTGAGTACCCGGTTTAATCTTTTAAGTTATTCATCATATATTTATGAAATCCAATTCCATAAATATATACTTTAGTAACTCCTTACTAAAGTGGTCAGGCCCAACTCTCTGAATAACAAACACATTAAACTTATCTCAAGGGAATGTTTTATATCTCTGTTAAGAGACTATGAATTCCATCTTGAGAATATATGTTCCATCAACACTAAATGTGGCTGCCCAACATACTGAGATTTTGACCTTAACCATAGATCTCACTCCTGATATATCAAAGCAACCTACACTTCATGATCAGGTCCATTATCCTCTCAGGATTAAGAGTTCATGCAAATATAAGTCGTGAGTTTATTATTCTATTGACAGTCGTTAGGAGAATAATAAATCTCACGCCGGTCCAGTTCAATATGTCTTAACTCTTAAAACATATCAACATATCAACTAGAAATCTCTATTTCCATGATCAAGACAAATCATCTTAGTTGATATGTTATAGTCTTCGCAGATGAAATGCCCAATTTCATCACCGATTACGAACTATAATTCTGAGTTTACAAAGAACTTGTGATTTATATCTTCTGTGACTAAATCACATAAATCACATACTATTGCATCTCATGGACTATATGATAATGTCTCAATATTCATGTTACCATTATTTTCAATTAATAATACAACTTTATTAACCAAAACATTAAGTCATACATAATGTCTTACATAATAAAATACATAGCATCATACAATAGGATTTAAGGACAAATATCCCAACAATCTCCCACTTGGCCAAAAGACTATTGTGCACTAATCTAACTCCCATTTCCTCCAAATGTGACTCGAAAGTCCTTTGAGGCAAGGCTTTGGTGAAGGGATCCGCTAGATTCTTTGCACCATCAATCTTTGCTACAATCACATCTCCACGAGCAACAATGTCTCGAATGATGTGGTACTTTCTTTCTATGTGTTTTCCTTTCTTGTGATTCCTTGGATCCTTGGATTGTGCAACCGCTCCACTATTGTCACAAAACAATGTAATAGGAACTTGCTCAATTCTTATAACACCAAGATCACAAAGGAATTTCTTGAACCAAACAGCCTCCTTTGTTGCCTCACAAGCAGCAACATATTCGGCTTCCATGGTGGAGTCCGCAATACAAGACTGCTTAACACTCCTCCAACTAATGGCTCCACCTCCCAAGGTGAAAACACAACCCGACGTGGATTTTCTAAAATCTAGATCCGACTGAAAATCTGAATCTGTATAGCCAATGGGAATCAAATCCTCACAACGGTAAACAAGCATATAATTTCTCGTTCTCCGAAGATACTTGAGAATATGCTTTACAGCTTGCCAATGTTTAAGTCCTGGATTTGATTGATATCGGCTGACCATGCCAACTGAATAACAAATATCCGGTCTAGTACAAAGCATGGCATACATGAGACTTCCCACTGCAGAAGAATAAGGAACTTGTCTCATCGTATTTTCTTCCTCTTGAGTCTTAGGCCTTTGGTCATCAGACAGAGGAACTCCATGTCTAAAAGGAAGTAATCCTTTCTTGGAGTTTTGCATGCTAAACCGTTCTAGAACCTTATCTATATATCCAGCTTGTGACAAACCTAACATCCTATTCTTTCGATCTCGCCAAAGCTTGATCCCTAGAATATAGTTAGCTTCGCCCAAGTCCTTCATATCAAATTGGCTTGACAACCAAACTTTAACCGATGACATTACTCCTACATCGTTTCCAATGAGTAGAATGTCATCAACATAAAGCACTAGGAACATTACTACTTTGTCTTGATGTCTCTTGTACACACATGGTTCATCAAGATTTTGTTCAAAACCAAATGATTTGATTGCCTGATCAAATCTGATGTTCCATGACCTAGATGCTTGCTTAAGTCCATAAATGGACCTATTCAACTTGCATACCATATGCTCTTGGTTCTTTGCTATGAAACCTTCTGGTTGCATCATATAGATTTCTTCTTCAAGATTGCCATTTAGAAATGCAGTCTTGACATCCATTTGCCAAATCTCATAATCATAATGAGCAGCAATGGATAAGAGAATCCTGATAGATTTAAGCATGGCTACTGGCGAAAAGGTCTCATCATAATCGATGCCTTCTTTTTGTGTATACCCTTTAGCCACTAGCCTTGCTTTGAAGGTTTCAACCTTCCCATCTATCCCTCTCTTCCTCTTGTAAACCCATTTGCAACCAACAGGTTTAATGCCGTTAGGCGCCTCTACAAGACTCCAAACTTGATTGGAATACATGGAATCTAATTCAGATTTCATAGCTTGGACCCAATGATGTGCATCTATATCATTCATTGCCTCCTCATAAATGTAAGGATCCGATTCAGCCTCTTCTGAGATAGCCTCATAAGTTTCTCCTAAACCTATAAATCTCACAGGAGGCCGAACAACTCTCCCACTACGACGAGACACTTGTGTACTAGACATTTCATGAGTAGTATCTTGTGGTGTATCTAATACAACCACTTTTTCCTTAGTTTTATCCAATGGTTGTTGATTTACGGATTCATTCATTTCAGCCAATACAACTCTACTCCTAGGAGTAAAATTATTCATATAGTCATTTTCCAAAAATTTAGCATTTGTACTAACAAAAACTTTGTTATCATTTCGACTATAGAATAAATAACCCCTAGATTCTTTTGGATAACCCACAAGCAAACACACTTCCAATTTTGGTTCCAACTTATCAAGCTTCCCCTTTAGCACATGTGCTGGACAACCCCAAATGTGGAGATACCTCATACTAGGCTTACGCCCACTCCACAATTCCATGGGTGTTTTGGGGACAGATTTTGATGGAACTAAATTCAAAAGATGTATTGTTGTATCTAAGGCATATCCCCAAAAAGAAATTGGTAAAGTTGAATAACTCATCATGGACCTAACCATTTCCAAAAGAGTCCTATTCTTTCTTTCTGCTACACCATTTTGTTGAGGTGTTCCAGGTGCAGTCAATTGGGATATAATCCCATTTTGAATTAGGTAATCCTTGAAAATCCCAAGAAGGTATTCGCCACCTCGATCAGATCGAATGGCCTTTATGCGTTTGCCTAATTGATTCTCAACTTCAGCCCTAAACTCTTTGAACTTGTCAAAGGCTTCGGACTTCCGTCTCATTAGGTACACATAACCATATCTTGAGTAATCATCCGTAAAAGTGATGAAATACTCATAACCTCCTTTTGCTTGGGTTGACATAGGACCACATACATCTGTATGAACTAATTCAAGCAACTCTTGGGCTCTTCTACCTTTTGCATTAAAAGGTCGTTTGGTCATTTTACCTTCCAAACAAGATTCACAAACTGGAAATTCATCAAAGTCCATGGGCTCTAAGAGTCCATCTTTGATCAGCCTTTGAATTCTGTTTGAATTAATATGACCTAAACGCAAGTGCCAAAGATATGCATCATTTGAAGGAAACTTTCTCTTTAATGATTTTACATGTGAGTTAGTATCTAATTCAGAATTATGTAGTTCATGCTTAATAGGAGTTAAAATATAAAGACCATCCACAATATTGCCAAAACAGATAAACATTTTATCCTTCTTTATTACAACATTGTCTTTTAGGATAACACAATATCCTTGTTTACCCAAATAAGTTGCAGAAATTAAATTCCTACGCACATTAGGTACAAACAGAAAGTCTTGCAATATTAAAACCCTAGTCTCAAAGCACAAATGAACAACACCAACAGCTTCAACCGGAATCCTGCTCCCATCAGCCAAAGTTAGAAACAATTCCCCTTCACTCAGTTTTCTGGTCTCCTGAAACCCCTGCAAAGAATTGCAGATATGATTAGTACAACCTGAATCCACACACCAGGAATCAGTGGGATTCTGTACCAAACATATTTCAAGTAAAAAAGAAGTTTTCATACCCTTGTTCTTGACAGCTTTAAACTTTGGACAATTCCTCTTCCAATGTCCTTTCTCACCACAATGGAAACACTTTCCTTTGAGCTTCTTTCCTTTGTCGGCAACCCCTAAGGCAATTTGCTTACCCTCTTTCTTAGTGAAGTCCTTCTTCTTCTTCTTACCCTTACCTTTCGGCTTAGGTTGTGAAGTAGAAGCTTCACCAACATTGGCTTCAACACTAGAAGTACATAGGATGCCTTCCGCCGCCACTAACTCATTCATTAATTCAGACAAAGAATAAACATTTTTGTTCATATTATAATTTAATCTGAATTCCTTAAATGATTCCGGTAGTGACTGGAGTATCATGTCCACTTGGGACTCTCCATCAATGTCGGCACCTAAAACTTCCAATGTATTCAGATTAGAGATCATTGTAAGACAATGCTCTCTTACTGAACTACCTTCAGCCATCTTGGTATTATAAATTTGCCTCATGGTTTCTTGCCTTGCTGAACGGCCTTGCTCACCAAACATCTCCTTCAGACTTAGCATAATGTCCGAAGCTAGTTCTACATCCTGCATTTGATGCTGTAGAACATTTGAGATGGACGCTAGGATATAGCACTTGGCCATTTCATTAGATTTCTGCCAACGATCATATCGTTGTTTTTCCTCAAGAGGAGCATCTAATGAAGGAAAGCTAGGACATGGTTTAGTAAGCACATATTTGTGCTCTTCAGCAGTTAAAACAATGTCCAAGTTTCTTTTCCAGTCAACATAGTTGGATCCAGTCAGTTTGTTTTGATTAAGAATAGAAACAAGTGGGCTAAATGATGCCATGTTCAAATCTGAAAATAATAAACATGAATATTATAAGTAAATTGGACATTATCTATTTAGCATATAAGCATATAATATGGAACCTTAATAAAACCATAAAATAATATATGCAACGACAACCCAATCCCATGTTTAAAATTCCTTGGAAGCAAGTAAATTATAAACACTATGATTGATTGAGAACTATTCTCATTATTAGTGCTATCATGATAACTCTTATCAAACACTAATAATATGCCGTTTCTACTTTAGCCTCTAAGTAATAATGACATAGCTCCGAAGGGAGATTAACATTAAACTTAGTCTAGTGTACACCATTGACTGAATTATATGTGAGTCATAAAGTAACTCCACGGAAGCGTGGTCGTTCTTTATCTAAAAAACACATATTATTCATCATAAAGAAGTTTAACCTGTAGTACCGTGAATTAAACACCCTCCGAAGGGAGTAAGGCATATACGCCAAAGCGAGGTGCTTAATCACACTACAATAAACCGACAATGGAGGCTGTGAGATCCAACCCTTGTATCTCTCTCCCACTAGATATTTTAAAATAAAGGTTTTTAAACATAAAAAACATGCATAATATAATTACACATAGCCTTGATCTTTTATATATGGAAAAACACTTAGGAAAAATTCTGGATCTACAGTTCTCGATCCTCGACAGATTCTCGATCGATCCAGAAAAGTTCCGCGAAGCTCGACAGATCCTCGATAGATCCTCGATCGATCGAGAAACTTTCTGTTTGCTCGATAGATTCTCGACAGATTCTCGATCGATCGAGCTTCGCGAATTTTGAATTTCCAGAATTTTCCAAAAACAGTTTTTTAACGTTTTCATGTACAAAACGACTATCATACAATCATAATGAACATAAATTGATATCTAAACTGAATATCATTGATGTTATGGCCTTAAAATTCAGTTTAACATACTTAAACTAAAAATTAAACAACATCATAACATCAAAAACAGTTTTCATCAAAAACAATGATTTCAACAACCATGCAGAAAACTATTTTCTAACAACATGAAATCATTGTCATAAATTCCAAAACTCAAAAACATGTTAAACAGATATGTAATGAAGACCGCTCTGATACCAATTGTTGGAATCATTACACAGCGCAGCGGAAGAATATGTATAATAAACAAAATATAAACGGATCTACTTCATACATACAAGTTAACATGGGCTATTTAAGTTTCAGAATTAGAGAACAAGAGAGTGTACCTTGGAGCGGTGAATTTCAAAAACTTGAAGAACAGAAGCACTTGGGAATACTTTCAATCTTCACTCCAATTCCACTAACGCCCAAGATGTGTGGTCTCTCAATCAGTTCCAAAGGGAGAACATGAAAGTGTGTCTCACACTCTCTCTTCTTCTCTATGAAATCTCTACAATTTTTCTACAAGCAAAATTCTGTGTGATTCTCCCTTTGTATCTAACTGATTATCTAATTGGGTCGGCATATGGGCCTTTCCAATTGGGCTTAAGTGTGTGGCTTGGAGTGGGACCAAAAGGGACCAATAAGACACTAGCTCCAATGGGCCTTGGGCTTTTCTGTCAACTCTTGACAAGTCCAAAGTTACCATTAACTATATTTAATACCACTATATAAATATAGTTGCACTCTAGGCCTTATTAATAAATTATATCCCAAGACTTTATTATACATGCAACCCCTTCATAAAATATTCATAGTAATACAAAGTCATGAAAGAAGACTGCCACTTTGTATATTACTACATCTTAATTCCTTGAGTACCCGGTTTAATCTTTTAAGTTATTCATCATATATTTATGAAATCCAATTCCATAAATATATACTTTAGTAACTCCTTACTAAAGTGGTCAGGCCCAACTCTCTGAATAACAAACACATTAAACTTATCTCAAGGGAATGTTTTATATCTCCGTTAAGAGACTATGAATTCCATCTTGAGAATATATGTTCCATCAACACTAAATGTGGCTGCCCAACATACTGAGATTTTGACCTTAACCATAGATCTCACTCCTGATATATCAAAGCAACCTACACTTCATGATCAGGTCCATTATCCTCTCAGGATTAAGAGTTCATGCAAATATAAGTCGTGAGTTTATTATTCTATTGACAGTCGTTAGGAGAATAATAAATCTCACGCCGGTCCAGTTCAATATGTCTTAACTCTTAAAACATATCAACATATCAACTAGAAATCTCTATTTCCATGATCAAGACAAATCATCTTAGTTGATATGTTATAGTTTTCGCAGATGAAATGCCCAATTTCATCACCGACTACGAACTATAATTCTGAGTTTACAAAGAACTTGTGATTTATATCTTCTGTGACTAAATCACATAAATCACATACTATTGCATCTCATGGACTATATGATAATGTCTCAATATTCATGTTACCATTATTTTCAATTAATAATACAACTTTATTAACCAAAACATTAAGTCATACATAATGTCTTACATAATAAAATACATAGCATCATACAATAGGATTTAAGGACAAATATCCCAACAGGAGATTGTTAGGGTTTGTGTCCTAAAATCCAATTTATTGGCATGTCATAAATAATTAAATCGTTTAATTGTATGAGACTATTTATAAATGAACTAATGGGATATTATCATAGTCCATGAGATGCATTGTATGTGGTTTATGTGAAAATTCACAGAAGATGTAAATCACAAGTTCCTTGTAAACTCAAAATGTAGTTCATAGTCGATGATGAAATTGGGTGTTTCATCTGCAAAGACTATAACACATCAATTAAGATGATTTGTCTTGATCATGGAAGTGAAGACTTCTAATTAATGTGTTGACATGCCTTAAGAGTTAAGACATATTGAACTGGACTACTGTGAGATTAATTATTCAATCAACAACTGTCACCTGAATAATTAATCTCACGACTTCTAATTTCATAGACTCTCAATCTTGAAAGGGTAGTGGACTTGATCATGAAATATAAGTTACTTTGATATATCAAGAATGAGATTTAATATTCACAGTCAAAACCTCTGTATGTTGGGTAACCACATGTAGTGTTGAGAGAACACATATTCTCAAGATGGAATCCATAATCTCTTTTTATAGAGACACGAAATATCCCCTTGAGATAAGTTTAATGGGAATCGGTTATTCAAGGTGCCCACGTTAGTAAGGAGTTACTAAAGCTTATATTTATTGAAACTAGATTTCAATAAATGTGAATAACTAAAAGATTAAACCAGGTATTCAAGGATAAAATAGCTATTTACAAAGTGACAGCTTATTATGACTTTGTTCACTATGGATATTTCATGGAGGGGTCAAATGATATTATTAGAGTCTTAGGATATAATTTATTAATAAGGCATAAAGTGCAATTATATTTATATAGTGGTACTAAATATAATTAATGGTAACTTTGGACTTATCAAGAGTTGACATAAAAGCCCAAGTTTGGACTTGTTAAGAGTTGACAGAAAAGTCAAAGGCCCATTGGAGCTAGTGCCTTATTGGTCTCTTTTGGTCTCACTCCAAGCCACACACTAAATCCCAATTAGAAAGATTCATCATTTGAAAAATGGTGTGTATGTGTGAGTGAAGCCACTTAATTATTCTCCCTTGAAAACTGATTGAAAGACCACACTTCTTGGGCGTAAAGTGGAATTGTAGTGAAAATTAAAAGTATTCCCAAATGCTTCTAATTTTTTGTTTTGAATTTCACCTCATCAAGGTACGCTATCTTGTTCTTAAATTATGAAATTTACATTATGCATGTTATCAATCATGAATGAAATAGATCCATGTTTGTTACTTCTGCTGTGTGTTTTGTATGAGATACAAAACCAGATTTACCAACAACTACGACCAAAGCTTTGTAAGGTTAATTAACCAAAATTGTTTTTTTCTTTATTCAATTAATGACATTTAAAGTATTTTGAATATGTAATTTGTATTTATTTTTTCTTATTTTTTAAATAAAAAAATAAATGATGACTCTACATCACTACCCAAAAGAGAAATGCCTTACAAGTACCCAAATCTCTTTTTAAGAAGCCTAATTTTCTGGTCTCTCACAAATAACATGATGCTATGTTTGAATGATTGAATATACTTGATTAAATGCCTTGTTGATGCTACTACCTTAGATATGCTTGCTGCCCTTGGATATATTTTGCTAGATGAATGGTAGGGTTATAATACTATGGATGAGTGTGGAACATTTGTCATATTTGGATGTTAGATGCATGTTAGTGTGTATGAGTTTAGAATGTCATATTGGAGGACCATTTAATGGGATTAGAATTTGGAACATAATGAGTTGAGGTCGACCTACGAGTTAGGTGGGCTTGGGTGCCTAAACTCCGAACACATGCTTTGGTAAAGATCAGTTCTTCCACAAGGATGCTACATTTATGGTTCCTAGACCTAATTTAGGTGGCAACTCCATTTACACCCTTCTTCATGGTCCACCCTAGACCAAGGCGTAATTTTTACAAATTTGGGGAATCCTAAACTCATCACAGGCGCTTGTGCCCACACCTATGCAGTCTTTCTGTGCATAAAATGAAAAGAAATGGGGATAAGGGATCTCCAAGGGATCTCCTTATCTGATGCCTCAGCTGGGGTAAATTAGCCCCTTTGGTTTGCATTAACTATAATTGAATAGGTAATAGTTTTAATGCATATCATGATGCGGTCTATCCACCTCTCATCATACCCCTTTCACACCAAAACTTCCCAAAAAGATCACTCCACCTTGTTATATGCCTTGTTCATATCCAATTTGAGTGCCATAAATCCTGAGTTCCCTGATTTATGATTTTTCATGCAGTGCAAAGTCTCGAAAGTGACTAAAATATTATATGAAATCAGACAATCCTTAACAAAGGCTGATTTATGTTTAGTAATAATACCTGGAAGCAATTTTTTTAGTCTGTTTGCAAGTAATTTTGAAAAGAATTTATACAGTGCATTACATAAACTGCTTGGACGATACTCGTGAACATGCTTAGGATTTGATATTTTGGGAATAAGAGTGAGGAAGGTATGGTTAACTAGTTCAGGGAGAGTACCTGTATTTAATCACAGGAGGACAACCTAGGTAACTTTAGAATCAACGGTATTCCAAAATTGTTGATAGAATAGTGGTGGCATCCCACCTGGTCCAGGAGCTTTAAGGGGGGGCATGTCCTTAAGTGCAGTTCCCACTTCACACTCATGAAATTCAGTACATAATTCTTGATTCATATCTTCTGTAATACTCAGAGGGACATGGGATAGGACCCCTGTAACAAGGTTCTGATTATAGGTGGAAAACAAACCTTGATAATAGCTAGTCAAAATTGAAGCTATATCATCTAGATCATCACACCATTGTTTTGTCTCATCTCGAATTCTCCTAATTGTATTTTTTTGGTGTCTTTTGGTGGCTCGGCTGTGAAAATATTTTGTATTGCTATTACCTTTGCTGGCCCATGAAGCCCATGACCTCTGGCTCCACATTTGTGCCTCCCTCCCCAAAAGAATATTTATTTCAGCTTTCAACTCTCTAACATGATGATTACACCCACTCCTTTATGCCTAGACCTTGGCTTCAGAAAGGAGTTTTTTTTTTTTTTTTTTCCCTGATTCTTTTTGTACATTCCCAAAGCAATTTTGATTCCACCATTCCAAATCCTTTCCAGATTTTCTGACTTTTGAAAGGACTATGTTACCCAAGATGGCTCCACTGTTTCCCATATCTATAATCAAACAACTACATTTCCTCAAGAAATTTTTTTTTTTCCTTGTATGAGTGTCCAACCCCGAGAGATTAATAAAAATGGGAGAGTGATTTGATGCATCACAATAAAGATGATTTACTCTAGTACTAGGGAATTTCAAGAAGAGAGAATGTATTGCCAAACCTCTGTCTAATCTTTCCCAAATAGACTGTCCATCCTAAAAGTGTTTACTTCAAGTCAAGCGAGAACCAATGCCAAATCCATAAATCCACATTCTTCAATTACTTCCTTGAATAGTTGCATCTGATTATGATTATGTAGATCTCCACCCAACTTTTCTCCTTGCTTTGTAATTTTGTTAAAATCCCTTGCACAAATCCAGGGAATATTTGAATGATGGATGAGACCCCAAAGATCATTCCAGGCTTCACAACGCTTTGCTGTTTCTAGTTCAACATAAAACACCAAGTGTTCTCAGAATTTTTATTGATGTAGAAATCAATTAAAATACTTCGAAGAGCCCTCCACAGAAAGGTTGACTAATGATTTCTAGAAAAGTACTAGACAACCTCCTCTTCCATTACCTATCTATTCTCAACATCTATGTCTTGTTGTACTTAATCAAGCCTTGCTTCATCTGTCTATGTTTCGGCTATAAACACAATAGAGAGATCTTTTGCCTGTATGATTTCTATAAGCTCCTTCCCTGTACATAGGTTCTCAAGCCCATGATAGTTCCAAACTAAGCAATTCATTGTGATTGGCAGCGTTGAACCTCAGCCTCCACCAAATCCGAAGGTATAACTTCATCATTCTTCAAAACTTGTTGACATTTACAAGGTAAATTAAAATGAGTTTCAATCTGTCCTGGACTAATCAAATCAATATTAATTTCATACATTAAATACATAATTTGATGAATAATACAAACTAAATTAATTTTAATTTCATATAGAGAATTGAATATCATAGTTGAACCATTAATATTAATAAAAAGAAATATAAAATATATTACGATTAAAAATATATCTTATTTGGATATATGACGATGCATATTTAAGTAAGGTTGTAATCTAGTTTTAAATTATATAACTTTTTTTAAGATATATATATATATATATATATATATATTATTTGGTGTATGACTTTGTAGGATATAAGTTTACAAAAATTAAAATCTCAAACTATTAGGGGAGATTAATTTACAATTGATGATTTAACACATTTGCAACATTTTTTTGAAACATTTTAGAGTTCCAATTGAGTTAGGGTTCTATTGATCTCGTACATTGAGAGTCTTAATAGAAATAAAAATGAAAAATTCGCTAAAAGCACTATAAAATGTTCATAATATGATGTGGCATTGACTCTCATTGATGGACTTCATCAATCTAACTAATGAATGTTTAAATCTTTTTTTTTTTGTGAATGACAACATGCCAATTTGTAAGCCACTATTAAAATTTATGATATCCTTAGCATCACTGAAAGGCCATAAATGCGTTGACCCCTTGTGGTAAATTAAGTTGATTAATTAGCCAAGTTATTAATTAATCAAATTATCATGCAAATAGCGTGGTAGCACAAACAAATCACCAATAAGCTAAAGTATGCAGCAGAAAATAAATTAACACGGTGATTTGTTTACGAATGGGGAAAACCTACACGGCAAAAACTCATCGGGTGATTTAAGGTCACTATTCCCGAAACTCTACTATTATCACAACAAGCGGTTACAAGTAAAGGAATCCCAGTACTTTACCAACCTACAGTTGAACCTTTATCCCAATACCTAATTGGACTTGTTCTGTACTGACAGTTTCTCCTTTTGATGCACGGCTCCCAGTACGTGACTAACCGATTGCGCGGATCTTAGTATGCGACTTCAATTCACCAACTAGAGAGAGAGTTGTTAGCTGCAAAGTTCTTCAATTCATCCACACGATGAAGATCAAGAAGATGCTTGATTACAAAACCCTACGGTGCATATTACACAGCAACTTATTTACAAGAAATATGAACTAGGGCATGAACTTTGTTTCGGATCACAAATTGCTTGAACAAGGATTTCTCAATACTTGTGCAACTTGTGTACACTTTGACGGCCCTTAAAATAATCCTTTTATATGTCTAGCGTTAGGAAAAAAGAAGTCTCAAAGACATAAGTACGGATTGAAATCAAAACAGAATTTAGAATCTGTTTTCCATAAATCTCGACAGCTAGAGATGTCGAGGTGCTGTCGAACAGCTATCGAGTCTCGGGGCTGAAACAGCTTCTTAAAGCTAGATAGACGCATGTGTCGAGCCTAGGTATCGAGTTTTAGTAACTTGCACTTTCCAGCTTGTTTCTTAGACAGACTTGATGATTTCAACACTTGATCTTGAAACATAGTTCCTTGAAGCGTTAAACACATCCTAAATCTACTCAATTACAAGTAAAGTGTTTTTTGTCAAAGGATAAGCCAATTACATAAAATAATGACATATGTTCAAAACAACTTGAACCACATATGTCCTAACAATAACTAATAAACCAAAAAAAAAAAAAAAATACAAACTTTAAAAAATAAAAATAATTTTATAAAAATCTAGGCCTTTGACAATGGGACAGGGCTTAGGCCGAGGCCTTGGGTCAGCTTTGAGAAAAAGAAAATATTTTATTTAAATTTTACCCAAATTTTTTTTTTTATAGTTGACAATTTTTTACCCATTCTTATCTGGATTAATCATTAACGTCATTTTTAACCTGCCATTTACAATCCATTGCATAAACAAAAGTTTGTCAAATTTTTGTATCAACTGACTTTCTTAGAACCCAAATTGGCCTCAAATCCTAAAAGGAAAACAAATCCATAGCCATAGGCACCCCATTTCAACCAAATGAAACCCGACCCAGTTCGTGTCCTAACCACCTGGAAAGGATTGGATAAGGGATAAGGTTTTGTGCCACATCTCATCCAATGAAATGATACGGGCTTTAGCAACCACAGCCTCTTGAACACTTCTGACAATAATACATGGTCCCTCTAAAATCTCACTACTTCAGACTCTCATAGAACTAACTCTCCGCTACTCTTCAGTCTTTACACTTGTTTTTCTTCTGAAAGCAAAGCCATGGCCACTGCTTCCCCAATGGCCAGCCAGCTTAAGTCCAGTTTCACCTCACCAATCTCAAGAGCTTTGGTCTCACCCAAAGGCCTCTCTGGCTCTCCCTTCAAAGTCTTGCCTTCTAGGAGACTTCATTCCTTCACAATCAAAGCCGTCCAATCTGAAAAGGTATATAATCTTACTTACCTCTCTAGAATAAGCTCATATGTATATGCGTGTACATAAAACATACAAATAAAGCTCATGTCTATTATGATTGTGTGATGGTATTAACTAGTTCAGTTAGTAAAGTTTCTAGCTATCTTTTCAAATCTTGCATCCATCCTAAAATAGAGATCATGAGTAAGGAAGGGCTATATCTCATGTAGTCCATCTACTAGAACAAAAACGATGACAAATATGAATCTATTGTTGTTGTTGTGCTCTTATTATTACTGTTTTTGTCGTCTTTGTCATCGATTGTTTCGATGAGAAATACCATCTATTCCCAATCACCTCCTAAATGACTTGAAAGGAGTTAATTATTGATTTCGAGAATATATCTTAGTATTGGATATTTATGCGGGTTCAATTTTAATTGGAGGAAAAGCTTTGTGGTGGTTTGGTATTTTTTCACTATGTCAAACGCGTTTTGCTTACCAATCCACTCCCTTCCCAAATTATCATTTCTCAATTTTAGGTGATAATATTATCGCCTAAATATAATAAGATTTAAAATTAAGAGATATAAGCTCCAACACATTTGGATTTTTTTTTATTTTATTTTTTCGTTTGAGGTCAGGAAATTTTTTGTTTGGGGGGGGGGGGGGGGGGGGGGGGGGAGTTGGGGTTTTTAATAATAGACATGAGATACCATAAAGAAAATCATTACAACTGGCTATCGCTTAAACCCGTTTAGATGTAAAACCTTTACAGACATAATAATTAGGGCCTACGACTAGATACTGATATGCAACTAGGAGAATTGGTCTTCTATTTATCATAACTAATTTGCTCCCTTCGTTTTTTTCTTTTCCGGATTCCACTCTTGGACAAGTCCTTGAGTCTTTTAGGCCCAACTTAATTATACCTTCCGGATTCCACTCGTACTCTTTCTTTTAAATATAATAAATAAAAAACCTGATTAAACTTAGATATAACCTTTTTTTTTTCTTTTTTTGGAGAATAAAACTTAGATATAACCTTATGCTGAATAAATATAAGTTATAACCTAGTGTTTCCTTTACAAGGGGCAGCGCCACCATAAGGCCAGGGTGGTCCTAGGACCACCCTGACCTGAAAAAAAAAATTATATATAATAATTTAAAATTTTTTATTTGTTCAAAAAAAATTTGGGAACACCTATAGTGTTTTTTATGTCAATAAAATTAAAATTTTCTCCATAATTTGTTCTACATTCAATGGATGAATGATTGCTTGGTTGTGTACATTGAAAGAGATGTAGCTTGTAGCATTGATAATGAGATTATCATGCGACGATTTTAAAATATGAAAACTCGTAGAAGGCAATTGTGAACTTTATGTATTTGTGTGTTTTTTTTTATTGTTGTTGTCAATATATGAATTTCTGTTTTTATTAAATTGTATAATTTATACTTCTTAAGGAACACCCTGAGAAAAATTCATGGAGCTGCCATTGTTCCTTTATAAATCCTACTTAGATTTAACTTTTTTTTTTTTTTACAGCCAACTTTCCAAGTTATTCAGCCCATCAATGGTGACCCATTCATTGGAAGCCTAGAGACTCCAGTAACATCAAGCCCATTGATTGCATGGTACCTCTCCAACCTTCCGGCCTATCGGACTGCAGTCAGCCCACTTCTAAGGGGCATTGAAGTAGGCCTAGCCCATGGGTTCCTCCTTGTTGGACCCTTTGTCAAAACTGGGCCTTTGAGGAACACCCCCTATGCTGGGGTAGCTGGGTCTCTGGCTGCTGCTGGACTTGTTGTTATACTTAGCCTTTGCTTGACAATGTATGGCATTGCATCCTTTAATGAAGGAGAGCCATCCACTGCCCCCTCATTAACCCTAACCGGCCGAAAGAAGGAGCCCGACCAGTTGCAAACTGCAGACGGATGGGCCAAGTTCACCGGCGGATTCTTCTTCGGTGGCATTTCTGGTGTCACTTGGGCCTACTTCCTCCTTTATGTCTTGAACCTTCCCTACTACTTCAAGTGATTTTTTGTTAATCTATGTTTTCTCCTAATGTATGGTCCTATTGGGAAGCAAATGCAGAATTGTATATTGGATGATCAACTTATGTCACATTTGTTGTATTTAAAGTTTGGACTTCCTAATTGTGGGCTTGCATATTTTTTTTTTTTTAAAATTGCACTTATGTGCTTGAGGTTTCAACTTTGCCTCACAATTAATATATAGTTTCAAGGAGCTAACCAATTTTCAGCACAATTAGTTAATGGACAAAACTTATGTACAGTATCTTAAGTGTTGTTTCTTAAGTTCTCCTCTTAAGATTTTGCCATGTGGCTGCTCAACTAAAAAATACACATCTATTTTATGAGAAAAAAGTCACGTGGCAAAATTTTAAGAGGGAAACCTAAGGAACAATACTAAGTATAATACTTAAGTCTTACCCTTGATTAATTTTGAAGAAGTGGTTTTTTAGTTGACATTTATATTTAGTTAATCTAATATCACAATTTTTAACTTAAGCATTTTGTTAAATTAAGTTTGGCCCCCTAAATAAAATCACTGGCTTTGCCATTGACTATTAGGAGATGGTGGTAAAAAGAAAATCTCTCTTCTTGCCTCTTTGAAGTTTTGGAAAGTAAAGCTAGCAATTTGCATTACTTTATGAATTCTTAACCTATTTGATCTGAATCTTTCAAATACTGGTAAGGGATTGTTCTTTCGTCATTCCTTATCTCAACATCCTTTCCTTTCTTGGTTCCTACAATTTTCTTTTATATTACCATTCATCCATTCCTAGGTTGCATAAACACTAACACAAGTATGGGTACAACATGGGTACAGGTACGTAGGTATTGTAGATACCTCATTTTGTACCCGGTTAATAAACTTTAGTTCCCAGTCCCAATGATGAGTCTGACATTTCCACAAAAGGTAATTGAAGTTATTTTGATAGTTTAGAAGTAATCACAACTTAAAAGTGCTTAAATTGCTTTGGAAATGATGCCAAAAAATGACATTTGCTCACTATTTTGACTATAACTTTTTATCCATAAAGAATTTGTGAGTTATATTTATTTCATTGAAAAGTAGACATCATAGGCTATAATTTGAACATAAGGTTTTCCTATTTGGATTTATATTGATTGTGTTATGGCCGTTTGAAGTTGAGCCATCAGAGTTGTCAAAATTAGGGTTTTTGGGAAAGCATAAGTATGCATTCCTTGACCATGCGCATGTTAGGTCATTTCTAGAAGTCCAAAACTTCATTTTCTAAGGACCAAACCTCCCTCTTTGATGGGCCCTAGCCCTTGAACCGTTAGTAATGTCCAAAACCCTCTATATGAGTCTAAAAACCCTAAATTTAACATATAAATACAACCTTATGTTAGGATATATGCCCTTAAATCCTATTGTATGATGCTATGTATGACATTATGTATGACTTAATGTTGTGTTTAATAAAGTTGTTTATTTCTTATTTAAAATAACGGTAACATGAATATTTGGACATTATCATATAGTCCATGAGATGCATAGTATGTGATTTATGTGAAAAATCACAGAAGATATAAATCACAAGTTCTTTGTAAACTCAGAATTTATAGTTCGTAGTCGGTGATGAAATTGAGCGTTTCAACTGCGAAGAATATAACGTATCAACTAAGATGATTTGTCTTGATCATGGAAGTGGTGACTTCTAGTTGATATGTTTTAAGAGTTAAGACATATTGAACTGGACTGCTGTGAGATTTATTATTTTCCTAACGACTGTCAAATGAATAATAAATCTCACGACTTCTATTTGCATGAACTCTTAATCCTGATAGAATAATGGATCTGATCATGAGATGTAGGTTGCTTTGATATATCAGGAGTGAGATCTAAAGTAACGGTCAAAACCTCAGTATGTTAGACAGCCACATTTAGTGTTGATGGAACATATATTCTCAAGAGGGAATTCATAGTCTTTTAACGGAGATATAAAATATTCCCTTGAGATAAGTTTAATGGGTTTGGTTATTCAGAGAGTTAGGCCTAACCACTTTAGTAAGAAATTACTAAAGTATATATTTATGAAATTGGATTTCATAAATATATGATGAATAACTTTAAAGGATTAAACCAGGTACTCAAGGATAAGATGTAGTAATTTTCAAAGTGGCAGTCTATATTTATGACTTTGTATTACTACGAATATTTTATGGAGAGGTTGCGTGTAAAATAAAGTCTTGGGATATAATTTATTAATAAGGCCTAGAGTGCAATTATATTTATATAGTGGTATTAAATATAATTAATGGTAACTTTGGACTTGTCAAGAGTTGACGGAAAAGCCCAAGGCCCATTGGAGCTAGTGTCTTATTGGTCCCTTTTGGTCCCATTCCAAGCCACACATTAAAGCCCAATTGGAAAGGCCCAATAGGCCGGCCCAATTAGATAATCAGTTAGTTATAAAGGGAGAAACATACAGAATTTTTTAATGCGATTTTATCGTAGAGAAAAGAAAGAGTGTGAGACACACTTTCATTCTCCCTTTGGAAACTGATTGAGAGACCACACATCTTGGGCGTAAAGTGGAATTGGAGTGAAGATTAAAAGTTTTCCCAAGTGCTTCTAATCTTTGTTTTGAATTTCTCCACACCAAGGTACGCTATCTTGTTCTTAAATTCTAAAATTTACATAGTGCATGTTGTCAATCATGAATGAAATAGATCCTTGTTTGTTACTTCTGCTGTGTGTTTTGTATGAGATACAAAACCAGATTTTATCCAACACCTTATACCTCCAAACAAAAATCCTAGCTAGAGAGAGTTCATCTTTTACCTAAACTCATCCATGAATACTCTCATCTCTAAATTTTCTGCACTTACAACCACCAAGCACATTTTTCTTCTTCAAAGCCTCTCTCTATTACTTATTAAGGCAGAACATATTGATCTCATTCCAAGAAAAATTTTTAATATTTCTTTCTAAATCTTTTTCAAGAAAATCTTTTTATTTTGAGTTGTGATTGCCTATAAACTATGGAATCATTTCATTTCCTTGATATCTGATTGAGTCTTCATGTGTAGGCATTGAGGGGTCAGTTAAATATTAACCAAGTTGTGTTCCATAAGCAAGGTGAGTCTCTCTTTATGGCTCCTTGTTAATTTGAATCTTTTATAACTTGTGTTCTTTTTGTTCTTGATTGATTTATATGATATACATGTTTAGAAATATGATTTGATTTATATGAATTTACTTTATTGTGTCTAACCATGTTTTGAACGAAGAGTTGAATTAGTATATTAGAAGCACATTAGGTTTTGTTTGATTGTTATTTGGTTGTGCTTTAAAACTGTGCTTTTTGCCGTGTATGCATGCACATGCTTTCTATATGGGTACACATACTCGAGACATGGTACGCATACTTCATGTATGTACACGCATACTCGTGCCTAGAAACCCAAGTTTTGGGTTCTTACTATTTTATTTGTTTTGATTAGTGTTAATCATGTTTATGTCTTGTTGGGTCTATTTTTCACGTGTCTAGGTCTAGGGTTAGTAGAATAAAATTTTCTACTTGTTTAATTGATATATTGATAATTAAAATTTGTATCTTAGATGAACAATATGAACATGCACATGAACATGCATTGATGCATAGGTACGGTGATGCAATGAGCTAAGTAAGGTAAGTCATGCATGATTAAATGAACATGCATTTGATTTGGATGATGAGCATGATATGCTTGAAAACATATATAAAATTAAGGGTAAATTGCAAAGTTAGTCCCTGTCCTTTGCACTATGTTTCAATTTGGTACCTATCCTTTCAATTTTGTCCCTTACATTTTCATTGTCATATTGATGTAGTCCTTGTCGTTATCTAATAAATGAAAAAAGTTGATATGTCAAACGGAAAAATAAATTTTTTCTCCACGCCACTTCATCTGTCAACTCATATTATTAATGTTAGGATTAGTGCCCTTAAGTCCTATTGTATGATGCTATGTATGACATTATGTATGACTTAATGTTGTACTAACAAAGTTGTTTTATTATAATCTAAAATATGGTAACATGAATATTGAACATTATCATATAGTCTATGAGATACATAATATGTGATTTATGTGAAAATTCACAGAAGATATAAATCGCAAGCTCTTTGTAAACTCAAAATTGTAGTTCGTAGTCAGTGATGAAATTGGGTATTTCATCTGCGAAGACTATAACATATCAACTAAGATGATTTATCTTGATATATTTTAGAAATTAAGACATATTGAACTGGACCGCTGTGAGATTTATTATTCTTCTAACGATTGTCAAATGAATAATAAATCTCACGAATTATATTTGCATGAACTCTTAATCTTGAGAGAATAATGGACCTGATCATGACGTGTAGGTTGCTTTGATATATCAGGAGTGAGATCTAAAGTCACGGTCAAAACCTCAATATGTTAGGCAATCACATTTAGTGTTGATGGAACATATATTCTTAAGATAGAATTCATAGTCTCTTAACGGAGATACAAAATATTCCTTTAAGATAAGTTTAATGGGTTTATTATTCAGAATGTTAAGCCTAACTACTTTAGTAAATAGTTACTAGAGTATATATTTATGAAATTGGATTTCATAAATATATGATGAATAACTTAAAGGATTAAACCGAGTACTCAAGGATTAAGATGTAGTAATTTACAAAGTGGTAGACTACATTTATGACTTTGTATTATTACGAATATTTTATGAAGAGGTTGCATGTATAAAAAAGTATTGGGATATTATTTATA
This sequence comes from Castanopsis chinensis, assembly GCA_032878915.1. NCBI lineage: Eukaryota > Viridiplantae > Streptophyta > Magnoliopsida > Fagales > Fagaceae > Castanopsis > Castanopsis chinensis. The sequence goes on from JAVQMG010000102.1 coordinate 4,516,032, forward strand.
AATAAGGCCTAGAGTGCAACTATATTTATACAGTGGCATTAAATATAGTTAATGATAATTTTGAACTTGTCAAGAGTTGACAGAAAAGCCCAAGACCCATTGAAACTAGTGTTTTATTGATCCCTTTTGGTCCTACTCCAAGCCACACACTTAAGCCCAATTGGAAAGGCCCAAGAGACCAACCTAATTAGATAATCAGTTAGATACAAAGGGAGAAACATACATAATTTTTATTAAGTAACAACACTATTGTGAAGTGGTGTGAATATGTGAGTGTTAGACACTTTGTAATTCTTCCTTGGAAAACTGATTGAGAGGCCACACTTCTTAGGCGTTAGTGGAGTTGGAGTGAAGATTGAAAATGTCCAAATGCTTATGATCCTCGGTCTTGAAATTCACCGCTTCAAGGTATGCTCTCTTATTCTTAAATTTATAAACTTAGATAGTGCATGTTATTAATAGCGAATGAAGTAGATCCGTTAATTTTTTGCTGCGTATGTTTTGTATACGATATAAACATGTATTTATCCATCAAATGGTATCAAAGCGGTTTTCATTTTCATATCCGTATAACATGCTTTGTGAGTTTTGGAATTAGTGACAATAGTTTCATGTTGTTAGAAATTAGTTTTTTACATGGTTGTTGAAATTATTGTTTGATAAAAACTGATATTGATGTTATATTGTTGCTTAAATTTAACTTTAAGTATGTTAAATTGAACTTTAAGACTATAGCATCAATGAAATTCAGTTTTCATATAAATCTCTGTGCATTATGTTCATATGATGGTTGTTTTGTTCATAAAAACATTAAAAAACTGTCTTAGAAAAATTCTGAAAAATTCAAAATTCGTGAAGCTCAATCGATCGAGAATCTATCGAGCATCGATCGAGCTAGCAGAAGTTTTCTCGACCTATCGGGGATCTGTCAAGCATTGATCGAGCTTCATGGAATTTTTCTCGATCGATCAAGCATCTCTCGATCATTGATCGAGCTGGCAGAATTTTTCTCGATCGATTGAGGTACATCCTTGATCGATCGAGGATGCAAGATTTAGAATTTTCTCTAAGTGTTTTTTACATATATAAAGAGCAAGGCTATGTGTAATTTGTTTACACATGTTTTAAATTAAAAACCTTTATTTTAAAACACCTAGTGGAAGAGAGATACAAGGATTGGATCTCACGGCCTACATTGTTGGTTCATAGTAGTGTGAAATACATACTTTGTCTTTGCCTTGAGCTTAGCATTCTATGCAATAAGTATTTATTTCATGGTCCAACAAGATTGAATTTCCTGCTTTATAGTGGTTTGATCAAACACCTTGTCTTTGCTTCGAGCTTTGCATTCCATGTGGAGGGTGTTTCTATCATGGTATTACAAAATAAGCCTGTTAAAGGGATGAAATATGGCTACACATGATACTAGACAATGGTATACACTAAACTAAGTATTATAGTATCCTCTATGCTGAGTTCTTACTATTATTACTTAAAGGCATATTATTAGTGGTTAATAAGAGTTATCATCATAGCACTAATAATGAGAATAGTTCTCAATCAATCATAGTATTCAATGTTCACTCTATGCTGAGGGATATTGCATATGGGATTGGGTTGTCGTTGCATATATTATATTATGGTTTTATTAAGGTTCCATATTATATATTTATATGTTAAATTGATAATGTCCAGTTTACTTATTATATTCATGTTTATTATTTTTAGATTTGAACATGGCATCATTTAGCCCACTTGTTACTTTTCTTAATCAAAACAAACTGACTGAATCTAACTATTTTGACTGGAAAAGAAATTTGGACATTGGTCTTACTGCTAAAGAGCCCAAATATGTGATTACTCAACTGTGTCCAAGCTTTCCTTCATTAGATGCTCCTCTTGAGGAAAAACAGCAATATGATCATTGGCAGAAATCTAATGAGATGGCTAAGTACTATATCTTAGCATCTATTTCAAATGTTCTATAGTTTCAAATGTAGGATGTAGAACTAGCTTCGGACATAATGCTAAGTCTGAAGGAGATGTTTGGTGAGCAAGGCCATTCTGCAAGGCAAGAAACCATGAGAAAAATTTATAATACCAAAATGGCTAAAGGCAGTTCAGTGAGGGAGCATTTTCTTACAATGATCTCTAATCTGAATACATTAGAAGTTTTAAATGCCGATATTGATGGAGAATCCCAAGTGGATATGATACCCCAGTTACTACCGGAATCATTCAAGGAATTCAGACTTAATTATAATATGAACAAAAAGATTTAATCATTGCCTGAATTAATGAATGAGTTGGTAGCGGTGGAAGGCATTCTTGGTACTTCTAGCTTCTAGTGTTGATGCTAATTTCGCTGAACCTTCTACTTCTCAACCTAAGTCGAAAGGTAAGGGTAAGAAAAAGAAGAAGAAGGACTTCACCAAGCAAGAAGGTAAGCAAATTTCCTAAGGGGTTGCTGATAAAGGAAAGAAGATCAAAAGAAAGTGTTTCCATTGTGGTGAGAAAGGACATCGGAAGTGGAATTGCCCAAAATTCAAGGCTGCCAATAATAGGCGTCTGAAAAGTTCATTCCTCCTTGAAATATGTTTAGTACAAAATCCCACAGATTCCTGGTGTGTGAATTTAGGTTGTAGTAATCATATCTGTAATTCTTTGCAGGGGTTCCAGGAGACCAGAAAGCTTAATGAAGGGAAATTAATTCTTACCTTAGCTGATGGGAATAGGATTCCGGTTGTAGCTGTTGGAGTTATTAACTTATGCTTTGAGTCTAGGGTTTTAATATTGCAAGACTGCTTATTTGTACCTAATGTTTGTAGAAATTTAATTTCTACAACTTATTTGGGTAAACATGGATATTGTGTTATCCTTAAAGACAATGTTGTAATAAAGAAGGATAAAATGTTTATTTGTTTTGGCAATATTGTGGATGGTCTTTATATTTTAATTCCTGATAAGTATGAATTATATAATTCTAAATTAGATAATAATTCACATGTGAAATTATTAAAGAGAAAGTTTCCTTCTACTAGTGATTCATATCTTTGGCATATATGTTTGGGTCATATTAATTCATATAGGATTCAAAAACTGATCAAAGATGGTCTCTTGGAGCCATTGGACTTTGATGAATTTCCAGTTTGTGAATCTTGTTTGGAAGGTAAAATGACCAAACGGCCTTTTAATGCAAAAGGTAGAATAGCCCAAGATTTGCTAGAATTACTATATTCAGATGTTGATGGTCCTATGTCAATCCAAGCAAGAGGTGGCAATGAGTATTTCATTACTTTCACTGATAATTACTCTAGATTCGGTCATGTGTACCTAATGAAATAGAAGTCCAAAGCCTTTGAAAAGTTCAAAGAGTTTAGGGATGAGGTTGAGAATCAATTGGGAAAATGCATAAAAGCCATTTGATTTGAACATGGTGGCGAACACCTTTTTCGAGATTTTAAGGATTACTTAACTGAAAATGGGATTGTATCCCAATTGACTGCACCTGGAACTCCACAACAAAATGGTGTTGCAGAAAGAAGGAATAGGACTCTTCTAGATATGGTTAGATCCATGATGAGTTATTTGACTCTACCAATTTATTTTTGGGCATATGTCTTAAATACTGCAATGTATCTTTTGAATTTGGTACTTTCGAAGTTTGTTCCTTAAACACCTGTAGAGTTATGGACTAGGTGTAAGCCTAGTATGAGACATCTCCATATTAGGGGTTGTCTAGCACGTGTTAAAAGGAAAGTTTGACAAGTTACAGTCTAAAACAAAAGTGGTTGTCTTTGTAGGGTATCCAAAAGGAACTGTTGGAAGTTCATTCTATAGTCATAAAGACAATAAAATGTTTGTTAGTACAAAAGCCAAATTCTTGGAAAATGACTATATGGATGATCATACTCCTAGAAGTAGAGTTGTTTTGGCTAAGTAATTGAACAACCAATGGGTGAAATTAAGGAAGATGTGGTTGTATCGAATACACTACAAGATATTACTCATGAGATGTCTAGTACACAGGTGCCTCATCATAGTGGGAGAATTGTTCGACCTCCTATAAGATTTATAGGTTTGAGAGAAGCTTATGAAGCTATCTCAAAAGAGGCTGAATTGGATCCCAACACTTATAAAGAAGCAATAAATGATATAGATTCTCATCATTGGGTCAAAGCTATGAAATCTGAATTAGAATCAAGTTTGATATCTTGTAAAGGCGCCTAACGACATTAAACCTATTGGTTGCAAATGGGTTTACAAGTGGAATAGAGGGATAGATGGAAATGTTGAAACCTTTAAAGTAAGGCTAGTGTCAAAAGGGTATACTCAAAAAGAAGGAATTGATTATGAAGAAACCTTTGCACCAGTAGCAATGCTTAAATCTATCAGAATTCTCTTATTCATTGCTGCTCATTACGATTATGAGATTTGGCAAATTGATGTCAAGACTGCATTTCTTAATGGCAATCTTGGAGAGGAAATCTATATAATGCAGCCGAAAGGTTTCATAGCAAAGAATCAAGAGCATATGGTATGCAAGTTGAAAATGTCTATTTATGGACTTAAGTAAGCATCTAGGTCATGGAACATCAGATTTGATCAAGCAATTAAGTCATTTGGTTTTGAACAAAATCTTGATGAACCATGTGTGTACAAAAGACATTGAGACAAAGTATTAATGTTCCTAATGCTTTATGTTGATGATATGCTACTCATTGGAAATGACGTAGAGATAATGTCATCGGTTAAAGTTTGGTTGTCAAGCCAATTTGATATGAAGGACTTGGGCGAAGCTAACTATATTCTAAGGATCAAGCTTTGGCGAGAATGAAAGAATAGGATATTAGGTTTGTTACAAGCTAGATATATAGATAAGGTTTGCAAAACTCCAAGAAAGGGTTACTTACTTTCAGACATGGAGTTACTCTATCTAATGACCAAAGACCTAAGACTTTTGAGGAAGAAATTATGATGAGACAAGTTCCTTATGCTTCCGTAGTAGGAAGTCTCATGTATGCCATGCTTTGTACTAGACTAGATATCTATTATTCAGTTGGCATGGTTAGTTGATATTAATCAAATCTAGGACCAAAACATTGCCAAGCTATAAAGCATATTCTCACGTATCTAAGGAGAACGAGAAATTATATGCTTATTTATCGATGTACGGATTTGATTCCCATTGGCTATACAGATTCAAATTTTCAATCAAATCTTGATTACAGAAATTCCACTTAAGGTTGTGCATTCACCTTAGGAGGTGGAGCCATAAGTTAGAGCAGTGTTAAGCAATTTTGTATTGCGAACTCTACCATAAAAGATGAATATGTTGCTGCTTGTGAGGCGGCAAAGAAAGCTATTTGGCTCAAGAAATTCCTTTCTGATCTTGGTGTTGTGAGAATTCAGCAAGTTCCTATCACATTGTTCTGCGACAATAGTGGAGCTGTTGCACAATCCAAGGATCCAAGGAATCGCAAGAAAGGAAATCACAAAGAAAGAAAGTACCACATCATCCGAGACATTATTGCTCGTGGAGATGTAGTGGTAGCGAAGATTGAAAGTACAAATAATCTAGTAAATCCCTTTACTAAACCCTTGCCTCAAAGGACTTTTGAGTCACATTTGGAAGGAATGAGAGTTAGATTAGTGCACAATAGTCTTTAGGGCAAGTGAGAGAATGTTAGGATGTGTGCCCTTAAATCCTATTGTATGATGCTATGTATGACATTATGTATGACTTAATGTTATATTAATAAAGTTATTTTATTATAATCTAAAATAATGGTAACATGAATATTGAACATTATCATATAGTCCATGAGATGCATAGTATGTGATTTATGTGAAAAGTCATAGAAGATATAAATCATAAGTTCTTTGTAAATTCAAAATTGTAGTTCATAGTCAGTGATGAAATTGAAAATTTCATCTGTGAAGACTATAGCATATCAACTAAGATGATTTGTCTTAATCATGGAAATGAAGATTTCTAGTTGGTATGTTAATATGTTTTAAGAGTTAAGATATATTGAACTGGACCACTGTGAGATTTATTATTCTCCTAACGACTGTCAAATGAATAATAAATCTCACGACTTATATTTGCATGAATTCTTAATCCTGAAAGAATAATGGACATGACCAAGACGTGTAGGTTGCTTTGATATATCAAGAGTGAGATCTAAAGTCACGGTCAAAACCTCAGTATGTTGGGTAAACACATTTAGTATTGATGGAACAAATATTCTCAAGATGGAATTCATAGTCTCTTAATGGAGATACAAAATATTCCCTTGAGACAAGTTTAATGGGTTTGTTATTCAGAATGTTAGGCCTAATTACTTTAGTAAATAGTTACTAGAGTATATATTTATGAAATTGAATTTCATAAATATATGATAAATAACTTAAATGATTAAATCGGGTACTCAAGGATTAAGATGTAGCAATTTACAAAGTAATAGTCTACATTTATAACTTTGTGTTACTATGAATATTTTATGAAGGGATTGCATGTATAATAAAGTCTTGGGATATAATTTATAAATAAGGCCTAGAGTGCAACTTTATTTATATAGCGGTATTAAATATAGTTAATGGTAACTTTGGACTTGTCAAGAGTTGACAGAAAAGCCCAAGGCCAATTGGAGCTAGTGTCTTATTGATCCCTTTTGGTCTCACTCCAAGCTACACACTTAAGCCCAATTGGAAAGGTCCAAAAGGCCAGCCCAATTAGATAATTAGTTAGATACAAAGGGAGAAACATACAGAATTTTTATTAAGTAACAACGCTATTGTGAAGTGGTGTGTATATGTGAGTGTTAGACACTTTGTAATTCTTCCTTGAAAAACTGATTGAGAGACCACACTTCTTGGGCATTAGTGGAATTGGATTAAAGATTAAAAGTGTTCCCAAGTGCTTTTGATCTTTGGTTTTTAAATTCACCATATCAAGGTACGCTATCTTATTCTTAAATTCTTAAACTTAGATAGTTCATGTTATCAATAGCGAATGAAGTAGATCTGTTAATTTTTCACTGCGTATATTTTGTATGTGATATAAACATGTATTTATCCATCAATTAAAAAAAAAAAAAAACCAAATTAAAATTTGCACAATAAATCAGAGTACCTAAGACCAAGACAGAGAACTCAAGATATACGAAGATAATCCACCATTTTCGAATATATTTTTTGCTCAAATCTGCAATATTTTCAAATAACTGAGACCCAAAACCCAAAAAAAAAAAAAAAATCTAGTTTATACAAATTGATTGAATCCCAAAAAAAAGAAGAGATTTTGGAAAAAACAATAAAATTTTAATGGTGGTTGCCAATTTGCTTGTCTTTTTGGCGAATCTGATGTGGTTAAGGTGAAGATAATGCAAAAGAGACTAAGTTGCAAAGGCCGTCCTTGAGATTGATGTTGATCTGCTCTTCGGGATAATCATCGTTGGTGGTGGGTCACAGTGGTTGGGTTTGGAAATTGGGGTGTTGGGTTGATTGTAGATCCGTGGGTTTGGTCAATGGTGTGTTGATATGAGTTTGAAATGTGTAGTTTCATAAGTAGATAGTGGTTGCTAGCAACTTTTAGATGTGTTTGGCAGCCTTGAAACTTAAAAGAAAAAAAATATTGCAAGTTGATTTTTTTTTTTTTTTTGGGTAAGAAGATGGAGATTAAACATTAATAATTTAATAGACCATAAAATTCATGGGGTACAGAATGAGAGCCCATCATTTATGGGTCTTATGGCTGCTAGCTTCAAAAACATTGGACTTAAACAAGGCCAAATTGATGGTCTTGAGGAAGCTATTGGTGAGCAAAACTTTATCCTTATTTGAATTCCTTCAGGCTTCAACTAAACCAATTACCTCTTGCAAAGGCCTCAATATCTTCATTATAAACAAATTCTTGAATCAAGCTTTATCTCAACTAGGAAGTTGATTGCAGGAAAAGTGAGGAAAGCTTTGTATTTGGACGCTTTTCAAAAATAAAAGAAGAAGAAGAAGAAGAAGAAGAAGAAGAAGAAGAAGAAGAAGAAGAAGAAAGAAGAAGAAGAAGAAGAAAAAGAAGAAGAAAAGGTTCATGCTCCCACTCGGATCATACTCATCTTTCGACTCATCACCAACAGGGGTGAAAGATACAAAAGAACCAAGTGAAGTGTGTGCAAACAAATATTGAATAAGCCTTTATCAAAATTAAGAAATAAGACACATTGGAATCAAACTCTCTCTAGTGTCGCCACCGTAGGTGCAATAGGAGGGGGAGTATGCCTCGACCGAGTGAACTGGGGTGGAGAAAAGATAGAGTCGCCGCCTAGATTAGGTTTAACAACCATAAATATAGCATCCTTCGTGGAAGGACCACTACCAGAGCACGTGTCCGGAGTTTAGGTATGGGGATAAGAAGGTGTTTGGCACCTAACCCCACCCAACCCGTGGGTCGGCTTCCACTCATTGTATCTTACATCTTAATCTCATTAAAGGCACATTCAATATTGTCATTCTAGACTCACACACAAACTAGCATACATTTAGTAATCAACATGGCATTTTCATCCCCAAAATTTAACATACATCTATAATGGCATATCATATCTCAAACCTAGCATACATCTATCATGCATCTCATTTCAAACCATATCCAAGGCAGCAGACAAAAAAGCATATATCATCAAGATAGGAACATAGGCATGGTATTAAACAAACATGAGATAGGTATCTAAACATTCAACCTAGCATGTTCATACTTATTATCAAGGTACACCCGAATGCATGTCCATGTGAATGCATGTCTTGCCTCACTTATCTTACTACACCATAATGTGTATGTATCAATGTATGGTGATTTCATATGCATGCTCATGGAATATCAATCAAAGAGGATAGAAGAAACCCTAATCTAACATGTGAAGGGCAAACAATAAGCTAACATAGAAGGCAAAGACTTGTGGCATGAAGACAAGGAAAAACAGAAGCATATTGTGTAAACATAATAAAGAAACAGAAGAAAAAAGGGTTGAATTAGGGTTTCTGGGCATGAGCATGCATACACATACATGCCCTAACCCTAACCCAGAAAACAAGAACAAAACAAAGCATAAAATAAAAACTAACTACCTAACATGCTTAAAACAATAAAATAAAATAAAATAAAAAACCTCAACTAAACAAATGTGTTATAACATAACTAAACAAGGAAAAAAAAAAGATTAAAGCAAGAAAAGAAAGGAAAAGGACTTTAAACATATAGCTCAAAATACAAAGCTCCTTAGCTTGATTTTGACTATTCCCCTCAGTCAAATCTATTCACAATCAAACAAGGAAGTGATTAGTAATCTTAAAACTCCAAGGTCAAGGCCAAAAAAGGCCTCAATCAAAAAAATATTGACTCGAGGATGTTTTGTGAAAAACTCCCTCTTTGATTCACTATTTCTAGTGAATCTTTTGTTTACTCTTAGGATTTTTGGTGTGTTTTGAAAAGCTACTATGTTTAGCCTTTTATAGTTCGAAAATGGGGATTTGGAATGGCTCCTAGATGATGTGGGATTCATTCTAAAACTCAAACTTTAATGAAGAAAACTTGTCTTTCATAGTTTTTGGAACCCTAACATGCGTATGCATGCCTGTGTACGTGATAGGCCAAGAATGTATTGACCCCTTGTCATTAATTAATTGATTAATTACCCAAGTTTATTAATTAATCAAATTAACATGCAATGTATGTGGCAGGGCAAACAAACCACCAATTAAAGTATACTGTAGTAGAAAATAAAGTTGGCACGATGATTTTTTTACAAATGGGGAAAACCTCCAAGGCAAAAACCCCATCGGGTGATTTTAAGGTCACCACTCCTAAGAATCCACTATTATCAAAACAAGCGGTTACAAGTAATGGAATCCCAGTACCTTATATCAACCTATAGTTGAACCCTTACCCCAGTACCCAATTGGACTTGTTCTGTAGTGACAATCTCTCCTTATATTGCACGGCTCCCAGTACATGAATAACCAATAGATGCGCAGATTCCAGTACATGAGTAATCAATGGATCGCGGAGCTGTCGAGAAGCTATCGAGATTGTGATAAAAAGAAGCTAAAGATGTCGATAGATAGCCTAGCTGTCAAGAGGAGTTGAGGAGCTGTCAAGATTGCTAAAAAAAAACTTTTCAAAGAAGAGAAAAACACAGACATGAATGCAATCAAACATACAACTCAACTAAGGATCCAACCAGCATTTTAAGCTCTCAAAATCATCACTAAAAAAATGTTGTGCATTCCAAAACACACACACACACACACACACACACACACATACAAACACTAAACAATTCTAACCAATTTTATATTTCAAAAACAAGTTAAGACAGTTTAGTGAGTATACATTAACACATGCAAACCTTGTGATGGCCAAATCACATTGTACCTGCATATGTATCAAAAGTAGCAAAGAATATTGTGTGTATTGTGTGAATAACATTACAAGATTGCATAAGTGTCTACATGTTATGCCGATTTGAGATATTAGTGAATCAATTTAACTCACACATAATCATAACTGCTTGATAGGGACTATCACCTTTACATCCTATAACTCCCACATCTCCTAGAATAAATGCTTGCAATCATATTTTAAAGCATTTTGTTTCTTCTGCGTTAGTTTTTCTTTGCATATTTTTCTTTTGTTTAGCATATCATGCATGGGCATATAAGAGAGAGAAAAGAAATACCCAATTATGTTAAGCTTTTTGACATTGCACTTTTGCTATGCCGAAGCATACCGATGTCATTTCATGATTGGCGGGCAACAGTGGTGAGATGATTATTTATGCTTTTCTCTTAGGATTTTTAGTCCTTCTCATCAAAATAGTGATATAAGTGTTTAGTACAAGAGATTACTTAATCTCACTCATCACAAACGAGAGCCACAAAGCTCACTTGCTTAGTTGTGCATAGAGATGCTCATCTAAGTTACAAGAGATACAAAGTTTAGAAAACTTTGTTTCATTAGCCATTCAAGGTACACAAGTACCAATGTACACAAACACACACTGCTTTTGTATTTTTCTGATTTTTCAATTTTTTTTTATGAATGAAAACAAAAAAATGATTCCAAAAACATGTCAAACGATTTGAAAGCATGAAAGAAAGATGCAGATGCATGAAAGAATGATTCCAAAAATAGATAAGAAATCAAGCAAAGGGAGTCCTACTTTAGATAGAAAGAATTAAAGCAAAGGAAAACAGAAAAAACAATTAAGTCTTAGGCTCTTTCATCACTCACATAGCACGAGTCTTTGGCCGTGAAGATGAAAAGGAACATGTCCTAGTATGTCTGCTAAAGGACATAGAAGAATTAAGATTCTCCTAAAATTAAGTTAAAAAGCTCAAAGATTTTAATAACTCACCAAGAATAGGTACAAAGCCTTTATACAAAGGATAAGACCTATTTGACACTCACTTATGAGGAAACTATTTGAAACAATTAGGACGAGTGTGACTAGAAACACTACAATTGTGACAAACATGAGGAGTTTTAGAACTACTCGGCACCCTAAAAGAAGTTCTAACTTTAGAGGTTGACAAAGACCTCAACTTAGGACAATTTGGCCTAATATGACAAACAATATAACAATGATGACAAATGGGGACAAATTCAGATTTTTCTTTCATCCTAGGAGGAGTTTTAGACATAGGTTTAGAAACCTCAGTGTTAACATCAGAATTTTTACCTTTGTCTATCCTAGCAATATTAGCCTTTAACTCTTCATTATTCCTTTTAAATGGAGGAATATAAAAACTTTTTTCTTTTGAGTTAGGCTCAAAAACAAGTTTGGCACTAGTTAAATTTTCAATTTCAGCTTTAAATTCAACTAGTTGCTCTTCCAAACTTTTAATTTTGTCCACGTAAGATGAAATTTGATTTTTAAATTTCTTATTCAAATTATTTGCTTCATCCAATTGCAATCAATTCATCTCTTTCAAGTTTGACATTTTTAAAATTAGCTTTTAATTTTGTAGTTCATTCAAGAGATTTCATACAAAAATTATAAAGTTTGCAATAGACATCTTGAATATCATCATCATCATTCAACACAAGATCATTCAAATCAAAATAATCAAGAGTTTCCATAACAACAAGGGTCAATGGATAACACAGCACAGATTAAAACCTAATCAAAGTGTGCCTGCTCTGATAACACTTAATAGGCAAAGAATGTATTGACCCCTTGTGATTAATTAATTGATTTATTACCCAAGTTTATTAATTAATCAAATTAACATGCAATGTACATGGCAGCACAAACAAATCACCAACTAAAGTATAATGCAGTGGAAAATAAAGTTCACATGGTGATTTGTTTACAAATGGGGAAAACCTCCTAGGCAAAAACCCCACCGAGTGATTTTAAGGTCACCATTCCCGAGAATCCACTATTATCAAAACAAGCAGTTACAAGTAAAGGAATCTCAGTACCTTATACTAACCTACAGTTGAACCCTTACCCCAATACCTAATTGGACTTGTTCTGTAGTAACAATCTCTCCTTTCATTGCACGGTTCGTAGTACATGACTAACCAATAGAAACGCGAATCCCAGTACACGACTTGATTACCAACTTAAGAAGGATGTTGGCTACAAAGTTCTTCAGTTTATCATAGATGAAGATCATGAAGTTGCTTGGTCACAAAACCCTACGGTGTACAAACACTGTAGCTTCTTTAAGATGAACTAGGGCAAATTAGGTTTCCAATCACACTTTTCTTCATATTTGTGCAATTGTGCTCTTGTGCAACCTATGACGGCCCTTAAAATAATACTTATATATGTTTAGGGCTGTGAGAAAAAAAAAGTCCAAACATACATTCACAGATTGGATGAAAATTAGAACTAAAAATCTATTTTTCATAAACCTTAATAGATATTCTATCTATCGAGCAACTGTCGAGTCTCGAGCTAAAACAGCTTTTTAAACCTTGATAGATACTAGCTATCGAGCTTTAATGAATAACACTTCTTCACTTGACTCTTAGAGAGACTTGCATGGCTCTAACACTTGAACTTAAAACCTTATTCCTTGAAGCATTAACACATCCTAGGTCTACCCAAATACAAGTAAAGTGTGTTTTGTCAAAGGATTAGTCAATTACATAAAATGTTGACATATGTTCCTAATATGAATCATATATGTCCTAACAATATGCGTATCCACGCATGAAGCATGCATACGCAGAGCTTGAGCATGCGTGCACATATGCGTGTATAGGTACGCATGCCCTAGGGTTTTCGTAGTCCTTATTTTTCGAAAATGGCTTATTTAATTCATAAAAAAAGTTATATTTTCCAAAAATACTTTCCATAAGTCAATTTAAATCTTATTGGGTCTTAAACCAACCTTGAGCTTTAGAATTTAGCAACATTGGAGAACAGGGGCTCGAGCCCTAAGGGATACAAAATGCAATGTCTACACTAGTGTCTAATTAACAACAAGCATACTCCCGTACAAATACTCACTATAGATCTTAACACCTTAGACACATAGACCCGCGGCTTGGGCATCCTCTCTGCCTCTCCCCTATTGTTAGGATTAGTGCCTTAAAATCCAATTATATGCTATATATGACATTATGTATGACATTATATTCTACGAAATAAAAATATTTTTTTATTGTCTAAGATAACGGTGACATGAATATTTGGACATTATCATATAGTCCTTGAGATGCATAGTATATGATTTATGTGATTTACTCACAAAAAATATAAATCACAAGTTCTTTCTAAACTCAAAATCTTAGTTCGTAGTGGGTGATGAAATTGGGCATTTCATCTATAAAGATTATAACATGTCAATTAAGATGATTTGCCTTGATCATGGACGTGAAGCCTTCTAATTGATATGTTAATCCGTTTTAAGTGTATAAGACATATTGAACTGGACCTCTATGAGATTTATTATTCTCTTAATTGTTGGTTAAATACATGTTTGTATTGCATACAAAACATATGCAGCAGAAAATTAACGGATCTACTTCATTCGCAATTGATAACATGTACTATGTAAATTTCAGAATTCAAGAATAAGAAAGCGTACTTTTCTGGGGTGAAATTCAAAACAAAGGATTAGAAGTGCTCGGGAACATTTTTAATATTCACTTTAATTCCACTTTACGCCTAAAAAGTGTAGTCGCTCAATCAATTTTCAAATGGAGAATAAGAAAGTGTCTCACACTCATATACACCATTTTACAATGATGTCACACACCTTTTTAAAAATTCTGTATGTTTCTCCCTTTGTATCTAACCGATTATCTAATTGGGCTAGCCTTTTAGGCCTTTGTAATTGGGTTGGCCTTTGTAATTAGGCTAGCCTTTTAGGCCTTTCTAATTGGGCTTTAGTGTGTGGCTTGGAGTGGGACCAATAAGACACTAGCTCCAATGGGCTTTAGGCTTTTCTGTCAACTTTCAACAAGTTCAAAGTTACCATTAACTATATTTAATACTATTAGGTTCTAAGTACTTAGGAACTAATGTATTAGAACTCTAATTTGTATTGTTGGCAAACCATGATCGAAACAAGTGTTTAGTCTTATTTTAGACTTATTCAAAGTATGTCTTTTATTTAAAGTTGGAATCAAGTTAACTATAGAAGTTACTATGTAAATCTGCCTGGCTCGATCAATTGAGAATTAGACTCAGCCGATTGAAAGCCGTGCAGATTGTTTTTTTTGCAAAATTTTCAACTCAGCCCTAAGCCCATTTGGGTTTTATGTTTTGTCCTAGGTATAAAAGGCAAACCTTAGCCACATTTTAGAGGTTGCTCATATTGCTGTTTGTGTGAATCTCTTGTGAGATCTGTGAGGTGCTTGCCTTCACACAAGGTTGGGATTATCAAAAAGGAGATTTCTGTTGGGATATTTGTCCTTAAATCCTATTGTATGATGCTATGTATTTTATTATGTAAGACATTATGTATGACTTAATGTTTTGGTTAATAAAGTTGTATTATTATTTGAAAATAATGGTAACATGAATATTGGGACATTTCATATAGTCCATGAGATGCAATAGTATGTGATTTATGTGATTTAGTCACAGAAGATATAAATCACAAGTTCTTTGTAAACTCAGAATTATAGTTCGTAGTCGGTGATGAAATTGGGCATTTCATCTGCGAAGACTATAACATATCAACTAAGATGATTTGTCTTGATCATGGAAATGGAGATTTCTAGTTGATATGTTGATATGTTTTAAGAGTTAAGACATATTGAACTGGACCGGTGTGAGATTTATTATTCTCCTAAAGACTGTCAATAGAATAATAAACTCACGACTTATATTTGCATGAACTCTTAATCCTGAGAGGATAATGGACCTGATCATGAAGTGTAGGTTGCTTTGATATATCAGGAGTGAGATCTATGGTTAAGGTCAAAATCTCAGTATGTTGGGCAGCCACATTTAGTGTTGATGGAACATATATTCTCAAGATGGAATTCATAGTTTCTTAACGGAGATATAAAATATTCCCTTGAGATAAGTTTAATGTGTTTGTTATTCAGAGAGTTGGGCCTAACCACTTTAGTAAGGAGTTACTAAAGTATATATTTATGGAATGGGATTTCATAAATATATGATGAATAACTTAAAGGATTAAACCGGGTACTCAAGGAATTAAGATGTAGTAATATACAAAGTGGCAGTCTTCTTTCATGACTTTGTATTACTATGAATATTTTATGAAGGGGTTGCATGTATAATAAAGTCTTGGGATATAATTTATTAATAAGGCCTAGAGTGCAACTATATTTATATAGTGGTATTAAATATAGTTAATGGTAACTTTGGACTTGTCAAGAGTTGACAGAAAAGCCCAAGGCCCATTGGAGCTAGTGTCTTATTGGTCCCTTTTGGTCCCACTCCAAGCCACATACTTAAGCCCAATTGGAAAGGCCCAAAAGGCTGGCCCAATTAGATAATCAGTTAGATACAAAGGGAGAGAAACACACAGAATTTTCTAAAAAAAAAGAGATTCTGAAGATAATTGAGAGAGTTTGAAAGAACACTCGTTTGAAGTGGTGTAAAGTGTTAGACACTTTTGGATATTCTCCCTTTGGAACTGATTGAGAGACCACACATCTTGGGCGTTAGTGGAATTGGAGTGAAGATTGAAAGTATTCCCAAGTGCTTCCGTTCTTCAAGCTTTGGAATTCACCGCTCCAAGGTACACTCTCTTGTTCTCTAATTCTGAAATTTAAATAGTCCATGTTAACTCTTATGTATGAAGTAGATCCGTTTACATCATTACATTTATTCTTCCGCTGCGCATGTATGATTCCAACAATTTCTTCAAGAGCTTGATGATCATTCAGTTGCTGCCATAAGAGCTTAAAGATACACAAGCGAGAGTGCTTGTACTTGCTGGAGAATCCAAGAAAGAAGGCGTTCGTGGTCTTGGAGCTTGCACGTGGTCGTATTAGTAAGTTTTCTATTGGTGGGTAGCAATAGGATGTTAGTGGTCTAAGTCGCTATTGTACAAATTTCGATTCTTTCATAGTGGATTCAGCTTTACCTTGAGGATAGCTAGGTTAAATCCTCCTCAGGTTTTTTACTAGTTTGGTTTTCCTAGGTCATCATATCATTGTGTTCTTTATATTTCCGCCGCTTCGCATGATATGAAATATATGTGTTAACCTAGATCTGCATAATTTACCTAAGTTAATAACTTGGCTAAATAACTAGGTTAAACTGTTTGTGTTTTAAGGGGTCTAAAAACTTTACAAGTGGTATCAGAGCAGGTAGCTCTTGTGTGTAAATCTTTTGATCTCTATGCTGATTCTTGACCCCAGTTGTCATGGAACACGGACACTCTCTTGTTATCCTCTTCACTTTGATGGGAATATTATGCTTACTAGAAAGTCAAGATGAAAGCATTCCTAAAATCCATTGATGGGAAAGTCTGGAATTCCATTAAATACGGATGGGAGAAGCCCACTACTCCTGTGAGTGAGTGGCAAACTTCTCAGAAAGAAGCAGCTGCCTTCAATAGCAAATCTATGAATGCTATCTTTAATGCTGTTTCTATGGATAAATTTAAGAGAATCTCTAATGTTGAGGTTGCTCACATTGCTAGGAATATCCTCCAAAATGTGCATAAAGGCACAAAGGCAGTTAAGATCAATAATTCGCAACAATTAACAACTAGATTTGAAAGCATTAGGATGTTTGATGATGAATATTTTGATGAATTCTATGCTAAACTTAATGACATTGTTAATTCTACATACAATTTGGGTGAAATCTATGATTAACCTAAAATTGTTAGGAAGATTCTTAGATCTTTAACTGAAAATTTTAGACCCAAAGTGACTGCCATCACCGAGAGCAAGGATATGGACTCTATCCCTGTTGATGAACTTGTAAGATCTCTTCAGTCCTATGAGTTGGACCTACCCAAAACTAGCAAATCCAAATCAATGGCTCTTAAGTCTGTTGATGATGTTGATGTTGGTGGATTTGATAATGAGCTCTCTACTACAGAGATTGCTTACCTTACCAAGAACTTTAGGAATTTCCTCAAAAATAGCAACAGAAGGGCAAGAGGTAAAAACAATGATGAACCTAGAAACTTTAAGAAGAATGATTCCACTAAGGTTAACAAAATTGAAAACCCTAGAGAAAAAGTAGGTCAATCTTCTAATAATTCTATGGGTCTTCAATGTTTTGGATGTCAAGGGTATGGTCACATGAAATCTAAATGTCCCACATACTTGAGGTGTAAAGGTAAGGCTATGATTGTAACCCTTAGTGATGATGAATTTTCTGACAATAAGTCTAGTAGTGATGAAAATGGAAATTTCATTGCTTTCACTGCTACTGTTGTAGTTGATGAAAGTATTGCTGTTGAGGAGAACCCTTCTGATGGGCAACTCTCTGAGGATGTAGATCTTCAAGAAGCCTACAATAAACTTTGTAAAGTTCCTGCAAAAGATGCCACGAGTGTTGAATTAGGCTTAAAGAAAATTGCATCTCTTGAGCTTAATAAGAAAAATTTACTTGTAAATTTGTTTGATGCTACTGAACTTTTGAATAATGTGAAGACTAAGAGCATGCTTTTGCTTGATAAAATTAAATCTTTGGAACATGAACTATCTGTTGCTAGAGAACAAACCAATAGGTCTGCTAGTTCCAAACTTGATCAGATATTAAGTGTTCAAAAGTCTCCTTCTAATAAAACTGGTTTAGGTTTTGTAGAAAGCATCAATGTGTCTGCACCTAATTCCACAATCTTTATTCCTTCATCTTCTTTTGAACCCCCTATGAGTAAGGTTGTGAGTAAGGTTATCATACCCCTTGTGCGTGAGGTTGTCAAACCCATAGAAGTTTCACCTCCCAAAAAGATTAGGGTTGATCTGAAAGAGTCTAAACATAAGAAGTCTACCCTTTCTAAGGATCACATGAAAAGCCTACATGGGTTTGTCATTTTTGTGGAAAGTCTGGGTAAATTCGTCCAAATTGTTACAAGCTTCAAGCTACTAAGAGAGCAAACAAACCAAAAGTACCTATGCCTCAAGCACAAGATCCTATGGTACTCATTGGTGAATTGGTAAAGGCTCTAAACCTTTATTCCAATCCTAGAGTTGGAAATCATTCCCATGTGAATAAGAACTCCAATGCTCGAGGTGCATCTAAAAAGTTTTGGATGCAAAATGCTGAATCTAATTGAGTCTGTCTAACATGGTCCTTGTGCTTGTGTTGCTCTTTGGTGAATTGGTATTCTTTGTGAATTTTTTTTTTTTTTTGTTTGTTTTCTTTGTCTCTAGGATTTGCATTGCATTACATTCATGCATTTCATTCTAGGTTTTTTTTTAATAAGAAATAGGGAAGAAAATTGTGTTTTGCATTTATTTTCTTGGTTTTGAAAACAAGGTTGGTCAATTTATTTTCACATAACATGTCTGTGTACTTTGTTTAGCTTGGATGAGCTTATTTCCTGCACTTTACTAGTTGAAGCTTTGTAGTGTATGTTGTGTGGGAAGATGTTTGTAGTTTTTGATCACTTTGTTTTGATCTTGAAGTCACATGTCTTTAACTGTCGGACTTGAATCTTTTGAGAAAGGCATAAATAACCATCTCACCACTGTTCACTAGCCAATCATGTACACCTTAGTGCATATCATAAGATTTTGTACTCGAGAAAGTGTACATGCACAAAAAGAACATAAAGTGTAGCCTCAGTTTAAATGCTTAAAATTGGTGTGTACATTATTGGACTTAATGCTAAATCAAATAAAGAAAATTGGTGTGTACATTATCCAAGCTATTTTTAATAAGTTTTTGAACAATTAAAATTTGTGCGTACAATATGAGGCAAAATCAAGAAACTTACGTGATTGCAAGCTTATGATCTAGGAGATATGGGAGTTATATGATGTAACTCTTTAGGTGATACTCTCTTTCAAATTCTTTGTGATGAATTTTGTAGACTTCGTGGTTGATTTCTATTCACATATCACCTCACATGTATCTCAAGCTTTTTGCTAGTTGCACACACTACAAAAGCTATATTTTGCTCAACATTGTCCATGTTATTGTGTGTGTTTCTGATTTGACCAACCAAGTTTGAAAATGCCTTGAGTTTTACGCAAAATAGATTTGATGCTTGAGAATTCAAGGAGAATGTTTGAAAATCTTAATTTTGGGAAAACTAGATTTAAACCATGTGTTTTTGAAAAACATTTCATCTCATACTCATGCATTTCATTCATAAAATTCAATGCTTTGAGGAGTTTCTGCATCAAATTGCTCTCTAATTTTTCAAAAACTGTTTTTTTTTTTCTTTTTAAAATTTCAACCGGTCGAACGTGTTTTTCGATCGATCGAAATTGCGATTAAAAATGTTGGTCAGCCTCTGTCTGCTTCGATTAGTGCTCGATTGGTGTTGGATCAATCGAAGCATTTTCAACCGATAAAATATGTTTTCCGATCGATCGAAAATCATGTAGAGAGTTTTTTTAAAGGACTGATTTTCATGTGCTCAACTCACTTTTCAAAAGTTTTTCAACTTTTTCTCTCTCTATATGACTCGATCAAGGCTCCAATCACCATTTTTGTCATTTTCCTCCAATCTTATTGCAAGGTTTTCCCAAGGCCGGTAAGACCTTTTTACCCTTTCTTTTGCATTTTATTTCATGTTTTATGCATCAATTCATGCATTTAAGGAAAATTTTAGGACCTATGCATTTTTTGGGGTTTTTGATGTTTCAAGCCAAATTTTCTAAAATTGATCCATGGGTTTTTGTCATACAATGTTATATTCATGATCTATGGTGTTTAATTTGATCAATTTGGTGTTTTATGAGGAATTGAAAATTCTAGGGCTTGTATTTATCTGATTTGGGAATTTTGTTCAAATTGAGTTTCATTGATGAAATTGGCTTGTTGGTTTGATGCATTTGATCATTATAAACTGTTATCTAACTTATGTGATAATCAATTGGTCAGTTTAGTAAAAATTCTTCAAGTGGTTTTTCAAAATTTTGGAGTTTTTGTTATAAACTCTTTGATCAAGCCAATTTTGTGATTCTAAACTTAAAATTGAACTATTTCTCATTGCATTAAAGCATGCATCATGACATTTATCTGTTCATGCGTCATATAGATTTTTTTTTTTTTTTTTGTATTTCTGTTATGCTAACATGCAGTCTGCCCTTGTGTTTTATTTTGTTCTTGTGTCTCTGTCCTTACGTTAGCGCCATGCCTAGGAAGATTAGAGCCCATAGGACACCCTCCTCTTCTTCTGCTCCTTCCTCTATGGACCTGTTGTTTCTGAGTGAGAAAAACCGAGAGCTTTATGAGACACTTAATCTAAAGAGAAAGATTTGGGCTAAGCGTAAGGTTTTGTTAAATGAGTTAGATCCTTCCATTAAGGCAAACTTTGAGCATCGGGTCTGGTTGCCGCTTTTGGATTTTGATGATTCTCCTCCAGCAACCTTAATTAGAGAGTTCTACTCGAATCTCTCTATGCACATCTATGATTCCAACACTATTGTAAAGAGTTGGATATGAGGTGTAGAGTTCACCATTACTCCTACTGCAGTGCCTGATGCTCTTGGGGTACTTGTGGTCCAGCATCCTGTTTACCCGTATATTGAGTCGCCACCCCTAGATGACATCATGTCATATATCACTGGTACTTCTATTCGGTGGGGTTCTGATCCTTGAATCACTTCTGCTGAGCTCACTGAGTCCACCGATCTTATCTTTAGGATAGCGTGTCATTCCTTGTGGCTTATCTCTCATCTGCCCACCATTCCTTTGGAGCGATGTGCATTTTTGTATGCTCTTGTTATGGATGCTCTTATTAGTTTTCCTCATCTATTTCTTCATTCTTTGAATGAAGTTTATAGGAGTTCCTCTACTGCCCATGCCCTTTTTCATCCTATTTTCATACATCGGATTTTATTATTTTTAGGCTTAGATGACTTCCCCGCTTCTGAGCCCGTACACATTATTGCTCCCATTGGTGCCACTTTCCTTAGGCAGAGGGCTGCTCAAATGAGAGAGTGCTCTAAACGTCCTCGAGTTGAGCCTTCTGGTATCGTACCCCGTCCTTTTCTACAGGTTTTACATCTGGTGAGGCATCTGCTAATCCTGTTGATGCTGCTGCTGTTGCTGTTCCTCCACCATCTACTTCAGATGACTTTGACATTCGTCGTACATTGGAGACTGTCATGGCCATTCAGGCGGCTCATGGTCAGATTTTGGTGGACATACTTGATGAGCTCCATGCTTTGCGAGCAGATTTGACGCATCTTCGACGTTCGCCTTTGTCACCTCCTTTTGATGATGGATTCTGATTGTCCTTTTGCATTCCGTCACAAAAAGGGGGAGTACTCTTGAGTACTTTTGCGTGCTTTTGTGTAGAGGTTTTTGTAGATAGGGTGAAGTGATCCTATGGAGATTAGATTGTATCTAGATGTCACTTTGTATTTACTTTTTTGGCTCTTGATATTCATGTTAGGGGGAGATACATTGTTATCTATGTTTCTTGACTCACTGCTTATTGACGTATGATTATGAGTTATTCATTGATATATGTCTCTATTTTGTGTTTTGTGAAATCAAGATTTTTATTTTGTTTACTTGTATTTTCCACACATACGTTTATGCGTTTTGTTTAGTGTTTCAGGAAATATACAGGTTCATTCAATTTAGCTGCAATCTACACTTGCAACTAATGGATAGTAGTTAGGATTGGATTTGTTTTAATGGGCATTTTTTTGTAAAGGGCTTTTTCTTTGTAATCTTTGAGCTTTTAGTTGTGTTTTGTCATGGATTGCCAAAGGGGGAGTTTGTTAGATTCTAAGTACTTAGGAATTAATGTATTAGAACTCTAATTTGTATTGTTGGCAAACCATGATCAAAACAGGTGTTTAGTCTTATTTTATACTTGCTCAAAGTATGTCTTTTATGTAAAGTTGGAATTGAGTTAATTACAGAAGTTGCTGTGTAAATCTGCCTAGCTTGATCGGTTGAAAATTAGACTCTATCGACCGAAAGTAGTGCAGATTGTTTTTTCTGTAGAATTTCCAACTCAGCCCTAAGCCCATATGACATGTAGGGTTTTATGTTTTGCCCTAAGTATAAAAGGCAAACCTTAGCCACATTTTTTAGGTTGCTCATATTGCTGTTTGTGTGAATCTCTTGTGAGATCTATGAGGTGCTTGCCTTCACACAAGCTTAGGATTATCAAGAAGGAGATTTCTTCAAGTGCTTGATGATCATTCAGTTGCTGCCATAAGAGCTTAAAGATACACAAGCGGGAGTGCTTGTACTTGCTAGAGAATCCAAGAAAGAAAGAGTTTGTGGCCTCGAAGCTTGCACGTGGTCGTGTTAGTAAGTTTTCTACCCGTGGGTAGGAATAGGATGTTAGTGGTCTAAGTTGCTATTGTAGAAACTTCGATTCTTTCATAGTGGATTCAGTTTTACCTTGAGGATAGTTAGGTTAAACCCTCCCCAGGTTTTTTACCAGTTTGGTTTCTTGGGTCATCATATCATTGTATTCTTTATATTTCCATTACTTTGCATGATATGATATATATGTGTTAACCTAGATCTGCATAATTTACCTAAGGTAATAACTTAACTAAATAACTAGGTTAAACTGTTTGTGTTTTAAGGGGGTCTAAAAACTTTACAAATACCATTATATAAATATAGTTGCACTCTAGGCCTTATTTGTAAATTATATCCTAAGACTTTATTATACATGCAACCCCTCCTTAAAATATTCGTAGTAACATAGAGTCATAAATGTAGACTACCACTTTGTAGATTACTACATCTTAATCCTTGAGTACCCGGTTTAATCCTCTATGTTATTCATCATATATTTATGAAATCCAATTTCATAAATATATACTTTAGTAACTCCTTACTAAAGTGGTTAGGCCTAACAATCTAAATAACCAAACCCTTTAAACTTATCTCAATGGAATATTTTGTATCTCTGTTAAGAGACTATGAATTTTATCTTGAGAATATATGTTCCATCAACACTAAATGTGGCTGTCCAATATACTGAGATTTTAATCGTGTCTTTAGATCTCACTCTTGATATATCAAAGCAATCTACATTTCATGATCAGGTCCATTATCCTCTCAGGATTAAGAGTTCATGTAAATAGAAGTCGTGAAATTTATTATTCATTTGACAGTCGTTAGGAGAATAATAAATCTTACAGCAGTCCAGTTGAATATGTTTTAATTCTTAAAACATATTAACAAATCAACTAGAAGTCTCCACTTCTATGATCAAGACAAATCATCTTAGTTGAAATGTTGTAGTCTTTATGGATAAAATGCCCAATTTTATCACCGACTACAAACTAGAAATTCTGAGTTTACAAATAACTTGTGATTTATATCTTCTATGACTTTTCACATAAATCACATACTATGCATCTCATAGACTATATGATAATGTCCAATATTCATGTTACCATTATTTTAGAGTATAATAAAGCAACTTTATTAATTACAACATTAAGCCATACATAATGTCATACATAGCATCATACAATAGGATTTAAGGGTACACATCCTAATATTAACGACTATCAAATGAATGATAAATCTCACGACTTTCATTCACATAAACTCTCAATCCTATGGGAATAGTGAAACCGATAATAAAATGTAGCTTGCTTTAATATATCAAGAGTGAGATCAGACAAATGGTCAAAACCTCTGTATGTTAGGCAACCACATGTAATGTTGAAGGA
Organism: Castanopsis chinensis; assembly: GCA_032878915.1. NCBI lineage: Eukaryota > Viridiplantae > Streptophyta > Magnoliopsida > Fagales > Fagaceae > Castanopsis > Castanopsis chinensis. The sequence goes on from JAVQMG010000102.1 coordinate 4,540,330, forward strand.
ATACATATTCTTAAGATGGAATTCATAGTCTCTTTATAGAGATAAAAATTATTACCTTAAGATAAGTTTAATGGGTTATTTAGAGTGTTAGGCCCAATTGCTTTAGTAAAGAGTTACTAAAGTTTATATTTAATGAGATCTAATTTCATAAAATATATATAAATAAATTAAAGGATTAAACTGGGTACTTAAGCATCAAGAGGTAGTAATTTTCAAAGTGACAATTACACATTATGACTTTGTATTACTACGAATATTTTTATGAAGGAGTTAAATATTTAATAAAGTCTTGGGATATAATTTATTAATAAGGCCTAGGATGCAATTATATTTATATATTGTTATTAAACATAATTAATGATAACTTTGAACTTATCAAGAGTTGATAGATAAGTCCAAAACCCATTGGAGCTAGAGCTTTATTTGTTCCTTTTGGTCCCACTTTAGGCCACACACTAAAGCTCAATTGGGCTGGTCCAAAAGGCTAGCCCAATTAGATAATCAATTATTTTTAATAAGAGCTATTAAATAAAGTAACTACCAAGTGCAGAGATATACGTATGATTAAAAAGAGAAATATTTAGAGTTTTCTCAAGACACTTGGTTATTCTCTTAAACAAGTACATATAGAAATGATTGAAAGACCACACATCTTGGGCAAATTATGGAATTGGAGTGAACATTGAAAGTCTTCCCAAGTTCAATCTTCATTTATTTTGAATTTCACTGCATCAAGGTATGTCTTCTTGTTCTTTCTTTCTAAAATTCAAATGTTGCATGTTATCTTACATGAATGACGTAGATCTGTTTATATTCCGCTGCATGTATTTGTATAAGATACAAAACTATATTTTCCATATGTTTTCCTAACAAATGGTATCAGTGTAGTCTTCAATCTCATGTTTGTATAACATGTTGAGTGAGTTTTAGAATCAAAGAAAACTGTTTTCATGGTTTTTGGAAATTCTGCAGTAATGTTTCTGCATATTTTAGTTTTAGAACTATTGTTTGATAAAACTGATATTGATGTTATGATGTTGTTTAAATTTGATTTTAAACATGCCACCGGAGATGCCACTTCACTCCTTTGCAGTTCTTTGGATTGGCACTTACTAGAGCCTATAGTTACTTGTTGGGATCCTACTTTGAGGTGCTTCACCATTGGGGATGTGGACTTAGTCCCCATTTTGGAGGAGTATGATCACTTCATTTCTCTTCCTATCCCTGTGAGTCGGGTTTATCAACCACCAACTCAATGTTATTTTCGCAAGTAGTTGGTGGAGCTATTAGGCCTAAAGACACTTGTAGTGGATGTTTTGACCAGATATGGGAATGGTTTGGGATGCAACATCCCCTGGGATTTTTTTTGTCATTTTGGTGAAGTTGAATGCCCTGTTGCTTACTGAGAAGACTTTATGGATATGTAGGAGCATTGGACCTTCTATAAGTGCCAGGCCTTCATGGTGACCTGATTTGGCTTAGTGTTACTCTCTTCTCAGTTGTGGTCTATCAGTTTTGTAGTTTTGCCCCTAATGAGTACTCTGCCTTATAGGACTTCTTTTATTCCCTCTCTCCTCTTTGAGACTATTAGTTCTCTTTCCCTATGTCGTGGGACGAGCAGTGGTAGGTTTGGATGTTATGTGCATTTATTGTAATTTTATTCTGTAGTCATCTGGGTGTGATATCTAAGGCACAACCGACTAGGTTCTTGAGGAAGAACAGAGTTAAGATCACTGTGGCCCTTGGTCTTCCTTTTACTGAGGACACCGTTTGTTAGTTGTGGTATTTGTTTGGCTTGCATCCCACTGACTGGACATAGAGAGTCAAGTAGGGAGTCACTAGGTGGCAGGGTTGGACCCATTTTGTTGGTTTACTTGGCATCCCTTTGGTGGGCGTCTGGGGTTGTACAGGGTACTTTCTAGGAATGGCCTTGAGGCATTTCAGAGGCAATCAACATGTCCTTCAATTTAATGATCTTTCTGTCATCACTTGTGATTATGGGCTTCAGGATATCAACACAGTCATCATAGATCCCACTTTTGGTTTCTAGCAGAAGGGCAAGTCGACTATCCTTCTTGTCCTGGGGACGATTATAAGTGGTCTACTGTAGAGTTTAGAAAGTGGAGGGCTAGCAAGGACCCATGCTTCATTGTTGATCTATTGGTTCGAGATCCTTTTGATCCCCGCCTTTCGGCGAACATATTAAGGGATTATGCACTAGAGTTTGAGATCAAAGTTGAGACTACTCTTAGAGAGCTGAGAGAGTGCCAAACGAAGGCTATCGGGGATAGGGATTACTATTGGGAGCTTCTTGATGCTATGGTGGAGGACTATGATAAGTTTGGGAGAGGCTATGAAGCTGAGCTTGCCACCCTTAGAGTAGAGCTTGAGTGGAGGACTCCTTCAGCCACAAAGGCTAAGTTTATTCAATTAAGATCTCAGGTCACTAGCTTGGAGAGTGAGCTAGCAGATCTTACTCAAAGACTTACCGTCTTGGACCAAACGAGAGATGAAGAGATGGCCAGTTGCACTGAGGCAAGCAGCAGGGCTAATGATTTAGTATTGAGGCTATTGGAGTCTAGGTCCTTCATCCATTCCACTTTGAGCTTGGAGTGTGAGCCATCTAATGAGTTGTGTGAGCCACAATTGAATTGGCTTTTCATCACCTTTAATCTGAGGTAGCCAAGAAGGAGCATTGAGAGTTGCTACAACAGAGGTTGGCACCTTGCCAGCTTTTCTTGATACAAAGAGGTAGGACTGTACCTCGAGTCCTAGTATGGAGAGGGAGCTGGTTCGTCTTTGACATTCATATGGCTGACCTAGGGAGATTGCTAGAGATCTAGGCTTTGATGCAGTAGGGTTGCTTCATACCTATTCCTTAGATGATTTGATTCTTCTCACTGGCTTTAGGAGGCTATGTAGGGCAGTATCAAACCATTTGGTCCACATTTGACTTGCTGAAGTCTTTTTTGTTTCTTTTCATTTCTGCATATGAGCTATTTAGTTAGTATTCCACCATGTATGGAAAGGTCCATCATAAATTTCTAGGCAATTACATACGACCTTCCACTTTTGGGTTTTTAAAGCATAGTCTAGTTTGTAAGGCATGCTTAAAAATGGAAAATAGGTGGAAATAGAGATGTTTTGCATATATTGATTATCAGGATATATTTATTTTTATGAGATTTTTGTTTTGGATGCATAATGATGAATGCATAAAAATATTATAAGGGAACAAAATAGGCATGTTTAATGAATATGTGCGCAAATATTTTGAAAATGCAAGACCATACAAATAAAATGGTAAATCTAAGTCTATGCATATCAATATCTCAGGTTCCAAAGGATACATCTTGTTCTAGACGGATCTTTTCCTTTCCCATTGGGGTACACCTTCCATTTAGGATCAGGGTTCCTTAAGGGAAGGCCTTCTTTACCATATACGAGCCTTCGTAGGTTGAGGAAAACTTTCCTTTGTGATCGGGTATGGCCTGGTTGTGCTTCTTCAAGACTAGGTTGCCTTCTTCAAAGACTCTGGGTCTCACTTTCTTATTGAATGCTTGCTCGACGTAGTGTTGGTACAACTGTCGATGGCACATTGCAATCATACGCTTCTCGTCTATCATATTTAATTGCTAATATCGGGAATAACCCCATTCAACGTTTAGCAACTCTGTCTGTAATAAGATTTTGAGAGATGGGATCTCTACCTCTGCAGGAAGGACAACTTCCATGCCAAAGACCAAGGAACATGAGGTTGCACTTGTGGAAGTATGAATAGAGATGTAGCAGGAGCACAGGGTAAATGGCAAGAACTCCTGCCAATCCTTATAGGTGTCTATCATCTTCACTAAGATCTTCTTTATGTTCTTATTGACGACTTTTACTTCACCATTCATCTAAGGATGGTAAGGAATTGAATTCCAATTTTCTATCTTGAACTCTTAACAAAGTTGCTCAATCATTTTTTTCTTTTTTATTTTTCCCATTATCGATAATGAGCACTCCTGGTACACTATAGCGGCAAATGATATTCCATTTCAAGAATTAGGCCACCATAACTTGGGTGATGCATTTGTATCAAGCAACTTCCACCTACTTGGTGAAGTAATTGCTGGCCACCAAGATATACTCATGCCCATTTGAGGCTTTCAGAATCATGGCTGATAGGCCAAGAATGTATTGACCCCTTATGATAAATTAACCAATTGACGTAGCTAAGTTAATTAATTGATTCAATTAACATGAAAAATGCATGGTAGCACAAACAAATCACCAACTAAGTTAGTATGCAGCAGACAATAAAGTTGACCCGGTGATTTGTTTACGAATGAGGAAAACCTTCAAGGCAAAAACCCTACCGGGTGATTTTAAGGTCACCACTCCCGAGAATCCACTATTATCACAACAAGCAGTTACAAGTAAAGGAATCCCAATACCTTATACCAACCTACAGTTGAACCCTTACCCTAATACACAATTGGGCTTGTTCTGTAGTGACAATCTCTCCTTTTAATGCACGGCTCCTAGTACGTGACTAACTAATAGATACGCAGATTCCAGTGCGCGACTTAATCACCAACTTGAGAAAGTTGTTGGCTGCAAAGTTCTTCAGTTCATCAACACGATGAAGATCACGAAGCTCCTTGGTCACAAAACCTAACGGCATGCAAACTCGGCAACTTCTTCAAGAGAAAGATGAACTAGGGCAAATTCTGTCTTTGGTCACAATTTGCATGAACAATACTTTGCTCCACACTCGTGCAATTGTGCAACCTTTGAAAAATAATCCTTATTTATGTTTAGGGTTGTGAGAAAAGAAATCCTAAACATGTATTCAAGGATTGGAATGAAAACTGAACTGAAAATCTGATTTTCATAAATCTTGATAAATAGTTGTCGAGTATTGGGCTAAAACTGCCTTTTAAACCTCAATAGATTCTATTTGTCGAGCTTTAAAATCCAGCACTTCTTCAGTTGTTTCTTGGACAAATTTGCATGGTTTTAACACTTGAACTTGAAATCTTGTTCCTTGAATTATTACACACATCCTAGATCTACCAAATTACAAGTAAAACGCATTTTGTCAAAGGATTAGCCAATTCTAAATGACATATGTTCCTAACACGAATCACATATGTCCTAACAATCTCACCCTTTGGCAATCTGTGACAAAACCACAACAAAGAAATGAGCATATGAGAGGAGTCATAAATCACTCAACTCATACACATTTGTTGAATACAATAAAATCTTTCCTAACACAAACTCTTAAAAAACTTTGCAAGAAGATAGTTCATGGCAAGAAGACTTTGACAACTTATATTTCTGAAACACTTTAAACAAAACTCATCATGGCATCTTAGTGTGAAACAGAAATAAATGATTGCATACAAGTAATAAGAAGCATGTGCATAAAGAAAGAAAAGAAACAACACTTGAATAGATCGGTGAAAGAAAGTGATAACAACCTTAATTTATATATATATATATATATATATATATATCAACAATAAGTACAAGGTTTGCTATCACAAAGTAAGAAAAATGTATCTAAAAAGAAAGAAAAGAAAAGATACAACAAGTCCTCACTACATCCCTCAACAAGTATAGAAACTCCCTCAAACAAAAATCTCCTATGTTAATGCTCCCCCTAAATACATGACTTCTCTCATCCCCAAACTACTCACCCTTTTTGTCATGAATGACAAAGGGCAAGTAACTTAAGCAATAATCACATCATCACTGGAAGAGCTAGCACCATCATCTTCATACCATTGCCATTAGAGCCACCATTGTCATCCTCATCCTTAGAAGCCTCTGGAGAAGGAGAGGAAGACTCTACGAAGCCACTAGGGCAAGCCTGTCTTCGTGCAATACAACCAACACAGGTGTTCACCTAACACAACTCATCGCTGAGAGTGTCAAGGCGAGCATCCATGTGTTGAAGCTGCACTATAATCGCCTCTAGAGTTACACCATTCACAGAAAAAGGAGAAGCAGATATGGATGGAGTTGAAGAAGCTGGAGGGATTATTGTCTTCATCCATGGCTGCTTCGATCGAAGCTGGGCCTCACTCCTTCTAACAGTAGCCCTGCATCGATGGCACATGTGTTAGGGAAATGATCCAATATGGGAAAGGAGACAGAAAAATGGTGAAGGATCCTCATGATAGCTGAAGGAAAGATAAGCTTATCATGGGTCGCTGTATTCCTTTATTAGGATGAAGTGAGATGGAAAGTCTATAGTAAAATGCTCTAGGAGGGACAACAAAAATCAAGCACGAGGCTCTGTGATAGGGTTATAATGAGACAAAGGATGGAGAATGAATGTCATCACCATGTTAAGAAACCTCAGACATTTAGAAAAGGCAGAGCAATGGGTGTTTTAACGATCACCCCAAGAAGAAGGAGTCTCAACAAACAAAGACATGAGCTCGTCTTTGGACACAGTCCCAAGATGATCACAACTAGGGTAGTCAAGATGTGCTACCCTTGGGACGTGGAGCACCTCGGATACAATATCTGAAGTGACCACTATGCGTGTACCTTGAATGCAAGTGACAAAAAGAGGTACTGAAGAATCAAATCTATGCATGTTAAAGTAAAACTCCTGAATGATCATGAAAGGACAAGTGACCAAAATGTCACACAGTGACTCCCATCCCTTACTGTGGATGACAGTGGGAAGGTCAGTATCAAAAAAATCTAATAAGATGAGTTGGCGTTCCAAATGAATGCCTTATCGAGAAAAGCTCTCCGAGAAGTCCTTATGAGCATTCTCATCATGAAACCAAAGATGAGAAGGAGTAGAATCAGAGGAAGATGCCATGAAATGAAGAGGATTTCTAGGACGGAGTGGATTTACGATTAGGTGCCATGATGCAAACGGAGAGAAAGAGAGAGAAGGAGATAAGCAGAAAAGCACCAAACAATTTAATATCAATATGATAGAAATGCAAGGTACATATGCACGAAAAATTCATGAGCATGTGACATGCAACAATAAAAGCATCATGGGCTCAGCCCAATCCAATCCTACCAACACACATACTTCTAACAAAGTAACCACACATCTAAAATTCATAAATCATTGTTAAAATGCAAATGTGATACAAGGCATGATAATTTAGGATCATTTACACAAAACCTATACCAAAATTTTGCAAATACCTCTTTAATTTTGAAAACCCAAAATTTTTCAACAAACCCCAAAAGTTAGGTCACAAAAGATGAAATGAATGATAAATGAATGAATAAGAGACATACCAGAGGAAGAAAAATTCTTTAGAGACCGAAGAACACTTGGGGAAGAAGTTTGGAGTGAGAGAGAAGAGTTTGGGAAGGTGAGAAGATAGAAAGGATCGAGAGAGTTCAAGAAAAAATGAAGGAGAAATCGTGCTGACATTTTATAAAGAAAACCATAATTCTCAATAGATCGAGAGGTGTCGAGATTTAAAGTTTGACAAATACATCTATCGAGAAGCTATCCAGATGTGTCCACAGCAAAAGGGGCTCGATGGATCGAGAAGCTATCGAGCATCTATCAAGGAGACAGAAACTTTCTCAATGGATCAAGAAGCTGTCGAAGAAGTTATCGAGACAAATTCTCAAAAACTTTGGTGGATCGAAATTGCGATAGCAGCTGTCGAGTTAAGAGTTCGATAGATAGCCTAGCGGTCAAGAGGTATTGAGAAGCTATCGAGATTGCTTAAAAATGGTTTTTTAAAGGGGAGAAAAACATAGACAGGAATGCAATCAAACATGCTACTCAACCAAGAATCCAAAAAACATTTTATGCTCTCAAAAACATATCTCAACAAGAAAAATGTCAAGCATTTAGATCCAAAACACGCACACACACTAAACAATTCTAACCAATTATATATTTCAAAAACAAGTTAAGACAGTTTAGTGAGCATACATTAATACAAGTATTCCTTGTGATGGCCAAATCACATTTTACGTGCATATGTATCAAAAGTAGCAAAGAATATTGCGTGTTATGTGTGTAAAACATCACAAGATTGCATAAGTGTCTACATGTTATGACAATTTGAGATATGAGCAAATCCATTTAACTCACACACGATCATAACTGCTTGATAGGAACTATCACCTTAGAGGTACATCCTATAACTCCCACATCTCCAAGAAGACACAATTGCAATCATATATAAAGCATTTTTATTCTTTTTGCTTTCAATTTTCTTTGCATATTTTTTTTTAAACATATTATGCATGGGCATGTAAGAGAGAGGAAAGATATACCCAATTATGTTTAGCTTTTGACATTACACTTTTGCTATGCCGAAGCATATAGATATCATTTCATGTTTGGCGGGCAATAGTGGTAAGATAGTTATTTATGCTTTTCTCTTAGGATTTTCTAGTCCAACTCATCAAAAAGAGTAATACGAGTGTTAAGTACAAAAGATTACTTAATCTTACTCATCATAAACACGAGCCATAAAGCTCACCTGCTTAGTTGTGCATAGAGATGCTCATCTAAGCTACAAGAGATACAAAACCTAGAAAACTTTATTTCAATGACCATTCAAGGTACACAAGTACCAATGTAGACCAACACACTGTATTTGTATTTTTCTGATTTTTTAATTTTTTTATTTAAAAAAATAAAGTAAAACTGAAAATAACCAAACAAAAACATGTTAAACAAAGCACTGCATAAAATTAGACTGACTCAAAACAAGAAAGCAAAACACAAAAGTAATGCAAGCAAAAATAAAGAGGGAGAGAGAGAGAGTAAAAAGTGACAAAATCACTTTGACCCTTTTTCCTTTCACACCTTGGAAGAACCTTTCCTTTTAGCAAACCCTTAAACCAGTGAAATGGGGAAAGAATTGCAACTGTTCAAGTTTGAAAGGAACATAAGGCATTTGAGTTGATCTCCAAGAGGAGAAAGAGAGGATGGAAACTGACCCTAGTTTCCTAATGAGTTCATACTGTTACTCTGTTGAGTAGCTAACCACTTATAACAATTAGGTTGAGTATGTCTGGTTGCTCCACAATGATGGCAGAAATGCTACTTCTTCTATTTAGGCTTTTGGGTATTACCCTTCTTAGCCCTAGTGTTTTCGGTTCCTTTCTTAGCAAGCTTAGGGGGTGCTCTTAAGATAGATTTACTCTTGTCTATGTTCTCACTAGCTAACACAGTTTTCTCATCATTGTTCTCCAATTCAACATTATTAGCAGGTGGAACAAAAATGGTATTACTGGAAGAAGCAATATTAGGAGAAGAGAAATCATACCCTAAACTGGTTTAATCAAAAGCAGATTTTTGAAGGCTGAGCATCTCACCAAGCTTTGCACTTGAAGTCCTCTCTAACTAAGCTCTAACTTGGAACAATTATGCCTCAAGCTTCTTGGTCTTCTCAGCTAAGAAATTATTCTCAAATCTCAATACTCCAATCATCTGATTAGCTTCATCAAACTTTGTGGAGATTTCTTCTTGTTCAAGGTTTACATCATTAAGCTTCTTGGTGGCCAACCTATACAACTTCTCATGCTTTTTAGAGACCTTGTATAATTTTACATAGGCTATGTGGATGTCATCTTGTTCATCCATCTTCTCAAACTTAGACTCCACCAAGTCCTCTACTTCTTCCACTTCTTCTACAATCCCTTTAGTAGGATTGACATTGGCGATGAGGGCATTCAGGATTCCATTATCCTCTTTTTTAGAATCATTCTCAAGTTCGATGTCTCATGTGACTAAAACCTTGACACCTGAAACACTTGGGTCCTAAAGGAACAGTGTACTGGCCACCTTCCCTAGCATCCTTCTTCCCTTTGTCTTGGCTCTTGAACTAGGACAAATTGAATTGCTTGCGGTCTTTGTCAAATCCTTTGGCATTGGCATTCTTTATAAACATTTTGAATTGCCTTGTAATGTAAGATTTCATTTTAGAATCTTCATCATCAAAAGACTCATCAGTGTCACTGCTTTTGGCCTTCAGTGTCATGCTCTTGCTCTTGCTCGATTTTCTGATCCATTTTGATCTCTTTGAAGCTTGTAGTGAGCCTCTAAAGCTTTGAATCCATGACAACCTTAGTTCCTTTATAGGTTGTCTAAAGGATGGTCCATACTTCCTTCTCAGTTTCTATAGAGGATATCTTCTTGAACTCCTCATTCGTAATTGTACTGCATGAAGCATTCAATGCCCAACTATTGAAGTTTTCCGCCTTCATCTTTACATCATCCTAATCAACCGTCTCTTTCTTCGGCTTGGTCTAACTTATCTCCACAGCTTGCCAAACTTTCTTATCTAAGGATTGCAAGAAATGTCTCATGCGTACTTTCCAGTATGCATCGTTAGTGCCATCAAATAAAGGAAGTATAATAAGGGATTGTCCTTTATCCATGACAACAGGGGTTAATGGATCAAACAACAAAATTTAGTCCTAATCAAAGTGTGCCCACTCTAATAGGCCAAGAATGTATTGACTCCTTGTGATAAATTAACCAATTGATTTAGCCAAGTTAATTAATTAATTAAATTAATATGCAAAATGCATGGTAGCACAAACAAATCACCAACTAAGTTAATATGCAGTGCAAAATAAAGTTGACACGGTGATTTGTTTATGAATGGGGAAAAACTCTAAGGCAAAAACCCCACCGGGTGATTTTAAGGTCACCACTCTCGAGAATCCACTATTATCACAACAAGCGGTTACAAGTAAAGTAATCCCAGTACCTTATACCAACCTACAGTTGAACCCTTACCCCAACACACAATTGGACTTATTTTATAGTGACATTCTCTCATTTTAATGCACGGCTTCTTGTACGTGACTTAATCACCAACTTGAGAAAGATGCTGGCTGCAAAGTTCTTCAGTTCATCAATACAATGAAGATCATAAAGCTCCATGGTCATAATACCCAATGGCGTACAAACATAACAACTTCTTCAAGAGAAAGATAAACTAAGGAAAATTCTGTCTCCGGTCACAATTTGTATGAACAACACTTTGCTCCACACTTGTGCAACTGTGCAACCTTTGACGGCCCTTGAAATAATCCTTATATATGCTTAGGGTTGTGAGAAAAGAAAGCCTAAACATGTATTCATGAATTGGAATGAAAACAAAACTGAAAATATGATTTTCATAAATCTCGATAGATAGCTTCTCTATCGAGCAGCTGTCAAGCATCAAGCTAAAGCTACCTTTTAACCCTCGATAGATTCTATCTATTGAACTAGCTATCGAGCTTTAAAATCTAGCACTTCTTCAATTGTTTCTTAGACAGATTTGCATGGCTTTAACACTTGAACTTGAACTCTTGTTCCTTGAAGTATTAAACACATCCTAGATCTACCCAATTACAAGTAATGTGTTTTTTGTCAAAGAATTAGCCAATTCTAAATGACATATGTTCCTAACATGAATCACATAGGTCCTAGCAATAGGTCCAATGACATCCACTCCATAAGTTGAAAAAGGTCATGGTCCTGCTAGATAATGCAAAACCTAAGGAAGAATATTCTTTCGATCTCCTTGTGCATCATATCATGGAACAGGGTTACCATGGCTAGCTGGTAGGTCGCCCCAGCATTCTTCAAGCCGAATGGGGTGAGATCGTAGGCATAAGTTCCCCAATGAGTGGTGAAAACTGTTTTGGCTTTGTCTTATTTAGCCATCTTGATCTGATTATAACCCGATAATCCATCCATAAAGGAGACGAACATGTTAGTCACGGTGTTATTAATCAGGGTATCAATATTTGGAAGGGAAAATTATCCTTCGGGCTAGCCCGATTCAAATCTCTATAATTGATGCACATGCGTACTTTCCCATCTTTCTTTGGCATAGGAACAATGTTTACAATCCAATCAGAGTAGGCTAAGTCAGTAAGAAAACCAGCTTTTAACTGCTTTTCTACTTCTTCTTTGATTTTCAAGATAATCTCTGACTTCATCCTTCAAAGGTCTTGTTACACTGGGGGACATTCAAATTTAACTAGAATTCTATGGACAACGATCTCGGAATCCAATCCTGGCATATCTTGATAAGACCAAACAAAGATTTCCTTGAATTCCTTCTGTAGTGCTATGAGCTTATCTTTCATGTCTTTAAGGAAAGTTCCCCCTGATCTTGATGGGTTTTGCTGTCTCGTCTTCATCAACTAGCTTTATCACCTCTGTCTCTTCTATATTGGGCTTGGACCCTTCGCTCTCTTTGTTCAGAGCTTCTAGGATGTCTTGAGGTAAGTTCGGGACCTCTTCCATTCCTTCAACATCATGATCCAACTCTATTGTCCCATTCACATCATCTACACCTTCATTATGGCAATGGGACAATTTATCCACTTGGGAATCGTAACAGATCCTATGAAGCGGAACATATACAAAGAAACATAAGATAATTTGCACACACATATTCCTAGGAATGCAAATAAAGAAAGATGCAAGAATTTCCTAAATAATATTCTAAATATTTCATTAATGGATTATGGGTAGGGGAAAACAAAGTTCATGCTTGATAATGATAAAAGGGAAATGCTATTTTTTGTTGTTTCTAGGAAAACAAACCGGGGAAATGAACAGGGAATACAAATAAAGCGGGAAATAACATAAGCATACAAAACAAATTAGATATGCTATTCCAAGCCTCTCAAGTGATCAGGAGGCCCAATCACTCGATGATGGATACTCCTTACTTAGTCGATGCAACTACAAAGCAAGGCTCAATACTCTAAAGGCCTACCACCTCGCCTGGCCTCCTTGGTTGGATAGTAGAAGTCAGATTATCTTTAGGAGATATAATAGCGTTCATAGACAACTCTTTGGTATAGAGCTGAATAATGCAAGCTAGATCATGCTCTTCATCTTCCAATGCCATGAAAGGTTCTGGCATAATGACCTCGACTGGAGCCGAAAAAGTGGTTCTGATATGGGAAATAGGCATCCCTGAGTTGTTGCACTTCCTCCTTTTGCCCCTAGAAGCTTGAAAGAGTTCTTTATAAGTGGGTTTGTACCCCAAACCGAATCTTTTGTTGTTATCTAAGAGTTCATTGAGAGCAAGGCTCCCACGTCCTATGGCTTCGAGGCTTTGGCCTAATTTGTAACCAAACTTGAGTATTTCCTTCGTAGCCACTAGAACTGCTGCAGGCCAACCTGACTCAGGCTCTAAAGCATTGTGAACCATGAAAACTAGCTCGAAGTTATGGAAGGATGCTTTTGGAAAAGCATTAGCATCAATGTAGGGGATTGATGTCTCCTGGAAGATAGTCATGGGTTCTTCAGCCATAATGGTGACCAACTTATTTTCAGAGATGAACTTGAGTCTCCTATGGAGGGTAGATGCGACTGCACCTGCTATATGCAACCATGGTCTCCCTAAAAGCATGTTGTATGGAGAGTCAACCTTAATCACTTAGAAGTTGATTATGAAGGATCTTAGGCCGATCTCAATCATTAACTTGATTTTGCCTTACACTTCACGACGCGTGCTGTTAAAGGCTCTGATGATCATAATGCTAGGCTTGGTAAGAGACATATTCACATTCAGGAGCTCAAGAGTGGTCATCAGGTAGACGTTTAGGGCCGACCCATTGTCAATTAGCACCCTTGTGACAATCATGTCTATACACTAGACTACGATATGTATGGCCAAGGTATGATCTTTACCTTCTGGAGGTAACTCATCATCTGAAAAGGAGACTTAGTTGGTGGCCAACACTAATGATACCATACCCTTGAAGGAGGACTCTATAATACCGGTAGGAACATGCGTTTCCTTCAACACCTTCAATAGCTTCACAATGAACCTCGGAAGATAGCAACAGGGCTAAAATAGAAATCTAAGCTGGAGATAAGTGCAACTACTGAATGATACTGTAATTAGCCTTTCAGATGGTTTTCAAGAATTCCTTGGCTTCTTTAGTGGTGACCCTTTTCTTGATTGGCTCGGCTGTGCTCTAGCCAATCTCCTTTCTCCTTTTTTCTAGTTCCTAAGGAGTATAACGTCAACCACTCTTGGTGAGTTCAGCTAGTCTTGAAGAGACATTAGAGCAGATCTCCTCCTTTCCAATTCAAGTGGAGGTCAAAGTTACATTGTACTTCCATAGGACACGATTGCTATCTTGGTAAGGGAAAGGCTTCGGCATGCGAATGACCAAACCTTCTTGAGTTTGAAAATTTGGTGCCAGAGAGAACATTTTTGGGCTAATGATGACTAGGCTAGGTAGAGCAACTTCTAAAGCTTTAAGGCTAGGAGCCCCAGAGATTCCTTAGTTAGACCTCAGCAAGACTGGAGGATCAAAACCTCAAATATCGAATACAACATGGGTTCTCTTCTAGATAAATCCTGGAAATGGCCCTACAAATACAGGCATAGGCGATTCTATAATCTCTTCGATAATGACTGAAGTCAAAGAAGCTGGAGGAATCCTACGTAAGCGCTTTTGCAAGTATTCATCCCAATCCTTCCTTGATCCTACTGACATAGCATTGTGGCTAGTTCTCGCTTGGGTATTCGGTGGGCATAGGCTGGCTACCATGTAATCGCTCTTTCGCATGGATTCTCTTTCAGTCCAGATGATACCATGGTCAGCTAGACTCTGTAATTATGCTTGGAGCACTCTATAATCAAACAAGGCATGTTGGTTCCCACCATCACCGAATGAGTATACTGCCTAGTTAAGGATCCTCTCTTTCATTATAGAGATAGAATTCACACTCCCTTCTTGATAAAGAGAAAAGGGGTTAGAGATATCACTCGGCCCGACCACACTGTCGAACTATTTTAGCTTGTTGTCAATGAGATCCTAGATTTGGTGTCTCAAATTTGTACACTCTTCTAGGGTATGTCCCTTAGCTCCAAAATGATGTTCACATTTCTTGGATGGATCAAAACTGAGAATAGAAGGACCGTCCTTGGGTGTTGTGAATATTGGAGTCACTAGCTTCTTCGCCAACAAATAGGCATAAAGCTTTGCCATGGGCAAGGGTAATAAAGAGAATTTCCATGGTTTTGCCTTAGGATATCAGGGTGGATCAGGCCTTCCACTTTGATTGAATGCTTGGTAAGATGCTTGGGCTGGATGGACGTGTTGCTAATAAGGCCAAGCATTCGGGGCTATAAAAGCAAAAGTAACACCCTTAGACCCTTCAGGCACTTTGTCAATCACGTGAACATCGTTTTCCTTCCCTTTGTGGCCAATTACCTTCTTCACCTGTTGTTCTATCATAAAATTCAAGGCCTCAGGATTGACTATTTTCTTGCTCCTAATACCCTCATCAATATGCTCCCCAATAGGAATCAGGATTACGAACTGAATGACTTAGGCACTTTTCATCTTCTCATAGTAAGGATGCTCAAGGTTATCAATGAATCACTTCGTCATTTCGTCTTCCATCATAGGAGGAAGCACTTGGGTGGCTAGCTCGTGCCACCTTTAGGCATACTCATAGAAAGATTTTCCACTCTTCTTTTTTGTCCTCTAAAGAATTATGCAATCGGGAGCTATCTTAGTATTGAACCAGTAATACTCTAAGAAGGCATTGGCCATCTCTCTCTAGCTGGAGGTCTTTTCCAATCTGACATACTAGGTGGCTATAAGGTCAGTCAAGCTCTTAGGGAAAACCTGGCAGAGCAAAGGATGATTGTCTCCATAGGGTGCCATCTTCCTGTATGACATGTGCAAATAGGCGCAAGGATCTCCAGTGCCATCATACTTGATAAACTTAGGTGCCTTCAACTTGGGAGGCAAAATTACTTATAGAAATTAGTTAGGCAGTCTAGATCGTCACTTCCTCGGGTGTCAGAACCCTCTATGATAGGGATTTTCTCAATCAGGGTCTCCACTTGACTTTTGACCTTACCGTAACTAGACTCTAAGGTCTTATCCAGAAGGATCCACTTCCCGGTTATTCCCTTGTGGGGTAAATGGTGGTGTGGTTCGGCCCAGAATTGGATCTAGTAGAGGCTAGTTCTCATTTTCAGAATAGGGTGCAGAGCCCTCCGGAGTGGGACCAGATGGATCTCAATTCCCTCCTACAACCAGCTGTTGCATCATACGTATCATTTTTACCATCTGCTCCTTCAGGAAAGCAATTTCATGAGTGTTTTTCTCAGTAGGGGAAGGACCAATAGTATAAATCTATCTAGCATGAGACCTAGTGATAATGAGATCGTAACATAATGTTAGCCTAGACCATATCCTTTGAGCAATCTTTTCACTTTAGGATCATGGAAAGAAAAGAATGGGATGGGTGAGAAATGTTGTACATTTGAAAATTTGATAATGTGGAAACACAAAACAAACACGAAGTTAGTTTAGGTTCTTTCTTATTTAAAATGCACTTATCACTTTTGAAATATTGGCTTGGACCCTTGATCGAGTATTAAACATGGTGAGTTTCTATAGTGATGTAAAATTAATGCAAAAACTTAGCAAGTAAATGGAACTTTCATATCACGCTTGAAATTGCAGGTGCTGTGACTTAAATAATGCTTCCAGGTGCAAGATTGTCGCAAAGTAATAACTTGGTAAGTCCGAGGTCGAATCCACAGGGAAAAGAAAAATGATTAGCAAACCACAAGAGAAGAAAACTAAAATAATAAAGTTTAATTGAAGAGATTTTTGATGGTTTAGTAAAGGTAATTTAAATTGGTGAAAATAACAATATATTAAGGCACTAAGGTTTAGCAATCCACACACACCACCCCTATTGGTAGTCTTAACAATATTTATTTTATAACTTGACTAAAATTTATACAAAGGATAATCTAAGTCGGATGAGTTAATAATAAGAACTCAAGAATTAATTGTCAAAGGTAGTTTTATGAAATTGATTGATTTTAGGCAAAACAAAGGTAGTGAATTAGTTCACAGGAAATACTAAGCATTTAGTGTGCTCGGAGTCTATGATAAATCAAAGAATTATACAAAAATAATCACTTTTCTAGATGATTAAAACAATCAAAAACATAAGTATTAAAACCAATAAATAATTGTTAAGAACATACCAATAAATGGTTGGGTTTCACCCCTTGCCTTAGCAAGGCTTCTAGCAAGCCATAACACAAATAAAACTCTAAAAACAGTAAAGAAGCTTTAAGAAAACCTAAATTATGTTCTACGGCAAGAATGATCAATTGGTATTCAAATATCTTACAGTATCTCAAGGAGGAGACATACCCAAAGTCTACAAACAAGAATGATCAATTGACAATCTGGAGGTTATCCACTAATTACATTATTTGTGATGAAAGGTTGTGTAGAAGATCATATTATGGAATTCATCTCCTTTGTGTGACTACCAAGGAAGCATGACAAGTAATTTAAGAGGTCCATGAGTTAAGTTATGGGTCACATATGAATGCACACATGCTATCACGAAAGGTAATGAGACAAGGTTATTACTAGATCAATATGGAAGTAGATTACGCAACTCATGCTAAAAAATGTCATCAGTGCCAAGTCCATGGAGATTCGAAGCACATGCTGCCAATGTCATTACATACAATGACTTCATCATGACCATTCTCTACATAGGGAATAGATATTATCGGAAAATCCATCCAATAGCATCGAATGGTCATGAATTCGTACTGATGGCTATTGATTACTTCACTAAATGGGTGGAAGCTGCCTCGTACAGGGTGTTGTACTCAAAGAAAGTTGCTCAATTCATTCAGACTAATATCATCTATCAATATGGGGTATCGTATGAAATAATTTCAGATAATGGGTTGCGTTTCAAAGAAGAAACGAAGAAGCTACTTCAAGAGTTCAATATTCACCACCACACATCATCTCCCTATCATCCTCAAACAAATAAAGCAATTAAGGCCACAAAAAAAAAAAAATATATATATATATATAGGTTGGATTTTAAAGAAAAGCAAGATGAACTACAGGGATTGCCATTTACAGTTACCTTATGCAATTTGGGGTATAGGACATCAATTCGGTCATCCATAAAAGCCACCCCTTATTCGTTGGTGTGTGGGATAGAGGCAATTCTTCCCATTGAGATGGGTGTTCGTTTATTGAGAACAGTATTGGAGAGTGAAATCTCAGAAGTGGATTGGTTGCAGAGTAGTTATGATCAGTCATGCATGATGGATGAGAAGAGGCTTAAAGCCTTATATCACATCCAAGGTTACCATAAGAGACACAAAACAGCTTTAAACAAGAAAGTAAGAGTTAGAGATTTAAAGACAAGAAACCTAGTGTTGAAGAATATTTAAGCCCCAGTCCAAGAAACAAATGGGGAAATTTAAGAAAAATTGGGTAGGTCCATATATTATCAAGTAGATATATTCTAGGAGAGCAGTGAGGTTGATGGACTTAGACGCAAACACTTTTACTAAGCCAACCAATGTGGATCAACTGAAGAAATACCACGTCTGAGGTGGTTGTCTAAAGAATGGCCACGTCTAAGATGGTTGTAAATTATTTCATTTTTCATTCTTAGGTTCGTGCAAAAAATAAAAATAAAAAATAAATTGGCATGCTAGGTTGAAAACCGAAAGGGCAGCCTAGGCAATAGTTAAGGCTAAATTTTTTTTTAAAAAAGGTAGATTGAAAACCTGAAATGGTGGTCTACACAAAAGGAGAGTAGGAAAAAAAAATAGTGAGAGAGCCTACTAGGTTGAAAACTCGAAAAAGCGGCCCAGGCAAAAATTAAGGAAAATAAAATGAACTACGTGATAACCTGACCCTTTTGCCAAGGAGATACGTAGGCAACCATATATTGGTCCCGTCACAACTTACCCAAACCCACCATTCACCCATCAAGCATTTGAGAAAATAATAAATTTTTGCCAAATCAAAATTTTTGCCAGATCAAACCATTTCATTCCACTAACATAAACCAAGCCATTTCATGCAAAGCCAAATTTTAAACAAGACACAAAGCCTAAACAAAACCATGAAACCAGATGTCCTAAATAATTCCTAAAGCTAAAAGGTCCAAACTAATTTCTTAAATAAACATGTTTAAAGCAAAAATTAAAAAAATAAAATAAAAGAATCAAATCTTCCTCAGGTTTTTCTTCTTCAACCGGTCACTTGTTCCATCTATAGCAACCGACCTATCATCTCTATGTCTTCTCTTAAGTTCATAGTTGAGAGTGTCAATCGGCACATGGCAAGTGCTGATCGGGACAACCTCAAGGCCCGGCCTAGCAACTTTGAGATCAAGCTAAAACACATCAAATTCGACTTTCTAGGGATAAAAATTTGACCTATTTTGTGTCTAAGCAAACCTATATTATTTTTTAAGCAACTAACACCTCTATAAATAGAGGAGGTCTCCTAACATTCAGTACACCAAATCTCTGACCTCTAACCCCTCTCTCCCCTTACATTATGAAATTCTGGAAGCTTTATTTTAGGAATTTCTTTTCTGTAAGTGATACTATTTTAGGTATCAAAGAGATTCATCTTCTTTGACCCCTAAATAATCACCTCTTAGAGAGCACATTCATGTAGGTATTTTCTTACTTTGTTTCTTATATTCACAACTTTATCACGTTCTTGTTCTCTTCTCATAAACATCAATTTTATCTTGTTCTTGTTTTCTTTCCATAAACATGTTCTTGTCATAGTTTTAAAAACCAGACCGGATCGGCCGGTCCAATCGGTTCAACCAAGAACTGGCCTTCAATCCAGTCCAGCTATGGTAAAAACCCGAAAATGGGTTTAAAACTAGTAAATAGTAAAAACCGGCCGGTTTAACCTGAGAACTGGAAACCGGTGTGGTCGAACTAATTTATGACCGGTTAGGGGTTTTTTGACTTTTCCACTAAAACTACATCATTTGGTCCTCAACAAAATCCTAAAAACTAACCCTAAACCTACTTAGATCACTGTCTCATCTCAGTCTCATGATCATCCTGCCTCACTCTGCCTAAAAAACCTATGCGAAGAAGAACCAAAAACACCAGAAAAAAAATATATATATATATATATCAGAAACCCACAAACTCGGTAATCCAAAACCCATGAACCTAGAATTCCCACTGTTGCCAATCATGGTACTGTTTTACTGCCGCTTTGAATGAGCATAAAGCTTCGATGGGTCGATGGCTGGGCAAATCTAATGGTTATGCACTGGACAAATCTAGTGGGTTGGCAGCGAGTGGAGGAAGAGAAAAAAGAAAAAAGAAAAAAAAAAGGAGAGGGTGAGCTTCTATGGAAGATTTGGATTGGTTAGAGGAAGAGAGGAAAAACAAAAGGGGAGAGGTTGAAGAACCAGAGAATGTACGAAAGAAAAAAAAAATGAAAAAAAAAAAAAGGAAATAGAGAAACAATTTAGAGAGAGAGAGAGAGAGAGAGATTTGAGCAATTTTTTTGGACTTTTTAGAAAAAGAGAGGATACTCAGGAAAGGACTATCTTTTTTAAATGTGGTTGGATACTGGATGTCCTTTGTCCACGTTGATGGTTGGGTGGGAGAGGCAGACAACCTTCTTTTTTTTTCTTTTTTATGAGAAATATGTTTGTGATATGGCTTACATGGGTTTGAGTGGTCAATCAAAGGCAAAGAATTATTTGAACTTCATACACCGGTAAGGTTATTGCAATATTCAAGACAAGCATAAAATATTTTATAATAAATACAATTTTTTTAGAAGAAACATTTAGATGTGAAATTATATTAACATAGATAAATATTTTTTAAATTAAATAATGGTTTTGTTAAAAATACTGAAAATTATATTTGATTATAAAACTTTAAAACCAAAACCTCTTTTTTTTGGTAGTTTGTTTTGGTTAACTTCTTTTTCTTCCTATAAAAAAATGATAATTTATTTTTCTTTTAATTTGAGTTAAATTTATCATGAAAATGCTTCTAAAATTTTATATCTTTTTTTTAGTAAATATTAGTAGCTATACCTATATTCCTATTTATTTTATTTTATTTTTTTATAATTATTTATTTATTAATTAAATTATTTATGACTCACCGGTTTGACCACCGGTCGGACCTCAATCCGACCAGAAAATCGGTAACCAATCCTTTTTTCAATTCTTTCACCGTACCAATTTTTAAGACCGTGGTTCTTGTTTCTATTGATTTTTTCTTATGAATGTGTGTTTTGTTTCTTTCATTATTCTCCTAATCATGTTCTTATATTGTTTTTACATACTCTCTCTCTCTCTATCCTTTCTTTCAAATTCACATTCTTAGTTTAGGTTTTAATACATCAATTGATTAATATGCATAGATCTAGGGTTCAATTTCATTTTAAGGTTTTTAGATCTGTAAGAAATTTATTATGAAAGCTTTATTCTTTTCCTTTCCAATAAAATCATATTTGTATTTTTCATTAAAATACATATTTGAATTTTTTCTTAACAAAACCAGATTTGTATTTTTCATTAAAATATAGATCTTAATTTTTTTACTTTAACAAAACCAGATCTATATTTTTCATTAAAATAAAGATCTAAATTTTTTTTCTTTAACCAAAACCAATTCAGTATCTTTCATTAAATTACAAATCTGAATTTTTTTAACAAAACCAAATCTATGTTTTTTATAAAAACTTACACTCTCATAAAAAAATTTGTTTTCTTTCATTTATAAATATGAAAACTAGATCTGATTTTTTTATTAAAAAATTTATTCTTTTCATCATAAAAACGTGGATCTCGATTTTTCACCAAGCAATCCCATCAAAAGTTTTTGTTCTTTTTATAAAAAATAAAATAAAATTGCAGATCTAGGACTCTTAAATAGTGGATTAACCTTGGTTCAAAAATTTAACATGGCATTTGTTACATTTAAATAATATTATACAAGGATACTAAAATGATCATCTTTGAGTCTAGAAGACTAGACTTTGTCCAAGCAAATTGGGTGTCTAACACCTTCCCATTCTATAACCATGCCCCCGAACTTTTGATCTTATGTTCGTAAAGAGAGTGTCTTATTTTCTTTTGATAGATTGTAACTAGGAAACAAAGCCTTGTAACTTTTTACTAGATTGTAACTAGGAAACAAAGTTTTGTATAATTCTTTCTATCAAATTGTATTCATTTATTCTATCAATGAAACTTGGAATTATTCAGTTATGTATTTTACATAGATTTTTCTTTTTTCTTTTTTTGTAACAAAAAAAAAAGTGGCAACTCCACATAATTCTGAAAAGAGAGGTGTCGATGCCTATCTCTTTTTTGAGAGCTAGTCTGGTCTCTCATAATGGGGGTCCAAGAAATTAAGTTCTATGAGAAGTACCTTGGTCTTCCATCACTTGTAGGGAGTGGTAAGAAGGCCAACTTCAATTATATCAAAGAGCGTGTTTGGAAAAAATTGCAATGGTGGGAGAGAGGTTCTAGTGAATGCAATGGTTCAAGTTATTCCGACTTATGCCATAGGATGCTTCAAATTCCCAATAGGTATTTTCCATGAAATTGAACTCTTAATAAGTTTTGGTGGGGGCAACGAGGTGATAGAAGAAAAATAAATTGGTTATGTTGGGAGGAGATGACGAATTCCAAATTGGTTTGTGGAATGGGGCTTAGAGACTTGACTCTTTTCAATGATTCTTTGTTGGCCAAACAAACATGAAGGTTGTTGCATGATAGGGACACCCTTTTCTGCCAAGTTTTCAAAACAAGATTTTTTCCTTATTGCTCTATCATGGAGGCAAAAGACTCAACTTCAGCCCCTATGCTTGGAAAAGCATTCCACAAGAAAGGGATGTGATACAAAAAGGATCTTGTTGGCGTGTTGGAGATGGAAAATCCATTAAGATTCGGCAGCATCATTATTTACCAATCAATCACCCTACTGTCATTGCCTCTCCTTTAATGGAGTCGATGGAGGAAGCCACAGTAGACTACCTGATAGATGCTGTTAGGACATATGTAGTTCAAGTTTATGAACATATGTCGCTATTTTATGTAATTGGCTTATCCTTAGACAAAACGCACTTTACTTGTAATTGGGTAGATCTAGGATTGTTTAACACCTCAAGATTCAGTGTTGAAGCCATCAAAGTCTGTCCAAGAAACAAGCAAGGAAGTGCAAGTTACTAAAGCTCGACACCTACCTCGACACATGCATCTATCGAGCTTTAAGAAGCTGTCTTGCCTCGAGCCTCGACAGATCCTCGATAGATCCTCGACACTTCCATCTGTCAAGAATTAAAGAAAACAGTTTTTCAGTTCTGTTTCAAGTCTAATCCGTGAATGTGTCTTTGGGACTTCTTTTTTCATAACCCTAGACATATAAAAGGATTGTTTTAAGGGCCGTAAAGGATGATGCAAGTTGCACAAGCATTGAGAACTTCTTGTTCATGCAATTTGTGATCTGAAAGACAAAGTTCGTGCCCTAGTTCATCTCTGATGATTTGAAGAACTTTGCAACCAACAATTTTCTCTCTCTAGTTGGTGTTTGAAGTCGCGTACTGAGATCCGCGCATCTGGTTAGTCACGTACTTGGGAGCCGTGCATCAAAAGGAGAAACTGTCACTATAGAGCAAGTCCAATTGGGTATTGGGGTAAGGGTTCAACTGTAGGTTGGTAAGGTACTTGGGATTTCTTGCTTGTAACCGCTTGTTGTGATAATAGTGGAGTTTCGGGAGTGGTGACCTTAAATCACCCGGTGGGGTTTTTGCCGTAAGGTTTTCCCCATTCGTAAACAAATCACCGTGTCATTTAAGTTTTCGCTGCATAACTTAGTTTTGGTGATTTGTTTGTGCTACCACGTGATATTGTATGTTAATTTGATTAATTAATAACTGGGCTAATTAATTAATCTAATTTATCACAAGGGGTCAACGTTTGTGGCCTGTCAAGTGTATCAGAGCAAGCACACTCTGATTAGGGTTTAATCTTCGTGTGTGATCCATTGACCCCTGCTGTCTTGGATAGAGATCAGTCTCTTTTTGAAGAGATCTGTGATATCAAATACATCTTGTTTTTATAATCTCTCTTCTTTGAGTGTCTCAGAATATACAAGTCTAAAAGTTATTTGATTTCCTCCTTGATGATTATTGGAAAGGATCTCAGTTTATACAAGTAGGAACTAGACTGTCTCAAAATCAAAATGTGCAAAGGAGTTTGTCTGAACAGAGTTAAAGTTAAAGGCCTAGCTCGGAAAAAGCAGATGAGAGAAGATACCATTCCCACCAATTTGTTATCTAAGCACGAAGTGTGTTTCATGATGAAGTCTGCCTTTAAAGTGATGGACACATGCTTGTGGTATCTTGATAGTGGTTGCTCAAGACACATAACTGGAGACCGATCCCTCTTCAAAGTCTTCGAGTCTAAGAAAGGTGGAAATGTCACTTTTGGTGATGGGAGCAAATCACAGATAAAAGGGAAAGGAATTATCTCTCTACCTGGACTACCAAACATTGCAAATGTTCTCTATGTGGACGGCCTAAGAGTGAACTTTCTGAGTATCAGTCAGATATGTGATCAAGACTTCATGGTGTTATTCTCCAAAGGAAAGTGTCTTGTTATGGATGAGTCTGGAAAGAAACTCATAAGTGGTGTTCATACTCTAGACAACTGTTATGGATTGGTACCTGATGCTGATATTGTATGCAATAGTATTCGTTTGCCAAATGAAGATTTGTGGCATCAACAGATGGGACATGCTAGTTACAAACATCTCTCTATTGTATCTAAGCATGAATCGGTTCTAGGGAGGCCAAAGCTGAGTAGGCTGAACAACGTTGTGTGTGGACCATGTCAACTTAGGAAACAGACGAAAGCTAAGCATCCAAGCACTCAGACATCAGCTACATCTAGACCTTTGGAGCTATTGCATTTAGATCTTATGGGTCCTACAAGAACAGAATCTCTTGGAGGAAAGAGATACATCATGGTTGTAGTAGATGACTTCACGAGGTACACTTGGGTTATTCTTCTACGATCCAAGTCTGATGCTCTTGAGCACATTGAAGCACTGTGTACAAGACTACAAAATGAGAAGAACCTGAAAATTGACCGAATTAGGAGTGATCATGGTAAAGAATTCGAGAACTCATACATGGAGTCATTCTGCACAAGATCAGGTATATCTCAAGAATTCTCTGCTCCTATTACTCCTCAGCAGAATGGTGTAGTAGAAAGGAAGAACAGGGTTATCCAGGAGATGGCTAGAGCCATGCTGCATAGCAAAGATGTGGCTAGAAATTTGTGGGGAGAAGCAGTCGACACTGCATGTCACACGGTGAATAGAGTGTACTTCAGACCCGGCTCCAAAAAGACTCTATATGAGTTGTGGAAAGGAAGAAAGCCAAATGTGAAGTATTTCAGAATTTTTGGAAGTACTTGTTTCATCCTAAAGGATAGAGAGAATGTTGGGAAGTTTGATTCTAGAAGTGATGAAGGGGTATTTCTGGGATAGTCTTCTACAAGCAAGGCTTATCGGGTATATAACAAAGGAACCATGAAGGTCATGGAAACAGTGAATGTTGTTATTGATGAGTCTTCAGATGTCAGTTCTGAGAAAATTGATGAGGAACTCCTTAAAGAAATTCTTCCTCTAGAACCTAGGAGAGCACCAAAACTCATAGAACAAGAGCCTACATCTCCAAGTACTCCTGGTACTCCAAGTGTTGTAGAAGAGCCAGCTGACATGCCTACATCACCAGATTCTGAGTGTCATGAAGACAAAGGACCCTCCTCCAGAATCAAATTAAATCATCCCCCAGAAACTATTGTGGGAAATATGAATGAACTCACATTGCGGAAACGTACAGTGGATAAATGTGTTGCTAACTTTGTGTCATACTCTTGTTATTTGTCACAGGTTGAACCCACTAAAGTTGAGGAAGCTCTTCAGGATGAAAGCTGGGTTGAAACAATGCATGATGAACTGCTTCAGTTTCAGAGGAATAATGTGTGGACTTTAGTCACTAGACCGGAGGGCGAGCATGTCATCGGCACCAAGTGGATATTCCGAAATAAGACTGATGAGGAGGGCAATGCAATCCGCAACAAGGCTCGACTTGTAGCTCAAGGATACATTCAAATGGAGGGAATAGACTATGATGAAACATTTGACCCAGTTGCTCGCATGGAGTCCATTAGAATCCTTCTCGCCCTAGCTTGTCACTTAAAGTTCAAGCTTTACCAGATGGATGTGAAAACGGATTTCTTGAATGGATTGCTTAAAGAGGATGTCTATGTGGCTCAACCTAAAGGGTTCATTGATCTACACTTTCCGGATCATGTGTTGTACCTCAAAAAGGCCCTCTATGGATTAAAGCAAGAACCTAGAGCTTAGTATGATCGATTGACTCAATACCTGATATCCCATGGGTTCACAAGAGGAAAGGCTGATCAGACTCTCTTCATCAAAAGAAAAGCTGGCGAGCTGGTGGTTGCTCAAGTCTATATTGATGATATCATCTTTGGATCAACTAAGGATGAACTTGCTCAAGACTTCTCAAAACTCATGCAAGCAGAGTTCGAGATGAGCATGATTGGAGAACTGTCTCACTTTCTTGGTCTATAGATCCGTCAACAAGATTCAGGTATATTCATCTCTCAATCTAAATATGCTAAGAATCTTGTGAAAAAGTTTGGTTTGGAATCTGCTAGTTCTGTTAGAACCCCCATGAGCCCAAATGTTAAACTCACTGTTGACATGTTAGGTAAAAGTGTGGACTCTTCACTTTATAGAAGCATGATAGGTAGTCTTCTTTATCTTACTGCTAGTAGACCTGACATTAGTTACATTGTAGGCATGTGTGCTAGATATCAGGCTAATCCCAAAGAGTCACATATGACTGCTTTAAAAAGAATCATAAAGTATGTCAAGACTACTGCCAACTTTGGTGTGTGGTATAGCAAAGTCACAAATAATGTCTTAGCTCGATATTCTGACGCTGATTGGGCTGGGAATGCTGATGATAGAAAAAGTACCTCAGGTGGCTGTTTTTATGTGGGTAATAATTTGGTCTCTTGGATGAGCAAAGAGCAAAACTCCATCTCGTTATCCACTGCTGAAGCGGAGTACATTGCTGCTGGTAGCTGTTGCACCCAACTCCTATGGATGTAAAAACTCCTTCATGATTATGGTATTTGTCAAGAACATCTCACCATCTACTGTGACAATACCAGTGCCATCAATATCTCTAAGAATCCGGTTCAACATTCTCGAACTAAGCACATAGAGATTCGACATCACTTCATTAAGGAGCTTGTCGAAGATGGTATTCTCACCCTTGAGTTTATTCACACTGATGACCAGAAAGCTGATTTGTTCACTAAACCTCTGGATAGCAAACGTTTTGAATTCCTTCGTCAAAACATCGATGTCATCTCCATGGATTGATCTCCTTCTATCTTTCTTCTTCCTCATGCATTTGCATCTAGTTTTATGCATTGTTTTGCTTTCTTTAGCTTGTTTTTGTTTGTGTGTTTTTCAATTTAATGTTTTATTTTTGCTCTTCTCATAAAAATAAAAAAAAATTGAAAAAATTTGAAAAATACAAAAACAGTGTGTGTTTGTGTGTATTGGTTCATGTGAACTTTTGAAATGGCCATTGAAACAGAGTTTTCAAAACTTTGTATCACGTGTAGCTTAGATGAGCATTCTTCTGCACAACTAAGCAAGCGAGCTTTGTAGCTCTTTGTTTGTGTTGAGTAAGGTTGAGTGATCTCTTTTTCTTAACACTCATATCACTCTTTTTGACGGGTTGAACTAGAAAATCCTAAGAGAAAGGCATAAATAACCATCTCACCACTGTTACTCGCCAATCATAAGATGACATCTGTATGCTTCAGCATAGTAAAAGTGCAATGTCATAAGCTTAACATAATTGGGTAATTCTTTTCTTTCTCTTGTATGCCCATGCATGATATGCTTAATAAAAGAAAATATGCAAAGAAATAAAAAGCAAAAGGATCAAAAATGCTTTAAAATATGGTTGCAAGCGTGTTTTCTAGGAGATGTAGGAGTTATAGGATGTACCTCAAAGGTGATAGTCCCCATCAAGCAGTTATGATTGTGTGTGAGTCAAAGTGATTTTCTCATCTCAAATCGTCATAACATTGAGACACTTATGCAATCTTGCGATGTTTTCACACACAACATGCAATATTCTTTGCTATTCTTGATACATGTGTAGGTACAATGTGATTTGGCCATCACAAAGTTTACATGCGTTAATGTATGCTCACTAAACTGTCTGGACTTATTTTTGAAATATAAAATTGGTTAGACTTGTTTAGTGTGTGTGTCCGTGTTTTGAGATACATGCGTTTAAAATTCTTGTTGAGAGATGATTTTGAGAGCTTAATGTGTTGCTTGGATCTTTGGTTGAGTTGCATGCATGATTACATTCATGTCTGTGTTTTTCTTCTTTTGAAAAACTGTTTTTAAAGGCATCTCGACACCTCCTCGAAACCACTCAATAGCTAGCTGTCTGTCGAGCTTCTTAGACTTTTTCTTAACGCAGTCTCGACACCGGGTGGATCGATCGAGAAACTTTCTGTCTGCTCGATAGCTTCTCGATAGCTTCTGGATCGATCGAGGTTCCTTTATGGTTGATTCTTCTTTCTCGACACATGACCTTGATAGCTACATCTGTCGAATTGTAATTTCTCGATAGCTGTCTCGATAGCAGGCTCGATACCTTTCGATACCTGCAGCTGTCGAGAATTACTGACGGTTTATAAATTGATTCTTCGCGATTTCTCAGTCATTTTGCTCGATCTCTCTTCCTCGACAGAACCTGTTCTCTCTCTCAAAGCACTTCTCTCTCTCTCCAAACCTCTTTCAAAGGCTTTCTCAAGTGTTTTTCTCGATCCTCATCACTTGGTAAGCATATTTTCCCTCATTTTCATGCATTTCATGTTTTTAAAACCCTAGGTTTTGTGTTTATGAAAATTTTTGGGATTTTTTCAAAATTATTGAAGTTTTCATGAAAATTTTGGGTTGGTTTTCTAGTTTTGATCTTCAAAACCACATGCATTGCATCACATTAACATTCTAATTGTATTTTCATGCATTTAGATGTGTGCCTATCTGTTGTGTGCTGTTAGGTTTGGATTGGGCTGAGCCCATGATGTTTTTATTGTTGCATGTCACATGTTCATGCATTTTTCATGCATACGTTCTTTCCTTTCAATATTTATCGTCCAATATTGAATTGCTTGGGACTTTTCTGTGTGTCTCTTCTTCTTTCTCCCTCTCTATGTTTGCGTTAGTAGTGTCTATGGCACCTAAACGTAAGTCCATTCCATCCCAGAACCTTCTGCGATCTAAGGGATCGTCTTCTTCTGATTCTGCTCCTCTTTCTATCCGGTTCCGTGATGAGAAAGCCCATAAGGACTTCTTGGAGGACTTCTCAGAGAACTTCTCTAAACGAGGTGTTCATTCGGAACGCCATGTTATCCTGGCAGACTTTGCCGACACCGACCTTCCTGATGTCATTCACAGTCGGGCTTGGGAGTCACTGTGTGACGTCCCGGTCACATGTCCACTCGTGTTGATACAGGAGTTTTACTCCAACATCCACGGGATCGATTCTTCAGTACCACTTTTCTACTCTAGCGTTCGAGGTACGCGCTTTGCTGTCACTCCAGAGTTAGTCTCCGAGGTGCTTTATGTCCCTAGGGTGGATCATCTTGATTACCCTAGCTGTAAGCGTCTATGGACTGTGTCCAAAGACGAGATGATCTCGGCGTTCTGTGAGCGTCCTTCCACTTGGGGAGATCATCAGTATACACCATGTCGACCTTTTGCTAAAGGTCCTCATTTCATCAACATGGTGATGACCTTTGTTTTGCACCCACTTTCTCACTACAACTCTATCACAGAGCCGCGTGCTCGATTTTTATTGTCCCTCCTAGAGGATCTCTCTATAGACTTTCCTTCACACTTTATCTTTTCTATCATAGATGTCTATAGAGATACGGCCACCCGTGATAAGCTCATTTTCCCTTCTGCTATCACAAGGATTCTTCGTCGTTTTTCCATCCCATTCCCTTTGTCCGATCCTTACCATGTCATGTCTGCCATAGACGCCGCTACCGTAAAACATAGCGAGGCACAGTTTCAATCGAGACAGTCCGACGGTGCCACTCCTTCCTCCCGTCCGACTACCTCCAGATCAGCTCGAGCGTCTACTGCTTCTTCCTCGGGTGATGTCACCTTAGGAGACATCATGGCGCAGCTTCAGCGCATGGATGCTCACCTAGATACACTCTCCACGGAGTTGTATCAGGTGAACGTTCGTGTTGGTCGCATCGCTAGGCGATAGGCGACCATGGGCAGCTTTGCTCCAGAGGTTTCTCCTCCGCCACCTTATGTGTCGACTGAGACTGAGGCTGATGATGATGGTGATGACGATGATGCTTCTAAGGATGATGATGATGGAGATGCGAGCTCTTCTACTGAGATGTCTACATGACCCTCTACCCTTTGTCACTCGTGACAAAAAGGGGGAGTAGTTTTGGTATGAGAGTAGTATGAGAGTAGTCATGCTTAGGGGGAGTGTTAGCATAGGACATTTTTGATAGGGGGAGTGTGGATTGATGGATGTAATGAGGTGATCATATGTATTTTTTTTTCTTTTCTATCTTTATAGAGATACATTGATCATGTATTGACATACATTGTACTTATTTTCTTGATATATATGATGATGTATGTTTTTCTTTCACCTACCTTTACATGTGTTGTTTCTTTTCTGTCTTTATACACATGTTTCTTTACTTGTGCGCAATCTATTATTTCTATTTCACACAAAGATGCCTTGATGTGTTTTGTTTATAAGTGTTTCAGAAATACAGGTTGTCAAAGTCTACTTGCCATAAACTCTCTTCTTGCAAAGTTTTTCAAGAGTTTATGTTAGGATAGATTTTACTGTGTGTAACATTTGAAATATGAGTTAAAGTGTTTTATGACTTCTCTCATATCTTCATTTGTTTATTGCAGTTTTGTCATGGATTGCCAAAGGGGGAGATTGTTAGGACATATGTAGTTCAAGTTTGTGAACATATGTCGCTATTTTATGTAATTGGCTTATCCTTAGACAAAACGCACTTTACTTGTAATTGGGTAGATCTAGGATGTGTTTAACACCTCAAGAAACAGTGTTTCAAGATTCAGTGTTGAAGCCATCAAAGTCTATCCAAGAAACAAGCAAGGAAGTGCAAGTTACTAAAGCTCGACACCTACCTCAACACATGCATCTATCGAGCTTTAAGAAGCTGTCTTGCCCCGAGCCTCGACAAATCCTCGACAGATCCTTGACACCTCCATCTGTCGAGAATTAAAGAAAACAGATTTTCAGTTCTGTTTCAAGTCCAATCCGTCAATGTGTCTTTGGGACTTCTTTTCTCATAACCCTAGACATATAAAAGGATTGTTTTAAGGGCCATAAAGGATGATGCAAGTTGCATAAGCATTGAGAACTTCTTGTTCATGCAATTTGTGATCTGAAAGACAAAGTTCATGCCCTAGTTCATCTCTGATGATTTGAAGAACTTTGCAGCCAACAATTTTCTCTCTCTAGTTGGTGTTTGAAGTCGCGTACTGGGATCCACGCATCTGATTAGTCACGTACTTGGGAGCCGTGCATCAAAAGGAGAAACTGTCACTATAGAGCAAGTCCAATTGGGTATTGGGGTAAGGGTTCAACTGTAGGTTGGTAAGGTACTTGGGATTTCTTGCTTGTAACCGCTTGTTGTGATAATAGTGGAGTTTCGGGAGTGGTGACCTTAAATCACCCGGTGGGGTTTTTGCCGTAAGGTTTTCCCCATTCGTAAACAAATCACCGTGTTATTTAATTTTCCACTGCATAACTTAGTTTTGGTGATTTTTTGGTGCTACCACGTGATATTGTATGTTAATTGGATTAATTAATAACTGGGCTAATTAATTAATCTAATTTATCACAAGGGGTCAACGTTTGTGGCCTGTCAGATGCCAAGACTAGCAGTGGAATTGCAATATGGTTGATGGGACTTTTGTTCCCTAGGAGAAGTAATCAAAAGAATTCCTTGGGCCCATGTGGCTACAGAGGACTCTATCTTTTGGCCCGTGTCACAAGATGGGCAATATTCTTGTAAGTCAGGGTATAGATTTCTGAAGGAGGAATCAATGCTGGATAACCAAAATGAGAGCTCAGGACACGGAAAGGAATTATGGAAGGGGATTTAGGCATTAGAGAATCCAAAAAAAAGTAAAGAACCTATGAAAGGCCTGCAAAAACTCTCTACCAATAAAGAAGAATCTGGTCCGACGCACCATTATCACAGACCCCACGTGTGACTGGTGTTCAGCAACTCTGAAAGACTCTGCATGCCTTGTGGTCCTACCCTGAGCTTGATGTAGTGTGGCT
Source organism: Castanopsis chinensis (assembly GCA_032878915.1). Classification (NCBI taxonomy): domain Eukaryota; kingdom Viridiplantae; phylum Streptophyta; class Magnoliopsida; order Fagales; family Fagaceae; genus Castanopsis; species Castanopsis chinensis. The sequence continues at coordinate 4,572,631 of JAVQMG010000102.1, forward strand.
AGATTCAGGGTTTGGGATTTTTGGCATTGAGCTCAGTTTCAGGATTTTAGAACTCTCACAGCATGGGTGATAAAGCACAGCAAAACTCAGAATTTTTTGCCATAACAGTTTGGTCCGTTTAGAATCAGCGAAATCAGATAAGGGGCATCAACCTTGCTACCCCATAGATAAACTCGCTCAAGTATCAAAAGATCGTCAAGAGGAATACAAGGCAATCATCTTACCTTCACTAAGACCACGACAACAGCATTCTAGTGTTACTTGGTCACCTCCCCCCTTAGATTCTTTCAAAATAAACTGTGATCGTGCTGTATTCATTGTGGTAAACAAATCTGGAATTGGTGGTATCATTCGCAATAATCAAGGGTTGATGATTGCTGCTTTAGCCCAACAATTGCCCCAAGCATACCAGGCAACAAAGATTGAAGCGATGGCTGCAATTTGAGCTCTTAAGTTTTGCTTGGAAGTTGGTGTAGATCGAGCAATTGTAGAAGGTGACTCCAAGATAGTGGTGAAAGCACTGTGTGGACAACTAAATTTCTTGGTTCGAAATAAATCAAACAAGTAAAAATAGTTTCACAAATGTGAATTTGTATTAATGAATGTGTGGTACAATTCTCTGTGATTACAAAAGAGTGATCCTCTGATTCGATCTTCTTGAAAGATTTGATGATTGGAATTGTGGTAATTTGATTTTGACTTGAACACCAAATATCCTTCAATTTGGATGAAGGATGGATCGAAGACCCTTGAAACAAAATTACAATGAATCTCTAACTATGAGCTTGTTAGAAATTCTTTGTTCTTTGTGTTCTTTGTGTGTTCTTCATGTTCAAAGGTTTGTGGTGGAAGTTCTTCGGGGCTTTAGAGGCTTGAATCCATAGAGCTTTAGTCATTTGTAGTTTGTTAAGGTGTCAGGAGGCTTTTGAGCTTGATTCTAGTGAACTTTGAGATCTAGGAATATGATTTGGATGATTCCTCTTCAAATTCTTTGTATTCGAAGTTGAAATTCTTGAAGTTCTTGGAGGCTTTAGGGCTTGATTCCGGCAAAGCTTCTGGACTTCTGAAATTAAGATGTCCTCTAAGTCGTCCAAATGCCTTAGGAAGGCTTCTATTTGTAGAAGTTTGGGGGTAGGTGAGTGACACGTGGTGGAGTCTGATTGGTGACACATGTCACAGCCTGATTGGTCCACTTATGTCATTGTTTACACGTGCTGGAATGTTTATGTCATTGCTTACACGTGCTGGACTGCTTATGTAATTGCTTACACATTGTTAGGACATATGTAAATCATGTTAAGAACATATGTCATTTAGAATTGGCTAATCTTTTGACAAAACGCACTTTACATGTAATTAGGAAGATCTTGGATGTGTTTAATACTTCAAGAAACAAGAGTTCAAGTTCAAGTTCAAGTATCAAAGCCTTAGAAATCTGTTGAAGAATCAAGTGAAGAAGTGTTGTATTCTAAAGCTCGACAAATATCTCGATAGATGTATCTATCGAGATTTAAAATGTGAATCTCGATAGATAAGCTCAACACCTGTATCTATTTAGAATTACAAAAATCAGTTTTTCAGATCTGATTTCACGCATATCCATGAATATGTGTTTAGGGTTTCTTTTCTCATAACCCTAAATATATATATAAAGATTATTTTAAGGGCTGTCTCACTCAATGCAAAGGTTTTATGCAAGCATCTTGTGACCGGAGACAATTTACCCTAGTTTATCTTTCTCCTAAAGAAGCTACTGCATTTGAATGTCACAGGGTTTTGTAACTAAGGAGCTTCTTGATCTTCATCATGTGGATGAACTGAAGAAATTTGCAACCAACATCCTTCTCAAGTTGGTGTGTTAGTCATGTACTAGAATTCGTGCATCGATTGGTTAGTCACGTACTGGGAGCCGTGCATTGAAAAAGAGAGATTGCCACTACAGAACAAGTCCAATTGTGTATTAGGGTAAGGGTTCAACTGTAGGTTGGTATAAGGTACTAGGATTCCTTTACCTGTAACTACTTGTTTTGATAATAGCAGATTCTCGGGAGTGGTGACCATAAATTAACCTAGTGGAGTTTTTGACTTGGAGGTTTTCCCCATTCTTAAACAAATCACCATGTTAAAATTTATTTTCCATTACATTTAACTTAGTTGGTGATTTGTTTATGTTACCACACGTATTGCATGTTAATTGATTTAATTAATTAACTTGGCTAATTAATTGATTAATTCACCATAAGAGGTCAATACATTCTTGGCCTATCACACATGCCTATGTGTGATTAGCATTTTACATGCTTTTCATATTTTTACCTTAATGAAACTTGGAAAATATCTAGTAATAGTACATGATGCTTTGTAATTAGCCATATCAGCTTGTGATAGGTAGAGAATTTCCCCTCTCTACAAATGCCCCCTTAAGACTCATTCACACACATAGTTTCAAAGTGTGGTGCGAGAATGAGTTTCGAAAATGGATATTTATACTTGACTCTTCAAGTGAAGTAATTGAAGGTGGTGAAGCTTTCAACAGGATGAAGTAATTTTAGAAGAGTAGATCCACTCATATGAAAGGTTTTGATGAGACTGAAACGTAGTAAGCAAGTAGTTGAATGTACCCGCGTGATTGGGCCTTCTTAATAGATGTTAAGTTGAAATAATTTCAAAAGAGTATTTTGGATCATTGGCTGCGATCACATGGTGTAGAAGATGGCGACAAGGTGAGGATGTTGGCTGGGTATAGCATGCAGAGCTATGGGGCTAGCCTCACGTTTTTAAGAACTCTTGGTGAAGTGATCTCAGAAGAATCTACTTTGGGTTACGATAAAGACATGTGGGAAAGTGGTTGAATGGGCTTTAGTTATCGTATTTCCCAAGTTAAGTTGAGGTAATTTTAGAAGCATATGGATTTTGTGCCTACTGGTGGTGGTTGTGAAAAGAAGACGATAACGATGAAGCGGAGATGGTGACTGTGTGAAACATACTACACCATGGACCTGGCCTTGTACATTGGGGAAATTTTGGTGTAGATGTTTCTAGGGAGCATATTTTGGAATAGGGGACTAACTAAATGCTGAATGAGGTCTGGCGGCAAGTCGTTGAATGTACCTACGTGATGGGACCATGTCGACGGAAATTAAGTTGAAGTAATTTCAAAAAGTATATTTTTTGAAATTCTTCAAGATGATTTTAAGTTGGAGTAATTCTAGAAACATGTATTTTGGAGTACCAGCAACAATGACCTTTGTGTCTCGAGCTTATGGCGACATGGAATGTGGCTTTGGTAGAAACACATTCTTAATTGACTAACAACAGAGGCTGATTTCTAATGAGCTAGGACCTTGGAGATTGTTGTGAGTGTTGGATGGGAGAAAATTTGTAGGATGCCCTAACACCTTTCTTCCATTAACCTACGATACTTGTTGAAAGATATGAACAAAGTTAGCAAGTCGGTTGGGAGATATGGAGTTGTGGTCTTGCAACATGTTCGAAAAGCACAGAAAATGATAGATGGAGCTAACTTGTGATCCCGATTTTAGAAACCAACCAAGTTGCTGTTTGTTCCAAACCTCTACTTCTGTTGTAAGACCAAGCAAGTGGAGAGAGACTATGGTGTCCTCAAAGCAATTAGGAGGCTCCCTAAGCTTAGAAATAGGTGTGTCTGCTGGACTTAGATCCCCAGGCTAGGTAGATCTGAGGCTACGTGAGACTATGATGTGGGCTATGTTATGTGAAATTTTATGGACAAATGTGGTTGTTAAGTGGAGAAACAAAGTTTGTTTAGATCTCAAAACTACAATGATGTTGTGAAAAAGGTTTTTTTTGAACCATGAGAAGGTCGAGTTCAAGTTGATTACGAAGCAATATTTGTTGGTAGATATTTAGAATGATGAAGCTATAGCAAAAAATGGTTGTGAGAAGGAGGATTTGAAAATTTGAAAGAAGCAAATCTTCATTTCATGATTTAGTGTGCTTTTCTCGATGACCTTCAATGAATCCAAACCTTCTATTTATAGTGAGGAGATGAAGAATAGTAGATGGGTATGTTAGATGAGAATGGTGGATGAGGATTTTTTTTTTTTTTTTTGTGTGGGAATAGTAGATGAGAATGGTAGGCACCGAATGGGAATGGTAAGTGGGAGACTGGTAGGTACCAAATGGGAATGGTAGGTTGAACTATGAACCCAATGTAATTTTAAGTTTAAGAAACACTTGTGAGTGTTCATCTGTTCTTTGAAAGGGAAGCCTTGATGGAGTCTGAAGGATAACCCTGAGGGAATCCAGACTAAATGGATGAATCTCAAATTTTCATTTTGGGAGCTTGAGTGTGGAAAGTGCCAGTACTTCGAAGAAGTAGGTCAGATGGATGGTTTCCAAGTCCTAAACATATAAACAGATTTCAAAATCAAAATCTTCGCGAAAAAATGAGTGGGATAGGCTTTGTTCGGACATCTTAATTCTTGGTCAAAGTTCACATCAAAGCCAACCGTTTTAGAATCACACTATTTGAAAATTTTTGTATTCTCAAATGGAGAAATAGACCCCAAATTCAAAAATGTACGTGAAAAACTGAGCAAGGCAGGTCATTTCTGAAAATTTTGACTTTTGGTCAAAGATTTATGCAAAAGTCAACTTTTTAGAAATTGGACCATTGCACAATTTCAGAGTCTCGAATGAAGAAACAAATCCCAAAATCATAATGTACTTGAAAAACTAAGTAAGATAGGGATAACGTCATTAGGGATGACGTCATTAGTGATGTCATACGCCTGCTGATGGCGCGTGCAGCGCATTGAAGCATCAAAGCGTGTGGCTTTACCCTTTCGGCGCGTGTGAGCGTGTGAACTGAATCTGGTGATACTGGACCTTCTAGTGGCGCGTGACAGCACGTGGTTGCATATTTAGGTTTGAAATTATCAGGTTTTGTAGATCAGGGGCTTCGAGATTGACTGATAATGCCACTTCCTTGAAATAAAGTCTGGATTTGTACAAATATGAAGGAGTAGGCCGCGATTTTTGAAGCTCATGGCGGCACTTGTCGGTGCGTGGTAGAGCATCTGGACTTGAAATTTTCTAGTTTGGTAGATTGAAGGTCATAGAGGACTTCTGTGGTGTCAATTTTGTGAAATAAGGTTTGGATTTTCTCAAATTCAAATGTCGCTTTTGGTCATTTTTGGACTTATGGCTCTCTAGTCTAATTTGGCAATGGTCGCTCTAACAGGATGTGCCAGGATTTAGACTTGTAGGTCGTAAGGTAGATAGTGAGCCATGTTCTTCTGTCTTCATGGCTGAATATCCTCTTTTATCTTCAAAATTTGGTGCAGACTTCTTTGATTTTGAGTGCCTGTGAATTTGCAAAATTTGACTTTAAACTTCAACTGTTTTTGCACCTTTTTTTTTTTTCAAAATATGAACAACATTTTTTTTATATTTTGAACTGGTGGTTGGTGCAATCATTTGACTTTCTTTATATTTCTTGCTTGCTATCTTAGAAGTTTTCTATATAAAGGCATGATATTGCCTTCCTTCATCACCGAGGCACATGATAAACCTTTAGCTTTCTTCTCCTACTTTCAAGATTCTTTTTTTTTTTTTTTTTTGCTTCTCATTTCTTTGTACTTGTTTGCTTCTTTTCTTGTAAATTATTTTTTTTTTATTCGTGCTATTAGATCTTTTCCTTGACAAATTTTTTTGCTGTTGCTTGTTTTTGTTTTGCAGCACAACTTCCTTGATCTTTGGGTTTTGACATCAAACTTTACACTAATGTTCCTATAGAAGTGTTTGCCTTCATTTGGTGGCTTTGTATTTCACTGATAGCAACGTTCTTGTAGTGACTTATGCCTTCATGTTGTTACATTCTTTTCTTGTAACAGCAATCTTTTAGTGATATTTGTCTTTTCAACGGCGTTTCCATAAGGATATTTAGCTAGGCAACAATGCTATCACTAGTACTCGTCTTCGAAGTCGTTCTGGCTCTGGTGTTGGGAATGAAGGTGCTCCACACTTGTCTTTGTCATGAAGCTATGACAACTCTTGCATTTGCATTGAAGCATCACAATTACTTTGTCTACTGAAGCAATATTTGCACTTGTCTTCATAATGAAGCCTTTTCAAGATGAAGCCACGTCAAGACTTCATTTGCACTGAAGCCATGCCAATATTGGCCTTTAAAATGAAGCCATATTAGCACTCTTTTTTTCTTTTTCTTTTTCCTTTTTTATTTTTTATTTTTTATTTTTTTGCCATAAAGTTGCCTTGACACTTTATTTGCATTGAAGCCACGCCAATATTTATCTTTGCCATGAAGCCACGACAACACTTCATTCGCATCGAAGTCGTGCCAACATTCATCTTTGCCATGAAGTCACATCAACACTTCATTTGCACCGAAGCCGTGCTTACATCAATCTTTGCCGTGAAGCTACGTTAACACTTCATTTGCACCGAAGTCATGCCAATACTCATCTTTTCCATGAAACTACGTTAATACTTCATTTTCATCGAAGCCGTGCCAACGTTCATCTTTGCCATGAAGCCACATCAACACTTCATTCGCACCGAAGCTGTGCCAATATCAATCTTTGCCATGAAACTATGTCAACACTTCATTCGCATTGAAGCCGTGCAATGTTCATCTTTGCCATGAAGCCATGATAACACTCCACTAGCATTTGCACTCGCATTGAAGTTGCACCAATATTGACCTTTACAATAAAGCTACATCAGCACCATATAGCTCAGACATCGAAGGTGCATAGCACTGTAGCCAGACATCAAGATTTCAAAGATGCCAACAAGACGTTGAAGATGCTAGAGCATGTTGCCAAGACTTTAAAGATGTCAGAATATGCCACTAACAATCTGACATTGCATGAATATGCCTATAGAGGAGAGATGATGCAACGCCAACTTCAGATATATGATCTATTATAATTCTGGAGGAATTTGACGTCATTCAGATTTTAGAGACATGATGTGAAATGACACCACTCAGAAGGGAGATGATGTGGTTCAAATTTCAGAGCTATAAAGTGGCATAACCTAGAAGAGAGACAATGTAGCTTAGACTTGCAAGGTACAAGAAGATGCCCCTAGGAGATAAGTAATGCAAAGGATACTTTAGAGACGTGGGAGAATGTCCACAGAAGAGGGGCAATGCCATGCAGACTTCATTCCTTGTAAAAGAGGTTGAAGATTTTATTTTACTCCATAACCAAGAACTAACTTATGTTTATCATCATTTCAAGGAAAGCTAAGCAACGTCAACTCCTTACAGTCTTTATTTTCAACTACAACGACCTTTAATCATCCTATTGAGCAATTGATTGTCTTTAAGAAATGCCTTGCCAATCAAAAGGTTCTTGAAAGCATGTTGACGGCCTATGGGAAACTCTTCAATCTAGACTGGCAATCCTTTTTCTTTTCATGTGACTAAACTTAGTGAAAAGTACTAAGCTGCTTATCTCGCTAATCACCACTAATCGAACCCGAGACCTTGGCCTGAAGGGCGACAAAGGCATCCAACCACTACGCCACACTCGCAAATGGTGACATAGAGTGGGATTCATTTTTCTTTATTTGTATGCTTTCAAAGGCAGTGGGAAGACATCATGTACCCCTGTAGCGTTGCAGTGGACAATTTAAGCTCTTACTGAGGATCAATCCTCGATTTTCAAGCATAGAAGTGTTTAAGGAACTTTCCATTGATGAGGCTGATTCTTATGCCATCGTTGTCAATCAATTTGTAAGCCTTATTGGTGTTTGCCCCCTACCTAAGAGTTGGAAGCACATCACAAGCAACAATCACATGGTTTGACCCGACAACTTCATTAAAGTTTAGATCAATCTTGCTTTCTTTGGCAAGCTTCATGATTTGGTCTTTGAAAATGAAGCATTTTGGGTGGCCAATGATGCGATGATATTTACAGTAGTTAAGGTCATCTACTTTCCCCATATCTTCTGGTTACTTGCTTTTTGGTAGTTCAATCAACTTCAATTGCAATAGTTGTTCTTAGATGTTTGGCACATCTTCATCAGGGAACAGATATAATTTTTGCTCACGTTCCTTAAAAGTCAGACAAAGCACCTCATTCTTTTGCCATCCTTCAAGCCACTTTTCATTTGCCTTTGCTTCTTTTCCTGGAACCTTGACTACAACAGTGTTAATAGCCACTAGGTCTTTGAGATTGCTTTTTGCATTCTTGTCATTCCTCCTTACTTCCTTTCTCCTTTCCTCAAGAATGGGAGGGTTTGTATTTCCATGGCTAGCAATGCTCAACTTCATGTCATGCGCACGAGTTGCTAACTCTTCAAATGTTCGGGGTTTTATCCCTTGAAGGATGTAAAGAAGTCCCCAATGCATGCCTTGGATGCACATCTCTATAGCAGATATTTCAGAAAGTCTATCCTTGCAATCCAAACTCAAAGAACTCCATCGATTAATATAATTGACCACCGGCTCATTTTCTCTTTGCTTGGTATTAGTAAGCTCCATCATGCTCACCGTGCGACGTGTGCTATAGAATCAATCAAGAAACTCTCTTTCAAGTTGTTCTCAACTATCGATTAGCTTGGGTTCTAAGTCTGTAAAACAATCAAAGGTATTCCCCTTGAGTGAACGGACAAACTACTTTACAAGGAGGCCTCCTTGAGTCCCTGCATTCTCATAAGTTTTTACAAAGTGAGCAACATGTTGCTTAGGGTTTCCTTTGCCATCAAATTGCAAGAACTTGGGGGGTTGTTTGGCATTCTCATGTTGTCGATGCATTTCGTGTAAGGTTTTGAATATGTGAGAGAACTTGTAGAAGAACCTCCATATTGTGCTTGGATGGTATTTGTTATCATGTCTTGTAATTGTTGAACTAATAACAAAGTAACTGAAGTAGATTGTTCCTGTTGATGAGTGTCTTGATTTTCTTTCCCTTTGTCATCTTTTGTAGAAGTGAAGCCAAATGGGAACTTAGGGCCATGACTTTATTCTCCAAAATCTTGTATTTTGAGTTTATTCATTAGAGTTGCTATTTGGAGATCCTTATCTTCAAGTGCTTTTGCTAGAAGGACGACCCTTTGCTCCATTTCAACCATCTTTTCTTCCATGGTAGAGGTGTTAGTCATCATGACTAACATAACTTCCCAAGATGATGGAGAGCAAAGTGAATTGAAGTGAGCATATGAAATCTCATCTTTTGGTTTCCCTTCAGTGGGAGAGAAATTGTGCGACCAACTTCTTATGAAGGAAAAAGGGGATTTGCCCCCATACTTGAGGCGTTTCAAGGTGGAGATGTCCTTGTTGATGACCTTATCTCTTGTAAGAGGGTCTAAGGAGATGATTGTCTAGACCTTGGCTTCCTTGGTTGATTGAAATTGAAGTTGATCTCTTGCTTTAGATTAGCTGTGATTGATTGCACGAATGTAGTTATTGGTAGTAGCCATACCAAGTCTAACTGAAGTAGCTATTGTTAAAGCTTAAATGTTCTTGCTAGAGGCCATTGAAGTTGGTAGCAAGATGATGATGATGATTTCTTTGAAGGAGAATGAGATGAGTGGCAGAGATGTCCCATTGGGCGTGCTAGAATTTGTGGAAGACTAAATTTCTTGGTTCGAAATAAATCAGACAAGTAAAATAGTTCCACAAATGCGAATTTGTATTGACAAATGTGTGGTACAATTCTCTGTGATTACAAAAGAGTGATCCTCTGATTCAATCTTCTTGAAAGATTTGTTAATTGGAATTGTGGTAATGTGATTTTGACTTGAAAACCAAATATCCTTCAATTTGGTTGAAGGATGGATTGAAGAACCTTGAAACAAAATTACAATGAATTTCTAGCTATAAACTTGTTAGAAATTCTTTTTCTTCGTTTTCCTCATGTTCTTTGTGTGTTATTCATGTTCGAAGGTTTGTGGTGGAAGTTCTTCAGGGTTTTAGAGGCTTGAACCCGTAGAGCTTTAGTGATGTGTGGTTTGTTGAGGTTTCTAGAGACTTTTGAGCTTGATTCCAGTGAACTTTGCAATCTAGGAATATGATTTGGATGATTCCTCTTCAAATGTTCTTTGTATTCGAAGTTGAAGTTCTTGAAGTTCCTAGAGGCTTCAAGGCGATTTCAGCAAAGCTTTTAGATTTCTGAACTCAAGATGTTCTCCAGGTCCTCCTAATGCCTTAGGAAGGCTTCTATTTATAAGATTTTGGGGGTAGTGAGTGACACGTGGCGAAGTCTGATTGGTGACACATGTCATAGCTTAATTGGTCCACTTATGTCATCACTTACACACACTAGATTGCTTATGTCATCGCTTACACGTGCCAGACTGCTTATGTCATTACTTACACGTGCCTATGTAGATTAGAATTTTACATACTTTTCATGTTTTTACCTTAATAAAACTTGGCAAATTTCTAGTAATAGTACATGGTGCTTTGTAATTAGCCATACTTTGTGGACTTGGTAGCATGATGTGTCAGCTTGTGATAGGTAGGAAATTTTCCCTCTCTACATACTGGGTAACAGAAGTTCAGGTTTGGCTCCTCACAATTTGCTGATTAAGGATGTTGTTCTCTTTACTAGTTCTTTTTTTCTAAAATGCTCTATTCTCTTACTAAGAAAGAAGGCAATAAAGTCACTCATAGTTTAGCTAGATTAGTTATTAATTTTCCAGACTGTGTTATGTAGATGAAAGATGTTCCACCCCTCATTAATTATCCTGTACTTCAGGCCGATATGGCTGTTTTGATTTAAATATAGTTTGATGTCTTCTCTCAAAATATATATATATATATATATATATATATATATATTTCAACTTTAGAGGGCATAAACCCCCGCTCCTGCATAGACCTGCCCATGGTTCTAACTTGGACATGGATTTACACATGAATAAATCCAATCAATCGCCCAAAATTTGATGTGTTTCAATAATAGTATATAATATTAGATGCACAAAATAATAACATTTTCGATCCAAACAAACAGTCCATAGTGTTAGGACATATGTGGTTCAAGTTGTTGTGAACATATGTCATTATTTTATGTAATTGGCTTATCCTTTGACAAAACACACTTTACTTGTAATTGGGTAGATTTAGGATGTGTTTAACGCTTCAAGAAACTGTGTTTTAAGATCAAGTGTTGAATTCATCAAGTCTATCCAAGAAACAAGCTGGAAAGTGCAAGTTATTAAAGCTTGACACCTAGGCTCGACACATGCATCTATCGAGCTTTAAGAAGCTGTTTCAGCCCCGAGGCTCAACAACTGCTCGACAGAACTTCGACACCTCTAGCTGTCGAGATTTATGTAAAACAGATTCTAAGTTCTGTTTTGATTTCAATCTGTACTTATGTCTTTGAGACTTCTTTTCTTCTAACCCTAGACTTATAAAAGAATTATTTTAAGGGCCGTCAAAGCGTACACAAGTTGCACAAGCATTGAGAAATCCTTGTTCAAGCAATTTGTGATCCGAGATAAAGTTCATGCCCTAGTTCATCTTTCTTGTGAAGCAGTTGCTGTGTAATATGCACCGTAGGATTTTGTATCAAGCATATTCTTGATCTTCATCGTGTGGATGAATTGAAGAACTTTACAGCCAACAATTCTCTCTCTAGTTGGTGAATTGAAGTCGAGTACTGGGATCCGCGCAATTCGTTAGTCACGTACTGGGAGCAGTGCATCAAAAGGAGAAACTGTCACTACAAAACAAGTCCAATTGGGTATTGGGGTAAGGGTTCAACTGTAGGTTGGTAAGGTACTGAGATTCCTTTACTTGTAACCGCTTGTTGTGATAATAATGGAGTTTTGGGAGTGGTGACCTTAAATCACCCGGTGGAGTTTTTGCCGTGTAGGTTTTCCCCATTCGTAAACAAATCACCATGTCAATTTATTTTCCGCTACATACTCTAGATTATTGGTGATTTGTTTGTGCTACCACGCAATTTGCATGTTAACTTGATTAATTGAAAATTTGGCTAATTAATCAACTTAATTAATCACAAGAGGTCAACGCATTTTGCGGACTATCACATAGCATAACACTAAATCAAACTTCGTTTCCAATTTCCTCACATTCCATTGTTTGTGTCTTTGAAAAAAAAAAAAAAAAAAAAAGATCTTATCATGTAAGTTTTATCGGTGCTAAGTGGTCAAGCAAATACAAGAAGAAGGTAGTGTGATTAGCACACAGATTCACTTGAGCAATTTACACACCACAACAAAACAAACCACCAAAAAATCATGAGTAGGACACAACACATACACGCATATCCTATGCCATGAAAGTCTACGAAGTTGAGCTTAGCCAATTAAAAAATTGGGAATCCTCCAAATGTAGGGCTCTCAACCGCTCTTTTTCGCTCCTTTCAAAATCCCCCCCACCCCCCAAAAAAAAAAAAGGGTAAGCATGCAAGGTCAACAAGGTTCAACCCCACACGCCACCATAACCATACCCATCAGGACTGCGTGCGCAGTTTCTCCACATTATATGATCAAAGCTAACCTTCATTTCAAACGCTCTATGGGCAATGGGTTTCTCCTGTTGTGTCACCTACCAAACTGTTTTCTATTATACTTACCACTCTATATTTTACTACTTCCACACATTTTTTATGAGGCAAACACCAACAAAAGTTTATTTTGATTTAGTTTTATTTCTTAATGTACATTAATTGTATTTTTATTTTATGCCATAATATTTAATTCAGTTAATAAATGTATGTTTAAAATATTATTTTGGTCCGCAGTTTTATCAAAATTTTATTTTTTCATCTTTAAACTTAAAGAAGTTATTTTTAATTTTTTTTCATCCTTAAACTATTAAAATTGTTTCAATTTCTGCCCTTAAACTTTAAAAAAAAAAATTCTTCTATAAACTATTTAAAAAGTTATTTTTCCATATTTATTCTTGTTTCTAAACTATTGAAAATAACTTTTTATAAAATTTAGAGATGAAAAAAGAACCTTTTTCCAATAATTTATTTTTCGTCTTTAAACTTAAAGAAGTTTTTTCCCCCTAAACTATTAAAAATGTTCAACTTTCCATCCTTAAACTTTAAAAAATATATATTTTTTCATCTATAAACTATTAAAAAATCAAATTTTCCATTTTTATTCTTGTTTCAAAACTAATGAAAATAACTTTTTACAAATTTTAGAGACGAAAGTAGAACCTTTAAAAGTTTGGGGGATTGAAAAAATACTTTTGATATAGTTTAAAGACTAAAATAATATTTTACCGTAAATGCTTTTAATTAAAATTTAAGGTATTTTTATAATAAAGCAATTGACAGTTCTTTTTAACAAATTAGAATTAGGGTTTGGTATTTTTGTTTTAAGTCTTGTCCTCCGTGATTTTCTTTTGTTTAGTGCTGACTCTAAACAAGTGTAGGTACTCCTTCCTTTGACTCATGTTGTTTAATTTTTCATTGCATTGTTCTCATTTGTCCAACGTCAATATTCTTATTCCTTCTCTCACATTTTCATTTTTTTTCTATGAATTTTTTTTTTTCCTTGGCGAAAAGGGGAATCGTGAAGATGTCATTTGAATAATGCGAATATCGAAGATGTAAATTTGGTGTAGAGCTTACTAAATGGAATAATATAAAGATAATGTAATCGACATTTTTATAAGCAAGCAAGTCCATAAAATGATATGATATGATACTTTAGAAAAGTATAATTTTTTAAGTAACCCGCACACACTCTAGGTGAATAGAAGATATATAATATAAACGGCTCCTACGGACGACCTTATTTGTTACTCATAAGATCATTTTATTTTATTTCATTTTTTACGGATACTCATAAGATCTTTTCTTTCTACCTAAACAATAATCATTATTATTATGTTATAATAATTTTTATGTAAGGATTGCACGTGTTAACATTGAGTAGTGGTATTCATCTTTTTCTAAAAATTGTTAAGGCAAAAAGAGTAATACATGATATTCATTATTAAACATAAGAAGAAAAAGAAGAAGTGATTGATGTTACTCATTAGAAAAGAAAAAGAGTTTTTTTTAATAAGATGTTCCTTTTTAAAAATACACATAATAACCTTTTTTTTTTTTTAACAATAAATTTTTAAGGGGACAAGCCTTAGGGATTGAATTCACAATCATATATAAATATATATAGGTTTTCTATTTAAAATAGTCACTCTTATAAGCTCTGCCCCTCACTCCTGCTCTTACTCTATGAACTCGTGTAATAGCTTATAACTTGATGATTGTGTATGTCAATTTCTTTTCCGCAAGTAAATAATAAAATATTTGTATGTCAATATATCAAAGATCAAAAGTTGCCAAAATATTGTTATTGGCAAAAATACATTTTTGGTTCCTACATTTTGGACCAATTCTTATTTTGGTCCTTATTTTGATTTTGCTACTATAGGGACATGGAGTTGATGACCGGTATGGGCCCATCACTACTAGGATGGGCCCAGCCCAGTAGTCACAATATACGAACATAGGATCGATGCTCGGAGGTGGCCTGCTATTATTGGACTAGGCTCAGCCCAGAGTCAACAAGAAGGTCGAGGATGATCGAAGAGGCAACAATCAATATTCGATTCGGTCCCTAAATGCTGTTAGTAACTTAGGGGAATTTGTTGCTGAGCGCTATTCGGTGTTAGGTGCCATTTTCAAGAGAATCCTTAAAATGGGCCAATTTACTAAGGATTCTGGGCAAAAATGGGAGCCACGTGGTAAAAGATAGAAAGGTAATCATTTGGGTCCCCACTAAGAGAAGACTATAAAATTAGAGGGAGGATGGATGAGAAAGGGGTGGGAAAACAATGGGGTGTGAGAAATAGGAGCGAAATGAGAAGTAAGAGACTAGAAAAGGGAAGGGACTAAGCGTGAGAGGTGTAAGGGTTATAGAATTGGGCTGTCAAGGTAGCATTTGAAGTTTACCCTAGTAGGAGTATAGGTAAAGCCACCAATAAATAAATTGGGAGCCTAAATCCCTACTTAAGAAGTACCATTGGGTTTGGGTACCATGACTGGCGCTGTTTATACGAATCGTACTCAACAAAAGACTTTGAACTAGCCTGATATCGTCCAAGATGGAAGGTCCACATGTAGAAAAAGATCAGTTGGACCCGGAGGCAATCATTCCAGGACCTCTAGAGGCCAGAGGAGGTAGGAGAAGGAGCGAAAAAGAGAGCAGAGTTGCATGCATGATGGTCATTAAACTAGGAGTTAGTGCGAAACCAGGGAGCTGGAAAACCTACGAAAGCAAGTCAAAGAGCTAGAGTAGATCAGAGATCAGCACCATAAAAGGGACCATGAAGGATTGTCTGATGATCTCAATTACACTAGGGATAGCACGGCTAGATCATCTCACTAGAATGGTTCGCGTGGCTTAATGGATAGATCCCACAAAACTAGAGGATATTGTTATGATACTCCGCACAAGGATAGACGCAGGCACCCTAATGCAGCTTTGGACACTATGAGCAAAGCGCTTTGGAGAGTTGCCCAATCACTGTTTGTTTACGAGAGAGAGCATACAGAAATACCGAGGCATTTCAATTGCCCGTCATCCACTTGCTACAATGGCAAACCTAACCTAGTGGAACATGTTAGCCATTATATTCAGATGATGTCTCTATATTCCCAAAATGATGGGTTGATGTGCAAAGTGTTCCCATCCAGCCTCGAGCCCACGATAATGAGATCATTCAATGGTTTAAGGAAAGGGTCCACACATAGCTTTGGGGAATTGATCCAGCCATTCAGGGTGCAATTTATCACTTGTATTGGATTCCTTCAGCTAATCGATGCCTTGTTATCCATGAGGATGGGAAGTGGAGACACTCTTCAGTCATATGCAAATAGGTATTAAGAGTTGTATAATGAAATAAGAGGAGGAAATGAAAAAATTGCATCAAGTATGTTTAGGTTTAGCCTACCTCAGGAGTCTAAATTGAGGGACGCCCTGACCATGCGTCCTTTTGAGAACATGCACTAGCTAATGAGGTGGATTGAGGAACATAAAAGATTGGAGGACAATAGGCTACAGGGTAAGGGCAAGGCCCTAGCCTCCTCCCTATATAACAGAGATGCTCGACCTAGGGGATTTCTGTAGAGAACCAGAAGGGATTCAAGGGTGCCAAGTGTTAATGTGGCGCCGTGGCTTGAGGGTGTTAATATGGCTTTCAAAGAACCCATCTGTATAGTTGAGATTTACAACTATATTTTATGTTGGCTTTATTCCATGATAAAAAGTGTTGTAATTGACTTAATTTTGTTCGTTGTATTTTGTGGGATTTTATTGTATTGGGTTTAGTATTAAGTTGGTGAAAAATCGAACATAAAATGAAGAATCATTACAGTTTCATGATTGGCTTGAGAGTAGCTCTCAAGAAGTGTATCCCACGAAAAGGGCATGTGAGAAGTACATGTTGGAAGCTGAAGAGTCATGCTAGCCTAGAGGATTTCACGAGTGTCTCGTGGATAAGGCCTTCTCGCGAGATACATACCCACGAAACTCTCTGCCTGGAGTATTTTTAAGTGTGACTTTCTTACCTTTCACCCATACTATATATACCCTCATTACCCACAAAAGTATAGGAGGCCATTCAGAGAGAAAAACCTTAGATAGGTTTTTTACAACACACACACCCATCTTTTAGAGAGAGAGCTACCCATCCTTAATGAGAAATCATTATAGCCTCTTCTCCTTCCTTCTCCCATTGTCATACCTTGAGAGGAGATTTGTACCCATATATAACCCACACCTATTCAAAGTGTAGAGAGTGTTTTGGAGCTTAGGAAGCTTTGGGAATTTTCCAAAAGAAGCTAGTCAGGCTTGGCAGATGCAATCGGGCGTATTACGGGATCTGGAATGCTAGAGAAGACATAACTCTGAGAAGACCATTTGTAGCAAGAGCTTGGAGGGCTCAAGTACATTGAGTAGACTAGGCTTGGAAGGTCTTTTGTTATTCGTGTACTCTAGCTTTATTCTTTAGTGGATCGATTTTGACTTGGAGGGTTGCAAAGAAGTTTTTTGCCTAGTTTTTCGGTTTTCTCTTCAATAACACGTCTTGGTGTTATCTTGTGTTTGCATCTCTCTTCTCTTACTCTTATGCTTTACTTTTATTGTTTGTTGTTCATGTTTATTCACTAGAGTAGTTATCGGTTTATTGCGCTTCATTTACTCTTGTTCCGCACTTTAATTAAGTAAGAGTAAAAGAAATCTAGCCGTAATTTTAATTTGGGGGTCTAAACAAGCTCTTATATTTTTCCACAAATTCAAGCTTTCAACATCCACAATATCCTTGAGCACATTAAGAATGAGTCATATTTCCAATGGCCGGGGAAAATGGGCAGGGACCCAGTTAAAAGGAATCAAAGCACGTACCACAGGGAAAAGGGCCATACTACTAAGCAATGCCATGTGTTGAAAGATCATCTGGAGCAACCTGTGAAGGCAGGGCATCTAAAAGATTTTATTGTTGGTTAGGGAGGTGGAAACGTTGGACAAAGGTCGGGAAGCTAGGGTAACACACTTCCCCCTCCCCTAGAAATCATTGAGGTTATCCATACAGCCTCCATCGGTGCTAGACCAACCTAAGAAGAGGCTCAGACTAAATAAAGAACCGATCACTTTTGACAAGAACGATTTTGAGGGAATGTCACAGCCATATAACGATGCTCTGGTTGTGACCTCGCAGATTTGAGGGTTCTTGGTGAAGAGGGTGAATGATAGATCAAGGGAACAGGGTTGAGATAGTGTATCCCGATCTATATAAGGGATTAGGTTTGAATCCTAAAGATTTGAGCAAGTTTAACACACCCTTAGTATGGTTTGATGGGAAGATAGTAGTGCCCGAAGGGCAAATAAGGCTCCCAATTATGACCAAGGGAAAGGAAGTCATAGTAAATCTCATAATAGTTAATGCTTTTTTGCCCTACATGGTGATCTTAGGTCAGCCCTAGATTCATCCCTTGGGGGCAGTACTGTCCACACTACATCAGAAGGTCAAGTTCCTTACTAAGGACATAATCGTCATGGTTTAAGCTAATCAAAAGATGGCACGGTAATGCTTGGTGGGTGCAATTAATCATGTGATTAAACAAAATGAGCAAGTTGAAGTAGAATAGTTAGAGCAATTACAGTGCCCTAAGGGTGCAATAGGGGCTAATAATGCTAAGGTGTTGGTTCAAATGCAAATCTTGTTCTACACTGACAGGTATTTTCAAATAGGAAAGAGATTCCAAATGGAAGATCGAGTAGAATCCTCTTGTTGCTGGTACAGAACTTTGATGTGAGCTTGCAAATATAAGATTGAGTGGAAATCCTCCTATCACTAGTACAAAACTTTGATGTATATGCATGGAGCCCATACAAAGTACCAGGGGTGAATCTAGCTTTTATCACTTATAAGCTGAATGTAGACCCCTTAGTGCCACTGAAAAAGCAAAAGCCAAGAAGGTCAAGGAAACCACGTATAGAGGCAGTGAAGGAAAAAGTGGAGAAATTGAAGCAGGCAAGGGCTATCAAAGAGGTGTTCTTCCCTAAGTGGCTATCAAATACAGTAGTGGTGAAAAAAAATGGTAAATGGAGGGTTTACATTGAATTTACTGATCTTAATTGAGCCTTCCCGAAGAATCCCTTCCCCATACCTAAGATTGACCTATTAGTGGATGCCACACATGAACACTTGAGAATGAGTTTCCTGGACACCTTTCAAGGTCATCAACAGATTTCCCTAGCGCCTGAGGATCAGGAGAGGACTTCTTTCATACAACTCGAGGGAAATTATCATTACACAGTGATGCCTTTTGGGCTAAAGAACGCAGGAGCCACGTACCAGCAAATGGTTAACAGGATGTTCAAAGATCAAATCAGGGAAATATTGGAGGTCTATATCGATGACATGGTGGTCAGGAGTAGGAAGATTGGGGAGTTTATACCAAATCTAATTGAAGTTTTTGAGATATTGAGACAACACAAGTTGCGCCTCAATGTAAGCAAATGTGCACTTGGCATGGGGTCTGGAAAATTCTTGGGGTACATGATTATGAATTAAGGGTTAGAGGTTAATCCTGACTAGACCATGGAAATCCAGCAGCTTATCCCACCCAGTAACCCTAAGGAAATACAAAAACTCACTGGGATGATTGCCGCCCTGAATCGGTTTGTTTCGAGGTATGCAGATAGGTGCAGGCCTTTCTTTCAGCTATTAAAAAAAGGAAAGATTTTCAGTCGATTGAGGAATAAGATGCAGTGTTCCAAGATTTGAAGTTCTATTTGGCCAACCCTCTTATCTTACCCAACCTGAGCCCAGGGAGGATTTACACATGTACTTGGCGGTCTCCAACCATGCCGTGAGCACTGTGTTGTTGAGACATCAAGATGAAATATAGAGATCGGTTTACTACATTAGCAAGATGTTAGTGGATTAGGAAACTCGATATCTTCCACTAGAGAAGATGGCACTGGCATTAATACATGCAACAAGAAAATTGCCCCACTATTTCCAAGCCCACACAGTTTGGGTGCTAACCAAATACCCCCTACAAGAGCCCTTACAGAGATCAGAATTTACTGGGAGAATAAAAAATTGGGGAATAAGACTTGGGACGTTTGATATTTGGTATAAACCGAGGAACTCTATTAAGGGCTAGGTATTAGCAAAATTTGTGGCAAAATTCATGCCAGCACTGGGGGTCACCTTAAGTGTATGCCAAGTCTTTGTACAACCGTGGCAAGTGTTTGTAGATGGGGCATCAAACGTTAGGGGATCTGGAGTCAGGGTCATAACGATAACCCTTAAAGGGTTGAAGCTGGCATAATCACTAAGGTTAGGTTTCCAGGCTTCCAACAATGAAGCCAAGTATAAAGCACTTACTACAGGGCTTAAAGCAGCCCAGAAGTTGGCTGCCGAAGAGGTAGAAATATTCTCAGATTCAAGACTAGTGGTAAACCAAGTAGAAGGAAGTTTGGAAGCGAAGGACCCCCATATGTCACAATACTTGAGGTTGTTCAGGACTTTACAAGCGTGTTTCCAAAGAATGAGTGTTGGTAGAGTCTCGAGAAGTCAAAACAGTCATGACAATTCTCCAATTACATTGGCCTCGTCGTTGGATGAATGTGTTCCACAAATGATTTCAATGGAGTTATTAGAGCACCCAAGCATAGAACATCGCCTGGTTGTAGCATCAGCCTCGGCGTCTAATCCGAGTTAGATAGACCCCTTTATTTTTATTTTTTATTTTCTAACTGATGGATCTTTACTGGCTGATGTGAAAGAGGCAGAAAAGGTGCAAAGTTGCCGTTTTTGGATATCCGAGGATAATAAGCTGTATCGGTGATCATTTAGAGGTCCATATTTGTTATGTCTTCACCCGAATGATGTTGTTGGACTTTTGGCCAAGTTGCATCAAGGGTGCTTTGGTAGCCACTCAGGGGGAAGGTCACCCCATCAAGCCATGAACCAGGGATTTTGGTAGCCAAACATGCAAAGGGACGCAACTGAGTATGTTAAGAAGTGTGATCAATGCCAGAAACACGCCTCGAATATACATCAGCCTAGTGGAAACTTGAACCCGATCACAAGCCCTTGGCCCTTTGCACAATGGGGGCTAGACATTATAGGCCATTTCCTTGGGCCACAAGGAATAGAAAGTTCATTTTGGTCGCCACCGATTACCTTACAAAGTCAATGGAAGTCAAGGCTTTAGCGAACATACTAAATGTTGATGTAAAGAAATTTGTGTCGAAGAACATTATCATGAGGTTCGGGGTGCCCGAGACATTGATTTCAGATAATGGACTACAGTCTAATAGCAAGGCATTCTGGAAGTACAGCAGTGACTTAAGGATTGTAACTAGGTACTCGTCCACGGCATATCCCTAAAGCAATGGACAAGCAGAAGCTACCAACAAAACGATTGTCAATGGGCTGAAGAAGAGACTAGAGGTCAACCGAGGAGCTATAAAGTGTGTTGTGGACTTATCAAACCACCCTAGGGAGGTCAACCAGAGAAACCCCTTTTTTCCAGGACATATGGGGCAAAAGCAGTTACCCCAATGGAGATAAGCCTATCAAGTATGAGAGTTGCTCATTTCTCTCTGAGCAATAATGATGTGCAATGGCCTAGCAATTAGACCTCTTAGAAGAAAGGCGAGACATGGCATCCATCCAACTTGCTGATTATCAATAAAAACTGGCTCGGGGGTACAACAAGAATGTGAGCCCCAGAGAGTTCATTGTAGGAGACCTAGTTCTGCAGAGAGTAGTAGGAAGTGTGAAAAACTAGAATATGAGAAAATTTACTGAGTGACTATTGTGGCCAGTACAAGGGCTTACTACTTGGAAGTTATGGAAGAAAGACCATTACCCCGACCTTAGAACATGAGCAATTTAACAAAATATTATCCTTGATGGTAGTTGTTATAGAAGATGTCTTGTGTTGTAAATAGGAGACAAGATATAGAATGAACCTAGTTGCCTTTTAATTTGTAGTGCTAAATACTTGTTAAGTTATTTTATGCAATGTTTACCCGGTGGAAGCAAGGATAGAAGCCTAGACTCAGCCTAACCCCGGTTACCGACTAGTTGGAAACCTTAATAAATTACTACTAAAGACAAAAGCCTAGCCTCAGTTTGAACCTAGTCACCAACTACGTGGAAACCTTAGCAAATTATTTCGAAGGACAGAAGCCTAGCCTTGACCTAACCCCGGTCACTAATTAGGTGGAAACCTTAGCAAATTATTTCTAAGGACAGAAGCCTAGCCTTGGCCTAACCTCGGTCACCATCTAGGTGGAAACATTAACAAATTATTACTAAGGACAAAAGTCTAACTTCATTCTAACCCCAGGTTAACAAATTATTGCTAAGGACAGAAGCTTAGTCTTAGCCTGACCCTAACTAATTAAAAGACAATGAGTCTGCCCTAGGCAGACATCAACTAATTAAAATACCTCAATTATATTATTTAAATTGCAAGTCCTTTGGTTAGGGGCATTTACTGCAAGTCTATAAGATTTGTTAACGGAGTTTCACAATATTATTCAAAGGTTGTAATAACGCAATATTCAAATTAAAGGGGGTTGGTTAAAAAAGTGCCATGCCGACCATAAATACTTAAGACAATTTGATTAAAATGATATCACTTGAAGGTTGTAATAGTGCAATGTTCAGGATCAAAGGGTTCCATTATAAAATTACATGCTAATCAAAGGGTTGAAATAATCCAATTGTAAGAAAAGAATTTAACCAAACATACAAATTTAAAGATTTCAATCTCCATGTATAATAAACAAAATACTGTTCAATACATAAAAAAAAAATACAAACTTAAATGCGTACATATAGCGTAGCAAATTCAAAACAAATAATAAGAAAAGACAAAAAGTGATTAGTAGTTCGGCATCCTTAAAGGACCGAACCCTGGGTCACGACAGGTTTGGCCAAAGAAACGTCACCGGTTGTTGGAAGAGTCAGTCTTAAGCTCACTACTAGGGAACCTTAACCCTCAAGAACGACGTTAGTGGCCCGTTGTCCACGTCAATCACCTTTACATGAAAGTCAATTTGTTCGGCCAACTCTACCATGCTAGGGCTTTCCTCCCCCTCTTCATCATCTTCCTTGTCAAGCTGCTCCTGGGTTGGGGCCTATACGAGTGGATCATTGGTCAAAGGTATTTGTTTGGGGTCCCTAAACGCTGAATACTTGGGGAGGCTGATGGCATTCACAACTGCTATCCAACCTTGCGAAAAGCCGAGCCTCCGAGCTTGAAAGACAACTGCACTTACTGAATTCTCGATGTTAGTGAACCTCATGTTGTAGAACACTTGCTCACACCCTTTTATGGTTTCCTTTAGGTCGGCAAGCTACTTGTTATGGGTCGAGACTATGCTTATAGCCTCAGCGAGTTTGGTCTCTACCTCCCCAGTTTTCCCTATAGAGCCTCACTCTTTCAACAAAAGTTGCCCTTCTCTTGGTGGTGACCAGCTTAAGTACTTTTTCATTTAGTGTGGACTCAGCCACCTGCTTTAGAGCCTTTTCCTTATCAGCCTCCTCCATGGCACCCTTTAGCTGATCTTCCACGATATGAGTCAATTAGGCGGCTTGGAATAGTAACAAAAAGCAGCCTAAAAGTTGATATTAGCCAAGAACATACACTTTAGAGAAAAAAACAAACAAAAGAGAGAGAGAGAAGAAGAAAAGAAAAAGTGGGTACTCATAGCAATAGTGTGCCATTTCAACTTGAGGACGAGATCTTCATCCCGAGAACCTAAGTAGTGCTCTATATCCTCTAGCAATAGCAGGGCTTGTCCAAGGCTCCCTGCAACTTGTCCCCCTAAGCTACTCCTCCAAGTTTGGACATAAAAGTCATTAGGGAGGGATTTGTCACCTAGCATGAAGGTGCATTGCCACCCAAAGGAAGAGGGTGCGGAGGTGAAGGCCACATTGGACCCAATAATCACTAGTTCATTAGTAGGCCTCGTCTTGGAAGAAGTGTCTCTAGCTTGTTGAGTCATGGCAGTAGCAAAAACGAGGGCAGGGGAATGCTTGGTAGGAAGGATGCCAGACCCTAATGTGGGTTCGTTAGTACCCCTTTGTCTCTTCCTACAAAGAGAATAGGACACGGGGGGATTTGTCTATTAAGGAGTTTGTTGTGGAGTAGGCTGACCCCCTACAGGTTAGGTCCAAGAACTAGTGCTCAATGCCCATATTACGCCATTGAACCATGTCTTCAGTTGGTTCAGGGGGGACAAGGGCTTTCAATGGGTACGTGCTTGGCTCGGCCGTGAAACAAAATGCCTACTAAAACATCAATGATTAGTTCAAAGGATCCCTCCCTTACTTGTCGAGGTCCCAGATGCTAAGCTTTATTGCTTCTGGCACCGTTTGGTAGAAAACCTGGTAGGCGAACATCTAGATAGGATAGGAAAGGGCTTTCGGTTGTTAAAGCACCAACAGAGTCTTGATAACTGGTGTAAGATGGCACACAACCGAGAACCCGTTGTGACACACTAAGCTGACCAACATAATGGACAAAGATCTCTAAGTGTGGGACGAAATTGAGGTCCCAAACTTGTACAACATTCACGTCGGGTTTGAATCATTTGGAGACTACATAAAAAATCAAGAGCAGCATAACAAGTAGAAGTTAGAAAATACATGGAAAATTTAATAATAGAAGTTTAAAAATAAAATAAGAGAGAGAGAGAGAGAGAGAGAGAGAGAGAGAGAGAGAGAGAGAGAGAGAGAGAGAGAGAGAGGGCTGGAATCCTTTTTTTAGAGGATTTTACTAAGTCTTGGGAAGGAAAATACCGACCTATTGGAGTCGGGGAGGCATGATATCAGCCTAACCATGGTGTTTCAGGTCTGAAGGTAGTATCTGATCTTTAAACTACCTCAAATGATGTACAGGAAGTCATTGTCGTGGTGGGTAAGGTTCACGCCATACAGTTGGTTAAGGCACCCCACACAACTAACTACCCTATAAAAGTTAGGCAAACACCGGTCAAGGCTGAAGCTGTAAAAACTGAGGGTCCTAAGTAAGAGATGGTCTACTAGGAACCTAACCCCACCCTCCAATATGGCCATTAAGGGAAAGAAAACTATTTGGGTTGCCCCCTTAGTACAGTATGCTATATCTACATCATGAGGGGTGTTAAATCTAGTTTTGAAAGCCGCTACATTTGCACTAGTGTTTAAAAGATAGGAAAAACCCATTTTGCTATACTAGGATATCTAAGAAAGAAAAAGAAAGAAAGAGGTAAGGGATAGAGGAACTTACAGTATAGCATGTGTGCAAGCAAATTTGGTCTCGAGAGAGATTTGGGGCTTGGGAAGAAGAGATTAGTGAGGTTCTGAGTTTAGAAGAAAATAAAGAAGATTGTGGCAGAAACCATGACCTTATTTATTGGGGGAATTCCATTATATGCAACTACAAGAAGTTAATTAATGTCTGCCATTATTTTTTTCTATGCGCACATCGACAATCAAAGCGTCAGATCGTCTTAACTGTTCGATATGACAACTACAACCACTTATGCACAAAGTGCAAGCTGCCATCGCTGTTGCATTTATTGGCTAATGATTGATCTTCCTAAGGTGTGACAGTAGTTTTGAAAAAAATTTCTGACCCCAGAAATGATGGACCCCGATCCAATCTTTACTTCATGAAAATGGGATCGTGGGGGGCTATTTTAGGGACATGGGGCCAGTGACCTAGCCCAATAGCCACAGTATGCAGACATAGGATCGATGCTCGAAGTTGACCTACTGTTGTTGGACTGGGCTCAGCCCAGAGTCAAAGCAAAGGTTGAGGATGACCGAAAAGGAAATGGTCAATATTCAGATTGGTCCCCGAATGCTATTAGTGCCTTGGGCGAATTCACTACCAAGCATTATTTGATGTCAGGCGCAAGTTTCAAGAGAATCCTCAAAATGGACCAATTTACTAGGAATTTTACGTAGAAGTGGGGGCCACATGGAAAAAGATAGAAAGGTAATCATTTAGGTCTCCACTAAGAGAAGACTATAAATGGAGAGGGAAGATGGATGAGAAAGGGGTGGGGAAAGCACTGGGGTGTGAGAAACATAAGTGAAATGAGAGGTAAGAGACTAGAAAAGGGAGGGGACTAAGTGTGAGAGGTGCAAGGATTATAGATTTGGGCTGTCAAGGCAGTGTTTGAAGTTTACCCTAGTAAGAGAATAGGGAAACTCATCAACAAATTAATTGGGAGTCCAAATCCTTCCTCAAGAAGTACCATTGGGTTTGGGTACCACAGCTACTATTCCAATCCCTAAAAACAGAAAATCAATTCTATTTTATTCCCTGCTGTCAACCCACTAACAGAAAACTCCTACGTTATAGACAAAATGCCCTGCTTTTCTGTCCTAGCCATTAAACTATTATTAAAAAAATTATTTGGCATTTTTTAAATGCCACGTAAGATTTAAATTAATAAAAAATTAATTTAAAAATGCCAGATCAGAAAATTAAAAAAAAATTAAAATAATCATTAATCTTTTTTATACTTTTTTCTTTTGTAAGAACATTTCTTCTTTCCCAAAACAAGAACTTCATGTTCTTCCCCAACAAACAAACTAGCAAACCCAAAAATTTTCTTAGGCAACAAACAGACAAAAAACCCCAAAAAAAAAAAAAAAAAAAATCAATTCAAAAACCAAATCATAAATCTCAAAGCCTCCATTTTGTCAAACCCCAGCAAAATCATCAAATCCCAATGCCCCAAAGTACCAAATCAATCCAAAATACAACACAACCAACCTAACCAAAAAATAATCTCAATCCCAAAAAAAACCATCTCAAGCAAGTTGAACCCAGCAAACCCACCTCAAGTAAGTCTGAAACTCTCACCAACAACAAACCCAACCAACGATCACCAATTAGACCAATCAACCATTCAATCCAAAACCCATATGAACAAATCAAACCAACAATCACCACCACTACTACCAATCAATCACCAAACCAACGATCCACCCCACTGATCAATCACCAAACCCACAAATCAGTCAATAAACCCATGCCAACAAAGTCACCAAACCCACTACCATCATCGCTAATCAAACAAGAGAGAGGAAGAGGTATTAAAGCGCGCGCGCGCACACACACACACACACAGGGAGAGAGAGAGAGAGAGAGAGAGAGAGGGAACTTCAGAGATTGAACAAAGAAAGATACTACCACAAACAAGCCAATGATCTGACCTAGTTGTTCGTGGAGGCACAAATTCCATTCAAGATCCATATCGTAAAGGATCACAATATGAAGGAAAGACTTTGTCTTGAAGTTGAGAGGCTTGGACTTAGCACCGTCGCTATGGGGAGCCGTGGCTTTAACGCTTCTCGCCGAAATAGCAAGTCATGGACTTGCATCTTAAAAGATAGAAGAAAAAGAAATAGATGCCAAACACAAAGACTAAGGGAGAGAGATAAGATTTATTTATTAATTTATTTTTATTTTGATTTTACTTTTTTGGTTTATCTTAAAAGAAAGAAGAAAATGAAATAGATACAAACATAAACACAGAAGCACCAACATAGAGTGAGAAGGAGTGTTAATTTAGTGTTTGTTTCTTATGAAAGTTCAAGAAAAATTAAAATAATTGCTATAATTTTTTTCTCAATTTTTAAAATAAAAGTTTTTTTTTGTTTTTGAATTTTTTCTGTTTAAATTGAATTTTTTTTATTAAAATTTTTTTATTAATTAAAATGCTGGCGTGTCATTTTCTAAAAGCCAAATAAATTTTTTTAATATTATTTTATTAGCCACATCAACATCTAACTACTTATGCACTTCATCTGCCATGTAGGAGTTTTCTATTAGTAGGTTGACGATAGGGACTAAAATAGAATTGATTTTCTGTTTTTAGGAAATGGAATAATAGCAAAATCAAAACAAGGACCAAAATGAGAATAGGCCTAAATGTAGGGACCCAAATGCAAGAGGCACGCTAGTCTGCTCCACAACCTAGGTTCTACAAGATAAATTTCAACGGAGCATTGTTCACTTCTTTGGACAAAGCTGGTGTAAGGGTCATAACACAGGACTGTAATGGCTTGGTCACAGCATCCTTGTCTCAACCAATTCCTCTTCCACTCACTATGATGGAGGCAACAACAATTGCAATAGCAAGAGCCTTGGAATTTACACTAGAACTAGGACTAAATTCGGTTATTTTGGAGGGTGACTATGAAATACTCATGAAATCATTGATGAAGGATTCGCTATCCTTAGCTTCATCTGGTCTTTTGATTCAAGATGTGAAAGTAATTGCTAAATCTTTTCAATGTATTAGGTTTTCTCATGTTCGTAGGGAAGGAAATAAAGTAGCTCACAACCTAGCTAGGCATGCACGCCATGTCATTGGTTTTTCCGTATGGATGGAAGATGTCCCATCACATACCTTAGTTGCTTATGAGGCTGATTTGCCTATTTCTTCATATAAATTTTAAAGTCTTCTTTCTCAAAAAAAAAAAAAAAAAAAAAGACTTTATTAGAAGTTAGCAAAGGAACTAGCATAGGTAGTAACAAAATTTGATGTTCAGAGTACAACCCTACTTAGTTAGCCCATTCACACAACAATTCGCTTCACAATAGATATGTTTCACAGATATTTTAGGAAATTTCATCAAAAGGTTTCTCCAATCAAATAGAATAGGTTCTAACATAAGATTATTGTATATGATATTGTTAATCATGCAAACAAAGCTTTCACATCAGATTCTACATTAGAGAAAAAATCCCCAATTGTGTGCTAGGACAAGACCATCTCTTAACACCTAAAGCTTTACTAAAACACTCTTCTTGAAAGGATTGATGTTAATTCATATGATTGTTTATAAGAATTTTTTTTTTTTTTGGTTGGTTTATAGATTGACATCGGTTAATTAATTCCATTATCCAAGTTGATTAATTGTGTCAAATTACATGTAAATCATAGAGGCACCAACAAATCATCAAATAAACTAAGGGCAGCGGAAAATAAATGAACACAGTCATTTATTAACGAATGGAAAAAACCTCTCGTAAGGCAAAAACTATATCGGATGATTATTAGGTCACTACTCTCAAGAATGCACTAACCAAGAATAAGCGGTTACAAATATAAAGAATCTTAACACTACCCTGAACTATCCCAAAATACTAACCTATAGTTGAACCTTTACTCTAATCCCCAATTGAACTTGATCTTGTAACGACTTCTTCCTTTGCACGGATCCTAGTAACTGTCTAACTCCTAGCAACTGATTGATTGTTGTTGGATGCAGAGTTCTTAACTACAAAGCACATTGAAGATTTGGAAGCACTTGGTTACAAAACCTTAAGGCGCACAAAAACGCAGTAACTTTTGAAAGAGTGTATGAGTTCTCTAATTGAGTCTTTATGTCTATGATGAGTTTAAAATAAAGCTTTTATATGGTTTAGAGGTTTAGAGAATGAAACCCTAGCAATCCAAATCATCATGAGCAAAAATTCAGATATGAGAATTCTAAAATCGCAGAGTGACAAAATATTGAGATGGATGGGTGAGTTTTTTTAGCCTCTAGATATATATTTGTCGAAATATAAAGTAGCTATAGGGATGTAAATACGCTAAAAGCTCTGTTTTGTCAAGTCTTTTGGGTAAATATTGTAAAAAATGGAGTTTTTGTTGTTATAGGCACTGTTCCAAGTTATTTAGGGGAATGAGGAGAGAGAGTGAATTTCGGCAACAGTGTTGCCGAAATTCTAACAAAAGTATGAGAGAGAAAATGAAAAGGAGGAGAGATAAATTTTGGAATTTCGGCAACACTGTTACCGAAATTCCTTCTACCCTAGCCGTTGCTCGAGTGAGTGCTCAAGCGCAAGTGCCTGAAGCAAAAAAAAAAAATTTGTTTGGCAATCCCATTGTTGAAAATGGAGGGAAAAAAAAAAAAAAAAGATTTTTTTTGGCAATCCTATTGCAGAAAATGGATGGAAAAAGTTAAAAAAAAATGTTTTTCGGCAATCCTATTGCCGAAAATGGAGGGGAAAAAAATTGTTTTTTGGCAATCCTATTGTCGAAAATAGAGGGAAAAAGTTTTTTACATTTTCCCTCCTTTTTCAGCAATGGGACTGCCAAAAAACACTTTTTTTTTTTTTTCTTTTTACATTTTTCTTCCATTTTCGGCAATGGGATTGCCAAAAAAAAATTTTTTTTTGCTTCAGGCACTCGCACTTGGGCACTCACTCAGGCAGCGGCTGGGGCAGAAGGAATTTCAGTAATAGTATTGCCAAAATTCCAAAATTTCTCTCTCCTCCTTTTTTATTTTCTCTCTCATACTTTTGTTAGAATTTTGACAACACTATTGCCGAAATTCACACTCTCTGCTCATTCCCTTAAATAACTTAGAACAGTGCCTATAATAACAAAAAACTCAATTTTTTACAATATTTAACCAAAAGACTCGACAAAATAGAGCTTTCAGCGTATTTACATCCCTATAGCTACTTTATATTTCGACAAATATATATCTAGAGGCTAAAAAACCTCACCCATCCATCTCAATATTTTGTCACACTGCACAATTTTAACATTTGAGAGGACCCTCGCCACAGAATAACAAATAAAAAGGAATCTCCGCCTTTCTTCCTCTCTCTTCACTCCCTCTCCCCCTTTCTCTCTCTCTTTACTCACGCTAAAATCCAAGACATCAAAATCTCAAGGAATGAACAATCCCAAGCAGAGTTATGAGAGATTAGAGATATACCCAACGCTTTCCACTAAGCATTGGGTGGTAGCTGGAGTAGCATCCACGGACAGCATTGTTGGGCCTTTTGCGGTACTGTAACAACGGCGGCTTGGAGTAGTGCTTGATGAATGGTTTTGTCTTGACTGTGGATTTATGAAGGTGAAGGTGTTTGAGTAGTTTAGTTTGTATCTGTGTTTTTTATTTTGGGGGGATTTTATTTTGTGGGTTTTGCTTTGTGGCTTTATGTGTGGCTCTGTAGCTGATGTAGTGTTTGGGTTTGACATTTGATGTTACGAAGTTGGAGATGGGATCAATGAAGTTGAAGTTGGTTGTTCTGTATTGGCTGTGCGTTTGTGTAGATTAAGTGTTTGATGTTTGGATGGAGCTGGTAGTAATGTTCTGTGGCGGAGGAGATCACTTCTTGGCCGTTGATGACATTCATCACTCTAGTCTTTCTTTGTAATAGCCTCAGTTCTCGCCGTTCTGCAGTTAGGAGATCTCTCTCAATCCCTCTTTGCGTAACTCTTCCTTTGTATATGTGATTTTGAAACAAGATGAGAGACTTTCAGAGAAAGTAAAAGGAAGCTGCTGGAAGCGTGAGAATTGAGAAAGGGGAAGAAAGAAACAAGAAAGTAGAGCTGTAGTCTATTGTGGATTTTTAGAAGGTGTATATAACCATATTATTGTATAAATATAATTACATTCTTAGTTAATCTCTACGGGAAATGCTAACTGATGCTTGTAAGCTGTAGTCTATTGTGGACTTTTAGAAGGTGGATATTATTATATTATTGTATAAATATAATTACATTCTTAGTTAATCTTTACAGGAAATGTTAACTGATACCTGCAGGGTAATGGTCATAGTTTTAAAAATTGGACCGGATTGGCCGATCTGACTGATTCAACCAAAAATTGGCCTTCAATCCAATCCTGTTATGGTAACAAACCGAAAATGGGTTTAAAACTGGCAAATAGTAAAAACTAGCCAGTTCAACCAGAGAATCAGAAACCGACGTGGTCTAACCGGATAATGATCGGTTGGGGTTTTTTTTACTTTTCCACTAAAACTATGTCATTTTAGTCCTCAATAAAATCCTAAAAACTAACCTTAAGCCTAATCAGATCACTCTCTCATCTCAATCTCACGATCATCCCATCTCACTCTGCTTGAAAAAACCCATGCGAAAAACCAAAAACACCAGCAAAAAAAAAAAAAAAACATATCGGAAACCCACAAACCCAGTAATCCAAAACCCATGAACCCAGAATTCCTGTCGTCGCCAATCATGGTGTTGTTTTACTGCTGCTTTGACCGAGCATAGAGCTTCGATAGGTTGGTGCCTGGGCAAATCTAATGGTTATGCACTGGACAAATCTGATGGGTCAGCAACGAGTGAAGGAAGAGAGGGAAAAAAACAAAAAGGAGAGGGTGAGCTTCTATGGAAGATTTGGATTGGCTAGAGGAAGAGAGGAAAAACAAAAGGGGAGAGGTTGAAGAACCAGAGAACGTATGGATAGCTCAGAGAGAGAGATTTGAGCAATTTTTTTGGACTTTTTTGATAAGGAGAAGAGACTCAGGAGAGGACTATCTTTTTTAAATGTGGTTGGATAATTGGATGTCCTTTGGCCACGTTGATGGTTAGGTGGGAGAGGCAGACAACTTTTTTTTTACTTTTTTTTTTTGGATGAGAAATACACATGTGATATGCTTACGTGGGTTTCTAATCTACATCTAAGGAAGATACAAATCAGTTTTTTATGAAAAAAAAGAAAAATCAAATATGCATCTAAGGAAGATACAAATCAGTTTTTGATTTTGAAAAATTCAGCTATGCATCTAGGGAAGATACAAATCTTTTTTTCTTTTTCTTTTTTTTTTAAATTCAGATCTGCATCTAAGGAAGATACTAGCCCATTTTTTGGTTTTTGAAAAGTATGTGATAATAAGCAGATTTTTGAAACTCAAAATGGTAAATCATGACAACAAAGATATCAAGAACATATTTCAACAAAAAAAAAATGACAACACATGGTATGAGCATTAGAAATTGAAACTAAGAGAATATTTACTCATGCATCACCAAAATAAAAGAAATAGAAAAAAAAAAAAAAAAAGGGAAAGAAAAAACTACCTCTTGCACGGACGTACTTTTCTTATTAAGGGAATATTTTAGGGTTCAAAGAAATTTATTCAACTATCTTTGAAACCTAAAATACCTTGCTTACAAAAAAGAAATTCTTAAGACTAGAGCCTCTAGAACGTCTTTAACGTAAGAGAGAAAATAACAGAAAGAGGGGAAATCAGAGTGTCAAAAAGTGTGCTAACTTTGAGATGCAGCCTCTATTTATATCTAAATAGATGATCAGAATACGCATTGGGATGCGTCTTTATCTCCAAAAATAAAAAATGATGTGTTTCAGCTTAATCCAAGTGCCCTCATGCCAGGGCCCAAGTTTGTGCCAATCGGCACTCTAAAAGCACCGAATGGCACCTTTGGGTGCCATCCCTCGTTTGAGTTTTGGTCTATTTTGGACTCATTTCTTGAGGTTTTATGAGGCGGGACTTGCACTTAGACTCATTTTTAATCCATATTCCAAAAATTAAACTCTTTTCTTGATAATCCAGGTATTTCAGCAACAATTATATGTTAGGATGTGTGCCCTTAAATCCTACTGTATGATGCTAAGTATAATATTATGTATGACTTAATGTTATTATAAATAAAGTTGTTTTATTATTATCTAAAATAATGGTAACATGAATATTTGGAAATTATCATATAGTCCATGAGATGCATAGTATGTGATTTATGTGAAAAGTCAGAAAAGATATAAATCACAAGTTCTTTGTAAACTCAAAATTATAGTTTGTAGTAGGTGATGAAATTGGGCATTTCATCTGCGAAAACTATAACGTACCAACTAAGATGATTTGTCTTGATCATGGAAGTGGAGACTTCTAGTTGATATATTGATATGTTTTAAAGAGTTAAGACATATTGAACTAGACCGCTGTGAGATTTATTATTCTCCTAATGATTTCAAATGAATAATAAATCTCACTACTTTATTTGCATAAAATCTTAATCCTGAGAGAATAATTGACCTAATCATGAGATGTAGGTTGCTTTGATATATCAAGAATGAGATCTAACGTCACGATCAAAACCTCAATATCTTGGGCAACCACATTTAATGTTGATGGAACATATATTCTTAAGATGGAATTCATAATCTTTTAACAAAGATATAAAATATTCTCTTGAGATAAGTTTGATGGGTTTGGTTATTTAGAGTGTTACGCCTAACTACTTTAGTAAAGAGATACTAAAGTATATATTATAGAATTGGATTTCATAAATATATGATAAATAACTTGAAGGATTAAACCGGGTACTCAATGATCAAGATGTAGTAATTTTCAAAGTGGCAGTCTATATTCATGACTTTGTATTATTACGAATATTTTATGAAGGAGTTGCATGTATAATAAAGTCTTGGAATATAATTTATTAATAAAGCCTAGAGTGTAATTATATTTATATAGTGGTATTAAATATAATTAATGGTAATTTTGGACTTGTCAAAAGTTGACAAAAAAGCCCAAGGCCCATTAGAGCTAGTGTCTTCTTAGTCCCTTTTGGTCCCACTCCAAGCTACACACTAAAACCCAATTGGAAAGGCCCAATAAGCCAGCCCAATTAGATAATCAATTAGTTATAAAGGGAGAAATATACAAAATTTTTTATTAGAGAAAGAGAGACATCATTGTGAAATGATGTGTATGTGTGAGTGAAGTCACTCGATTATTCTCCCTTGGAAACTGATTGAGAGACCACCAAGTACTTCTAATCTTTTGTTTTTAATTTCTCTCCACCAAGGTATGCTCTCTTGTTTTTAAATTCTGAAATTTACATAGTGCATGTTATCAATCATGAATGAAATAGATCTACGTTTGTTGCTTTTGCTGTGTGTTTTGTTTGAAATACACCAGATTTTTTAACAATTGGTATCAGAGCCAGGTTTTCATCTCATGCTTGTATAACATGTGATTGATTTTTAGAATCAAAGAAAATCGTTTTCTTGGTGTTATAGGATTTTTGATTTCATAATCTATTTTTGGAGATTGACTTTGCGTTGATGTGAAGTGAATTCCTTTCTAATATGGAATTTCATCTTCAAAAGTATTTATGTTGGCCCACAGTTATATTCATATGCCACAATCTATATATGTGATTGTTGGATTGAAGACCATTCAGTTATATTCATATGCCACAATCTATATATGTAATTGTTGGATTGAAGACCATTCGGTTATTGTAAAGGTGTCGTGTCTTAATAGTTGCTTGGATATGGTTATATAAATCTAAGTGATGTAACTATTTTGTAACTGCCATGTGCGTGAACCATGTTAATTGCCTTGGATCTTGAACTTTATTTTGCACTGCTTGGAATTCATTGCATGGCTTGGCTTATTGACATAATTGTCTTATCCTTGGAAGTATTGAATCCATATATTTTATAAAGGATTCATCCAATATGTAATAATCCGTGTAAAGGATTCAAGGCCTACTTCTTGAATTGATTATTACATTATATATATTTATATATATATATATATATATATATTAATTCTAGGATTATGAAATTTATTCCTAATGAGATTAGGATTATGTTTTCAAAGTGCCTAGCATTATTATGGTTCTTGATCTTAAAAACCTCTAATTTAAAACATCTAGTGGGAGAGAGATACAAGGGTTGGATCTCACAGCCTCCACTATCAGTTCATAGTAGTGTGGGTAAACACCTCGTCTTGGCGTATATGCCTCGCAATCCCAAAGGAGGGGGTTTACTTCATTGTATTACAAGATTGAACTTACCTGTTTAAAGTAGTGTGGACAAACACCTCGTCTTGGCGTATATGCCTCGCAATCGCAAAGGAGGGTGTTTTGTTCCATAGTACTACAAGTTTAAACGTTATAAGAGAGATGAAATGTGGCTACACATGATTCTAGACCTCCCAAAAGAGCTATGTCATTATTACTTAGAGGCTAAAGGTAATACGACATATTATTAATGTTTGATAAGAGTTATCATGATAGCACTGATAATGAGAATACTTCTCAACCAATTAATGTGTTTATAATAAACTTGCTACCAAGGAATTATAGACATGGATTGGGTTGTCGTTGTATATATTATTTTATGGTTTTATTAATGTTCCATATTTTATGCTTATATGCTAAATTGATAATGTCCAGTTTACTTATTATATTCATGTTTATTATTTTTAGATTTAAATCATGGCATCATTTAGCTCACTTGTTGCTATTCTTAATCAAAACAAACTGACTAGATCCAACTATGTTGACTGGAAGAGAAATTTGGACATTGTTCTTACAACTAAAGAGCAGAAATATGTGCTTACTCAACCATGTCCTAGCTTTCCATCATTAGATGCTCCTCTTGAGAAAAAACACTGATATGATCGTTGGCAAAAATCTAATGAGATGGCTATGTGTTATATCCTAGCATTTATTTCAAATGTTCTACAGCATCAAATGCAGGATGTAGAACTTGCTTCGGACATAATACTAAGTTTGAAGGAGATGTTTGGTGAGTAAGGTCGTTTTGCAAGGCAATAAACTATAAGACAGATTTATAATATCAAAATGGATGAAGGTACTTTAGTGAAGGAGCATTGTCTTAGGATGATCTCTAATCTGAATACATTTGAAGTTTTAGGTATCGATATTGATGGAGAATTCCAAGTAGATATGATACTCTAGTCACTACCAGAATCATTCAAGGAATTCAGACTTAACTATAATATGAACAAAAAGATTTATTCATTGTCTGAATGAGTTGGTAGTGGCAGAAGGCATCCTTGGTACTTCTAGTGTTGATGCCAATATGGCTGAAGTTTCTACTTCTCAACCTAAGTCAAAAGGCAAGGGTAAAAAGAAGAAGAAGAAGAAGAAGAAGAAGGGCTTCACCAAGAAAGATGGTAAACAAGTTGCCTTAGGAGTTGCCAACAAAGGAAAGAAAACCGAAGGAAAGTGTTTCCATTGTGGTGAAAGAGGACAATGGAAGAGGAATTGTCCAATATTTAAGGTTGCCAAAAATAAAGGTATGAAAAGAACATTCCTTCTTGAAACATGCTTGGTACAGAATCCCACCGATTCCTGGTGTGTGAATTCAGGTTGTATTAATTATATTTGCAAATCTTTGCAGGGGTTTCAAGAGATCAAAAAGCTGAATGAAGGGAAAATGTTCTTACCTTGGCTGATGGGAGCAAGATTTCGGTTGTAATTGTTGGAGTGTTTAAATTATGTTTTAAGTCTAGAGTTTTAATATTGGAAGACTGTTTGTTTGTACCTAATGTTCGAGGAATTTAATTTCTGTAACTTACTTAGGTAAACATGTATATTGTGTTATCCTCAAAGACAATGTTGTAATAAAGAAGGATAAAATGTTTACCTGTTCTGGCAATATTGTGGATGGTCTTCATATTTTAACTCCTGACAAGTATGAATTTTACAATTCTGAATTAGATAGTAGCTCCATGTAAAATCATTAAAGAGAAAGTTTCCTTCTACTAATGATGCATATCTATGGCACTTGCATTTGGGTCATATTAATTCAAATAGGATTCAAAGACTAACCAAAGATGGACTTTTACAGCCCATGGACTTCGATCGATTTCTAGTTTGCGAATCATGTTTGGAAGGTAAAATGACCAAACGACCATTTAATGCAAAAGGTAGAAGAGCCTAAGAGTTGCTTGAATTAGTTCATACAAATGTATGTGATCCTATGTCAACCCAAGCAAAAGGAGATTATGAGTACTTCATCATTTTTACAGATGATTACTCAAGATATGGTTATGTGTACCTAATGAGACGAAAGTCTGAAGCCTTTGAAAAGTTCAAAGAGTTTAGGGCTGAAGTTAAAAATCAATTAGGTAAATGCACAAAGGCCATTCGATCTGATCAAGGTGGTGAATACCTTCTTGGGGATTTCAAAGATTACCTAATTCAAAATGGGATTATCTCCCAATTGGCTGCAACTAGAACTCCCAACAAAATGGTGTAGCGAAAAGAAGGAATAGGACTCTTTTGGAAATAATTATGTCCATGATGAGTTATCCAACTTTACCAATTTCCTTTTAGGAATATGCACTAAAAACTGCTATGCATATTTTGAATTTAGTTCCATCAAAATCTGTTACCAACACACCTAAGGAATAGTAGAGTGGGTGCAAGCCTAGTATGAAATATCTCCACATTTGGGAATGTCTAGCACATGTGTTGAAAGGGAAGTCTGATAAGTTGGAAGCTAAAACGGAAGTATGCATGTTTTTAGGGTATTCAAAGGAAACCAAGGGTTATTTATTCTATAATCATAAGGATAACAAAGTGTTTGTTAGCACCTATGCCAAATTTTTGGAAGATAATTATGTGAATAATTTTAATCCTAGAAGTAAAGTTGTAATTGAACAACCAATGGATGAAACTAGGGATGATGTGGCTGTATTGGATACACCACAAGATACTATTCATGATATGTCTAGTACACAGATGCCTCGTCGTAGTAGGAGGATTATTAGGCCACTTATAAGATTTTATAGGTCTGGGAGAAACTTATGAAGTTATCTTAAAAGATGCCGAAACTGATCCTTACACTTATGAAAAAGAAATGAATGATATAGATGCACATCATTCGATTCAAGCTATGAAATTAGAATTGGATTTTATGTATTCCAATCAAGTATGGGATCTTGTTAAGGCGCCTAATGGCATTAAACCTATTTGTTGCAAATGGGTTTACAAGAGAAAGAGAGGGCTCGATGGAAAGGTTGAAACCTTTAAAGTAAGACTAATGGCAAAGTGGTATACACAAAAAGAAGGTATTGACTATGATGAAAGTTTTTCGTCAGTAGCCATGCTTAAATCTATCAGAATTCTCTTATCCATTGTTGCTCATTATAATTATGAGATTTGGAAAATGAATGTCAAGACTGCATTTCTTAATGGCAATCTTGAAGAAGAAATCTATATGATGCAACTGGAAGGTTTTATAACAAAGAATCGAGAGCATATGGTATGCAAGTTGAAAAGGTCCATTTATAGACTTGAGCAAGCATCTAGGTCAGGGAATATCAGATTTGATCAAGCAATCAAATCATTTGGTTTTGAACAAAATCTTGATGAACCATGTGTGTACAAAAGACATTGAGACAAAGTAGCAATGTTTCTAGTGCTTTATGTTGATGATATTCTACCCATTGGAAATGATGTAGGGGTAATG
The DNA here is from genome assembly GCA_032878915.1 of Castanopsis chinensis. Lineage (NCBI taxonomy): Eukaryota > Viridiplantae > Streptophyta > Magnoliopsida > Fagales > Fagaceae > Castanopsis > Castanopsis chinensis. The sequence goes on from JAVQMG010000102.1 coordinate 4,611,152, forward strand.
TCATTGGTAAAAGTTTGGTTGTCAAGCCAATTTGAAATGAAGGACTTGGGTGAAGCTAACTTTATTCTAGGAATCATGTTTTGGCAAGATTGCAAAAATAAGATGTTAGGTTTATCACAAATTGGGTATATAGATAAGGTTCTAGAACGGTTTAGCATGCAAAACTCCAAGAAATGATTACTTCCTTTTAGACATAGAGTTCCTCTGTCTGATGACCAAAGGCCTAAGACTCTTAAGGAAGAAAATATAATTAAAAAAGCTCCTTATGCTTCTGTAGTGGGAAGTCTCATGTAATCCAAAACTTAAACATTGGCAAGCTATAAAGCATATTCTTAAGTATCTACGAAGAACAAGAGATTATATGCTTGTTTACTATAGTGAGGATTTGATTCCCATTGGTTATATAGATTCAGATTTTCAGTCAGATCTTGATTTCAGAAAGTCCACTTCAGGTTGTGTGTTCACCTTGGGAGGTGGAGCCATAAGTTAGAACAGTGTTAAGCAATTTTGTATTGCGAACTCCACCATGGAAGCTGAATATGTTGCTGCTCGTGAGGTAGCAAAGGAAGCTGTTTGGCTCAAGAAATTCCTTTTTGATCTTGGTGTTGTGAGAATGGAGCAAGTTTTCATCACATTGTTTTGCGACAATAGTGGAGCGGGTGCACAATCCAAAGATATGAGGAATTATAAGAAAGGAAAGCACATTGAAAGAAAGTACCACAATATTCAAGACATTGTTGCTCGAGGAGATGTAGTAGTAGCAAAGATTGATAGTGCAAGTAATCTAGTGGATCCCTTTACCAAAACCCTGCCACAAAGGACTTTTGAGTCACATTTGGAGGGAATGGGAGTTAGATTAGTGCACAATAGTCTTTAGGGAAAGTGAGAGATTATTAGGATGTCTGCCCTTAAATCCTATTGTATGATGCTATGTATGACATTATGTATGACTTAATATTATGATAAATAAAATTGTTTTATTATTATCTAAAATAATGGTAGCATGAATATTTGGACATTATCATATAGTCTATGAGATGCATATTATGTGATTTATGTGAAAAGTCACTGAAAATATAAATTACAAAATCTTTGTAAACTCAAAATTATAGTTCATAGTTGGTGATGAAATTGGGCATTTCATCTGTGAAGACTATAACGTACCAACTAAGATGATTTGTCTTGATCATGGAAGTGGAGACTTCTAGTTGATATGTTGATATGTTTTAAGAGTTAAGAGATATTGAACTGGATCGCTATGAGATTTATTATTCTCCTAACGACTATCAAATGTATGAGATTTATTATTCTCCTAACGACTATCAAATGAATAATAAATCTCATGACTTCTATTTGCATGAACTCTTAATCCTAAGAGAATAATGGACCTAATCATGAGGTGTAGGTTACTTTGATATATTAGGAGTGAGATCTAAAATCACGATCAAAACCTCAGTATGTTGGGCAACCACATTTAGTGTTGATGAAACATATATTCTCAAGATGGGATTCATAATCTTTTAATAAAGATATAAAATATTCTCTTGAGATAAGTTTAATGGGTTTGGTTATTCAGAGTGTTAGGCCTAACCACTTTAGTAAGGAGATATTGAAGTATATATTTATGAAATTAAATTTCATAAATATATGATGAATAACTTAAAGGATTAAACCGAGTATTTAAGGATCAAGATGTAATAATTTTCAAAGTGGTAGTCTATATTCATAACTTTGTATTACTACGAATATTTTATGAAAGGGTTGTATATATAATAAAATCTTGTGATATAATTTATTAATAAGGTCTAAAGTGCAATTATATTTATATAGTAGTATTAAATATAACAAATGTTAACTTTGGACTTGTCAAGAGTTGGCAGAAAAGCCCAAGGCTCATTGGAGCTAGTGTCTTATTAGTCCCTTTTCGTCTCACTCCAAGCCATACACTAAAGCCTAATTGGATAGGCCCAACAGGCCAGACCAATTAGATAATCAGTTAGTTAGAAAGAGAGAAACATACAGAATTTTTTATTAGAGAAAGAGAGACATCATTGTGAAATGGTGTGTATGTGTGAGTGAAGCCACTCGACTGTTCTCCCTTGGAAACTGATTGAGATTCCACACTTCTTGGGCATAAAGTGGAATTGGAGTGAAGATTAAAAGTGTTCTTAAGTACTTCTAATCTTTTGTTTTGAATTTCTCCACACTAAGGTACGCTATCTTTTTCTTAAATTCTGAAATTTACATAGTGCATGTTATCAATCATGAATGAAATAGACCCATGTTTTTTGCTTCTGCTGTGTGTTTTGTATGAGATACAAAACCAGATTTTCCAACATTATCTTGTAGATAAATACTCTAAAAGTCTTGATTATCCACCATTTTATTGTTATTCACTTATACCCTTTATTCCCATGCAAAAAAAGCCTATTTTTGACACTAACTTACAACCAATCACAAAAATATTTAATTAATTTTAATTGTTTAGCCAATCATAATTAATTTAAATTAATCATGTGTCTTTAATTCTACCTAAACACAATACATGCTGACCATGCAAACTTGATCATGCAATATCTTTTAGTCCAATTTGGAAATCGGGCATACCATCGTGACTGTTAAAATCTCAAGATCATTTTATGATATGCAATGAAAAAATTAATGCATGTAATACAACCATGAATTTTGGGTAAATAATTGGTCATTCTAGATCTTTCTTGATTAAATCATGGGTGCAAAATCGATTGTCTACAGAGTGCCCCTCATTGACAGAGCTTGCAAAACGAATGTCAATGTAAAACAAAGACACTAATTTTAGCAGCCATCATTTACTTGAGGTTGAATTTTCAAAGATTACCTTGCCCTCGAACTTAAAATCTTGGAACATAGAACCAGTGCCTTACTCTTTGACAAAAATGAAAATTGTGAACACTTGTTCTACTTTATAGATAATGAATTTTTGAAATGATTCTAGATGACTGAGGTGACTGAGAGGCTTCACTATCTTAGTCTGAATGTGGAGGGCCGATTAAGGGGCTTTTCTACCTCGATCTAAATGGAAGTTATCCTAGGGGCTTCTCTACCTTGGAATTGAAGTTCTAACAACCAAGGGGCTTCTCTACCTCAATCTTGATAAAAGGTAACCAAGGGGTTTCTCTACCTTGAAACCGAAGCTATGATGACCAAGGGGCTTCTCTACCTCAAAACCGAAGCTGTGACCTCTACCTTGATCTTGATGAAAGGTAACCAAGAGGCTTCTCTACCTCGGAACTGGAGCTGTGATGACCAATGGGCTTCTCTACCTCGATTTTGAAGAAAGGTAACAAAGGGGCTTCTCTACTTGAGAACCGAAGCTGTGGCGACTAAGGGGCTTCTCTACCTTGATCTTGATGAAAGGTAACCAAGTGGCTTCTCTACCTTGATCTTGAAGAAAGGTAACCAAAGGGTTTCTCTACCTCAGAACTAGAGCTATGACGATCAAGGGGCTTCTCTACCTCGATCTTGAAGAAAGGTAACCAAGGGGCTTCTCTACCTCGAAATCGGAATTGTGTCGACCAATGGGCTTTTCTACCTAGATCTTAATGAAAGGTAACCATGGGGCTTATTTACCTCGAAACTAGAGTTGTGACGACAAAAGGGCTTCTCTACCTCGATCTTGAAGAAAGGTAACTAAGGGGCTTCTCTACCTCGAAACTAGAGATGTGACGACCAAGGGGCTTCTCTACTTTGATCTTGAAGAAAGGTAACCAAAGGACTTCTCTACCTCAGAACCAGAGTTGTGATGACCAAGGGGCTTCTCTATCTCGATCTTGAAGAAAGGTAACCAAGGAGCTTTTCTACCTCGATCTTAAAGAAAGGTAACCAAGGGGCTTTCCTACCTCGGAACCGAAGCTATGATGACCAAGGGGATTCTCTCCCTCGATCTTGATGAAAGGTAACTTAAGGGCTTTTCTACCTCAGAACCAGATTGTTAAAATGTTGATTAAAGGGCTTCTCTACTTTGACTTGATGAAAGATAACCAAAGGGCTTCTCTACATTGATCTTGATGAAAGGTAACTAAAGGGCTTCTCTACCTCACAATTGGACTATTAAAATGTTGATCAAAAGGCTTCTCTACTTTGACCTTATGAAAGGTAACCAAGGGGCTTCTCTACCTCGAAACCAGACTATTAAAATATAGATAAAAGGGCTTCTCTACTTTGAATTGAATTTTTGAAATGTTGATCAAAGGGCTTCTCTACTTTAACCTGATGAAAGGTAACGAAGGAGTTTCTCTATCTCGGAACCAGACTATTGAAATGTTGATCAAAGAGCTTCTCTACTTTGATCTGAATTGTAGAAATGTTGATCGAAGGGCTTCTCTACTTCGATCTGAGCTGCTGAAATGTTGATCAAAGGGCTTCTCTACTTTGATCTAAGCTGCTGAACTGTCGATCAAAGGGCTTCTCTACTATGATCTTGAACAGTTGAAATGGCAATCAAAGGGCTTCTCTATTTCGATCGGAGCTACTGAAATGTCGATCAAAGGGCTACTCTACTTCGATCTGAACTATTGAAATGTCGATCAAAGGGCTTCTCTACTTCGATCTGAACTATCGAGATGTTGATCAAAGGGCTTCTTTACTAAAGTCAAAATTTGGAATTAGACCTTAAATGATGAGTGCTTTGTGGTCCCATTGTTTATGTGATTTTCATTTGTTCCTTCTTGATTTGATTTGATTTATTTTCATTTTTTAGCAAGAAAACATTGATGGATTTTTGTAGTTCTTTGAAAAAGATTTTATCTTTGGAATTTGAAATTGGAAATTTGGAAGTGAACTTGAGATTTGAACTTAGCATTTGGAATTTGAAATTTGAAATCTGGGATTTGGAATTTGAAACTTTGGATTGAAAATTTGAAATTTGGAATTGAGAATTTGAGATTTGGAATTGAAAATTTAAAACCTGAGATTGAAAAATTGACATTTGGAGTTGAGAGTTTGGAACTTCCTCTCCTTAAGAGAAATTGAATCTTTTGTCCTTGATCATCTTCAAGAAATTTTCTTTTAAAATCACACTCTTTTTTTGGTTGAAATTGATATCACCTATTTTTTTCTTTTAAAAATCACTCATCCTTCATGATTCTTCTTTTCTCAAAAGAAAAGAGGATTTTTTTTTTTAATGGGAGTTGAGTCAGCAACTCAGATTGCTTTAACAAAGGAAGGGGGGAATTTTGGCCCCCATTTCTTGTCTTTTCTTTCTGTTCTTTTTTCTTTTTTGCTTTTTGCTTTTCTCTCTTCTCTCTTCCTTCCTCCACCATTGTTACTATTCACCTCCTTCTTCCACTTGAATTTTCTCCTTCACTACAACATTTCTTCTCAAAAGAAAACACTTTCCTAAGCTTCTCCACTTCCCTTCACGCATTCCCGTCAATATCTTTTTAGATCCTCGTGTTTTTTGGCCATTTTTGCTATACACCCATTTTAAACCCATTTCCAAACTTCTATTTTCTTTGCACTACAATGGCATCATCTTCCAATGGACCTTCTTTCTTTACTTTTCATGGGAAAAAATACCATCCATCACTTGAATGGAATGATGAAGAGGGGCTCCTTCAAGACCCCAAGACCTATGCTCCACATTCTAAGATGAACTTCAATGTGAGTTTTTCTTTTGTTTCTCTGTTAAGGAAAATTTTTATTTTATGTTCCATTAAAATTTTGATGTTAAGACATTGTCATTTTGTTGTTGTGTGCTTTTGTTGGAATTTGGGGCATTGTAAGGTTGGTCATGTTGTAATCTTGGCTTTGGGGGCATTTTGAATTGTTGTGAGTGTGTGTGTGTGTGTGTGTTTTTTTTTTTTTTTTTTTGACATGGTGTAACTTGGACAGTGTTGATGGGCCATGAATTTTGGCAATGTTGGTAATATGTGATGTTATTGAATGAATTTTGGGGCATTGAGGTTGTTGACATGTGTAAGTTTCATTTCTTGAGCATGGCAAAATTTTGTGGGTATGAGTATAGAAAAATTTTGTGGGTATGGGTATGGAAAGATTTTGTGGTGGCATGTATTTTTTAGTATTGGTCATGGAACTTTGATTATGGCAAATTTTTGTTGAGCAAGAGATTTTGGTTATGGAAATATCTTTGTTGAGTATGTGATGCTGGATTATGGAAAAATTTTGTGGGTGTGATTTTGGGCAAGGAAAATTTTGTGGTTGTGATTTTGGTCGTGGAAAAATTTTTTGGTTGTGATTTTGGACATGAAGAAATTTTTTGGTTGTGATCATGACTTTGGTCATGGGAAATTTTTTTTTTTTTTTTTTGGTTGTGGTCGTGCTAATCTTGGGTCAAATTTTGTTTTACAAAACCTTAAGAGCCGAGGTAGCCTTTAGATGTTGAAAGGCATATGGGAGATATTGCCTCCAAATATTAAGAATATCATCAATGAGGTTGGCTTTCAGACTTTTTTCCAAGCTACACTGAATCTGAAAACTCATGAGTATAAGGATCTCCAACTACTCCTTGCTTTGTCAGAATGGTTCTGGGATACCACGTGCACATTCCATTTTCCAGGCATTGGTGAATTGATGCTAACGACTTATGACTTCTCTATCATCACTGGTTTGAAATTGGGTAGCGAAAGAATCAAGATCAATGATTCCTTCACCCTAAAAGAGATTAAGAGTCTCTTGTGCGTAGTGCCTATAAAGTTGAAGAGCAAAAATGTCTCTTTGATGTGGCTGTATGAAAGCATTGAGAACTGTAGCACCATAGCAATCAGCACACACATGTTTATGCTCCTCTTCACTGGGACCTTTTTTTGCCTGGACTTAGGTAGTACTGTGAGTTTGCGCTACCTATGACTTAGGTGGTGCACAATTTGTTTGGCAGGTGAGGTTTGAAATTTTTTTTGTCATGTGTGGTTTTTGTTTTGAAAATTGCTTTGGCTATGTCATAATGATGTGTGTTGATTTTTTTGGATGTATGAATATTTTGGGGCTGGTCCTTAAGTTCAGGAAGATGTTGACGGCTTATGTCTGAGGTTTCTCCATTGGTTGCCTAAATACCACCTGTCAACACCTTCCAAGCGTTCTTTGGAAGTTTGGCATACAGTGATTGACAATTTGACTATGGCTGATGTGAGTTTACCTCTCTCTTTTTTGTGAGGGTGGTTTTCGGTGTTTAATTGTGGTTTGGTCTTCTTTTCATTTTGGGTTCTTTGCGATTTTCAGATTTCTTTGAATCCTTGGCTCGGATATGAGGAGTATGTGGAATGTGAATGGGCTCTGGAGCTGAATAGTTGTCAAGCACTGTTTGAGTGTGGCCATGGAAGGTACTGGTATCTTGGCAATCGAATGTTGCCTTAAGTTCAACATGTGTATCGTCCTTTACAATTCCAGATACTCTTTGTCCCTCCATCCAATTGGCTGACCTTCTAGTTAATGAAGAGATTGCTCGTGCTCAAATTGGCCATGTTGTTTTAGGGATACCAAGAAGTTATTCTGAATTTATTCAAAATCAATTACAGGGTAGTCTAGCTGGCATTCCTATGACATCTGTATTTCCCTTCCCTTCTGAAGTCAAATTTTCATCTTGTATGTTCATCCTCCATATTTTGGCCTTGTGACAATATTTGCATGTTGGACTTTTAAGCTTCATCTTCTGAAGAAGAGGAAGAGGAAGAAGAGAATCCCTCTCCTTATCATGCTATCAGCTCTTCTAGTTCTTTCATGGAGACTTATCCTCACTTTCCTGCATGGAAATATGAAGTGATGAATCCTAATGGATCATACAGTTCCATGACTTTGGACAGGCCAAAGCACACCCCAAATGTTCTTTGGCCTGGTATGGTGTGTTCTTGAATCTTTCAGTTTCTTAACTTTATTTCTTTTGGATCACTGAGTTGTTCATAAATTGATGCATTTGTACTTTAGGTCGATGTTGATCTTATAGAGGAGAGTATGCAGATGATTGGGGGTTTGCAACTGGTGGCTCGTACCCAGTCTTCCCAATATGTGATCAATGAAGCGAGCTAGGTATAAGATGATGCTCTTTGAGTGTCTTTGGCTTGGACTTTCTTGATAATGGATCTAACACTTATCCTTTGTGATTTTTCAGGTGAGTCGCCAGGCGTTGGCTGATGCCAACAGAAGATCCTTGGAGGAAAGGATCAGGAATCTTGAGCTTGAGAACCAGCAGCAGGATTTTTAGTTTTATGCCAGTCAAGAAGGAAACACTAAAGGCGGCTCCTCAAGAGGTGGGTCAAGGAGGTCTTCATGCAGGCAGACTCAGAGTCCTAATGATGTTTGATTTTTGTTTTAACTTTTCTTGCAAAAACAAGAAGAAGCATTTCTTAGACAAGCTTGTATTAATTTTAACTTTTAGCTCTTTGCTCTTTGAGTTACTTTTGATCTTGTTGGAACTTTAAGCGAGACAAGTTTAGAATTCACCTGATGAGATCTTGTAGTACCAATTTAAAATTATCTTGATTGGCTCTGATGGAATATGCACTTATTTGAATGAGGTAGAGCCGAATGCCCCTAGTTTAGAAAGGAGCGAAGATTTTCTTGAAATCTTGGTTTTTTATGAAAAGATGATGATGGTGGTCCCTTTTTTTTTTTTTTTTGAAAATGAATGAGACATGGTCGAATGCCCCTAGTTTGAGAGATGTGTTCATGGTATTGAAAAATCTTAATTTGATCAATTCTTTTCTTTCTCCATTTTGTTTTTATAGTAGTGATGCAAGTGATGATGACTCTTTTCTTCTTCTTTTTTTGTAAACAAATGAGTAAGGCATGTCTGAATGCCCCAATTTAACCAAAAGAAATTTTTTGTGTGTTAAATAGGGTCAAAAACAAATCAAGAGAGCACCCAAAAATGCAAAATTGCATAAATGAACATAGGTGGAGCTGAGTGCCGTTTGACACTTTTAGAGTGCCGAATGGCACTTTATCACACCGCCATGCTTAAGCCATGGTGGGCTAACTCCTCACGCTTTTTCTACGCGTGTTTTGCATTTTTAGGTTTTTTCAAAAATATTTTCTTTGTTTGTGATAATGAAATACTTTCCTACTCAGCTACAAAGTCTTTGAAACTTATTTAAACCTGAATAAGAACTGATGTAGCTTACTTTAGCAGTTTTCCTACAACAACTCTCTGCATAAAGGTTAGAAAGACACAATAATCACAAGCAAGAGTAATCTATGGCAAACAAATAAAAATTTTCTCATTCAACAATTCATGATATCAACAAATGGGTTTGTAGCTTTGATTTCATTACCAAGACCAATTTTACAGCCTTCAAACTAGAGGGAATCAAGGCTTTGAAGAATATCAAGATCAAGTGGGATTTTCTTCTTGTTTCTGTGAAGTTCTAGGATACTGATGACCACCATTGAAGAATTTGTCCCACCATTGAAGAATTTTCAACCATTGAAGAATTTTCAGCCACCCCAGGCATAGGGGAAATTTGTCTAATGCTCTAGGACTTCCTACATCAATTATCGACAGCATGATCGAAGGGTACATGGTGAATCTTCGTATAGTCCTTTCTAGATTGATCAATAAATGCACTCACGGTGTGACTGACAACATGTAAAAGAATTTTGGCTTAGCTCTTTGCTTTATGGGAAAATTCTTGCTTTGCTCTATGGGAAAATTCTTGCTTTGCTCTAGAAGGCCTAGTTTTGTGGATACTCGAGCCATAAGCATTGTGAATCATATTAAAGATGGTGATAATCTTGTTCCTCTGTTCTTAGCAGAAACTCTTCTAGGATTGGACTCTGTATTCCATGGTGGAGACTCATAGAACTTTTGTGAGAGTCCCTTGGCTTTGCAAATATGGTTGATGGAAAGATTAGACATGATTACCACGCCTTCTATCACCAATTATAGTCCTGGAAATTTTCTCACCAGGATTATCCTCAAAACCAAATGTCAAACTGAGAGTGACTGGGTGAAATTTCTAAACAAGAAATCCAACGCCTTCATTTGGTGGAATTGTTATTGGTGGAAGTGCCCACCCTCTTTGTTGCGGTCTCTAGGATCAAATCATATTTTCCTAGTTGGGTTAAGGAAAGCAACTTTCTACAAGGCTGACAAACTCTTGGGGAAATTCCAATATGAGCAAGGAATACCTAGTGGTAAAAGAAGAAACATTTTACTTTTGTGGACACAAATCCTACTTCTACAAAGAATATGTTGTTGGCCTTGGAGATGGCTGACCGAGTGGATCAATTCTTTGTTAAGGTTCACTTTCAAAGGATGACCACGGGCTACTCTAACTAGATAGTAAAGAAGATTGTGGACAAAGAGGCTGACATGGTTGCCATGAGAAACCAACTACTCAGAGACAACCGATAAAGACATGATACTGATCACTATGAATTTAAAAGGAGGGATCCAGATAACACAGTTCTTAACATAGATGAAAGCAATTAACAACCCAAGGAGAAAATACTGAAGAAAAAATGACCATATTATTTTTTATTGCTTTGAACTTGTTTATTTTTAAAAGTTGATGTGAAACACTTAAGTTTAGGAATTATTCAGGACTTTCAGGTTAAGGCTCTATTTAAGGTGTAGGTTTTTTTTTTTTTTTTTTTTTTTTTTTTTTTTTTTTTTTTTTTTTTTTCCAGGATTTGGTTCAGGGTTTAGGTTTTTGGATTTTCTGTAATGGCACAGTTTAATGAAATGGTTGGACTTTGGAAAATAAATTCTTTTTTTTTGCTTAATGGGTAAATGGTGGATTTAGGGGAAATTATGACCGAACCAATGCATGGTTGCCTACGTACTTCCTTGGTCGAACGATCAGGTTATCACATAGTTTATTTTTTATTTGCCTTAACTTTTACCTAGGCCTCCCTTTCAGGTTTTCAACCTAGCAGGCTCTCTCACTCTTACTCTCTCTCTCTCTCTCTCTCTCTCTCTCTCTCTCTCTCTCTCTCTCTCTCTCCTTTTGCATAAATTGCCCTTTTAGATTTTCAACCTTTCCTCTTTTTTTTTTTTTGACAAACCTAGGAAGGGAACAATAGAATTCACAACCACTCCAAACGTGGTGTTGTGAGATTACCACCTTAGACGTGGTATTTCTTCAATTGATCCATGTTAGTTGGCTCAGTGAAAGGGTTTGCATCTAAATCCATCAAACTTACTGTATGGACTTGATAATGTATGGTTTGCATTTGAAAGGGTTTCCCTAGAGTATATTTGTTTGACAATGTATGGACTTGCCCAATTTTTTTGAACTTCCCATTTGCATCTTGAATTGGAGCTCAGATCTCTTTTAGTACAAAATCTCCCATCCTCAAATCTCTGGTTCTTTTCTTTTTATCAAAAGCTTTCCTAAGCCTCCTTTGGTAACCTTGAATATGATACAAGGCCTTAAGTCTCTTTTCATCTAACATGCAAAACTGGTCATATCTACTTTGCAACCAATCTACTTCAAGGATTTCACTCTCCAGCACAATTCTCAATGAACGAACACCAATTTCAATAGGGAGTACTGCTTCCATCCCATGCACCAATGAATAAAGAGTGGCTCTTGTGGAAGATCGAATTGATGTTCTATACCCCCAAAGTGCATAGGGCAATTGTAGGTGCCAGTCCTTGTAGGTTTTCGTACTTTTCTTCAAGGTTCACCCTATATTTTTGTTAGCAGCCTCAACTGGTCCATTAGTTTGAGGATGGTAGGGTGAAGATTTGTAGTGCTAAATGTTGAATTGTCATAGTAGCTTTTCTGTTTCCCCTTTAAAATGTAGCCCATTGTCTGAGATGATTTCATGTGGTACCATATATCTGCAAATGGTATTGGTCTGAATGAATTGAGCAACTTTCTTTCAGTTTAGAACCTTGTATGAGGCAGCTTCTACCTATTTAGTGAGTATGAATTCATGGCCATTGGATGTTGTTGGGTGAATTTTCCCAATAATTTCTATCCCTCATATAGAGAACGGCCAAGGCGATGTCATAGTATGTAATGACATGGGTGGCATGTGCTTCAAATCTCCATGGATTTGGCATTGATAACATTTTCAAACATGAGCCACACAGTCGACTTCCTTAGTGGTCTAGTAATACCTTTTTCTTTTTATCTACCTTGATACCATGTGTGCATTCATATGTGGCTGATAACTTGATTCATGAACCTCTTCAATTATTTGTTGTGCCTTCTTAGCAGTCACACAAAGGAGATGAATTCCATCATATGATCTTCTATAAAGCCTCTCACCACAAATAATGTAATTAGTAGACAACCTCCTGATGGTTAATTGGTCATTCTTGTCTGCAGATTTTGGGTATGTCCTATCCTTAAGGTATTGTAAGATGTTTGAATACCATTCACTCCCTCCATTCTTTTCCTCATCCTCTTATGTTGTCATGCAATAAACTGGCTCTTCTTTTTGTTCCACCATTATTGGTCAAACTTCATCTTCCTTAGGCCCATCCATCATGGATGCCATCGTTGCTAAAGCATCTGCAATTTGGTTCTACACCCTTGGTACATATTGATACTGGATCTTACTAAATTTTGAGACCCACTTTTAAAGACATTCATGATAAGGTCAACCTTTCTTCTTTTATCTTCCATTTATTTTGAATCTGAAAGATTATCAAGGCTGAGTCACCATACACCTCTAATTCTCTCACTCGATGCCCTAGGGCATTGTTGGTGGCAGGAAAGTTAAGTCTACCAGAAAATGGGATGTGTGACCCTTTTGGAGAAATTAAGAGAACTCCAATGCCACTTCCATTTTGATTTGTTGCTCCATCAAAGTACATCTTCCATGATTCTACCTCGATCCCCATGATATCTTCATCTAGAAAGTCCACTTGGATTTCTTCAACTTCTTCTGGCAAACAATGGGGCTAAATGATCAAAAATTTCTCTCCCCTTTACAGACTTCTAGGTTACATATTTAATATCAAATTCTGATAAAAGCAGGACCCATTTAGCTATCTTCCCATCTTGCACAAGCTTCTCCATTAGATATTTAAAAGCTTCCATTCTTGTAATCAATAGAACCTTAAAAGCAAGCATATAATGTCTAAGTTTGCAGGTTACCCATACAAGTGCTATACATGTCTTCTCAAGTGGTGAATAATTTTCTTCATAAGGCAACATCTTCTTGCTGATGTAGTAGATTACATTCTCTTTTCTAGTCTCCTCTAGGTATTGAGCAAGTAAAGCCCCTATTGTTGTATTTGTAGTTGTGAGATACAACAATAATAGCTTTTCAAGTACCTGTGGGACAAGAATTAGTTGCTTCATCAGGTAATTCTTGATCTTTTCAAGAGCTTCTTGGCATTGTTCATTCCATACCATAGGAACTTCCTTCTTGAGCAGACACAAAATTAGTTCACATGTCATGGTAAGTTGGGCTATGAACCTTCTGATGTACTATATCCTTCCCAAAAATTCTCAGATCTCCTTTTCAGTTCTTGGAGGCTTCATCTCTACAATTGCTTTGATTTTGTCAGGATTGACTTCAATTCCTATCTGAATTACAATAAACCCTAGTAGCTTTCCAAAGGGGCACTTATTTGGGTTCAACCGTAACTTGTAGAATTGGATTCTTTCAAAGAATTTAAGCAAAGCTAGCATATGCCCCTCACGGTCTTTGGACTTCACTATCATATCATCAACATAGACCTCTACTTCTTTGTGGATTAAATCATGCAGGAAAGTGATGGTTGCTCAATGGTAAGTAGCACCAGTGTTCTTAAGGCCAATTGGCATGACCTTGTAGCAATATGTCCCCCATGGAGTAATGTAGAAGGCTTTTTCTATGTCTTCTTGAGCCATTTTAATCTGATTGTACCCTAAAAATCCATCCATAAATGATAAAAAGGCATGGCCTGTTGTATTGTCAATTAGGATGTTAATGCAAGGCAACGAAAATTTCTCTTTTAGATTGGCCTTATTCAGATCTCAAAAGTCTACACACATTCTCTATCTTTCTTTGGTACCAAAACAACATTAGCTAACCACTCTGGATAGTTGAACACCCTAAGGAATCCTACATTGTATTATTTTTCAACCTCTTCCTTAATCTTAAGAGTCCATTCTAGCTTTATTCTTCTCAATTTTTGCTTGACTGGCTTCATGGTTAGATTTATTAGAATACAATGTTGTACTATATTTGTATCAATCTAGGCATGTCTTCGTATGACCATGCAAATGCCTCTTTAAATTTTGCTAGCAGTGCCACTAATGTATCTTTCTCATAATTAGTTAGGGTATTGCCCACTTGTATCGTTTTAGGTTCATCATCAATTCCTAGGTTAATAGGTTGGGTTTCTTCTTTACTGGGTTCTAGATGCCCTTGTTTTAATTCCTTATTATTAAGAGTTTCTTTACCAATTTCAAAAATAAAACATTCAAAGCCAACAAATAAGCAGAATTAGAAATCATATTATAAGGAAAAGAGTTCTTAACAGACTCAATAGACTTAATTAAAACAGAATCAATAAGAATACTATCATAAACAAAATTAACAGGAAAAGAAATGCTAGCAAAAATAAACTCAATGGGGACAAAAACAATGTTCTTGGTAGGGATGACTAGCTCAACAGTCATGATCTTCTTGGCAAGAGTGACTAACTTAATGGTCTTGATCTTTTTCATGGAGTCCTCCATGGGGTGGCCGGCTCCCTCCCATGCCCAGTTCTTTAACTCGGTCGTGGCTTCAACAATGGTAGGTGGCTCCCATTAAGTTCCTTCTTCTCTTAGCATCAGTACTGTGGAATTTTCATCCATATAATCTTAATAATAATTCCTTATTATTAAGAGTTTCTTTACCAATTTTAGAAATAAAAACATTCAAAGCCAACAAATAAGCAGAATCTGAAATCATATTATAAGGAAAAGAGTTTTAACAGACTCAATAAACTTAACTAAAACAGACTCAACAAGAATACTCTATCATAAACAGAATTAACAAGAATAGAAATACTAGCAGAAATAGACTTATGGGGACAGAAACAATGTTCTTGGTAGGGATGACTAGCTCGACGATCTTGATCTTCTTGGCAAGAGTGACTGACTTAATGGTCTTGATTTTTTTAAGGAGTCCTTCATGGGGTTTGCGATTGCCTCCCATGCCCAGTTCTTCAACTCGGTTGTGGCTTTAACAATGGTAGGTGGCTCCTAATAAGTTCCTTCTTCCCTTAGCATCAGTACTGCGGGATCTTCATCCATATAATCTATGGCTTCATCTTCAATCTCCATATTTATGGGCTTGTCATTCATAAAAGCATCCAGGCGCTCTATGATGTCCATCCACTCACCGAACAAATCTTGCTTCCCTTTGTTTCTTAGGTGGATGTGTTAAGGTAGGTGTTCTGTCTTGCCCCCTTCCATCTTCATGTTATCATCCTTAGGGCTTTCCAGTGTTATCTTTTTGAGACTGTGGACCATCACTTTTGTTCTAGAGTGGCCAATCTAGCATCTATGTCATCCTCTTCTTCGATATACGGGGTTAGTGAGCCAGGTTTTGAATCATAATATGATCCCAACTTTGGAATCTCTCTACCATGCTTGTCATATTGAGGACCTAACTTTGAACTAACATCTGTAATGCAGCTCTAATCCAAGAGACACCCATAATCTACATTATCAACCTCTCTAATCTTTTCTCCTGCAGCCTCTAATACATTTTCTAGCTTGTATTGATCACTATCAGTATCGTTCCACCTATTGGCTTTAGCATCATCTTTAATATCTTCATTATAGTAGTCTACATCATCATCATAATCCTCATAAAGCCCACCATCATTATATTCTCTATCACTAAGGGGTTCACCCCCAATCATTTCCACTATATTGGCTATCAAAGTCTTCACTATTGTTGTTTTTACTATCGCTATGATTATCGTCATCTCCATGTCCACTGTCACTACTTCTGCTATCACTAATACTATCACTCTCACTGTTGCTACCCTCATCATCATCACTAGGGGCTTCTCCCTTTTCCTCTGTTGGAATCATAATACGCAGCGGAAGGAAATGTAATGTAAACGGATCTACTTCATACATACAAGTTAACATGGGCTATTTAAGTTTCAGAATTAGAGAACAAGAGAGTGTACCTTGGAGCGGTGAATTTCAAAACTTGAAGAACGGAAGCACTTGGGAATACTTTCAATCTTCACTCCAATTCCACTAACGCCCAAGATGTGTGGTCTCTCAATCAGTTCCAAAGGGAGAATATGAAAGTGTGTCTCACACTCTCTCTTTTTCTCTATGAAAATCTCTACAAATCCTCTTTATCTCATACCATAAAATTCTGTATGTTTCTCCCTTTGTATCTAACTGATTATCTAATTGGGCTGGCCTTTTGGGCCTTTCCAATTGGGCTTAAGTGTGTGGCTTGGAGTGGGACCAAAAGGGACCAATAAGACACTAGCTCCAATGGGCCTTGGGTTTTTCTGTCAACTCTTGACAAGTCCAAAGTTACCATTAACTATATTTAATACCACTATATAAATATAGTTGCACTCTAGGCCTTATTAATAAATTATATTCCAAGACTTTATTATACATGCAACCCCTTCATAAAATATTCATAGTAATACAAAGTCATGAAAGAAGACTGCCACTTTGTATATTACTACATCTTAATTCCTTGAGTACCCGGTTTAATCCTTTAAGTTATTCATCATATATTTATGAAATCCAATTCCATAAATATATACTTTAGTAACTCCTTACTAAAGTGGTTAGGCCCAACTCTCTGAATAACAAACACATTAAACTTATCTCAAGGGAATATTTTATATCTCCGTTAAGAGACTATGAATTCCATCTTGAGAATATATGTTCCATCAACACTAAATGTGGCTGCCCAACATACTGAGATTTTGACCTTAACCATAGATCTCACTCCTGATATATCAAAGCAACCTACACTTCATGATCAGGTCCATTATCCTCTCAGGATTAAGAGTTCATGCAAATATAAGTCGTGAGTTCATTATTCTATTGACAGTCTTTAGGAGAATAATAAATCTCACACCGGTCCAGTTCAATATGTCTTAACTCTTAAAACATATCAACATATCAACTAGAAATCTCCATTTCCATGATCAAGACAAATCATCTTAGTTGATATGTTATAGCCTTCGCAGATGAAATGCCCAATTTCATCACCGACTACGAACTATAATTCTGAGTTTACAAAGAACTTGTGATTTATATCTTCTGTGACTAAATCACATAAATCACATACTATTGCATCTCATGGACTATATGATAATGTCCCAATATTCATGTTACCCTTATTTTCAAATAATAATACAACTTTATTAACCAAAATATTAAGTCATACATAATGTCTTACATAATAAAATACATAGCATCATACAATAGGATTTAAGGACAAATATCCCAACATCCTCATGTTCAACATTGGCTTTTCTTACTTCATACGGGCTTTTCAAGGCATGTTGGCAAGACTTACAATACCCTTTTTCTTATATATTGCAAATGGCATCCCTAGGGAATGTATTCATGGCATCTGGGTCCATGTAGTCAACCTAATCAGAAGGAACCCAGGTTGTGTCTTCCTTCTTTAGTTCTAGAACCTTGTTGTTGAAATCAAGGAGTAGCTCGAACCCAGGCATCATAGTTCTAGTCTCAAGGAATAACATTGACTATTCCGGCTTTGAAAAATTTTCCATTTAATGTAGGAGAATAGGGCCTTAGGGGTTTTGAGGGACAGGGAAATCTCTTTGATTTTTCTTTGGCATGGGCCATTCTTCTCACTTCCATTTCTAACAAATCATCATTAGTGGGCTTATAGCCTAGCCCAAAAGGTGGTGTGGTAGTAGGAATCATCAGGATTTGAACAATAGGCTTCTTCAAAATCTTTCCCAAGTTCATCCTTAGAAGGTAATTCATTTTCCTCATCATTGCTACCACATTGTTGTTGCTGTAGGGAGCAAAGTCCATCGGGATCTACTCCACTTCCTCTTCTCTTGTTTCAAATCCGGGTCTTTCAATCTCAAAGCCATCCAAAGTCAATGGCTCATTTTCAAAATCAATACTAGAGATGGGCTTGGGTGCAATTAGAGTATCACCATATATTGTAACTATGGCTCCTTCGTGTGGAAACCGAACCTTTTGGTATAGGGACGAAGGTACTGTTAGGATATGTGCCCTTAAATCCAATTGTATGATGCTATGTATGACATTACGTATGACTTAATGTTATGATAAATAAAGTTTTATTATTATCTAAAATAATGGTAACATGAATATTGGGACATTATCATATAGTCCATGAAATGCATAGTATTTGATTTATGTGAAAAGTCACAGAAGATATAAATCACAAGTTCTTTGTAAACTCAAAATTGTAGTTTGTAGTTGGTGATGAAATTAGACATTTCATCTGCGAAGACTATAGCATATCAACTAAGATGATTTGTCTTGATCATGGAAGTGTAGACTTCTAGTTGATGTGTTGATATATTTTAAGAGTTAAGACATATTGAACAGGTCCGCTATAAGATTTATTATTCTCCTAATGACTGTCAAATGAATAATAAATCTCACGACTTTTATTTACATGAACTCTTAATCCTGAAAGGATAATGAACCTGATCATGAAATGTAGGTTGCTTTGATATATCAGGAGTGAGATTTAAAGTAACGGTCAAAACCCTAGTATGTTGGGCAACTACATTTAGTGTTGATGGAACATATATTCTCAAGATGGAATTCATAATCTTTTATCGAAGATATAAAATATTCCCTTGAGATAAGTTTAATGGGTTTAGTTATTCAGAGAGTTAGGCCTACCTATTTTGGTAAGAAATTACTAAAGTATATATTTATGTAATTAGATTTCATAAATATATAATGAATAACTTTAAAGGATTAAACCGAGTACTCAAGGATTAAGATGTAGTAATTTTCAAAGTGGCAATCTATATTCATGACTTTGTATTACTACAAATATTTTATGAAGGGGTTGCGTGTATAACAAAGTCTTGGGATATAATTTATTAATAAGGCCTAGAGTGCAATTATATTTATATAGTGAGATTAAATATAATTAATGGTAACTTTGGACTTGTCAAGAGTTGACAGAAAAGCCCAAAGCCTATTGGAGCTAGTTTCTTATTGGTCCTTTTGGTCCCACTCCAAGCCACACACTAAAGCCCAATTGGAAGAGCCCAATAGGCCAGCCCAATTAGATAATCAGTTAGTTATAAAGGGAGAAACATACAGAATTTTTTTCTTAGAGAATAAGAAAAAGAGAGACATCATTGTGAAATGTTGTGTATGTGTGAGCGAAGCCACTCGATTATTCTCCCTTGGAAACTGATTGAGAGACCACACTTCTTGGGTGTAAAGTGGAATTGGAGTGAAGATTAAAAATATTCCCGAGTACTTCTAATATTTTGTGTTGAATTTCACAACACCAAGGTACGCTCTCTTGTTCTTAAATTCTGAAATTTACATAATGCATGTTGTCAATCATGAATGAAATAGATCTTTGTTTATTGCTTCTGCTGTGTGTGTTGTATGAGATACAAAACCAAATTTACCAATAGGTACAACCTCTGTGTCATGGATTCATGGTTGTCCAAGGAGCATGTTGAAGCATGATACTATGTTCAAAACTTGAAACTCCACATTTTTTTATCATTGGCCCTATAGTGAGCTCCAATGTTACGGTTCCCAAGACATCTCTTCTATTATTGTCGTATGCTTCACATGTTGATCAGTTGGCACAAAATCTTCAATACTTAGGCCTAAGCAACTTACAGTCTCTAAAGGACACACATTCAGGGCGCTTTCGTCGTCAATTAGAACCATCAGATTTTTATTGCCTTTAGCATTTACGGTAATGTGCAACAGGTCATTTTGGTGCTTCCCTTTCTTTGTCAAATCCTTGTCAGAGTAGGATATAGTGAGTTCCCTACTTATGGACCCAATCATAGCATTTAAATCTTGACAAGTAGTGGTTGTAGGGATTTGGATTTGATAGAGAAGGTCAACCGGATTCTGGCAGTGCTTATATGAGGCCATGAGTAAACCGCATAAGGATATGTTGGCTTGTGTCTTCTATAGTTGCTTGAGGACCTCATCTTCTTCGGCAGAATTTTATTGGGTGGATTTATTCGGGTTGTCAGTCTCCAAATGTGGGAGTTTAAAGTGTCTCCCCCCTGCTCTGGTAATGTGGAAAATTTTTATTGGGTCATTAGTATCAATATCTTGGGGTTGGAAGTGTCTCCCGCCATTTATGGATGTTGGGTTACTTGATTGGGGTTCGAAGTGTCTCCCCTCGTATGTAGATGCTTGATTATTTGACTGGGGTTCAAAGTGTCTCCCCTCATTTGTGGATGCTTGGTTATTTATTTGGGGTTTAAAATGTCTCCCATTATTTGTGGATATTGGAATTTGATTGGGGTTTGAAGTGTCTCCCCCCATTTGTGGATATTGGATAATTTTTAGTTTTTAGCACATCTTCACTCCGTATATCATATCCTGCAATGGATGTCCTACCCATCAATTCTTCTCATGTCATCATAAAGCACTCGGGCAAATCATAGATCCATTCAGATCCTCTTTACTTTCCTCTTCAGTTATCAACCAACTTATCCTTGGTCCTCTCCCAAAATTGTGGTTGGGTAAGGGATTATTAGTGATGCTAGGCCTGTAGGCAGCGCAATCACCTTGTTGTCAATTAGGTCCTAAATTGCATGATGAAGGCCAAAGCATGTTGGAAAATAACATGATTCTATAGCATACAAAACATTTGCAACGGAAAAAAATAACGGATCTACTTCATTCATAAATGTTAACATGCACTATGTAAGTTTCGGAATATAGAACAAGAGAGTGTACCTTAGAGCGGTAAATTTCAAAACTGAAGATCAGAAGCATTTGGGAATACTTTCAATCTTCACTCTAATTCCACTAAGGCCTAAGATGTGTGGTCTCTCAATCAATTTTTCAAAGGAAGAATGTCAAAGTGTCTAACACTTCTTACATCACTTCACAATAGTGGTCTTGTTGTTATCTACAAAAAATTCTGTATGTTTCTCCCTTTGTATCTAACTGATTATCTAATTGGGCTAGCCATTTAGGCATTTCCAATTAGGCTTAAGTATGTGGCTTTGAGTGAGACCAAAAAGGACCAATAAGACACTAGCTCCAATGGGCCTTGGGCTTTTCTGTCAACTCTTGACAAGTCCAAAGTTACCATTAACTACATTTAATACCGCTATAAAAATATAGCTGCACTCTAGGCCTTATTTATAAATTATATCCCAAGACTTTATTGTACATGCAACCCCTTCATAAAATATTCGTAGTAATACAAAGTTATGAAAGAAGACTGCCACTTTGTAGATTACTACAAATTTATTCCTTTAAAGTTATTCATCATATATTTATGAAATCCAATTCCATAAATATATACTTTAGTAACTCTTTACTAAAATGGATAGGCCTAACTCTCTGAATAACCAAACTCATTAAACTTATCTCAAGGGAATATTTTATATCTCCGTTAAGAGACTATGAATTTCATCTTGAGAATATATGTTACATCAACACTAAATGTGGTTGCACAACATACTGAGGTTTTAACCGTAACTATAGATCTCACTCCTGATATATCAAAGTAACCTACACTTCATGATCAGGTCCATTATCCTCTCAGGATTAAGAGTTTATGTAAATATAAGTCATGAGTTTATTATTAATTTTACAGTCGTTAGAAGAATAATAAATCTCACAGCAGTCCAGTTCAATATTTCTTAACTCTTAAAACATATCAACATATCAACTAGAAATTTCCATTTCCATGATCAAGACAAATCATCTTAGTTGATATGTTATAGTCTTCACAGATGAAATGCCCAATTTTATCACCGACTACGAACTACACATTTGAGTTTACAAAGAACTTGTGATTTATATCTTCTGTGACTTGTCATAAATCACATACTATGCATCTCATGGACTATATGATAATGTCCCAATATACATGTTACCATTATTTTAGATAAAAATAAAATAACTTTATTAAACACAATATAAAGTCATACATAATGCTATACATAGCATCATACAATAGGATTTAAGGGCATTAATCCTAACAATCTCCCACTTGCCCTAAAGACTATTGTGCACTAATCTAACTCCCATCTCCTCCAAATGTGACTCGAAAGTCCTTTGGGGCAAGGCTTTGGTAAAGGGATCCGTTAGATTCTTTGCACCATCAATCTTTACAACAACCACATCTCCACAAGCAACTATGTCTCGAATGATGTGGTACTTTCTTTCTATGTGCTTTCCTTTCTTGTGATTCCTTGGATCTTTGGATTGTGCAACCGCTCCACCATTGTCGCAGAACAATGTAATAGGAACTTGCTTAATTCTATAACACCAAGATTAGAAAGGAATTTCCTGACCCAAACAGCCCCCTTTCCTGCTTCACAAGCAGCAACATATTCGGCTTCCATGGTGGAATCAGAAATACAAGATTGCTTAACACTCCTCCAACTTATGGCTCCACCTCTCATGGTGAATACACAACCTGACATGGATTTTCTGAAATCTAGATCCGATTGAAAATCTGAATCTGTATAGCCAATGGGAATCAAATCCTCACAACAGTAAACAAGCATATAATCTCTCGTTCTCCTTAGATACTTGAGAATATGCTTTACAGCTTGCCAATGTTTTGGTCCTAGATTTGATTGATATCGATTGACCATGCTAACTGAATAACAAATATCTGGTCTAGTACAAAGTATGGCGTACATGAGACTTCCCACAGCAGAAGCATAGGGAACTTATCTCATTATGTTTTCTTCCTCTAGAGTCTTAGGCCTTTGGTCATCATACAGAGGAACTCCATGTCTAAAAGGAAGTAATCATTTCTTGGAGTTTTGCATGGTAAACAGTTCTAGAACCTTATCTATATATCCAGCTTATGGCAAGCCTAACATCTTATTCTTTCGATCTCGCCAAAGCTTGATCCCTAGAATATAGTTAGATTCGCCCACGCCCTTTATATCAAATTGGCTTGACAACCAAACTTTAACCAATGACATTACCCCTACATCATTTCCAATGAGTAGAATATCATTTACATAAACCACTAGAAACATTACTACTTTGTCTCTATGTCTTTTGTACACACATGGTTCATCAAGATTTTGTTCAAAACCAATTGACTTGATTTTTTAATCAAATCTAATATTCCATGACCTAGATGCTTGCTTAAGTCCATAAATGGACCTTTTCAACTTGAATACCCTATACTCTTGGTTCTTTGTTAATACCATATGCTCTTAGTTCTTTGTTATGAAACTTTTCGGTAGCAACATACAGATTTCTTCCTCAAGATTGCCATTAAGAAATACAGTCTTAACATCCATTTGTCAAATCTCATAATCATAATGAGCAGCAATGAATAAGAGAATTCTGATAGATTTAAGCATGGCTGTTGGCGAAAAAGTTTCATCATAGTCAATGCCTTCTTTTTTAGTATGCTCTTTTACCACTAGTCTTGGTTTAAAGGTTTCAATCTTTCCATCTATCTTTCTCTTCCTCTTGTAAACTCATTTGCAACCAACAGGTTTAATGCCATTAGGCACCTCTACAAGATCCCAAACTTGATTGGAATACATGGAATCTAATTCAGATTTCATAGCATTGACCCAATGATATGCATCTATATCATTTATTGCTTCATTATAAGTGTAAAGGTTTGATTTAGCCTCTTCTGAGATAGCTTCATAAGTTTCTCCCAGACCTATAAATCTCACAGAAGGCCGAACAATTCTCCCACTACAACGAGGGACCTATGTACTAGACATGTCATGAGTAGTATCTTGTGGTGTATCCAATACAACCACATCATTCCTAATTTCATCCATTGTCTATTTAACTACAGGTTCATTCATTTCAGCTAAAACAACTTTACTTCTAGGAGTAAAATTATTCATATAGTCATTTTTCAAGAATTTGGCATTTGTGCTAACAAACACTTTATTATCCTTATGACTATAGAATAAACCTCCAACAATTCATTTTGGATACCCTACAAAGAAAACAACTTCTATTTTAGACTGTAACTTGTCAGACTTTCCTTTTAACACATGTGCTAGACAACCCCAAATGTAAAGATGTCTCATCCTAGGCTTACACCCATTTCACAACTCTACAGGTGTTTTAGGAACAAACTTCGAAGATACCAAATTCAAAAGATACATTGCAGTATTTAAGGCATATTCCCAAAAAGAAATTGGTAGAGTCCTATTAAACTTAGGCCTAACTCTCTGAATAACTAAACCCATTAAACTTATCTCAAGGGAATATTTTATATCTCCGTTAAGACTATGAATTTTATCTTGAGAATATATGTTCTATCAACACTAAATATGGTTGCCCAACATACTGAGGTTTTGACCGTAATTATAGATCTCACTCTTGATATATCAAAGCAACCTACACTTCATGATCAGGTCCATTATTCTTTCAGGATTAAGAGTTCATGTAAATATAAGTCATGAGTTTATTATTCATTTAACAGTCGTTAGAAGAATAATAAATCTCACAGCAGTCCAGTTCAATATTTTTTAACTCTTAAAACATATCAACATATCAACTAGAAATCTCCATTTCCATAATCAAGACAAATCATCTTAGTTGATATGTTATAGTCTTCGCAGATGAAATGCCCAATTTCATCACCGACTACGAACTACACTTTTGAATTTACAAAGAACTTGTGATTTATATCTTCTGTGACTTTTCACATAAATCACATACTATGCATCTCATGAACTATATGATAATATCATAATATTCATGTTACCATTATTTTAGATAATAATAAAATAACTTTATTAAACACAACATTAAGTCATACATAATGATATACATAGTATCATTCAATAGGATTTAAGAGTACTAATCCTAACAAAACACTTGTCAGTATCATGGCCAAGGCCTTAGTGGTAAGCACATCTCTTACTCACATCGAACCTTGCAGGCAATGGGTTTGGAATTTGTCTTGGGTCTAAGGGCTTTAGTAACCCTTTTGCTTTTAACTTCTCAAATACTTGGCTTAATGGTATATACAACTCATGAAATTCCTTCCTAGGTCTTGAGGGTGGCCCTTGTGATATTTGCACAGGTGTAATGGGTGAAATCAACCGATAAGGATCATTTCTATGGATATTAGAAACTTCTGTAGTTTTAGATCTAGATCCTAAATTTCTTTTTAAACTTGGGTGGGTCCTAATTCTTTATAATACCATTATTTATTGCATCCTCAACTTGAGTTCTAGCAGTAATCAAAGCTTTAAAATTAGGAAAGTATTGGGCATACAAGTACTTATGGTATACAGGTAATAAATTCTTTACAACCATAAGTAATTGTTCTTTTTCACTTGGCCTATTCATCATCTGTGCGGCTTTGGACCTTCACTTGGTGATAAAGGTAGAGAAGGATTATTTCGGCTCTTGCTTCATGGTCTCGAGATCTTTCCTTGTTATGTCTACCTCTATGTTGTACTTGTACTGTTTGTAAAACTCACGATAGATGTCCTCTCAACTCCTTGCTCTAGTATCTTCTAAGTTGAGGAACCACCTAAAAGCGGCTTTAGTCAGATTGTTTTGGAACATTTAAGCATGTAGTTCTTCGGTTTCTTCTAAGGGCTGCATGGCTTTCATATACATCTTCAAATGAGACTTTGGGTAGCCGATCCCGTCATACTTGTCCAAGGTTGGCATCTTGAACTTGGGATGCAATCTCATTTCTGGGAATAGTGAGAGATACTGGTAGTCCATGAAGTCTTCCATCTTATAGGCTCTTCTAATCATCTCTTCCACCTTGTTTATTCTCCCATTGATATTCTTCTCTCCCTCCAAGGTTGGGGGATTAGGATCAGTCTTATTCTTGTCTTGACCACTCTTTAGGCTTTGGAATTGTTGTATCATAAGGTTCATGTCCTCCCTCAGCTAGATTTGACTAGCTACCATGGTGTTTAGTAGCTCTTGGGTGTTCATGGGTTCTTTAGTGTTCGGATGGTCTCCCTCTTCTGCCATGGTGATAGGATCCTCAGTCTTCTTATGGCTTGAACTATCTTGTAGGTCGAATATGGGATTGTGATGTTGCAGTAGCGGAGTATCTTCTATGCTCACAGGTTTCAGCACCGTGATGGGAGTGACGGGCTTGGAACTGGAACTACTAGCTTGAGTGTCAGTCTTGGGTTCTCTTTAGAGCCTTCCCTCTGATCTTAACCAAATTCTCCACTAAGATAAGGCTTAGTTAGGTTAATCATAGTTAGGTCCCCATCTATATCAATCAATCAAACAAACACACACAACATGCAATGCAACTTTAACATGGACCAGCTTATGAGTAGGTTCTAAGTCATTACGTTGTAGGGTGGGTTTGTTATTTTATAGTCCCCATAGCTAGGACGATACCCCTCCTAACTTGTAATGTAATGAACATTGCGTTGGTCCAAACGGCTTGGTCTATCCTTTATAGTCAACTTTAGGCTATGAGTTGGTGAGTTTGCCACTAGGTACCTGAATCTAATGAAGACCGGTGATCCATGGTTACTACCACCACATGTTGTTGAAAGGGGTGTGATAGGCCAAGAATGTATTGACCCCTTATGAAAAATTTATTGATTAATTAGCCAAGCTAATTAATTAATCCAATTAACATGCAAAACGCATGGTAACACAAACAAATCACCAAATAACTAAATGCAGAAATTCAATTTGACACGGGTGATTTGTTTACAAATGGGGAAAACCACCGTGACAAAACCCCACTGGGTGAATTTAAGGTCACCACCCCCTGAGAATCCATTATTATCAAAACAAGCGGTTACAAGTAAAGGAATCCCAGTACCTTATACCAACCTACAGTTGAACCCTTACCCTAATACCCAATTGGACTTGTTCTGTAGTGATAATCTCTCCTTGTATTACACGGCTCCTAGTACGTGACTAACCAATAGATGCACGAATCCTAGTACATGACTTAATCACCAACTTGAGAATGATGTTGACTGAAAAGTTCTTTAATTCATCACACGATGAAGATCATGAAGTTGGTTGGTCACAAAACCCTACGGTGTACAAACACAACTGCTTCTTCAAGATGAACTAGGGCAAACTAGATTTCCGGTCACAATTTGCATGAACAACACTTTTCTTCACACTTGTGCAATTGTGAAACCTGTAACGGGCCTTCAAATAATCCTTACATATGTTTAGGGGTGTGAGAAAAGAAAACCCAAACATACATTCACATATTGGATGAAAAACCTGAACTTGAAATTTGTTTTCCATAAATCTCGGCAGATTCCCTATCTATCGAGGAGCTGTCGAGCCTCGAGCTAAAACAGCTTTTTTAAGCCTCGATAAATACTAGATGTCGAGCTTTAATGAACAGCACTTCTTCACTTGATTCTTGGATAGACTTGCATGGCTTTAATACTTGAACTTGAAACTTTATTCCTTGAAGCATTAAACACATCTAGATCTACCTAATTACATAAAATATTGACATATGTTCCTAACGTGATTCACATATGTCCTAACAGGGTGTATACATAGTTGTTGTTTTGATGACACACACTATGACAGTTAGGGAAAGCTTTTAATAAACAATACAAACAACAAAATATCATACAATATCTCAACAAACATAAATAAACAAACAAACAAAAAACAATATCATGCAAGGTCATGCAAAAACAAGGGTACATATTTGGTCACTTAAATCTAACTCGAAGCTTAACTCTCGACATCCCTAGTGGAGTTGCCACTGAGAGACCGCAACTTCTTGAGAGGGTGCTTTAAAAAAAAAGGATTTTTGGGTGCTTTTTCAAGACATCTCTCTTTTTGGGTAAATAGTGTGGAGTCACCATTTTTTTTAATACAAAAAAATAAGAAAAAAATAAATGCAACTTTACGTGACTGAAATGTTCCATTTTCATTGATTGAATAAAAAAAGTACAAACTTGATAAATTGAGTATTACAAGGCTTTGGGTCCTAGCTACAAACTACCAAAAAATTACATAGCTTTTTGTCCTAGTTACAATTTACCCAAAAAATAAAAAGAAAGATAAAGCCTAGGTCTACCTATCCAAAAAGAACTAAGTTTGAAGGTTAGGTTATGGAATAGGATGGTGTTAGGCACCAATTCAGTCCAGACAAAGTCTGGTCTTCTAGACTTTCATGACCAATATACCATTTATGCATGATATGAATGATATGTTGCATACATGACACACTTAACCAAATTAAGTCACATAAATCTATTAATGAATGTGTCCTCTTCTTCTTTTTCTAAAAAAATTCAAATTTGATTTTGTGATAAAATTTTTTTGATTTAATTCATAAAAAAGAACCAAATCTGTTGTTATATATGTAAAAAAAATAGTTTTTGAAAATAAAAATCAAATTTGCTTTTATTAAAGAAAAAGCAAGGTTTTTTTGCTTAAGAAATATCAGATCTATTTTGGAACAAAGTAAGAAATTGGTTTTTGGTTTATATGTAAAAAAAAAAAAAAATCAAATCTGTTTTATAAGTAAGAAAGTCTAGATTTGTAGAGAACTAGAAAAATCAGATCTATTATTTATGTAAAATAAAATAAAATAAAAATATTTCGTTTTTATAAGAGGACTATACTCATAAAATAAATATACGCTACTTGCATCAAACAAAAAAGCACTGCTTATGACTTTCTTTTTTATTTTAAAATTTGCTAAGTCAAATTAGTTTTTTTATGGAAAAAAAAAAATTAGATCTGCATCTAAGGAAGATACAAATCAATTTTTATGTAAAAGAATCTGACCTACATCTAAGGAAGATACAAATAAGTTTTTTTATGAAAAAAAATTCAGATTTGCATCTAAGGAAGATACAAATCAATTTTTGATTTTGAAAAATTTAGATATGCATCTAAGGAAGATACAGATCTGTTTTTTTTTGTTTTGAAAAATTCAAATCTATATCTAAGGAAGATACTGACCCTTTTTAGTTTTACAAAAAGATGTGATAATGAGCTGATTTTTGAAACTCAAAAGGATAAATCATGACAATGAAGACATCAAGAAGATATTTCAACCAAAAAAAATGACAACACATGGTATGAGCATTAGAAATTGAAACTAAGAGAATATTTACTCATGCATTATCAAAATAAAAGAACTAGAAAAAAGGGTAAAGAAAAACCACCTCTTACATGGACGTACTCTTCTTCTTGAGGGAATAATTTAGGGTTCAAAGAAATCTATTCAATTATTTTTGAAACCTAACATACCTTGCTTACAAAAAAGATATTATTAAGGTTAAAGCCTTCAGAACGTCTTCAACGTAAGAGAGAAAATAACAGAAAGGAGAGTCAGAAAGAGGGGAAATTAGAGAGCGTCAAAAAGTGTGTTAAACTTTGAGATGCAGCCTCTATTTATAGAGGCTGGGGTGTTCAAAAAATTAGCTAGATGATCAGAATACAAATTGGGACACGTCCTTATCTCTAAAAAATCGAAAAGGATGTGTTTCAGCTTAATCCAAGTGCCCTTGGGCCGGGGCTCGAATTTGTGCCAATCAGCACTCCGAAAGTGTCGAATGGTGCCGGTCCCTCGTTTGAGTTTTGGTCCATTTTGGACTACTTTTTTGAGATTTTTTTAGCCTAGACTTGCCCTTAGATGCGTTTTTAATCCATATTCTAAAAATTAAACTATTTTCTTGATAATCCAGGTCTTTCCATCAACAATTATATTTTAGATAAATACTCTAAAAGTCTTGATTATCCACAATTTAATTGTTATCCACTTATCCGCTTTATTCCAATGCAAAAAAAGCCTATTTTTGACACTAACAACCAATCACAAAATAATTTAATTAATTTTAATTGTCTAGCCAATCATAATTAATTTAAATTAATCATTCGTGATTGATTCTACCTAAACACAATGCAAGTTGACCGTGCAAACTTGATCGTGCGATATCTTTCAGTCCGAAGGTTCGATTTGGAAATCGGGCATACCGTCGTGACTGTTAGAATCACTAGATCATTTTTATGATATGCAATGAACAAATTAATGCATGTAATACAATCATGAATTTCGGGTATATAATTGATCATTCTAGTCATCTTCCTTGATTAAATCATGGGTGCAAAATCGAATGTTTACAAATCCCCAATGAGCCATGAAGGAATCATAAGTTTTTTCCCCAATGGATCATCCCTAGTGAGCCATGAAGGAAGTAGAAGATTTTTTCCCATTGGATTATATACCATCATACTCCTCAGCAAGTTTTTCCTTATCATCCCTAGTGAGCCATGAAGGAAACAGAAGATTTTTTCCCCAATGGATCATATACCATCCTACTCCTCAGTGAGTTTTTCCTTACCATCACAAGTGAGCCATGAAGGTAACAAAAGAATTTTCCTCCTCAGTGAGATTTTCCTTACCATCCCTAGTAAGCCATGAAAGAAACAGAAATTTTTTTCCCAATGGATCATATACCATCCTACTCCTTAGCGAGTTTTTTCTTATCATCCCTAATGAGTCATGAAGGAAACAAAAGATTTTTCTCCAATGGATCATATACCATCCTACTCCTCAGCAAGTTTTTCCTTACCATTCCTTGTAAGCCATGAAGGAAACATAAGATTTTTTCCCAATGGATCATATACCATCCTACTCCTCGGTGAGATTTTTCTTATCATCCCCAGTAAATATTTCAACCAAGGGCTCCGCCATGGCTCAAAACATAAAGACTACTAGTGCACATATCCTCCAGGAATTGAATATGCAGGTACGGTAGAAAATGTAGAGGTAGAGATAGAGACCAAGATCACTCCGATGCAAGAGCCTCACCGATGGAGATAGAAGACTGGTACCATCCAAAGAATTTTGTGGAAAAAATCCCAAATGGATCCTTGTTTTTTGGGTTACTCATAAAAGCACCCTTGCTTGTTGGGTTATCTCGTAAAAGCACCCTTTGTTTTTATTTTTAAGTGACTCTAGGGTAATCAGTCACTCGCCTTTTTCTTGCAATTGGTAAAATAGGTTCTAGGATGGTGAACCTATCATTCCCAAGCAACACAGGTGGAAATTCGAACATACAAATCCCACGCAACTCTTTGGAGTTGCAACCCACCCTATGTACACGTGATGGTTGTCGTGTGTGTTGGTTGGGTCTGTGCCATATGTCGAAACAAAATGTTTTGTCCCTTATTGTTTTGAATTTGTTAACAAAGCTCACGAATTAAAAGAGCAGCATCTATAAACACCGCATTTTGTACCCTTTACAACTCGGGCCCCCATTCTCCAACGATGCCCAAATTCCAAGGCCCAAAGTTGGTTTAGGGCCCAATCAGATGTTAAGTTCACTTGAGAGGTGTTAAAATGGGAAATATAAATTTTAATGAGCAAAAGTCTATTTTTAAAAAATAAAGGCCAAAGAAAACCCAAGGTTTGCGTACGCAGGCCATACGCTTGAGTACGCAGGCACAAGTCTGCGTACGCAACTAAGGTTTCAAACATTAAAAAAAAAAAAAAAAAAAAAAAAAAAAAGGGCAAGTTTTCAACTTTAAAGACTGAAGTTTGGAATGAATCTCACATCATAAGGGA
Source organism: Castanopsis chinensis (assembly GCA_032878915.1). Taxonomy (NCBI): domain Eukaryota; kingdom Viridiplantae; phylum Streptophyta; class Magnoliopsida; order Fagales; family Fagaceae; genus Castanopsis; species Castanopsis chinensis. The sequence continues at coordinate 4,642,778 of JAVQMG010000102.1, forward strand.
GCCATTCCAAACCCCTATTTTTCAACTATATAAAGCCTTATATGGTACCTTTTCAAGACACATAAAAAATCCTAAAGGAAAACCTAAGATTCATTAGAAATAGTGAATTAAAGAAGGATTTTTTAACAAAACATCCTCAAGTCAATTTTGTTTAATTGAGGCCTTTTCTATCCATGATCCTTTGAGTTTAAGATTACTAATCACGTTTCTATGGATATGTGAATAGATTGACCGAGGGGAATGGTCAAAATCAAGCTTGAAAGATTCTTTTTTTGAGGTATTCTTTTAAACTTTTTTTTTTCCATTTTTGCCTTTAATCTTTTCTTTAATTTGTTTCTTTGTTTATTTTATGTTCATATCTGTTTGTTTAGGTTAGTATTAGGATTTCTTTATGTTTTTAAGCATGTTAGGATGTTAGATTTATTGTTTTGTGCTTTGCTCTATTTTGTTATGTTGTTCAATTTTCTGGGTTTGTTTCCACGTATGCATAATCTTTTTGCGTACACAGGCTTGTTCATTCGTACGTATGATCCTACCCAAAAACCGTAGCTCTTCTGTTTTGTTCTTTATCTCATATAATGTTCTTCTGTTTTAGATTCTTTTTCACATGTTTCTGGTCTTGAGACTTTGTTTCACATGTTTGTTGTTTGTTTACCTTTCACATGTTGGTTGTTTTTTTATGTGTTTAAATTAAGGTTTTCTCTTCCTTTCTGGTATTAATGCCATGTACATTCATTCATATGCCCATTCATTGATGCTGTAGGTGTTGTGATGCAATGAGGTAAGTAAAGCTAAGTCATGCTTTCATATGTGCATGCACATTTGTTTGATAACATGTTACAATGATGAGCATGAATGTGTTCAGTGATCTTCATGTTCCCAATTTGATCCTTTAGTGTTTACATGTTGCTGTCTTGGATGAGATATGCAATATGATGCTAGATAAATGTTAGGTGGATGTTGTGTGCTTCTAACATGTTAGATCAGGGTTTTTTTTTTTTCCTTCTTTCTTGTCTAAGTACCATGAGCACGCATTCACATGTTCATGCATTGATGCGGTAAGGTAAGTGAAGGTAAGTCATGCATTTATATGTACATGCACATTGTTTGATAATATGGTTTGATGATGAGTATGAATATGTTTGGTTGGATAATATGTTCTTGATGTTCCTGATGCTCCAATATAATCTTTTAATGTTGTCGTGTTTATGTTGCTGCCTTAAGATGATGTATGAATGCTTACCAGCCTTGGATGTCATATAATGACATGATGAATGCTAGGTCGATGATATGCCATGATGGATGTATGCTAGGTTGATGAGATGCCATGATTAGATGTATGGTTAGGGTTTGGGATGAACGATGCCATGTTGTATGCTTAGATGCCTGCTAGTGTATGTGTGAGTTAGAATACAAGTAATGAACATGCTTTTAATAAGGTTAAGATATAAGACACAATGAAAGGAGGCCAACCTTAGGGCTAGGTGGCTTTGGGTGCCTAACACCTTCCCAAAACCGTACCTACACTCCAAACTCATACTTTGGTAGTAAATTCAATGGTCCTTCCTTGAAAGGATGCTATATTCATAGTTCCTAGACCATATAACTAGGTGGCTATTTCGACACTTACCGTTATGTCCACACCAACTATCAGGTATGTCTCTCTCTCTCTCTCTCTCTCTCTCTCTCTCTCTATATATATATATATATATATATATTATGTGTTATATTAATTTTTTTATAATTATGCATTATATTATTGTTATAAATGAAAATAATTACATACAGATCTCTGTAATGCCTAGATATCATTGCAAATGTGATTGGTGTTGGATTGATTGAGGAACCTTGCATCAAAGGATCAAATCTTTCATTGAGAAACATAAATGTCATGACTATAAGGTATGGCTTTTTTGAAAAAAAATTATTTACAATACATGCAGTTTTTTTTATAAGCTAATACATGCACTTATATTATATGAACTTACGTTGTAACATTGGAAAATTTGAATAAAGGAAATGAAATAAAGCTTACACTTTGGGATCAGTAGCAAATCAAGTTGAGGAAAGCTTCTTTATTGAAAATCCAGTCCCTTTGATCATAATAGCTACATGTTTGACTGTCAAGACTTTTAAAGGCAAGTTCATTTCTCTTCTCTATTTCTCTTTATAAGTAATTATGCACCCAATCCTTGAAGACAAAAACCATCTTCTAAACTACATGAGAAATCATCCAATTGTTTGAAATACAAAGTATTTTGGTTGAATTATTATGTAAGCATCCAATTAAGAAGTTGTATAATTGGCTGAATTTGGTTAGAAATTTTTATTATTATTTGTGAATTTGAAATTTAAAGTAGTTAAATATGAGGATATTTGTAAACTTGTAGTTTGGCTTTGTGTGTGGTTCAAATATATATCAAATTTAGTAAGGAGTTACACAGTATGTGGTTTGACCTATAAAACTTCAATGCTGCCCCATGATGTGTTTGCTGAATATTTCCGATCATGCCTTTGGTTCCTTCAACTAAGGTTCTTTGTACATTGTGCTTGACTAGGATAAATCTAGATATTGCCATTAGAAGGATTAGATGTTTGTGTGTACAATCTGCTTATGATTTTCCATTAGCCTTGCTTTATAATTTTGAAATTTTATTGCTCTCTTTATAATTTTGATTTTCTATTCAATTTTTTTGGATTTAATTTTATGAATTCTTATCTGGGTTCGTGTATGACCGCCAACGTCTAAATTCTTATTGTAATTTATGCATGATTGGGTGTTGGTTACTTGAGCTTTTAAGTTTATTTTAGGTTTCTAATTGTACTGAGAATGCCCTGTTTTAAATATATTGGCTGAATTATTATGTAAGCATCCTATTAAAAACTTGTATAACTGGCTAGAAACTCATATTTAGTTTGTTATTTTCTATTTGATTATTGAATGCCCTATAGATTTTTTGTTTGGGGCAGGGTAGGAGTAGACTGTGTGTATCTGTGGGAGTCTTTTTTATATCATTATTGGCTTAATTAATTTTAATCTAAACTGTAAATGCAATACTATGGCTCTACTTGGATTTTGAAGTCTATTTTATACCAGAAGTATTTGCTATATAAAATTCATAACTGCATATACTCCTCAAACTTATGCTTTAAATTTGATTTTTACTCTTCAACTTGCTTTACTTTTGTAAATTAAAGGGTTTGGGGGTTTATCTAACAAGCTAAGTCTTGAATCTAAATATTTAGAGGATAAATGATTTTCACAGCAAGTAGGACTTCATTTCTGATTGTAGTTCCTATTGGATTCATATGTTATTTGTACTGCTCATTTTGCATCTATGTTCATCAAATTTTCACTTGCTTTGAACTTCTCCAATCCCAAAACAAAGAGAGAAGGGAATGAAAATTCCACTAACATGAGCACCAGCCTAAGTACTATCTTTACCAGTTACAACTTCAATGTCCAATTCAGTATCACAAATTCTACTAACATAGATGAAATGATATCAAAATTTGATTGACCCAAATAGGCTTTTAACTTTTTTTATGATGGGTTTTGCTTGGTTGTGTATTTTGTGATGTGCATAATTGGTTGTTGTACATTTGGTTGGAGTCAGTGATATGCAATTATTATGATGAATATTTGTGCAGCTTTTGTTATGATCTTAGAATCTTGGTGTATTTTTTTTTTTTTTTTTTTTTTTTTTTTTGTGATTTCACATTTTGTCAGTTAAATTATCTTTCATTTTTTTCTTATTTTGGGTTGATAATTTTTTTTTTTTTTTTGGTAATTAGTTAGAGATTGATAAATAAAGGGTGGTGAATAAGATTATGGGTTCAATACTCACTATGTGTAAACTTATCACTTAGATGAAATGGTTTTAATGCATAAGTAGTCTGTACCATGAATTTTATAGTTGCCACAAAAAAACCCACAGAAACCTATGCATTTTTATACCAATTAAATTCACACCACCAACAAGTATATTGTCATGTGTTCTATGCATTGTATATACCCCCTTGCCTAAGAAGTGTCCAACAATTACATGTGATAGGAGAGTCCACTGATGGGCCTAAATGGAATGGCCTTTTACCATAAATATAAGTTTATATAGAGATAATTGTACTTTTTTTCTAATGACTCCCATGCATCGCAAGAGAGTATAACTTATCATCAACAAGTGGAACAAGAGTTTATGTTGATTTGGAAATTCCTAAGATTGCTAATTTCAAAGATCAGTAAATGCTTTGTTTTGGATTCACATTTTTAATGTATTTACAATTTTTACAATACTATGTCTAATATTTATAGGGCAAGGGACACTTGGATGAAAAGGGAACTGCCAAGGAGGCTCACCTTACTTCAATCAGCTCTGTCTATACATGACACAATACTGATGTGGAGGGATTGAATACATTTCTCCCATTGAGTTCTTGTGTTCTGCATTATGGCATCTAAATGTTTCCAAGTTAAAATCTACATCTGCTATGTAAATTATTATTGCTACTGTCCTTAATGGAAGTTCATGTCTTGAGTAGAATACTTGTCCCTATTTCTCTTAACTCCTATCTGTCTATTGTTGGTGCTCACTTTGGCAAAAAGGTCCAATAACAAGAAGAAGCCCAACAATATAAAAGGGGTGAAGGAAGAAGAGTTCATAAAGTAAGAAAAAACTATTAAACTCCAATGACAAGAATTATGGTCCACATGTTAGGATGCGTGCCCTTAAATCCTATTGTATGATGTTATGTATGACATTATGTATGACTTAATGTTGTGTTTAATAAAGTTGTTTTATTATTATCTAAAATAATAGTAACATGAATATTGGGACATTATCATATAGTCTATGAGATTCATAGTATGTGATTTATATAAAAAGTCATAGAAAATATAAATCACAAGTTCTTTGTAAACTCAGAATTGTAGTTCGAAGTCGATGATAAAATTGGGCATTTCATTTTCGAAGACTATAACATACCAACTAAGATGATTTGTCTTGATCATGGAAGTGTAGACTTCTAGTTGATATGTTGATATGTTTTACGAGTTAAGACATATTGAACTGGACCGCTATGAGATTTATTATTCTCCTAACAACTGTCAAATGAATAATAAATCTCACGACTTCTATTTACATGAACTTTTAATCCTGAGAGGATAATGGACTTAATCATGAAATGTAGGTTGCTTTGATATATCAGGAGTGAGATCTAAAGTAACGGTCAAAATCTCAGTATGTTGGGCAACCACATTTAGTGTTGATGGAACATATATTCTCAAGATGGAATTCATAATCTTTTAATAGAGATATAAAATATTCCCTTGAGATAAGTTTAATAGGTTCAGTTATTCAGAGAGTTAGGCCTAATCACTTTGGTAAGAAATTACTAAAGTATATATTTATGAAATTGGATTTCATAAATATATAATGAATAACTTTAAAGGATTAAACCGGGTACTCAAGGATTAAGATGTAGTAATTTTCAAAGTGGCAGTCTATATTCATGACTTTGTATTACTACAAATATTTTATGAAGGGGTTGCATGTATAATAAAGTCTTGGGATATAAATTTATTAATAAGGCCTAGAGTACAATTATATTTATATAATAATATTAAATATAATTAATGGTAACTTTGGACTTATCAAGAGTTGACGGAATAGCCCACTGCCCATTGGAGCTACTGTCTTATTGGTCTTTTTTGGTCCCACTCCAAGCCACACATTAAAACCTAATTGGAAAGGCCCAATAGGCTACCCTAATTAGATAATTAGTTAGTTATAAAGGGAGAAACATGCCGAATTTTTTATAAGAGAATAAAAAAAAAATGAGAGACATCATTGTGAAATGGTGTATATGTGTGAGTGAAGCCACTCAATAATTCTCCCTTGGAAACTAATTGAGAGACCACACTTCTTGGGCGTAAAGTGGAATTGGAGTGAAGATTAAAAGTATTCCCGAGCACTTCTAATCTTTTGTTTTGAATTTCACCACACCAAAATACGATATCTTGTTCTTAAATTCTGAAATTTACGTAGTACATGTTATCAATCATAAATGAAATAGATCCATGTTTGTTTCTTCCGCTGTGTGTTTTGTATGAGATACAAAACCAGATTTTCCAACACCACATACCTATAAAATAATAAAAAAATGCCACAAAGAAAGCAAACGAGCCTAAGGGAGCCTAGAGAAGGAAGTAGTAAGCCCATGGGAATCATAAGAAGTGGAAAGCAACCAAAAATGGGCCGGATAAGCCCAAATGGGGTTGGTGCACTGGCCAACAAAACCCAAAAGTAAAAGATATAGTAATTGGGCCAAGGAAGCCCAAAAGATTTAGAAAAGGCCCATGGGAATGGAATGAGCCAAGGATGCCTGAAAGAGTGAAGCAAGCCGATGATGCCCGAAAAAAGAAAATGGGCCAAGGAAGCCTAAAATGGCATGAGAGTTAACGTAGTAGAAATACAGGACAACGTGAATAGAATAAAGGAAAACTACAAGGCAAGCCTAAAGGAGGCCCAGCAAGCACAAGTCAAGTAATAACATGGTAGAACCAATAGAGTGGGGTGACAGGAATACTAGTCGACCCACAAATAGACAGGGCTAAATTAAAGGAGGAAAGGCCCATGCCCAAGCAAAGCCTAGCCTAGGGAGGAAATGAGATACAATGAACGAAGACCCAGTGACTCATCCATGCCACAAAGGGTTAAAAACTAAGCAGCAGACCATGCAACAAAGACCAAAAGAACCTACAACCAATGGCAAACGCATAAACAGCAGACTAGCCATGGACTCACATGAAAGTGGAGCACGCACAATGTTGGAATCATACATGCGCAGCGGAAGAATAAATGTAATGTAAACGGATCTACTTCATACATACAAGTTAACATGGGCTATTTAAGTTTCAGAATTAGAGAACAAGAGAGTGTACCTTGGAGCGGTGAATTTCAAAACTTGAAGATGAGAGGCTCTTGGGTGGGCCACGCCCAAGATGTGTCTCTCAATCATCCAAAGGGAGAAGGTATGGAAAAATTCTGTATATTTCTCCCTTTGCAGATTATCTAAGGAGGCCTTTCCAATTGGGGAAGTGTGTGGCTTGGATTTTGGGACCAAAAGGGACCAATAAGATCACACTCCAATGGGCCCTTTTCTGGGAAAATGTCCATTATATAGGATGACATACCACCTTATTAATAAAAAAAGGAAAGATGCAAGCATAAAATATTCGTAGTAATACAAAGTCATAAATATGACTGTCACTTTGCCATACCCGGTTTAATCCTTTAAGTTATTCATCATATAGAAATCCAATTCCATAAATATATACTTTAGTAACTCCCACTCTCTGAATAACAAACCATTAAACTTATCTCAAGGGAATATTTTATATCTCCGTTAAGAGACTATGAATTCCATCTTGAGAATATATGTTCCATCAACACTAAAATGCCACAGATTTTGAGTAAAAAAACTCAAATAAGACTCTTTTGTTGGGGAAGTTCATGCAAATATAAGTCGTGAGTTTATTATTCAATTGACAATCGTGGCACAACCAGTTCAATATGCACTTAAAACATATCAGTAGAAATCTCTATTTCCATGATCCAAATCAGTAGTTAATAGGCCAGTGAAATGGTGGCACTACGAAGGACAAAGAACACCTACATAAGGATAAAAATATTAATGAGGGTTACCATTATTTTCAAATAATAATACAACTTATTAACAACAATGTCACATAATAAAAAATAGCATCATAAAAGGGCCTTAGTTGTGCACAGTAAGAAAAAAAAGAAGGTGCAGGGGATAAAGAGGAAAAAGTGAGAAAAGTAGCAAGAAAGAAAACAAAAATACACAAGGAAGAATAGAGGAAATTTAGGAGTACGAAAGAAAAATATAAAACAGAGAAGGAATGGAGAGGAAAAAAAAACAAAAGCAAGAGTGTGCTAAGGCATGCACCAATAGGCTACTCCTTTCTCTCCCTCTCAATAGCCTACCCTCTGGCAAGTCAAAGGACATGAGATTAAGCCATTTAAGCCCATTATTTCAAAATAGGTAATTTCCATGGCAGGATCTTCCTGTGAGATTTCCCACATTGGAGATTGATTCCCTTCTTGGACCCAAATCTGCCAAGGAACCAAGCACAACAGACTAATCCCCCTTTCCTATCTTTTATTGTGTTGGATTAAGCATTAACATTATTCTTCTTTTATTGTTGCTAATTTAGTTTTGCCATACTCACATTACTATGTTTTCTTATTGAGAAAGTGGTGTAAATATTATCTTTTGTTGGTAGCAAACATGTCTTTCCTTTCCTGCTATATTATGTGTCTTCTGCCATAAATTTTTTTGTGACAGCATCCTCTGCCGTGGGCACATGACTAAGATCTCAACAAAAAGGGATCCTAGCTTGCGCATAAGCTGGCTTGAGGTGAGTTTCAGTTGAGCCAATCCCAACTCTCCTACGCCAGAACTATTGGGCCACAACGTGACAGGAAGTAGTCCAGCCCAGAAATAAAAAATGCCTCACCACATTTAAATTGGTGACTCCGCTGGGGAGTTAGAAAAAAGAAAGGGAAATTAGATAAAACCCTCGCAAGTTATGCCTCCAAAATGAAAGACGACGTGGAACATGAGCACTTTGCCATCACAGGCAAAGTCAAGATTAACAAGGCCCCTCCAGCACCAGCCCAACTAGGCGGAAGGTGCTAATGGAACGGGGGCTAGACCACAATAGCAACAAAGAGTTCTTATTGATAAGGTAAACTTTTTCATTGAGGCGCTGCAATCCGTGCAACATTCCTAGCATCAGATGATGGAAGAAATCCATCAAATGAAAGTAGACAAGACAAAAGAGATAGGAAGTCAGCATGACCCAGAGCATGTGGCAGACAAAGAAGAAACCACTGCTGGGGTGGTCCATAGAATGCGGAGCATCGTTTCATAACCATGGCAGAAGTTACAGTGCTCTTAGAGCAAGAAAGGGCCAAAACGCCTAAGGAACAATTTTATGCACAAAGGCCTCCTTATCTACTAAAAATACTTAGCAAGCCATATCCTGAGAGGTATGAACCACGAACTTTTGCACAATTTGATGGCAGAAAGAAAAGTGTTATCAAACATGTGAGCAAGTTTACTAACACCCTCAGTCCCTACGCAGCAGATGACGACCTGTGTCTGCAAGAATTTTCCTAATCCCTATGTGACCACACATACACTTGGTACACTAGATTGAAACCAGGGTCAATTCCAACATGGGATGACATGGTAGACGTATTTTACACTAAATACTTTCATGGAGAAGAGACAGTAACACTTGCAACTTTGCAAGCAACCAAGCAAAAAAGCAACGAAGATCTAATGGAATACATCAAAAGGTTTAAAGACATAGCTCTTGACTGTTATGACCATTGTGAAGAAAAGAAATTAGTATAAATGTGTATGGGTAACATGATCATGGAATACATAGTTGTTTTAGAGAATCTAGAAATCTCCCAGTTCGTATAGTTGTTGCAAAAAGCTAGAAAGACCACCCAATCAGTAAGGCCAAGTTCTGACAAGCTCAAAGAACGGAGGACCACTCCATAAGCCATGGTGGTATCCATTGGCAAAAGGAAGAGGAAGTCGGGCAACAGGGAGTATGAGCCCCCTCTGTCATTGCCATGTACACCAAAGGAGCTAGATGTGCTCCTAGATAAATGGATCGCAGATGGGGTATTCTAGCCTAACCAAGTTTCTAGGAAACCTACCGAAGAAGAGTGGAGAGACCCACGTTTCTACCATTTGCACAACTATGTGCAACACCTTACCGCAAAATGCTGGCCACTCCATAGACTAGTGCATCAAAGAATCAAAGAAGGAACTCTTGAATTATCTGAGCCAAAAGTCCAAAGAAACCCTTTCCCAAACCACATGGGAAAGGGAGTAGCAACCGTCGACATTTGCGCGGATCTAGGGGAAGACGAAGAATTGCCATAAAGGTTCTAGTAAGCATTGCCTCAGAGGCAGGAGTAGAATGCTTGATGGTGGAACCCAAAGTTAACAAAGCACTTTTAGTGATAAAGACATGAAAGTGGGGTATTCAGATCATAGAAGGCCCTTCTACCTGGTGACTTCCATAAACCAAATCCTCATCTAAAGGGCTTTGGTCGATATAGGTGCTTCCGTAAATCTCATTCTACTAGGCACATTACAAGCGACAGGAATTTCAAAAAGGAAAATACAGGGGTGTGCAATGGAGGTGACAAGATTTGGGGGAAGAGGTGAATATACCGCAAGCCATATCCAGTTATGGTTGAAAGTGGGACTAATAGCCACCTTGGCCTGCTTCCATGTGGTAAAAATGGAAGTCTCGTACTACTTGTTGTTAGGAAGACCATGGCTGTATAAATACCAATTGGTCCCATCTACCTACCATCAATGCGTGAAAGGAAGGCTAAATAGCAAAATGACACGGATAGCAGCAAACCTGTCACCCTTCGAACAAGCAAAGGCTCATCTGATAGAAACCATGTTCTACGATGAGTGGGCACCATTCGATGAGAGCACAATGTCTAAACCACAAGGCACCTTTGTCCCTAGATGGGAGGATATTCAAGATGACCCATATCCCAATCTGAGAGGGCAGCTAAGGCAAAGAAAGAAAAGGAGGGAATTATAGCAAAAAAGGATACACAGATAATAACAGAAGAGAAACTAGAAGAAGTCGACTTGGGCATTGACCCATAGAAGCCAAGACCTATTTTGATTAGTTTGAAACTATCAGGAGAAGAAAAGTCAGAACTGATACTATTGTTGAGAGAATTTAGGGATGTCTTCACATGGGACTATGGCGAGATGCCTAGGCTAGACCCAGGATTGGTAGTGCACACGCTCAACTTAGATCCCGAGGCTAAGCTGGTGGCTTTGCCTACCATAGTATTTCACACTGAAATAGAAGAACAAATAGTAAAAGAGGTGGAAAAGCTATTGGGTGTTGGTTTCATTAAGCCTATCCAGCATCCGCGATAGTTGTCCAATATCGTGCCAATGAAGAAAAAGAATGGGCAGATAAGGTGTTACGTAGACTTCAGAAATCTTAATCGAGTTTGCCTAAAAGATGAATTCCTGCTACCAAACATGGACCTCTTGATAGACTCTACAGCGAAAAATGCCATGTTCTCCTTTATGGATGGATTTAGCGAATACAACCAGATTTGAATGGCCCTGAAAGATGCGGAGAAAACTACTTTCAAAACACCCATAGGCAATTTCTACTACACTGTGATGCCTTTTAGATTGAAAAATGCAGGAGCAACTTACCAACGCACAATGACCACCATATTCCATGACATGGTGCATTGCAAACTAGAAGACTATGTGGATGACATAGCTATAAAGTCAAAGAAACAGGAAGACCATGTCAAAGTATTGAGAAAAGTGTTTGGAAGATGCAGAGTTTTCAAGCTAAGAATGAATCCCCTTAGGTGTGCCTTTGGAGTGTCTTTTGGAAAATTCTTGGGATTCTTGGTCCACAGCAGGGGAATAGATATGGACCCAGCCAAAGCTACAGCTATAGCAACTATGAAGCCACTTGTCATGGTGAAGGACTTGAAGAGTTTTCTGGGGAAATTCTCTTACATCCAAAGGTTCATCTTGGGTTTAGCATCAATCACTTTATCCTTCACCAAATTACTCAAGAAGGGACGAAGTTTCGAGTGGGGAAAAGCACTGCAAACAGCCTTTCGAAGGCTGCAGCAAATTATGACAAACCTTCCTACGATACAAGCCCCAATATCCAAAACGCCTTTGTTGCTTTACTTAGTCCCTAGCTCATATGCCATACGTGCGTTGATTACCCAAGAAAATGAAAGCAGTGTTGAGCAACCAGTCTACTATGTAAGTCACACTCTAAAGGATGTGGAAACTTGCTATCCTAGAGCAAAAAGAGCATGTTTGGCAATAGTATATGCATCACAAAGGTTAAGCCATTACTTTCTAGCCTATGAGATATGGTTAATGATGAAATTCCACACAATCAAGGCTCTGCTATGACAGCCAATCCTCTCTGGAAGGATATCCCAGTGGTTGTTACAATTGTCGCAATATGACTTAAAGGTGGGAACACCTAAGGTAGTAAAGAGCTAGGCTATAGTAGATCTGTTAGCACAATTCCCATGAGAAGAGGAATTCTCGCTGGATGACAAAGTTCTAAGGGAAGTATCCATAACAAAAGTAACTGAAGAGCAGTGGGTGATGAAGTTTGACAGTTCTTCCATAGCCCATTCAGGAGGCGTGGGAACAGTCCTCTATCATGAAGGAGAAGATGCCATGACGCTCCCATTAAATTGGAGCTTCATTGTTCAACAATACCATAGAATACGAGGCCTATCTCACTAGGTCAGCTACAACCCTTAAAATGAGGATCAAGCATTTGAAGGTGATATGTGACTCCAATTTAGTGGTCTGCCAAGCCAAAGGAAGTTTCTCTTTAAAGGAACCTAGTATGGCTCCGTACAAGAAGATGGCTTAGAAAGTAGAGGAAAGATTTTCAACATTTGAGATAAAGCACGCTCAGAGGAGCAAGAATTAGTACGCGAACGCATTGGCCACATTGGGATCACAAATAGCATTTGAAGGAAGTAGCACCAGGGTTGAAATACTAGAGGAAAGGTTCCAAGAAGAAAGGAGTGAGGAGGACTGGAGAATCCCTATAAAGGAATCCTTAATGAAAAAAGGAGATACGGCAGATTTAAAGACATTTAATGATTAGACCCAAGTGAAAAGAAAACCGCAGGATGCTAGGAGGAATTCTGTCAAGATGTATGGGGTAAGAAAAAACCCAAAGAAAATTGAAGGAAGTGCATGATAGAACCTACGGGTTCTGTGAAGAGATCGGCCTTTATCACATACTCTAGAGAGTGGATTTTTATTGGCCAAGCATGAGTAAAGATGCATACATAGTCCAAACCCAATGCGAGGTTTGTCATTTTGTAGCAGACATGGAGAAGAGTTAAACTCCTTTCGCCAGTGAAGACAAGAGAAGTCTATTTGTGCAATACCTGACAGAGGGCATCTTGCCACAGAAGCATAGTGAAAGATATAATTTTAAAAGGCTGGTAGTACGCTACTTTTTGCATGAGGAAATCCTTTTTAAAAAGAGGTATGATGGAGACCCATTATGATGTTTGGTTCTTGAAGAAGCAAGGGAGATGATAAAAGAGGTACACGTAGGAGAATACAGGGAGCACCAAGGGAAGAAAAGTTGTATTGATGTCTACTGCAGATGGGTTATTATTGGTCCACCATGAAGAATGACATAGCAAAATTTGTGAAAAAATGCCATAGTTGCCAAGTATAGGCTAACATAATTCACACTCACCCATAGAATTTGCATAGCATGGTCACCTCGTGGCCCTTCCACACTTAGGAGCTTGACTTAGTGGGACCAGTTAATCCACCCTCAGGTCACATATGGTTCCTTGTGGGTATGGAGTACTTTACCAAATGGGTAGAGGCCATTCCACTCCGTAAGGCCACAGGTAGAGCCATGGCGAATTTTATCAAAGAGAATATAATCATCAGGTTCGAAGTACCTTATAGGATCATCAGTGATACTGGCACACCATTTGTCAACAGTGAAGTAAGAAGGATGCTTTTCGATCAAATCAAACACCACCGGTCATCACCCTATTACCCCCAATAGAATGGGCAAGCAAGAGCAACAAACGAGACTCTCATCGAGATCATTAGCAAGATGAATCAGGAATATGGTGAAGGTGGGCAATGCATCTGCCAGACACCCCTTGGGCCTACCGAAGCTTACATAAGTCTGCCACGGGTTTTTCTCCATTATTCTTAGTCTACGGAACGAAAGTGATGAGCCTAAATGAAGTGATGACACCCTCCTTAAGGGTCATGCAAGCACGAAAGAAAGAAAAGGAGAAGGAAGTCTTTACAGCAAAAAGATGCAAAGACCTGAAAGGATTAGATGAAAAAGTGAAGAGGCCCAAGAGTATAGCCATAGATACAGACAAAGAATGACTAAAGCTTATGGTAGGACAACCAAGGAAAGGTTGTTTGCAGAAGGAAAGCTTGTGTTCAAAACAGTGAATCACATTAGATGAGGTATGGCAAGACCATCTAAATTTTCTCTAAAATGGGAAGGACCCATTCTAATAAGGGAAGCACATGCAAGTGGGTATTATCATTTGGTCCAGATGGATGGAAAAGATCTAATGGACCCCATTAATGGCAAATGGTTAAAACAATATTATGCCTAGAAAACATTGTGTAGTTATTCCTTCTTCGTGTTTAGTTTTTATTTCCTCCAAGTGACTACCCCTGCAAAGGATGATGTCATGAGAAAGCATTGTAGCATGTTTCTATTTGTAAAAATGAAAAGTAATGAAAAATATGAAGTATTATCAAAAAGAAAAGAAAGCATACTATATCATAGTCATAATAATAATCATAGCAAAAGTAGTAGTAGATGTAGCACAATAGATTACAAACCCAAAATATATAAGTGATATTAGACTTATCAAATAAGTGTTAGAGAAAATAAAAAAAGTGTACTGGATAGGGTGAAATGGGGAAGGAAATAAAAAACTACACAATGTAATCTCATCAAAGGCTAGAAATAAGGGTCTGATCTCCAAAGCGGCTAAGGCCAGCAACACTAGAAAGAAGGCACTCTTGACGTGCCTCTAGGTCTACCACCTCCTTCTTTAAAACTTCAATGCGACCGTCTATGACATCCATAGCAAGCTGAACCTTTTTCGAAAGGAACGCTTGAGTAATCTCCTGCAGGTATCCAGCATGAACTCCATAGTGAAACCAACTCTAGTTAACTCCGGAACTATGGCCCTCCACTGCAGAATCCTCTCACCAGACATGGTGTTAATGAAGTTATGCTCAATATCGTTCATCACGCTCCCCAATAACTTAAGGAAGTGCTCCCTTACGAATCAGCCAAGAAGGAACCCCTGCATGAAGTCTCCACGGCTATTATAAACTGCCTCCAAATGAGAAATGCATTCCCTAGGGACCCAAAAGTCATGGAAATCAACATAAGAAGTGCTAGCATCCCAAAAATCAGCAGGGTTAAGATCATTGACCTCTGGCTGGTCAAACAGAATGAAGAAAGCAACAACTTCACTCACTGGATCACAAACTATGGCAGAACTACTGCCAACCTCAAACCAAGAAAATGGAGCCACCTCAATAAGGGTCAAACCTGGAGAAAAACATGAAATAAAATGTGAGGGATAGACAAAATGAAGGAATAAATTCATAATGAAGATTAAAGACGATATGGGAGAAAGAAAAAAGTACAGAGACTCGTGGGAGTGGGGGCTACGGGTATGGCTGAAATGGGGGATGTAGGCATCGTAGTGCATGCTATAGTCTTGGGCTCCTTAGGAATATCTATGGCTAAGGGAATGAACATACAAAATAATTAAAGAATTGCATCGGGGAGTTAAAAAAAAAAAAAAAAAAAAAAAAAAAAAAAAAAAGAGAGAAAGGAGAAGAGAGGGTCTAACAAGGGCAAGAGGTACATATCCATAGCCTCAGTCTCGTGATCACTATCATCATCCTCATCAGAATTAGAAACCCTCTTCTTCGTGACAACTCGCCCTCAAAATCCGCAAGAACCTCCTCAGATCCCTCATCAGAAAACAAATCTACATCAAGCCCACAAGTGACAACCACCAGTAAAGAGTTGTCCTTTACTACCTAAGAGAGGGCAGCAAAGGGATTACTAGCAAAGATGACAGGAGGAGTAGTAGGAGAAGCACTCCCGGTTTGAGATGCGCCTGTATGAGTAACTCCTTTCTGAGGAGTAGGGATCTCGGTAGGAATAGGTACAGACTCACCAACCCTTTTAGTCTGGGCACACTCCTCAATAAAACTAGGCTTAGGTGAAGGAATTGAAGCCTCGGCAAGAACTCCCAACATAGCAGCAGAAGCAAAGGCCATGGCCTTAGCCATTATATCCGCCCTATCAAAGAAACCCTCCATGGGTGTGCCCATAGCAGTAGAAATCTCCTCTTTCATAGAATGATATATAAAAAGGGGCTAGAGGTCAACCTGAAAACAAGAAAAAAGGGAAGTGAACCCTCAAGAACTATGTTACCTATGGGAGGAAGGCCACCATCATAGGGAACGATATTAGAGCAAGTCTCAAAAGTTTCATCACCTCTTTGTTGGAAAAAACTAGTTTTGTATCTCATACAAAACGCACAGCGGAAGTAACAAATAAGGATCTATTTCATTCATGATTGACAACATGCACTATGTAAGTTTCAGAATTTAAGAACAAGATAGCATACCTTGGTGTGGAGAAATTCAAAACAAAGATTAGAAGCACTTGGGAACACTTTTAATCTTCACTCCAATTCCACTTTACGCCCAAGATGTGGTCTCTCAATCAGTTTCAAAAGGAAGAATGAAAGTGTGTCTCACTCTCTCTTTTTCTTTTTTTGTAATCTTAAAAAAAATTCTGTATGTTTCTCCCTTTATAACTAACTGATTATATAATTAGGCTGACCTATTGAGCCTTTTCAATTGGGCTTTAGTGTGTGGCTTGGAGTGGGACCAAAAGGGACCAATAAGACACTAGCTTTAATGAGCCTTGGTTTTTCCGTCAACTTTTGACACGTCCAAAGCTACCATTAATTATTTTAATACCACTATATAAATATAATTGCACTCTAGACCTTATTAATAAATTATATCCCAAGACTTTATTATACACGCAGCCCCTTCATAAAATATTTGTAATAACACAAAGTCATGAATATAGACTATCACTTTGTAAATTACTACATCTTAATCCTTGAGTACCCAGTTTAATCCTTTAAAGTTATTCATCATATATTTATGAAATCCAATTTCATAAATATATACTTTAGTAATTTATTACTGAAGTGGTTAGGCCTAACACTCTGAATAACCAAACCCATTAAATTTATCTCAAGGGAATATTTTATATCTCCATTAAGAGATTATGAATTCTATCTTGAGAATATATGTTCCATCAACACTAAATAACCCTTGGTTTCTTTTGAATACCCTAAAAACATGCATACTTCCGTTTTAGCTTCCAACTAATTAGATTTCCCTTTCAACACATATGCTGGACATCCCCAAATGTGGAGATATTTCATACTAGCCTTGCGCCCACTCCACAATTCCTTGGGTGTGTTAGGAACAGATTTTGATGGAACTAAATTCAAAAGATGCATAGCAGTTTTTAGTGCATATTCCCAAAAAGAAACTGGTAAAGTTGAGTAACTCATCATGGACCTAACCATTGCCAAAAGAGTCATATTCCCTCTTTCCGCTACACCATTTTGTTGGGAAGTTCCAGGTGCAGTCAATTGGCAGACAATCCCATTTTAAATTAGGTAATCCTTGAAATCCCCAAAAAGTTATTCACCACTTCGATCAGATCGAATGGCCTTTATGCGTTTACCTAATTGATTTTCAACTTCAACCTTAAACTCTTTGAACTTTTCAAAGGCTTTGGACTTCCGACTCATTAGGTACACATAACCAGATCTTGAGTAATCATCCGTAAAAGTGATGAAATACTCGTAACCTCCTTTTGCTTTGGTTGACATAGCACCACAAACATCTGTATGAACTAATTTAAGCAACTCTTGGGCTCTTCTACCTTTTGCATTAAAAGGTCGTTTGGTCATTTTACCTTCCGAACAAGATTCACAAACTAGAAAATCATCAAAGTCCATGGGCTATAAAAGTCCATCTTTGATTAGTCTTTGAATCCTATTTGAATTAATATGACCCAAACGCAAGTGCCATAGATATGCATCACTAATAGAAGGAAACTTTCTCTTTAATGATTTTACATGAGAGCTACTATCTAATTCAGAATTGTATAATTCATGCTTGTCAGGAGTTAAAATATAAAAACCATCCACAATATTGCCAGAACAGATAAACATTTTATCATTCTTTATTACAACATTGTCTTTCAAGATAACACAATACCCATGTTTACCTAAGTTGCAGAAATTAAATTCCTACGAACATTAGGTACATACAAACAGTCTTCTAATATTAAAACTCTAGATTTAAAGCATAAATTAAATACTCCAATAGCTACAACTAGAGTCCTGCTCCAATAGCCAAAGTAAGAAATAATTCTGCCTCATTCAACTTTCTAGTCTCCTGGAACCCCCTTTTTCTTGGCAGCCTTGAATGTTAAACAATTCCTCTTCCAATGTCCTTTCTCACCACAATGGAAACACTTTCCTTTGGTTTTCTTTTCTTTGTCAGCAACCCTTAAGACAATTTGTTTACCATCTTGCTTAGTGAAATCCTTCTTCTTCTTCTTCTTCTTCTTCTTCTTCTTCTTCTTATCCTTGCCTTTCGACTTAGGCTGAAAAGTAGAAACTTCACCCATATTGGCTTCAACACTAGAAGTACTAAGGATGCCTTTCGCTGCCACTAACTCATTCATTAATTCAGACAAAGAATAAATCTTTTTGTTCATATTATAATTGAGTCTGAATTCCTTGAATGATTCTGGTAATGATTGGAGTATCATATCCACTTGGGATTCTCCATCAATGTTGGCACCTAAAACTTCTAATGTGTTCAGATTTGCAATCATCCTAAGACAATGCTCCCTCACTGAACTTCCTTCAGACTTAGCATTATGTCCGAAGCTAGTTCTACATCCTGCATTTGATGATATAGAACATTTGAGATAGATGCTAGGATATAGCACTTGGCCATCTCATTAGATTTCTACCAACGATCATATTGTTGTTTTTTCTCATGAGGAGCATTTAATGAAGGAAAGCTAGGACATGGTTGAGTAAGCACATATTTATGCTCTTCAGTTGTAAGAACAATGTCCAAATTTCTTTTCCAGTCAACATAGTTGGATCCAGTCAGTTTGTTTTGGTTAAGAATAGCAATAAGTGGGCTAAATGATGCCATGATTAAATCTGAAAATAATAAACATGAATATAATGAATAAACTGGACATTATCAATTTAACATATAAGCATATAATATGGAACTTTAATAAAATTATAAAATAATATATGCAACGACAACCCAATCCATATCTATAATTCCTTGGTAGCAAGTTTATTATAAACACATTAATTGGTTGAGAACTATTCTCATTATTAGTCCTATTATGATAACTCTTATCAAACACTAACAATATACCGTATTACCTTTAGCCTCTAAATAATAATGACATAGCTCCTTTAGGAGGTTAACATTACACTTAGTCTAGTGTACACCATTATCTAGAGTCATGTGTAGCCACATTTCATCTCCCTTTTATAGTATTTAAACTTGTAGTACCATGAAACAAAACACCCTCCTTTAGGATCGCGAGGCATATACGCCAAGACGAGGTGTTTGTCCACACTACTTTAAACGGGTAAGTTCAATCTTGTAGTACTATGAAGTAAACACTCTCCTTTGGGATCGCCAGGCATATACGCCAAGATGAAGTGTTTACTCACACTACTATGAACTAATAATGGAGGCCGTGAGATGCAACCCTTGTATCTCTCTCCCACTAGATACTTTAAATTAAAGGTTTTTAAAATCAAGAACCATAATAATGCTAGACACTTTGAAAACATAATCCTAATCTCATTAGGAATAAATTTCGTAATCCTAGCATTAATATATATAAATATATATAATGTAATATAAACCCATATTACATTTAAAAATCCATAATATATTATATATAGTATAATATACGGATTAATATATGTAATATATAATTATTACATTATATATTATTATTATATGTAATCTTATATACGGATTATATAACATATAAACCAAGCCATGCAAGATAGCCAAAGTCAAACATATATATCCGTACAAATAAAATTCAAGCCATGCATTGAATGAAGACCAAGCCATGCAATGAAGTCTTAGCCATGCAATAAAGCAAGCCATGCAATGCATTAACATTCATACAATCCATATAAACAAAAGCACATGACAACTATGTTAATTAGCCAAAAGATGTAATGAATTCCAACCAATGCAATTATGGTTCGCACATGACAATTATTGAATTTCAATAACTATATCCTCTAGGCCATAATCATACACAGCTCCTTTTCATATCCTTGTGCAGACACGGATATATATATATATATATATATATATATATATATACACACACAAGTGATGCAATTCTCTACATTATATTCAAATGATGCAATAACTATTAAGACACGGCACCATTACTTTATGATGCAGAAAATTGAAACACAAAGATAATGGTTTTCTTAAATTCTAAAATCCAATCACATGCTATACAATCATGATATGAAATCTTGGCTCTGATACCAATTGTTGGAAAAACTTGGTTTTGTATCTTATACGAAACACACAGCAAAAGCAACAAACAAAGATCTATTTTATTCATGATTGATAACATGCACTATGTAAGTTTCAAAATTTAAGAACAAGATAGCGTACCTTGGTGTGGAGAAATTCAAAAAAAAGATTAGAAGCACTTAGGAACACTTTTAATCTTCACTCTAATTCCACTTTACGCCCAAGATGTGTGATCTCTCAATCAGTTTTCAAAAGGAAGAATGAAAGTGTCTCACTCTCTTTCTTTTTCTTTTTCTCTAATCTTAAAAAAAAAATTGTATGTTTCTCCCTTTATAACTAACTGATAATCTAATTGGACTGGCCTATTGAGCCTTTCCAATTGGGCTTTAGTGCGTGGCTTGGAGTGGGACCAAAAGGGACCAATAAGACACTATTTCCAATGGGCCTTGGGCTTTTTCGTCAACTCTTGACAAGTCCAAAGTTATCATTAATTATATTTAATATTGCTATATAAATATAATTGCACTCTAGGCCATATTAATAAATTATATCCCAAGACTTTATTATACACACAACTCCTTCATAAAATATTCGTAGTAACACAAAGTCATGAATGTAGACTACCACTTTATAAATTACTACATCTTAATTCTTGAGTACCCGGTTTAATTCTTTAAAGTTATTCATCATATATTTATGAAATCCAATTTCATAAATATATACTTTAGTAATTTCTTATTAAAGTGGTTAGGCCTAACACTCTGAATAACCAAACCCATTAAACTTATCTCAAAAGAATATTTTATATCTCTGTTAAGAGATTATGAATTCTATCTTGAGAATATATGTTCCATCAACACTAAATGCGGCTGCCCAACATACTGAGGTTTTGATCGTTACTTTAGATCTCACTCCTAATACATCAAAGCAACTTACACCTCATGATCATGTCCATTATTCTCTCAAGATTAAGAGTTCATGCAAATAAAAGTCATGAGATTTATTATCCATTTGACAGTCGTTAGGAAAATAATAAATCTCACAACAGTCCAGTTCAATATGTCTTAACTCTTAAAACATATCAACCATATCAACTAGAAGTCTTCACTTCCATGATCAAGACAAATCATCTTAGTTGATACGTTATAGTCTTCGCAGATGAAATGCCCAATTTCATCACCGACTACGAACTATAAATTCTGAGTTTACAAAGAACTTGTGATTTATATTTTCTGTGACTTTTTACATAAATCACATACTATGCATCTCATGGACTATATGATAATGTCTCAATATTCATGTTACCATTATTTTAAATAATAATAAAACAACTTCATTAAACACAACATTAAGTCATACATAATGTCATACATAGAATCATAAAATAGGATTTAAGAGCACACATCCTAACACTCTCTTGGTAAACTTGGGCTTAGCAAACCAAGACAACAAGCCTTTCTTCGCAGGCGCAAGAAGGTTCACCACCTTCACTTTCTTCTCCCAACCTGTAGGGTACTCACTAGCATACAAGTACCATCCATTTTTCCTTTTCCTGCCGCTCAAATATAGCTGACTAACTCTGCTTCCTAGCTTATGCCACCAAAGACTTGGTGGGAAAGAGCAACCGAGGGTTGGCAGAAATAATAGTGTGAAGGCCATTAGAAGGAATGAGAGAAAACTCATGGTTGCTTAATAACTCCCACTCAAATGAATTCATCATAGCCTGCCAATACTTATGCATCGCAGTAGTACAAAGACCTTCCCTCTATGAACCCGGTATGGTGACTGCTATAAAATGCCTGCTCCAAAACTCAAAGGCATTGGGCCCCAAGAATGGTCAAACAGAAATGGTAGACTCTAGGATGGCAAAGAAATCATCAAGTATGTCCTAATCCAGCCCAAACTGCCTCCTCACTTTATTGACTGAATAATGTATAAACTAGACCCCCTTATCAGCAAGATAAGGTAGTCACCCAGCATTTATGGCTGCCAAGTACGTAATCCCCCTCTCATCAAAGGCAATCAATGGGGTAGTGGTCCTAGTAGTATTAGCAAAGGGTCGCACGACTAAATCTGCACATGTGTAACCCGTGCCCAGATTTCTATATGCTCTCCAACAAAAACCAACTCCTTTATCAAAGAACTCCATGACAGGATGCCCAAATAGGTTCAACCCAACCTAGCGGTAAACGAACAGAAAATCATATACAAAGCAACCACAAAAATCAGTAATAACCTTTGGACATGAATGGTACTTCTCTTTGGCGAAACAGACGGATTTGCACTTAGACATATGCGTAGCACAACGCTCTCATAGCAGATGCTGCAAGATAGTACTATGGGTAGAAGTGGTAATGTGAGAGACCACGCCCTTGGCCCTTTTTTATGGTGTGTGTTGGGCCAAACCTACGTAAATGGCTGGAGTCGTGTTATTGCCTCTCAAAATGGAGGTTCGACTAGTTATATTTTTCCCTTTAGATTAAGGGTTTTATAATGGAGTCTCCGCTTATTTAATTATTGGGAAAATAAGAAAACCAAAATTGAAAAATTCCTCATTTTATTAATTTTCAATTGAATTTACATTGATCATAGGAAATTACATGGCTTTGGTCCTAGATACAATCTAAGATAATAAATGACTTTGTTTCCTAGTTACAATCTAAAATTCAAAAATAACATGGATAAGTATTTGATCTACTAACCCTTGATCTAAGCTCGGAGGCTATGTTACAAAGTGGCAAAGTGTTAGGCACCCACCTTACCCGGTGAAACCGGTCTTCTAGACTATGGTGGCTAACATTCATATCATATCATCCAATATGTCAATCAATTTGCATGTTGAATTTAAGGTGTGTGCATGTAATGAACCCTAATTCAATTTATTAAGCATTGCATTTGGATTGAAAAATGAATTCCAGTGAATGTGTGTGGATGGTAATATCCTAGATTCAAAAATTTGAAAGAATTATGAAACAAACATGTTTTTCATATTTTTAATGTGAATTTAAGATTAAAACTAGTGTTATGCATGAACATGTGATGAACAACCAAGAACATGTGATAAACACATAAGAACATTCAAACATATTCAAGGGAATTTAAATAGTTACCATCATGCTTTAATCTTAAATTCTCATCATGACAACACAAAAAAACAAGTTAGGGAAAGGGATTATACCTTCATGCAAGATCCATATGGTGGATGAGGAGACTCTTGAAGGAGGTCCTAGGGTGGAGGAAAAGAAGAGTTATGAGAGGAAGAGTGAGTCTCACTCAATACCTTGAGTCTCAAGAAGACCAAGATATGACAAGACTACTCAACTTCCTAGAACTCAAGAGAGGAGAAGAGAGGGGGTTTTTCCTTGTGTCTTCGAATGAAGAAGAGAGGGGTTTATATAGTAGTGGTGGTGGAAATATAAATGGAATGCCATTAATGAGGATTGACAAAGAATCATAAACCTAGACCTCATTTTAGCCCTCATTTTGAGGAGCAAGCCAAAAGCCTTGAGGAGCAAGCCAAAAAGCTGCTGTAACAGCCTGTAGAGCATTAAATGTCAATTCTAAGAATTGGTGCTCAAATTGAATCGCCAGATGTCTAGTTTCTGGAAAAATTAACCTCATTCACATATTAAAAATATTCTGAGAGATATCGATGAAATAGTGAGCAAAGGTCATTTGTTAAAAAAAAAGGTTTCAGCACAATTAACTTCAATAGGTCCCAAATTAACTCCCAATTAACATTAAATGGCTCTAATCAATACCATTTCAGACTTTATTGGTTCCAAATTTACTCTAATTAAAAGATAATTGCACAAATTACACATTGAACAATTAATGTTTAAGTATCTAATTAATTAGGTGTGTGCAACCTTACCATAAAATGTAGTCCTAACCAATCAAATTATAACACATCATTAATCTCAAATTGATTATAATTATAACCAATTGGAATCAATTGTTCATAATCACATATAGTCGGACTCAATTTGTGCTAGTGCACCTCGGCCATTAAAACTTAATTTGATGATAACTTTCAATCTAATGGTCCGATTAGGGCTTATGACCAGTCGATTTGATCGATAGAACATCAAGATCATTTTGGTTAAATGAGATTAAGGATCTTATAACCAAAATGAAGATGCATATTTCCAAGGCTAAATTACCCTTTTACCCTTCATGTGAGGTTAAATGCGGGTTGCAAAATGAGGTGTCAACAGAATGCCCCTCATTGATAGAGCTTAAAGAGTGTATGTCAATGTATGAAAAAGACACCTAACTTTGCAATCAGTATTTAACCGTGGTGAATGCAGATAAGAATGCGGACCATCGAGTAGTGGATCAAAATGTGGACCGAATCTTCGAGGAGATTACCTACATACCTCTTAGTGAAAGGATCAGGACCAAACATAGTTCAAACATGCAGCCCTTTTTTTTGGGGGGGGGAGGGAAATGAGTACAAGGCATGCTTACCAGTGGTCACGACAAAATGAGGATTTTAGTCGTGATCTTGAATTTTGGACATGCTTCCCAAAGGTCTGATGGATTGAAGTTTGGAAGTGCTTCCCAGAGGTCCGATGGAATTGAAGTTTGGATGTGCTTCTCAGATGTCTGATGGAATGAATTGTGGACGTGCTTCCTAGAGGTTTGATGGATTTAGATTTTGGACGTGCTTCCTAGAGGTCCAATGGATTTGGATTTTTGACGTGCTTCCCAGAGGTCCGTGGATTTGAAACTTGGACGTGCTTCCCAGAAGTCCAATGGATTGAAGTTTGGACGTGCTTCCCAAAGGACCGATGGAATTGAATTTTGGACATGATTCCCAAAGATCCATTGAAATAGAATTTAGACGTGCTTCCCAGAGGTCCAATGGAATTGAAGTTTTAGATGCTTCCCAAAGGTCTAATGGGTTGAATTTTGGACGTGCTTCCCAGAGGTTCGATGGATTTGAAGTTTGGACGTGCTTCCCAGAGGTCCAATGGTTTGAAGTTTGGACAAGCATCCCAGAGGTCCGATGGAATTGAATTTGGGTGTGCTTCCCAGAGGTCCATTGAAATTGAATTTTGGACGTGCTTGCCAGAGATCCGATGGAATTAAGTTTGGACGTGCTTCCCAGAGATCCGATGGAATTGAATTTTGACGTGCAATGGAATTGAATTTTGACGTGCTTCCCAAAGGTCCAATGGATTGAAGTTTTGGATGTGCTTCCCAAAGGTCCAATGGAATTGAAGTTTGGACGTACTTCCCAGAGGTTCGATGGATTTAAATTTGGAAATTTTTAATGAAGATTTGTTCATTGGAGATTTTTCCTTTGGAATATGGTTTTGGAGATTTTTCCTTTGAAAAATGGAGATTTTTCCTTGAAGATTTGTTCGTAGAGATTTTTCCTTTTGAAGATTTGTTCATGGAGATTTTTCCTTTGAAAAGTGGAGATTTTTGAGATTTTTTATGATAAAAAAATTAAGAAGATGAAGATGGACTAGAAATGATGAAGATTTATTCATGAGGCAAGAATGATGAGAATAACTTTGGCTGGAAGTTGATGTGGATTGCTAGATAAGTCCTTGCTTAATTCCTGCAAAAGGATAATTTCAATTAGCAATGGGTTTATTCATTGAAATGAATTGGAAGTACTTACCCAATGCCCCTAGTTTGGGGCATATTCCATGTTTAGATTGAAGCTGAATTCATTTGATGTTGTGACCATTGGGAAACATGAAAGAAGATTATGGTTCGCCATCCTTGGTTCCTACAAAAAGGCTTTCTTTCTCTAGCTTGTTAAAAACCAATTATCGTAAAAATATTTTTGGCCAATGCCCCCTAGTGTGGACATGCTTGCAAAAAAAATGGATTGATGCCTCAAATGAAAACATGCTTTCATGTGAAAAGGACATATCTGCACACAATATAAATAGGCCAATGGCCCAAGTTTGAGCATGCTTGATGCAAACAAATGGGCTTAACCTAGCATGCACCCAAATAATTGTTTTGACTCTGTTCTCCAAGGTTGTTTGGGTGGTCGGGACTGGGCCTCTGAAAGGTTGCCTACGTACCTTTCTCATAGAGGATCAAGTCAAGACGTAGTTCAAGATAACTGGATTTTGGAAAAGAATTTTTTTTTTTTTTAAATAAATTTCCTTTTTTTTTTTTTTTGAAGCAGGATGTGATCCTTTGAACAACCATTTTGGCAAATCAAAGTGTTTAAGAATCAAACAAATCTCTTTGATTATGAAGGATCAAGATCATTAAAATCCTGTAATCAAAATTTGCTTCTTTCTTTTGAACATTTTCAGATTAAGTCTGCAAAGGGAATCAAGAAATGAAATGTGATAATATTTAGGAGTCACATTATTGGGTGCAAACAAGGACAGTGCTCCAGGTTTGGATGTTCTTTTGAGTCATTTGAGGATTTGAGAATTTTTCTCCTTGGACATATCATCCAGTGGGGTTTGACAATTTTAAGCATTTTTCCTTTTTAATTCAAGAGAAAAATAATATTAGAGTTTAAGATGTGCCTACAATTAGCAAGACTTCAAGGATATCTTTACTCATGGGTTGTAATGTAGGCTGAGTTTGGGTTATGAAATGAATGATATAAAAAGGCTTAAAATTCTCTATGATGCTCCCCCAAGTATGAATTACTCAAAAATCAAATATTAGAGGAGTTTTCCCATTTCTTCGTTGTCATCTTCTCACTAGTCTTCATTGATTACTTGTATCAACATTTGTTTTTATTCTCATTCCTCTTGAATCATACCTCTAGACTTTCATCTTGTAAAGTTCTTCTTTTTTAGGTTGCATTTTCAAGTTTCAAACTTAGTGGGATTTACCCCTTTTTTTCTTTTCTTCTTCTTCTTTTCTTTAGCCCTAACTTTGGCCTAGACCACCATTTTGGGTTTCCAGCCTAGCGGGCTTCTTTTCTTTTTCTTTTTCTTTTTTTTTTGGCCCCTAGCTTTTGCCTAGACTACCCCTTTGGGTTTTCAGTCTAGTGGGTTTTTTTTTTTTTTTTTTTGCTGTCTTACATCTCTTGATTGAAAGAACTTTTTGGGGATCTTGTGCCTCCCTTGTTTTTCTCAACCTAAGTCATTTTGATGCACCCTCTATACATCTTTCTTGCCTCAAAGCGCTTGCACATTTCTATGATTGACGAATCTTTTCTTTTTTTGATGAACTTTCTTTTAGATGAATCTTGTATTCCTCTTGGCATGATGAATTTTAGGCACATTAAACTTAATGCACACTAGAATTTCATTTCTCTTTCCTTGATTGAATGAAACTTCATTTTTCTTTGACGATCTCGTCTTTAGCCTAATGAATTCTCCCTTTGTCTTTCATGTTCTAGGAGAGATTTATCAATTATCTTCAAAGCTACAAGGTTGACCCCTCCTCAACATGAGATTAAAGCATGCATACTTTGGTTTTTCCCACCCTAGGTTTAGATTTTAGTGGGTTCATGCGAAAAAGAGGCTAAGTGTATAAAGGCTCAAATGGGCTAGCAATAGATAATGATCGTTCTAGGTATTAGGGAATAATCTTGTTTAACCAAAGATGGCCTCCTATCCCTAGTAATGCTTGCTTGTAAGCACAGTGACTTAAGCTCTTTTAATAAATTCATCTTCAAGGAAAAAGTATGAATGCTCTAATGTTGTGAAACAAAAGATCTTTGAAAATTGGATTGAGTGCATGGATTCTTGGGATTTTCTAATGGATGGATTCTTTTTGATTGCCTTTTAAGACCACTTCTTCTTATATTCTAAGTCAAGTAGCAAAAGTCTTTATATGGATCAAATGAAATTAATCATTCCTTGGTACAAGTTGATTGCTCAAGCCTTTAAACATCAAGATTTAGAAAATGTTTTGTCCAAGGGATCCTCATGTACCATTTTGAAAAGGAGACTTTTTTTTTTTTTTTTTAATCTTGAAATCCTTGAAAGAAAAAAATTCGGCCCTTTTGAAAAAGTCACTAGGAAGTTCAATGCCCCTAGTCCAAATATTTCTTTTTTTTTTTGGGAAAGATTTGGAAATCTTGATTTTCTTTTTCTTTTGTTTATTTTATTTTGGTAATGAACAAAATGAAACAAAAACAAGCATGAAAATGCACCAATCATGAAATTTATTGACCAACAACAAACTCTAAATAAGCACACAAAAAAAAAAGTTTTAGCTCAACTACTTGTGGAATTGAACTTAGGCAAAGTCTGATCGACCAGCGAATGAAGGTGGAGTGATGACTTTTTCATCAATTAGATTTTGAATGGCATGTCTCAGGTTGATGTACTTGTCTATTTAATGCTCAAGTTCTTGATGATATTTGCAGAACTCATGTGGCTTGTACCCTTTTGGTAGCGGGCTTGGATGAGGGCGAGGGTCAAGTGGGTTGAGATATCCCTCAATTTTGAGCCTTTCAAACAATTGGCTCATGGGTATGTGGAGTTCACTGAACTTCCTTCGAGGCCTAGGATTGGTAATAGATAATGCTTGAGAATTTACAACATTGACCACTTCCTCATTGGTGGTGTGGGTTGCTGCTTTGTTAGAAGTGTAGCTTCCTTCATTGACAGCATCTTCCACTTGAGTACCAGCTATGATCAAGGCTTTAAAGTTGGGAAAGTATTGGGCAAAGAGATGTTTATGGTATATGGGCAACAAATTTTGCACCACCATTTGGATTTGCTCTTCTTCATTGGGCCTATTTGTCATTTGGGCTACTTTTTCCCTCCATCTTGTGATAAAGACTGAGAAAGTTTCCTTGGGCTTTTGCTTGGTTGTCTCCAAATCACGCCTAGTAATGTCCACTTCTATATTGTATTTGTATTGCTTGTAGAACTCATTGGCAATGTCCTCCCAAGTAGTGATTCTAGAGTCTTCAAGATTCAAAAACCAACGAAGAGCGGCCCCAGTAAGTGTGTTTTGGAACATTTGGGCCAAAATTTCTTCAGTAGCTCCCAAGGGTTAAAGGGCCCTTGTGTACATCTTTAAATGGGCTTTGGGGTAACCTGTTCCATCAAACTTGTCCAAGCTTGACATCTTGAATTTGGGTGGAGCTCTTACTTGTAGGAAGAGAGAAAGAGAATGGAAGTTCATGGCATCTTCCTTCCACTGAAACTTTTGAAATAGTTGTTCCATTTGATCCAAGTGCTCCTTCAACTTTTTCTCACTTTCAGTCAATTGTGGACCTTGAACTTCATTATTTTAGAAAGTGGTAGTATCTTTTCCTTTGAGCTTTTGACTTAAAGTGTTGGACTCTTCATGAAGTTTGGCTCGACTCGCCACCGAAGTATTGAACAATTCAGGGAAGTTGGTCATGGGCTCATTTGATGTATTCTCTTCAACCATGGTTACAAGAAATGAGTTTGGGTTGGTAAATGAATTTGGCAATGAGCTTGGTTGACTTAAGCTGGAACTTTAAAGGCCTGCACGTTCACTTGATTGGGCTTGCACTTGGAAAACTACATGCACACATGTTATATTATCTCTAGAAAAACAAATTGGGCCTCCATGGTGAGTAGG
The DNA here is from genome assembly GCA_032878915.1 of Castanopsis chinensis. NCBI lineage: Eukaryota > Viridiplantae > Streptophyta > Magnoliopsida > Fagales > Fagaceae > Castanopsis > Castanopsis chinensis. Next base: position 4,672,631 of record JAVQMG010000102.1, read on the forward strand.
GTTTAATCTTAGGCTTTTGGGCTTGAGTTCATTCATAGCGTACAAGGTTCAAACAATTATGATGGGCTCAAGCGTTGGACTTGGGCTCATCATGGTTCAAAACAACAGCCAGCCACATGCATAATGCAATGCAATTTACATGGACCGACCTAAAGGTAGGTTCTATGGGTCATTACAACATAGGTAGAAGGTAGGTTAAAGGTTCCCACAAGCTAAGACATCGTACCTCCCAACTTGTGAAGCCAGGAGCACCGCGTTGGTCGGAACGGTATAGTTTGTCCCTATGAACCACCATGGCATAACCATGATGATCCTTGTCACGGTGGGTGGTAGGTTCACCGCTGGGTATGTGAGTCTTAAGAAGACCACAATCCACGGGCTAATACTACCGGGCTTCCGGGCTAGCACACAAATAAAATAAATTTCATTCAATCAAATGATGCATGACATGCAATATAATGACATATTAAACATATTATATACAAAAAGCAATAAACAAACAATGACATAGTTGGCCACCATAACCTAATTGAAGCTTAGCCCTCAATATCCCCAGTGGAGTCGCCACTGTGAGAGACCGCGCCCCCGCCCCCGGCCTGTTTTTTATGAAGTGTTGTTGGGCCAAACCCACGTAAATGGGTGGAGTCGTGTTATTGCCTCTCAAAATGGAGGTTCGACTAGTTATATTTTTCCCTTTAGATTAAGGGTTTTACAATGGAGTCGCCGCTTTTTTAATTATTGGAGAAATAAGAAACCAAAATTGAAAAATTCCTCATTTTATTAATTTTCAATTGAATTTACATTGATCATAGGAAATTACATGGCTTTGGTCCTAGATACAATCTAAGATAAAGTACATGGCTTTGTTTCCTAGTTACAATCTAAAAATTGAAAATAACATGGATAAGTATTTGATCTACTAACCCTTAATCTAAGCTTGGAGGCTATGTTACAAGGTGGGAAGGTGTTAGGCACCCACCTTGCCCGGTGAAACCGGTCTTCTAGACTATGATGGCCAACATTCATATCATATCATCCAATATGTCAATCACTTTGCATGTTAAATTTAATGTGTGTGCATGTGATGAATCCTAAGTCAATTTATTAAGCATTGCATTTGGATTGAAAAATAAATTCTAGTGAATGTATGTGGATGGTGATATCCTAGATTCAAGAATTTAAAAGAATTATTAAACAAACATATTTTTCATGTTTTTGATGTGGATTTCAGATCGAAACTAGTGTTATGCATGAATATGTGATGAACAGCCAAGAACATGTGAAGAACATATAAGAACAATTAAGAACATTCAAACATATTCAAAGGAATTTAAATGATTATTATCATGCTTTAATCTTAAACTCTCATCGTGGCAACACAAAAAACAGTTAGGGAAAGGGATTATACCTTCATGCAAGATTTATATAGTGGATGAGGAGACTCTTGAGGGAGGTCCTAGGGTGGAGGAAAATAAGAGTTAGGAGAGGAAGAGTGAATCCCACTCAATACATTGAGTCTCAAGAAGGCCAAGATATAACAAGACTACTCAACTTCCTAGAACTCAAGAGAGGAGAAGAGAATGGGTTTCTTGTGTGTCTCCGAATAAAGGAGAGGGGGGTTTATGTAGTAGTGGTGGAGGAAATATGAATGGAAGGCCATTAATGAGGGTTGACAAAGAATCATGAACCTAGACCTCATTTTAGCCTTGGAGGAAATTTGAAGCAGTAAATGTAGAGATTAGTGGGAGTGAGGAGCAAGCCAAAATTCAGTTTTCCCATAGCTGCTATAACAGCCTATAGAGCCGACTTCAAAAAATCATATCTAACTCAATTCTGATCATATTTGTCTCGTTTTTGTGCTCAAATTGAAGCCCCGGATGTCTAGTTTTTGAAAAAATTAACTTCATTCACAGATTCAAATTATTCTAAGAGATATCGATGAAATAATAAGCAGAGATCATTTTTTAAAAAAATGGTTTCTACATAATTAACTTTAATAGGTCCCAAATTAACTCCCAATTAACATTAAATGGATCCAATAACTACCATTTCAAACTTAATTGGTTCCAAATTTACTCTAATTAAAAGATAATTGCCTAAATTACTCATTGAATAATTAATGTTTAACTATCTAATTAATTAGGTGTGTGCAATCTTACCATAAAATGTAGTCCTAACCAATCAAATTAAGATATATCCTTAATCTCAAATTGATTATAATTATAACCAATTGGAATCAATTGTTCATAATCACATATAGTTGGACTCAATTTATGCTAGTGCACCTCGGCCATTAAAACTTGATTTGATGATAACTTTCAATCTAATGGTCCGATTAGGGCTTATGACCAATCGATTTGATCGTTACAACATCGAGATCATTTTAGTTAAATGAGATTAAGGATCTTATGACCAAAATGAAGATGCATATTTTTAAGGCAAAATTACCCTTTTACCCTTTATGTGAGGTTAAATGCGGGTTGCAAAATGAGGTGTCAACAAGTAACTATATGGCAGGTACCCGTCTGCTTCTCATCGCTCTGCAAAAAAATCAAACTACACATACAGATGACCCAGAAACATAGATGCCAATGGCAGACTCACCTCGGTAGAAATCTTTATGGCTAATCAGAAATAGAGAGGTTTTATAGAATAATGAGGATGAGAGCCAAAGATGAACTTATAAAGCCAAAATGCAACAAAGGCCACACGCCGAACTACATCGGAGGCCATGGAGAAAGCCCCAACCCAATGCGACAACTTTGCATTTTCGCTCATCCCTTTCTTCCACTCGGCCTCCACGGCCTCCTCCTTGAGAGAGAGTTCCATAGCACTTAGGTCCACATTGCCTAGAATGGGTAACAAAAAATGATTTGCCACATCCTCCAAAGTCGCGGTGATCTCGTCGCAGGAAATGAAGAAGGTACGAGTAGCAGTGCACCATCGGCAGACCAAATGGCAAAGATTGAACAAGTCCGTATAGTTAAACAAGCAAAGCTATGAGACAATAGCCTTCAATACGCCGGCCTGCTGCAACACCGCCATGAAACCCCTATCGGACAACTTTTTATCTACCTGCTCCTTCCAATCCAAATAGGTACCCGACCCAAATTCAAAAAAAATGGGCACGGGGTGTGAAATGCCTTGGCATATATCAAGATCGGGGATTAAAGAAGTCAAAGGCACCCAAGATACCTTCGTGTCACGATGACAAATAGAGAGCCACACGCCACCCGATGACGGCAGTAAGTAGTCACCAAGCACTGCCAAAAAATAGGTGTGGGTGTCGTACCATGGATCAATGAGAAAAGCGCACTCACGGTCTGGGTCGCTACTCCCTTCTTCCTCCTCAGAGCATTTTAATTTAGAGAGAGGAGCATATTCACCTATGGTTTTGGTGGCAAGATCGTCGACGGTGATTTCTTTGCCTTACGGTAGGAAGAACCCTCGCCTTCACCAATGTCATGATGGGATATTTGGTCAGAATAGATGGGTAAGGGTGTTTGAGGAAGAGGACATGGAGAAGAAAAGGAGGAATGAAAAGACATTCTATGAAAATGATGTAAAGGGAATAAGTTTAAGTACAGATGACAATAAAGATAACGCTAAAGGATACAATAGGTCAGCCGTCAAAAGAAGCATCGTATTAATGAAGCAAAAGTTGTGTTTTAGAATAACTGCTAAACTAGGAAATCTAAAGGGACAACACTGTTCATGGCAAGAAAGAAAATAAGACGGGGCCCATTGTTCGAAAAAATCTGCGTACACAAACAAAAAAAAAAAAAAAAAAAAGAGAAAAGTAGAAAATTTTTTACTATTATTGATGATGCAATGAAAAGTAGTAGGCTGGATACTTCAGATTAGAAAGATCAACTAACTGTCTTAATGGCCTGAAAAACAAAGAACAGTGATCAAAGGTGACTGGGGTTGCCGGCCAATAATCCTTTGATGACAAAGTCAGTTTTCTCTCTATTATTTTAGAGTTCCAACTTTTTAGGAGATGTAAAAACCTACCTTTGTTTGGTCCGAATAAGTGTTTATATAGTGTTTTAAGAGCAGTTATTGGGTTTGTAACCTCCCCCTGATTTGAGGAGATGTATGGGTTCAAATATAACTTCCTTAACTATTTAGGAGTTACATTTTTCATGCGTAACGATCACTGTAAGTTACACGTATGATACAGAGTTGTTGTACACACTCATGAATTTTTCCAAGTGTCAAGATCTCATCCAGAGTTCCTCGTCCAAAAGCCCTCCAGTTATGCGAACCTCGTCCTGAGGTCCTCAAGTCATACATACCTCGTCCTAAGGCCCTCAAGTTATGCGTACATTGTCCACAAGAGGTTCTTCATTTACGGACGAAACTCTTGTGAACGAGGTAAATGGTTCCCTTGAACGACATGCTATGGTGTTGATATTTGACCATGCAAAACTTCATCCAAGCACCTTACTCGTCTTGGACGATCTCCATGGACGAAATTAGAGTTGTATTTTATCATACCTACAGAAGTTCACATGGCTAACTATCGAGTGATGAAGTATCAGGAGAAAGAAAATGGAGAACTACTTCATCTTAACCTCAATCTCATTGATGAGGTAAGGATGGATGCAAAGTGATGGAAATACCACAGTCGAGTATATGTCTGGTGTCCCTGGGATTCCTTTAGAGGTATTTCAGAAAGAGCTTAGGACGAGGGCTAAGTCAGGTTCCAGGGCTGGCATAAGCGCTCCTTCGTCTTCTGCTCAAGACAAGGAAGAGGTGATTTATAGTTGTGCCATTGGGGTTGGTTCTAAGACAGACGAGAGAAAGTTAGGCCTTCTTAAAACTTGGTATCAAATCCCTGAAAGTTTGAATCCTAGGATACCTATGCGTGACGAGTGGTGTTGTCAACCCCGTTTTGGCATTAGCATTTATGAGGCTTACCTCTTAGGGGGTTTGAGGTTGCCCCTCAATGCCTTTGCCAAGGAGTTGCTCTCTAGATTGGGTTTAGGTATATGCCAATTCAACCCCATTGCATGAAGGCTAATAGTCGCCATGCAAGTTTTGTGGAGAGAGGTGTTTGAAGGGAATCGTCCTCTTACCATGGACGAGTTCCTCTTTTGCTATAAGCCCTCCAAAATTAACCAATCCCTTGGTTTCTATCAGTTTATAGCCAGAGGGAAAGATTATAGGCTAATAAAGTCCTTGGTCACCTCAGATAGAAAGTGGAAGACGGAGTTTTTCTTCGTCTCCGGTTTCTGGGCTAGACACCCTATTAAGGTTGACAAGGATCCATTCCCTCCCTACACAGGAGAGATAAGGAACCTTCGTCCTGAAGGTATGTTTGTGTTTGTTATCACTTTTGCTAGATTTGTTTTTGATTATGGTCGTCTAACGTATTTTTTGTTTTATTTTTGTTTTGAAAAAGGTGTTAGACGACCTCACTTGAATAGGTTCCACTCAGAACGAGTTCAAAAGGCGCATCTTTACACTGACAAAACTTTTCATTTTTTGGTCAGTCTGCGGCGTCTTGCTACCTGGGGGTTAGGTCTAGAGCTGTCCGCTGAAGCTATTGCCCACGAGGTCACCGTTCGTAGACGTAAGTTTCCCTTTTTCTTTTTCTTTTTCTTTTTTTTATTAGACGTCTTTGCTTACAGGAATTGTGACAATAAAGGAAAACAAGGGCAAAGAAGTGGCAGCTGGGCAAGGGGTACAATCCCTGCCTCGTCTGTCCTCTGGTGACAAAAGGAAGAACCTTTCATTAGGTGTTGATTTGGGGAATCTTCCAAGCAGGCCCAAGGATAAAAAGGCTAGGCACAAGTCGTCCAAGCCTCAGGACGTCCAAACTAAGGACGACCAACCTAGTCCTTTCGTCATCCCTCAAGGCCATTCAGTTCAAATTCTTGACATTGATTCAAAACCGAAGGATCCTCCGTCTTTACAAATCCCTGCCTCATCTCAACCTTCTCACCAGGTGCCTCAAAATCTTCTTAAGAATGAGGACTTGGCTTGGGAGAAGTTTGAGAGAGTTGTGACAGACGAGGATGTGACGACATGTTACAACATGTCATTGAAGGATTTTGAGCACTCCGATGTTCATCACCTTTTTAAGGTACGTACTCTTTATATATGTTTATCTCAACCTGCCATTAGCACGTATATATGTATTATAACGAAATTTTAATTTGTGCAGGCAATGTCTAAGTTCATCGCCACATTTAGATAGGCAACTGAGCTAAACAAGATGAGGATTCTGTTGAAAAGCACAGTCAAGAAGGGAAAGGACGAGTCCAAAAGGTGGGCTAAGATGGCAGCCAAGGCCAAGGATGATGCAAAAAAGCTGTAAAACCACGTCGATAAGTTAAAGGCTGAAGTCCAAGAGAAGGATGCTCGTCTTAATTTCCTTCAAAAGAAGAATGACGAGTTAAACGCCCTCCTTGAAAAAGCCAAGGGAGACGCTGTTGCAGAGTTTAAGGCGTCCAGAGAATTTACTAATTCAATGGACATTAACTATGCAGTTGGTTTTGAAGACTTTAAGATGGACGCCATGGATAAATTTCCTGGAATGGACTTCAGCGCTATTAAACTCAACCTTGGTGGGGCTTCTACAAGCTCCCTCGTCCAGACAAGCTCAGAAGATATCAACGTGGAGGACGATGCCACTACATTGCCACCTCAGGATGAACCCAATGCCAACACCCCTCTGTTTAAGACGAGTTTCTAATTTGTTCAAATGTTATTTACTTTTTAGTTTAGTCCTTTTTTTTTATTTTATTATTGAAATGTATTTGAGTACAATCATCTCGTCTAGAGTGTTCTAGATGAGTTTATTAACAATTGCCTTTTAAGGCTTACTTTGTAAGGGTTTTTGAACGGTGGTCGTTTACCCTTTTCTAAACTTCAATGAATGTCTATTTTTATTCATTATTTGTTGTTGCATGGACGAGTTTACCCTTGTCACTGCTGCTATTGAGATTTGCATACTTTTTAAGTATTTGAGGGTCGTCCTTATGCTTTTCTTATGAACGATGTTATCAGTTCATCCACGTGCTTTTTCTATGGACGATGCTTAAAGTTTGTCCATTCTTTTCTTTTTCTTTTTCTTTTTTCTATGGGCGACCTATTTGCACATGGACTATTCAAGATAGCAGTGATAGCCTTGTCAGACATTTGCCTCGTCCATAGGCTTGGCTAGTTTGCCTCATCCATAGGCTTTTGCCTTTTGTCAAAGACGTTTTTAATGTTTGACTCGTCCTAGAACACCTGGGTGTTTTGGTCAGATGCTCGTCCATGGACTAGTGCTTCACTATATAGCTTGTTGTGCCTTAGCTTATTTTTTACTTTATCCTCATCTTGAGGAAAGCTTATAAATGTTACATCACTGTGTCTAGAGATTTTCATTCGTCTTAGGGTTTTGCCCCCCTTATGGGTATTATCATGGAAGTTAGATTTATGCATAAAATACATTGAAAATTCAAACCATATTATTATATAAACATTGTTCATAAACATGGCACCTGCTTAGAAGCTAGTGCTTTATGAAAGTACTTAGAAAAATACTTAAAATACATAATCTCGTCCTTCACAAATTTGTCTGTAGACGGTGCAAAAGTTTAAGAACTAGTGCACTTTTATTCTTGGTACACACCATAGCAGTAGTACGAACACATAATAGTAGTAATAAAAATACAACAATTAATACTTGTAAACACTATAGCTGTGACCTCATCCATGTCCGTTACCTCGTCCAAGCTCATTACTGGTAGTACCTCCTCAGATGTTCCAAGTTCCATGGATGCTCTAATTTTCGTCCGTCCAGAGCTTCCAAGTAATATGAACCCTGCCTCTTGCAGTTGGTTACCCTGTATGGTCCTTCCTAATTGGGTCCCAATTTTCCATAAGCTAGGTTCCTAGTTGCCAGGGGCACTCTTTTGAGAATGAGGTCCCCAACGCTGAAACGCCTAGGTTTCACCATAGTATCATGTTGCTTAGCCATAAAATTTTTGTATCTTGCTGTCCTTTGCTCCACATCCATCCTTACCTCATCAATGAGATCGACATCAAGACGAAGTAGTTCTTCATTTTCTTTCTCCTGATACTTCATTACTCGATAGTTAGCCATGTGAACTTCTGTAGGTATGACCGCTTCACTTCTATAGGCTAACTTGAAGGGGGTTTCTCCTGTCAGGGTTCTCACAGTCGTCCTGTAAGCTCAAAGAACACCTGGTAACTAGTCTGGCTATATCCCCTTTGCCCCCTCAAGCCGAGTCTTGATGATTTTCAGTAAGGATCGGTTTGCTACCTCTGCTTATCCATTCGCCTGTGGGTGGGAGGGTGAGGAATAGTGATTCTTGATTCCAAAATGTTCATAAAAGTCCCTGAATGGTGCGTTGTCAAACTGTCGTCCGTTGTCAGATACTAGCACCCTAGGTACCTCGAACCTACACAGAATATTCTTCCAAAAAAAATTCTTAACGTTTTGCTGAGTAATTTTTACAAGAGGTTTGGCCTCCACCCACCTGGTAAAGTAGTCAATCCCTACTACCAAAAATTTCATTTGTCTGGTTCCCGAGGGGAAAGGACATATTATATCCAATCCCCATTGCTCAAAGGGCCACGGGGCCATCATTGGAGTCTGGTACTCAGACGGCTGCCTAGGGACGTTGCTATAGCACTGACACTAGTTGCACACCTTGACATAAGCCTTAGCATCTGCTTGAATCGTAGGCCAGTAGTAGCCTGCACGAAAGATCTTATGGTCTAGCGATCTTGCCCTTGAGTGATTCCCACATGCTCCTTCATGAACCTCCCTCAAAACGTAATTTGACTCGTTCGAAGCTAGGCACCTTAGGTAGGGCTGAGAAAAGCCTCGCTTATATAGTACTTCATTTATAAAGACATACTTGGCAGCCCTGACCCTCAGCTTTTTAACTTCATTCTTGTCTTTCGGAAGCCTTCCATCCCTGAGATAAATTATTATTGGACTCATCCAACTTGCTTCCCCTTCAATTTGCTGTATTTTTAGGAGGTCTATGCTTGGCATGTATTGGACCTTGCCATACTCGTCCATAACTCCTCCTGCCGAAGCTGCTTTTACCAAAGCATCTGCTTCCATATTCTCCTCCCTTAGGAGTTGAACAAAACTCACTTTTGAAAATTTTTGTACAAGCCGCCTTACTTTGCTGAGGTATCTCTTCATCTGACCTTCCTTGGCATCGCACATTCCATTTACTTAATTGATGACTAACTGAGAATCTCCTCTGATTATTACTGACTTCACTCCTAGGGACTTAGCCAATTCCAGCCTTTTGAGTAAGGCTTCATATTCAACCTCATTGTTGGTAGTTTGGTATTGTAGACGGGTTGCATACTCTAACTAATTACCCTCTAGGGACTTGAGTATGACTCCAATCCTTCCTGCATATATCGTGGATGATCCGTCCACATTGATAACCCACCTTCTTGTTCCTTCGTCTTTGTTCAGCTCGTCTTGGCTTGGAGTGAACTCCACAATGAAGTCCGCCTCCGCCAGCGCCTGCACCTTTATCGCGTTCCTTGGCTGGTATTTGACATCAACTCGCTGAGCTCCACTGCCCATTGGACTAGCCATCCTGCGGCTTCCAACTTGTTCAATACTTTCTTGAGGGGATGATCCGTTAGGACAATGACAACATGAGCTTGAAAATAGTGTCTTAGCTTTCTAGAAGACGTGACCAAGGCAATGGCTAACTTCTCCATCATTGGGTATCATCCTTCCACTCCTTTAAGTGCCCGGCTTGTATAGTATACTGGTTTCTAAATCCGTCCTTCTTCCCTGACTAACACCGAGCTTACAGTGTGCGAGGACACTGCCAAATACAAATACTGCTCTTCGCCAGGTACGGATGGACTTAATAACTGTGCCATTGTGAGGTAAGTCTTCAAATCTTGAAAGTCCCTCTGACACTCGTCCGTCCACTCAAACGCCTTCCTAAGGACTTTAAAGAATAGTAAACACTTGTTAGTAGCTTTCGAAACAAACCTGTTGAGGGCGGCAACTCGTCCGGTAAAAGACTAGAGTTCTTTGATGTTCTTTGAAGGTTCCATGTTGAGTATTGCCTGGATTTTGTCTAGATTCGCCTCAATTCCTCTATCCAAAACCATGAACCCCAAAAACTTCCCTGATGAAACTCCGAAAGCATACTTGCTTGGATTTAGTTTCATGTTGTACAGCCGAAGTGTATCAAAGGTCTCTTGAAGGTCGTCCAGATGCTTCCCCTCGTCCGAACTCTTTACCAGCATATCATCAACGCAGACTTCCACATTTCACCCAATTTGAGGACGGAACATGTGGTTCACCAGTCTCTGGTAAGTCGCCCCCGCGTTATTCAAACCAAAAGGTATTACCTTGTAGCAAAATAATCCTTGGCTGGTAATGAATGAAGTCTTCTCTTGGTCTGCCTCATCCATCTTTATTTGGTTGTAGCCTGAGAAGGCATCTATGAAGCTCAGCAACCTGTGACCTGCCGTCGAGTCCACCAGCTGGTCAATGCATGGCAATGGATAATTGTCCTTGGGGCAAGCCTTGTTTAAGTCAATAAAGTTCACACACATTCGCCATTTGCCATTGGCCTTCTTTACCATGACTACGTTTGCCAACCAGTCTGGATAATAAACTTCTCTAATGAACTCCGCGGTGATCAACTTCTGGACTTCTTCTTTAATGGTGTTGTCTTGCTCAGGAGTAAATACCCTCTTCTTTTGACGTACTGGTTTGGAGTAAGGACATACATTCAGACGATAAGTGATGACACTCGGATCAATACCCGGCATGTCCTCATGACTCCATGCAAACATATCAAGGCTTTTCTTCAAAAACTAGACCAGTGTATGCTTTTCCTCTTCTTCTATGCTCGCCTCAATTCTATTGAACTTCTCGAATCTGCTATCGCCTCAGGGAACATCTTCTAACACCTCAACGGGTTCCGCTGTGATTCTTCCCTCATCTATGCTTATTGTCTGTATGTGCTCGTCCATCGCCAACATGGCTAAGTAGCACTCTCTAGTAGCTAACTGATCTCCTTGTACTTGACCCATGCCATGCTTGGTTGGGAACATAATGGACAAATGGCAGGTGGAGGTTACTGCCTTCTAGCCTTCCAGCTATTCAAAGTTGGCCTTCCGATAATAGCAATATATGATGACGAACAATCAACTACAAGGAAGTTTACCTCTTTGGTTATCTGTTGTGAGTATGCTCCAACCACCACTGGCAGTGTGATGGTGCCCACCAGTTGTACTTTCATCCCTCCAAATCTTACCAAGGACAAATTCACTAGACGAAACTGATCTCATCCTAGCCTCATTTGTTGGAAAGCGGGGTAATACAGAATGTCCCCCGAGCTGCCATTATCTACCAACACCCTCCTGGTCATATAGTCGGCAATGAAGAAGGTAATGACAATCGCGTCATCGTGGGGGTGATGAACTTTTCCAGCATCCTCGTCCGTGAATGTGACGGCTTACTCGTCAGCTTCCTTCGTCTTAGGAAACTGTCCAGACAGCTAGACATTTTACACCACCTTCAGGTATGTCTTCCTAGACTTGGATGACTGAGCTACTGAGGTTCCTTCTATAATAACCCTTATTTCTCTAAGTGGAGGTCGTGATGACTCTTCCACCTTGGCCTTCAACTTCTCATCTTTCTGGTCTCGTCCAAGGAAATTCCTCAACTTCCCTTGCCTGATAAGATTCTCTATCTGCTGTTTCAAATCAAAACACTCATCTTTGTCATGCCCATGGTCTCTGTGAAAGCGACTATACTTGTTCCTATTGCACTTATTAGGGTCTCCTTTCATTTTCTCTGGCCACTTCAAGGATGGGTCATCCTTGATTTGAATAAGCACTTGCTCTAATGGCATATTCAGGGGTGTGTATTGCTGATTTCTCGACGATGAACTCACCTTCTTAACATCTTTTTTTTTTCTCTTCTGCCCGGCCTTCTTTGGACGTAGACCCTTCTCTAAATAACGTTGGTGACCTACTTCTGAGCGTTCTGACCTTTTCCTCTTCTTGGCTATTCTCGCGTCCTCAGTGTTTATGAAGTTCTGGGCTGAATGAACGAGTTCAGCCATAGTCTGAGGCTCCTGCTAGTACAACTTATGAATGAACAAGTCAGAATTGACCCCATTGTGGAAAGTGGCCAATAGCAACTTGTTGTCCATTTCATCCACCATCAAGGCCTCTCTGTTGAAACAGGTAATGAAGGACCATAAACTTTCATTCTCCCCTTGCTCAATAGTTAGTAAACTGGAAGAGGAACTCTTGTGGCGTTGTCCTCCGATGAAGTTATTGACAAACATCTTACTCAACTCCTCGAATGATCCAACAGAGTTTGGGGGTATTTTGCTGAACCACACCCTCGCTGGTCCCTTAAGTGTGGTGGGGAACGCTCTGCACATAATCTCATCCAGAACTCCTTGAAGGTGCATGGTGGTTTTAAAAGTAGCAATGTGATCACACGGATCACGATTTCCATCGTATGAATCCAAGAAAGGCATTTTAAACTTAGGGGGTAAAGGATGACTATTGATGGAAGCCGTAAAAGGGGAGTCTGTTCGGTGAACCAAGTCTTCCACGGGGTTCGCCTGCCTCATATTCTCCTTCATTTCATCCATGGCTTTTCTCATCTAGTCCATTTTCCTCTCCAAATATGGCACTCTTCTTGAAGTAGTACCCCTTGACTAACCCTCGGACTCAACGTTTTTTCCTCTACCCTCTTGACTCTAGGGTTGCCCTTCTGCATGCCCTTCATGGTGTTGCCTCCTTAAATTGATCTCCCTGTTCAACTCCTGATTTTGGCAAGTCAGTTCCGCCACAGCGGCAACCATGGACTGTATATGTTGAATAAAAGGCGGTTGCACAACAGGCACTGACTGACAGTAGCGGTAGGGGTTACTAGAAGCATCCCTACTCTCCTAGTAGCCTGGGTTGGTAGCCCTTGATCTTGTCTGAACTATTCAGCCTTTTGTCTGGGAAAGGCAAATCGCTGCAAACGAACGATCAAGCGAAAATAGCACGAGAATTATTTCAGTCTTTTCCACAGACGATGCCAACTGATGATGCAATGAAAAGCAGTAGGCTGGATACTTCGGATTAGAAAGATCAACTGGCTATCTTGATGGCCTGAAAAACAAAGAACAGTGATCAAAGGTGATCAGGGTTGCAAGCCAATAACCATCCGATGACAAAGTTAGTTTTCTCTCTATTATTTTGGAGTTCCAACTTTTTAGGAGATGTAAAAACCTACCTTTGTTTGGTCTGAATAAGTTTTTATATAGTGTCTTAAGAGCAGTTATTGGGTTTGTAACCTCCCCCTGATTTGAGGAGATGTGTGGGTTCAAATATAACTTCCTCAGCTGTTTAGGAGTTACATTTTCCACTCGTAACGGTTATTGGAAGTTACACGTATGATACAGACTTATTGTACACACTCATGAATTTTCCCAAGTGTCAAGGTCTCGTCCAGAGGCCCTCTAGTCATGCGGACCTCGTCCTGAGGTCCTCAAGTCATGTATACCTTGTCCTAAGGCCCTCAAGTTATGTGTACATTGTCCACAAGAGGTTCTTCATTTACGGACGAAACTCTTGTGAACGAGGTAAATGGTTCCCTTAGACGACATGCCATGGTGTTGATATTTGACCATGCAAAACTTCGTCCAAGCACCTTACTCGTCCTAGACGATCTCCATGGACGAAATTGGAGTTGTATTTTATCATATTTGCAGAAGTTCACATGACTAACTATCGAGTGATGATGTATCAGGAGAAAGAAAATGGAGAACTACTTCGTCTTGACCTCGATCTCATTGATGAGGTAAGGATGGATGCGGAGCAAAGGACAGCATGATACAAGAATCTTATGGCTAGGCAGCATGATGCTATGGTGAAACCTAGGCCCTCCAGTCACGCGGACCTCGTCCTGAGGTCCTCAAGTCATGCATACCTTGTCCTAAGGCCCTCAAATTATGCGTACATTGTCCACAAGAGGTTCTTCATTTACAGACGAAACTCTTGTGAACGAGGTAAATGGTTCCTTTGGACGACATGACATGGTGTTGATATTTGACCATGCAAAACTTTGTCCAAGCACCTTACTTGTCCTAGACGATCTCCATGGACGAAATTGGAGTTGTATTTTATCATACCCCACCAATTATTATTTGCATATGAACCACAGGAGCAATTCATATGCTTAGGGGGTTGAATGTTGATGCCCACTTTAGCAAAAAGGCCCAATAACAAGAGGAAGCCTAACAATATAAAAGGGGTGAAGGAAGAGGAGTTAGCAAAGTAAGAAAAAACCTTTAAGCCTAAATGGTAGGAATAATGGTCTACAGGCCTATAAAATAGTAAAAAAGGCTACAAAGAAAGCAAATGGGCCTAAAGGAGCCAGAGAAGGAAGTAGTAAGCTCATGGGAATCATAAGAAGTGGAAAACAAGAAAAAATGGGCCAGAGGAGCCTAAATGGGGTTGGTGCAAAGGCCAACAAAAACCAGAAGTAAAAGATATGGTAATTGGGCTGGGGTAACCCGAAAGATTTAGTAAAAGCCCATGAGAATGGAATGAGCCGAGGATGCCTAAAGGAATAAACGGGTCGAAAATGCCCGAAGAAATAAAATGGGCCAAGGAAGCCCAAGATGATATGAGAGTTAACCCAGTAGAAACATTGGACAATGTGAACTGAATAAAGGAAAAGTACATGGCAGGCCCAAAAGAGGTCCAACAAGCATAAGTCAAGTGATAACATGGCAGAAACATTGGAATGACATGGCAAGAATACTAGCTAACCCACAAACAAATAGGGGCCAAATTAAAAGTGGAATGGCCCATGCCTAAGCAAAACCTAGCCCAGGAAGGAAATGAGATACAAAGAATGAAGACCTAGTGACTCATCCACACCACAAAAGGTTAAAAAATGAGCAACAGAATATGCAACAAAGACCAGACAAACTAGCAGGCAATGGCAAACGTGTGAACAGTAGACAAACCACGGACTCATATGAAAGTGGAGCATGCACAAGGCTTAAGCACCACTCACTTGTACCTAGCCAATATAGGGAAGTGGGTCATAGGTCAAAGGTAAGAGAGAGTATGGTCTAGCGGTAAGGAGAAGGGGGAAGTCTATTTAGGGATTCACACTTAAGCTCTTTTGGGAAAAATATCCTGCTGGGATGACATACCACCCAAAAGAGGGAAAGATGAGCTAGAATCACTAGGCGCATGTCATAGGAATTAATAAGAGAGAATACCCAACCCTTATCCAGATGGGAATGCCACGGAAAGAAAGAAAACAAAATAAGACTCTTTTGTTTGTGAAGGGAACGTGGCACGGCCAGCACAGGGTAGTGATGTTGGCCGAACAGCTAGCAGACCAGTGGGTGGCCCGAGAATGACTCCCATATTAGGCCAAAAGTAGTTAAGAGGTAAAAAAGTAAAACTTATCACAACAAGCAATATAAAAGGGCCTTAGCTATGCACAGTAAGGAAGAAAAAGAAGGTGCGGGGGATAAGGAGGAACAAGTGAGAGAAGTAGCAAGAAAGAAAACAACGGAAAAACAAGCAAGAATAGAGGAAATTTAAAAGTAAGAAAGAAAAATAGAAAGCAGAGAAGAAATAAAAAGGATAAAACAAAATAAAAAATAAAAATGCAAGAGTGTGATAAGGCATGCACTAATAGGCTACTTCCTTCTCTCCCTCTCAATAGCCTACCCTTTGGCAAGTCAAAGGACTTGATATTAAGCCATTTAGGCCCATTCTTTCAAAGTAGACAATTTTCATGGCAGGATCTTCCTATAAGATTGTCCACATTAGAGATTAGTTCCCTTCTTGGACCTAAATCTGCCAAGGAATCAAGCACAATAGACTAATCCCCCTTTCCCCTCTTTTATTGTGTTTGATTAAGCATTAACATTATTCTTCTTTTATTGTTGCTAACTTATTTCTACCATACTCACATTACTGTGTTTTCTTATTGAGAAAGTGGTTTAAATATTATTTTTTGTTGGCAACAAACGTGTCTTTCTTATCCTGTTATATTATGCGCCTTTTGCCATAACATTTTTTGTGACAGCATCCTCTACCATGGGCACATGATAAGATCTCAGCAAAAAGGGGTCCTAGCTTGCGCACAAGCTGGCTTGAGGTGAGTTTCAATTGAGCTAGTCCTAACTCTCCTACCCCAAAACTATTAGGTCACAGCGTGGTAGGAAACAATCGAGCCCAGAAATATAAAAAGGCCCCACGACATCTGTATATATAACTCAATATTGGAACATGAGGATAATAAGATGAATACCTTATAAGTTATTAGCATAAGCCCCATCCCAAAAAAAAAAAAAAAAAACTTTGATTCCTAGGTAGCTTTATCACATAAAACCATCTGAAAATGAGAATTCTATCCATTTAGACCTATAATAAATCTAATGACACATCTTTTTAAGCTATTGTGATTGGTTAATAACAAAAGTAATGTCAGTGATGGGTTGTTAAAGTGATATTACTCTGATCAAAATTTACAACATAACAAGTTGTGAGAAAAGGTTGTGAAAAATTGTGTCAATGCAAGAGTTTATATTGATTTGGAAATTTATGAGACTACTAATTTCAAAGATTGGCAAGTACTTTGTTTTGGATTCACATTTTTACTGTACTTACAATCTCTACAATACTATATCTAATATCTTTATGTAATATAACAGGCTGGTGGAAAATAACCAACCAATAGTACCAATGCCAAAGCAATTCAAGCCAGAAGTGACAATTCAAGAAGAGATGAACGTCAAAAGAATAACCATAAGTGAAATAACAAAAATTATGTGAGGTTTTGATAATGAGGTAAGAAAAGAGAAAACCTTGAACAATAACATTGTGTCCTTAGCATTGCTTTATGTATTATATTCCTGCTTTTACAAAATTTAACTATAAAATTATGAATTGATTGATATTAAATTCAACTTTTAGGAAATTATCTTGACCTATTAGGGAAAGATTATAAACATTGAGATAAATAATTCAAGTTGGTACTTTATCTCTTGCAAAGTATGTCGTAAAAAGGTAAAATAAAGAGATGAATTTTTATGGTGCGACAATTGCAACAAAAAGGCATGCTTCCCAATCCCAAGGTACACAAAATGAAAATGTTTACTTTTTATATTAAAATACACAATAATTAATATGATATTAACATTATATATGTTTGTAATACCAAGAAAAAAAAATAAAAGGAAGTTTATTTATGTAAATTTGTTTATGGGGTCAATTTTTACAAATAATATTACTAAGGGGGGTTTTTAGAAACTAAGGTTGAAACCCTAGTTATATATAGTCTAATTTAAGTCAGTGTATACTGACAGATGTTTTGAGAGAGGAGACTATCCAAAATACTCAAGTAGAGAAGGTTTAACTGCACAATTGGGTGATATCTAAAGATTTTAGAGAAATTGTTTGAGAGAAATTCTTTGTGGTGAGTTAGCTGAGGTAAGTAACCTTATCCTAATTGAGTTTTATTTTACTTATATTAATGTATTTTTAACTACTAAAAATTGTTTATAATTGTTAGAATTTTTATTTCTATTGTATTACTGATTTCAAGTAAAGGATTATTATAAATATATTTCAATACTAAGTATATGATTTTTATATACATTCTTGAATAAGATATATTTTTGTTAGAAACTATGATTTTATATATATGATTATGGACAATCTGACTATGAATTGATTCTGATACCCAGCCAATGAGGGTTATTCATTGGTACTCTGATACTCAAAACAATGGGGGTTATTTATTGGTACTCTGATATCCAGCCAATGGGGGTTATTTATAGGTACTCTGATGCCTAGTCACGGGGATATAGCGTGACCATAGTTATAAGATGGTTGAGAATATGAATTACGTTTGAATATTTGAACTATTTGAGTCCTTAAAACTACATTTTTGATTTTGGAAATGTTTAAGTATTTGAACTATTTTGAATCATTAAAACTGCTTATGGATTTTTGGGTAAGTTATAGCTTTTGATATATGGAAAATTGATTACTTTTTAAACCATCTATAATATATTTATAAGATTAAAGTATGTGATTTATTTTCAACTTATTATTTTAAGAATATGAAACTTCTTTAGTCATTTTTGAAAACCCTTAATATATCATAACTTTTGAAGACTCATAATACATCTTATTACTTTACAGATCTATTGCTTGATAGAACTTATTAGGATTTTGGTTACTTATTGAATTGTCAACTCACCCCTTCTTTCCCCTTTCAGATTCTGATCGGGAAGAGTAGTATATGTTTGGGCTTCCACTGGGATGTGAATGTGAGTGAAGTTTAGGAAATCAATGGAATAAGATTTGAACTTTTATGTTTAAAATTACCATTTATGTAGACCTTTAGATTAAAAGGATTTAGTTTATTTTTATTTTGATGTTGGAAGATTATTATTTGGCAGGAAAAGAAGCTTAGTGATTCTGGGATTAGATAGTCTTCTAATAGTTTTATATTTATTGGCCAATTAGCATTATGTACATAAGGTTTGGATTTTGTTCCTATTAAATTATTGGAGATCTATTCATAAAGAAATAATTTTGAGGTATTTTGGATTTATTTGATTTAACTTTTGAGGATAAATTTTAGTTGCTAAGAAGGTCTTGCACACTTGTAGGGTGCTTACTTTATAAGCGTGTGGCAGTTGTCGTGTGCCTATCTTTATAGTTAGATTTGGGGCATGACAATGTTATTTCTCTTATCAGGTATAGAATTCAATTAAAGGTTGAAGATAGCTCAGGAATGGTCATATTCATTTTATTTGATTTAGAAGCAGAAAAATTACTCAACATATCAGGGAAAGACCTTTTGAACAAATGTTTAAAGGTGAGAATATGGACGATAAAATTAGTGTTTAATATTTACTAAACTTTACTTGAGTGTACATTTTGAAAGATATTACTTTTGTTAGGTGCTTGAAGAAGTCGTCCTTCCTGTGCAAATAGAAAATCTGAATGGAAAAGAATTTGTTTTCTAAATACAAATAAATGACTATAATCTCAAGTATGGATGAGAATTCTACACCATCAAGAAAGTTTTTGAATCTTTTGAAGAAACTGACAAAGCAATTCAGCTTGTTAAAATGACAAAAGTACATATTCTTTAATATAGCAGAATTACAAATATGATATTTAAGATGTTTATGTTGTAATACATTCCTCAACCTATTTTATTGCCAAGCCTACATCAACGATACGTCAAATGAATGTAGCACCAACTTATCAACTAAACAAGGTGGTGATTGTACAAAATTTCAAAAAGTTGATGTTCAAAGAAATGTGCAACTCACACCAAAATCTCTACTCAAGGAAAACAAAAAAACATATTCAAAGACTACTACGAAGCAACAAAGGAAGAAGATACAAAAAACACTTTAAAGTTGTCTTTCAATTTATTTGAAATATTGATTAAGTAGTTCTTTAAATTTGTGTTGGTAAGTTGATGTTAAGTTTAGTAGTAGATAGTTATACTAATGTGATGATTTTAAGTGTTGTGTGGAACTTTGTGGAGCTTAGAAACCTATATTTATGTAAGATTTTCTATGCACAATTTGGTTTTAATGGATTTGTGATTTTGGTTGAAAACAGGGAGTCTTTATACAAATTTAATCCTACTGTAAATAAATTTTCTACCCCCATTACTAGCACTAGAAAGAATGCAATTCATGATGTAATACAATATGGTTTAAAATTGAAACAAAGAGGAATGAAACTCTTATATTTAGTTATCAAAGGATACAACTTTACTTCAAAGTTTTTTTTTTTTATAAAGCAAAGGATATCACAAGCTGATAATTTGGAAGTTATATATTCTTGAAGGCAAAAAGCCCAAGAAAATTAAGATGGTTATAAGTAGTTGAGGTAGTGCTTATTGGGTGCGTCAACCTTCTTATTCTGTGGACCATGACATGGCAACCCCCTCTTATCTACATGCTTGTCTTCGTGATATGAACAATTTGGTTTTTATGTTGGCATTAAGAATTCTTAGTTTATGCTCTGTTTGTACAATATGAGACCTTTTTTTTAATTTTTATTTAGATTTAATTTAAGTTTTTGGGTTATCTCAAGCTTGGTTTTATATTTAGTTTAATTGTTTTGCACAAAAAAAAAAAATATATATATATATATATATATATATTTGATGGCTGGAATGAATAATACGAGTTCAGGTTTCTACTATAGTTGATGCTTATCTTTTGGGACAGTAATGATATTTCATGTCCTTATATTATAGATATAATTTTTATTCTTAATAATTAGTAGCATTCTCGTGCATTGCACAAGTTAGCGACTGATGTTTTTTTATAACAATACCACATATTTTGTTTTATTTATTTAGTAAACAATCATAAAGATTTTTTATATATTGCAATAGGAAGTAGAAAGAAAGGAGAGAGAAGAGATGAAAAATAAATATTTAAATGAAGTAAGTAGAAAGAAAGGAGAGAGGAGAGATAAAAAATAAATAATTAAATGAAGTAAGAAATAGCTGATTGAATTTGATGTTTGTGCATAAAAAACATAAATAGCTAAACTAGAAAAAGTTGAATTTTTTGGGTTAGTTTATCTAAACATTTGAGGAGATTGATGCATTTGTATTGGTGATTCTTGAAAAACTATTTTATCTATTTTAACACCACACTATACAATATACCTAATATTAACGGTTCTATGTTTCTTTACCACTTTATTTAAATATTTTTATTATTCTTTTTTTAATACATTTTTGGTCTTTACATTTTGGGTCAATTCTCATTTTGGTATCTATTATTATTTTGCTACTACTCCAGTTATTGAAAACAGAAAAATCATTTTCATTTTGGTCCCCACCGGCAATCTACTAACAAAAAACTCTACCATGGCAGATGGAGTATATAGATGGCATATTAGATGTTGATGTGACTAATAAAATAATATTAAAAAAATTTATTTGGCTTTAAAAAAATGTCAACTCAACTCCAAGTAAGTTTCTAAATTTATCAATTTTAATAAAATAAAAAAGAGGATAAAATTAAAAACCAAAGAGATCTATGTTTATCTTGATCATGAACACATAACAACAACAAACCCACAATATTCAATCACAAGAACAAAAGAGTAGAAACCCATAATATTCCAAAATTTGTATTCAAATTCTTCCACAAAAATCAATTTCATTCAACCAAAATTATTATCCTAATACAATATTTCTCATAACATATATTCCCAACCAAATACACAAAATTCCAATCAAACAAACTCCTTCATCAATTTTCCAGCAACCAGCAAAGCCTTATCATTAAATACACAAAGGTCATGAGCTAAAAACTTCAAAATCAAACTTAGACCCACCAAAAGACAACAAGATCTAAACAAACTTAGATCAAAGTGAGTGAGTGCAGATCCAAAACCATCTCTTTTCCAAATACCCAACAAAATTCTCGAGATAGCTGAATTGAGGAGAGGTAGAGATGTGGCTTCGTCATGGTGGCGGTGTTGAGATGGAGCCCATGGCAGACCCATAACCCAAATCACCCAAACAACTGCCTATCAAAGGTGGGATTGGGCCAAAGAGAGGAATAGAGGAGGGGTGAGGTAGAGAGAGGTTTGAGAGCCACCACCTGAGGCTTTTCCGTGGGGATCAACCACCACCACCACCGATTTAGATTTCACAACAACACAACACAACCACAGATCTGGGCATCACAACAACACAGCACAACCACCAATCTAGGCTTCACAACAAGACAACCGCGTCACTCTAGACCTCATCTACAACCTCAACAAACTCTGTTGCATCACTTCAGTCCTTGTCGCTGAAGTGCTAGAGTCCCAACCTGACCCAAATGTCTCCTCCAAGTTCTTCCATTGGGCCTCCAAATAAAATGGCTTTCACCACACTTTCGCTTCCTATGATGCCTTCGCCTATTGCCTCAATCGCTCTAACTGTTTCCGCTTCGCCGATCAACTACCCGAAATCATGATCTCCCAAAACAAACCCCCCACCGAAAAATAGTTCAAAATCCTTACCTGATTCCACTCTGACGCCAATCGACCCCATCAACTTTTCTACATTTATCAGAAGATGAAGAAATTCAATGTCAAGCCTAGGGTTTTAATGAAAATAAATTTTTTAATTTAATAAATTTAATTTATTAGATTATAGGTTTATTTTTTATTTTTCTTATGTGCCTTTTTTATTTATTAATATGCTTATGTAGAATTTTTTAAATGGAAAGTTATTTTTTAAATATTATTTTAATAACCATGTCAACTTAATGTTTGCCACCTATGCACCCTATCTACCACATAAAAGTTTTATGTTAGTAAATTGATGGCAGGGATTAAAATAGAAATAATTTTTTATTTTCAAGAATTAGAATAATAGCAAAATCAAAATAGGAACCAAAATGGAATTCAGCCCAAAATATAGAGTTCAAAAGCATATTTTCACCTTCTTCTTTTTTTTTTTTTTTAATTTTAATTCTTTGTTTCTTTATCTCCCTTCCTTTTTGTCTCTTCACTATCCACGACCACCAAATAAGCTATAGTTTTTTTTCCCCCTCTTTGGAGCTATAGTGAGCATGAAAAAGATAACAATTTACTGTTCACCATTTGTAAGGAAAGATATACCACCACTATTGTAACTTGTCTTTTAGTATTTGTGGTGCTAAAATTGCATTTTAGCAATTTTAGCAACACCATTGTTGGTGCTCTTGTTTTTATTTTTCTTTTATCTTTTTTTTTTTTTTAAAATTGTGAAGAATTTGTAGATGTAGAGATTTATCATGATTATAATTGTCAAAATCACGATCTAGATCGTAGGATGGTATGATTTTACGATCTTACCTCACCAAAATGTTTAGGATCGCACTAGGACCGTAAAAATGGTAGTATCGTATGAGATTCTATCGATCCTACCAAAAACATAAATTTTTGCTTTTTTTTTTTATGGGATAATTTTTTTTTTTGGATGAAGCTTTAAGGGTTTTAATTTTTTCATGGTGGTATGGACTTTTTCTTTTATTTTTATAAAATTATGTTAACCTAAGCAAATGTTTTTTAGTTTCTAGTGCACTTGTAATCAAAATGAAGGAATGCTTCATCATTTCTAAATGAAGAATTTGAAGTTGGCTTTACTACCTTTTAAGTTATAACGTTGTTAAATTTGTTTGATCAATATACTAATTTGTTTTCTAATATTACTAAAATATTTTTTATATATAATTTTATCAATTATGCTTGTATTTGTATAATAATTGATTGATTTTTTTTAGCATACTCTTTAATTGTTGTTAAGTGGTATAACTTGAATAGTTGAGTGTGAAATTGTATCTTGATATTTTTTGCAGCTCTATTATACAAATATATAATGTCTATATAGATGATGAAATAGAAGATGATGATTAGGAATTTAGGATAGTAGTTATAAGAACCTTAGAATGAGAAAAATTAAACGTTCACTTTACTTTAATATTCATCTTACTTACTTTTGAATTTCATATTGTAGTTAGCTAGTTTCCATTTGCTAATTTATTTTGGATTTCAAACTTGGAACTTAGAACTTGGAAAATATTTTCCATATGTTTTGATAAATATTTTGGTATTTGGTTGCTAATTAAATATTTATTAAATTTTTTAGATACATTGGATCAAAACTTAAATATATTTGTCTTGTTAATATAGATTTAGTGATGTATGACATGCAAATTATATCATATGATGCAAATCTTAGTTTTTTTTTTTGTTTTTTTTTTATAATGAATTTATATTTTACATGATTATTCAACATAAAAAGTCATTATCATTGTGTTTTTTGCTTTAAATTTGAAAATATGTAGGATTTTACAATTCACGATTCAATCTTATGATCTACGATCTCACTTATCTTCAATGATCCTACGTAGGATCCCAATTTGATAACCTTAATTCTAATATTATAGATCTGGTAAACTGGTGGGAACTTTCATATCTTGAAACCAATTCACCAAAATGAAGTCATTATCTATCAACTATTAGATTAAATCAGAGGAGTAATTTTCATTATAAGCACATAGGTTGAAAGATAGTGACTTTCTAAATCTGCCTATTAGTTTCATCAGAGTACAAGAGGTTCTGTAGCCATCCATTTTGGATAACCTTTTTATTTTGCTTGATCTTTTTTTTTTCCTCTATTTTTTTTTTCTTTCCATTTCTCAGCTACATTAAGTAGAAGTCAATTAATTGGTACTTAACTTTTACATTCTCTTTGATTTCCTCAATCTAAAGTCTAAAACTTATCTCCGACAGACAGAGACATGGTATTAAAATTGAATTCATGAACAGAATTTACACCAAATTCCAAAAAACCACGAGTGGTTTTACAGAAGAGCTTCGTAATCAAGGGTCCACAAATATGAGACAACGGACAAAATTCATATTATCATAGTTATCTTTCTTTTTCTTTTGTTTTTCTTTTGTTTATGGACAAAGTTTTCTTCCAAATGCCAAAGAGCTTAGTCCAACGAAGACATCTTCTCTCATTGTAATTATCAAATTATTAAAGAAAAAAAAAACTCCAAAAATGGTTTGGAAGAATCTTTTCAAATCTACTGCGTAGAGATTTATATGACTATTTGTATGAATTATTTAAACAAGTTACATGACTAGTTAAAATATTCTCACTATTAATGAATTGTCATTTAAACAACCCTATAGTGGATTGTAGGAATTTTCAATTTTCCTACGAACAGATTTAGAAATAAACCTTATCTTATATATATATATATATATATATTAAATATTCTTGTTCAACACCGCATAATACTATTTCAAAGTTAAGTTGAGAAAAGAGTAATTATTACAAAATTAAATATTTTCTTTTAAAAGTTTTAAAAAAGCTTCATCTTCCTCCACCCCATTTTTCCATAAGTTATGAACATTAAATTTTTTTTTTTTTTTTTTTTTCCATTTTACCAATATTAAACAAAAGTTTTAAAATAAAAGATAAAGACAAGTAAAGGAACATAAATGGTTTTAATGACAGACAAAAACATGTGACGTGATGTAAGCTATATAGTTTTTACATAACAAAAAAGAATTATACATATTTTTTTAGAATCAAATATCAATATATCATTGAAGAAAGTGTAAAATCCACACATATCTCATGTGGAAAATTCGTTATCCAAACAATCCTATTTTTACACACCAAAACTTACTTTTACTACTTTAGTATAACATTTAACAATACATTCTACCTCACATGTTCTAATTTCATATTCTATTTATTTATTCATTTCTCTCTCTCTCTCTCTCTCTCTCTCTGAAAGTCACCACCATGAAACTACCCACCACCACTACAACTAATCACAATCACCACTATAGTCACCACCGGAGGACCACCAAAGGGAAAAAAAATATCAGAACCATCTGAAACTTACCACTACCCACCACCATTAAAACCAATCATAGTCACCACCATTTGAAACTCATAGAAAAAAAAAAAGAAAAAAAAAATCTAGAACCCATCTAAAACTCACTACCACTGGAGGAAAAAACCTATCTAAAATCCATTAAAAAGATTGAAACCCATCTGGTTCATTCAGACCCATCTAGTTCATCCAGGGATGGAGCTAGGAGTTAGAATTAGGGGGGGAGGGGCAACTTTATTGTACTAGTTGTGTGCGGTGGCTATGCTACTACTTAACCATGGCGCTGAAGTGTTTTTTTTTTTCCTAGCATGTGTATGCTATTGGATAATGACAAAATTTTTAGGGTAAAATTTATTTAATGGACTTAATTTATTTTAGCTTAGCTATTGGTAATTTTTATTGTTGGGCTAATTTTTTGGAGCTTGTATATTTTGTTTTAGATTTTAGAAATTTAAATTTATTTATGGCCTTTAAAATGAGGAAATGCTAGAGTTATAAACTTTTTTTATTTTTTATTTTTTTACAAATAGATGATGTGGTGAGTGGTTATTAATAAGAAAAAAAGTTATGTAAATGGTGGGTCGAGATGTGAACTAACAAAATTTGCTACCTAAATAGTTTGTAAAAAATTTGTAGAAAAATGTGTGGCTATAGCATTACTCTTAAAGGAACCAGTGGTATTATTAAGGGGGTAAAATATAATTTTATGGGAAAAAATTTGCTAAAATTAGTACAACATACATACCAATATTTTTTTAAAAAAATTTTAGGGGGAGGGGGGGGGGGCGGGGGTTGTCCCCGAAAGCCAATAAGTGGCTTTATCCTCGGGTTCACCTAACCCATCCCATCTGAAATCCATTTGCAACTCACCACCACTATAGCCAAAATCATCCCACAACTCAAATTGCAATGGCGAGGCAACATGCGGAGGTGCAATGGGCGTGCATGTGGAGGAATTATGGGTGGTGGCAATAGGTGGCTGAAGGTTGGCTTGAGAGAGAGAGAGAGAGAGAGAGAGAGAGAGAGAGAGAGAGAGAGAGAGAGAGAGAGAGAGAGAGAGAGAGAGAGGCATTATGGGTGGTGGCAATAGGCGGTTGAAGGTTGGCTTGAGAGAGAGATAAGGGATTAAAAAAATGATTTTTCTTTCAGCATTTGGGTCCATACCGTTATATTGGTAGAATAATAAAATAAAAAATGCTAAAACCTTTTGGCATTTGAAACGTTTCATGTAGCTTGTTTTTTTAGTGTTTGGTGTGCCAAGTACTAAACACCTTTTATTAGAGCTTTGTTGCATGTTGTTCTAACTTAAAGTATATTAATTTGAGATAAAAGGATTATGTATATTTTTTTTAACAAAAGGAATAAGATCATTTTTTTAGCTCAACAACTTATTTTTTTCCAAAATAAAAAGAGCCAATGAAAATAAGGTTATCCCATGCTACACTATATTATGTCTAGAGAATAGTTCAATTTTCTAACAATTATGATATCCACTAATAATTATAGGAAAAGAATATTTGATTAAAAAATTAATTATATATTGAAAAAAAAAGGATAGAGACAGAGAGGAAACAGTAGTTACTGGAACGTATAAAAAAACTACCTGGAAATAGTAAAAGAAGTTATGTTAAGCGGTCCGAATTTCTGGTATCCGGTTCCTCTTCCCCCCACTCGAACAATATCAAACTTTGTACACTTGCTTTTCTGCATTGACCACGTGTCACGATGAGTATTTTCCAAATCCAAAGTCAAGCTAAAAAACAATTAAAAAAACCACAATAATCAGGACAAATAACTAAAAGTCACAGATTCCGACACGTGTCAAAGATATAAAGCGAGTGAAGAAAGTAAGCACATTCTCGCGCGTGGAAACGAGTATGCATCCGTTTTATTATTATTATTATTATTTGGCGAAACGCGGGTGAAAAAGCAAGGTAAGCAAAAGGAAAGGCAAAGGCAAAGGCAAAGGGAAACGAAAGCAAAGCCTCTCATGTTTTTGTGGAGAGGAGAAGAGAACGCTTTTCTTTCCCCCTGTCTCTCTCTCTAAAAACTCTCTCTCTTTCTCCCTTTGTTTCTCTGTCTGTTTTTTAAAACAAAAATAGAAGGGTATTGTGATTAGTGTTTCTGTTTGATCGGTTGGGGGATTGGTGGTGGTGGTGGTGAGTGGTTGTTTTTGAAAAGGGAATGGGAGTTCCGGCGTGATGGAGAGATGGAATTCGAGGCCGGAATTCCGATGTCCCGAGCTGCTGCTGCTGCTGCGGCTGCCGCGGCTGCTGCTGCTGCAGCAGCTGCCGCCGCTGTCTCTGTGACCGAACCTCCCTCGCTCTCACCCAACCCAGGTCTGTATGTATGCACACACACACGCGCGCACATATTAGTTACTATTAGTTATTGCATACACTCTTTTTTTTTTTTTTTTGTTGTGTTTTATGTTTCCTCTGTTTTCTGTTTTCTGTTGTTGTTGTCTGAAAAATGCAAATTCATTTGCGTTGTCGAAATGCTTATTACAAAAGTTTGTTTGGCTGTTACGACTCATACGTGAATTGTCGGTTTTGCCCTCAATGATTTCTGCTTCGATCAATGTTCATTATTTCTCTCTCTTTTTTGTCAATTCATTATTTAATCGATTCATTTCAATTTTTTTTTCTTTGCTTTTATTTATTTTTCACGTTACGGCTGGGATTCAATTTTGGTTTCTGTCTCCGTTTTCCTTCCTTTTATTTATGTTTGGTCTTGCTTTATTATTATTTAGATGCAATTGGGTTGCCTTTTTCTAATTTATTTTTTCTGATTCGGGTACAAAAGAAATGCAATTTTATAGTGTGAATTTTTTATGGGTTTGATTCATGTTTTGAAGTGAAAATGTCCTCTCTGTCACCATTGTGATTTATTTAAAAACACAAATTTTTCTAAACATGTTGTTTTGTACATTACAAATTTGCGTGTTTTTGTGCAAGGATTATAGATTGTGTTTTCTTTTGGACTTATTTTCAATTTTTTCGCTTTATTTAAATGCAATTGGGTTCTTTTTTTTTTTTTTTCAGGGAAGTTTACTAATTCGGGTACACAAAGAAATGCGATTGTATATTGTTAATTGTTGATGGGTTTGATTCCTGTTGTAAAGTGGGTAAAATGTCCTCTCTGTCCTCTTTGTGATTAACAGCAAGCTTAAATTTCTGATGATTGGATTTATTCCTTTCAAAATTGAGTAATTTTGAGGTTCATCATTCTTTTTGTATTTGAATTCTGTGCACAAAGAAATGTAATTTTCTATTTTAATTTGTTGATGGGCTTGATTCATGTTGTAAGGTGTATTAAAAATGTCCTCTCCCCCCCTTTCAAGATTCAAATGAAAAATTTCTTGTAATTTGTTTTATATTTTTCAAATTTGAGTATTTTTGTGTGAGGATTATAGATTAATTTAGCAGACCATAATTGAAGAGACTAATTTCAGTGAATTCTGAGGTTTTGTGTCTTTTTGATTCCTTTAATGGTCTTCCTTTTTTTTTTTTTTTTTTTTTGGTTGGGGGGAAGGGGGGAGTGTGGGGGTAAATTTGGGATTGATCAGTATTGGGATTTCTTCTTCTTGACTGATATGACTTAAAACTTAAAGTTTCCTTTGATGTAAAAAATCATGCATAATTACCGGAAATTTATTATTTTCTTATTCATGCAGTTGCAATGGAAATCAAGGATAAGCAGTGTGTAAATTGTTTTTGTTTTATTTTATTTTAAAACTGGTTTTGCTTTCTTTGTCGTATTAGTATCGTTTTTTCAGTTGTTGATCAAATATGGTTTTTTGTACCATTTTAAATGTTTAAGTGGTCTAAATTGGTCATTACCCCCCCCCCCCCCCCCCCACCAAAAACACCTGCCCTTTTAAATTTGAGCTTCAAATGGTAAGAAAATTTTCTTAATTATATATTTTACTAAAAATTTAGTTATCTTGCTTGTCAGTTAATTCAGTAAAAACATAAAAAAAAAAAAAAAAAAAAAAACTTCCATTTCACTTAATTTAAGTAACATTCAAGTGTATTGTGAAATCATGAATACACTATAGCTTTATTAAATGCGAGTCCCAGGAAACAGAGACTTGGAACTTTGAATATTTTAATTTACATCATTGGTGTGATAAGAAAATGACAAGTTAATGTTAGTTAAGCCCAATGGTTGTGCATTTGCCTTTGTTTAGTTGTAATTGTTGAAGCCTTTTGTTGTAATGGATAAGATTTTTTCCTTTGTCATCATTTTCTTTACAATTGAATGAAGCATCTATTTGATCTGGTAGTGTTCTGTATACTCTTTTTCTCTTTTCCCTCTCTCTGTCTCTCTCATATTAAATAATCTCTTCTTTCTATATCCAAGTGGTACTTCTTCCCTTTTTTACAAGCAGCACATAGAGATTTAAACCATATAGCAGGAGGGATGGGTATGAAAATGGAAAAGATGGGAACAGGATTTTTATCTTATTTTATATTTTATTTTTCTTGTGAGTGGATTCAAATGGGAAAGGTAGAAAAGAAAACTTGTTGCCTACTTTTCTGGCTAATGTTCTTCTAATTAGGAGGGGGGGGGGGTACTGATGGGGGAAAGGTAGACAAAAATGCAAAATAAAGGTTTGGAGATTGCAAGAATTTGATTTTGGATGAAAGAATGCTCTTAAATAAGTTTTCACTACCTTTTTGTTTGAGGAATTTTCAAAAGATATGTGTATGAACTTATTCAGCTAATGTTATTTCAGATGCAATGTGGCAAATGAACTTGAGATCAAGTGAAACAATGGAATCTGGGCCATATCCTGAGCGTCCTGGAGAGCCAGATTGTTCTTATTACATTAGGACTGGCCTCTGTAGATTTGGGGCTACATGTAGATTTAATCATCCTCCTAACAGGAAGCTGGTATGAGCTTTCACATAATTTTACAAATTCTTATCAACTCAAATTTATCTGAGTGAGAGAATATTTTAATGTTGTTATGAGATTCTTAGATAAATTGATTTTGAAGCCTTTTTTAGCTGTCATCTTTGATTAATTAAGCTAGTTGAAGCGCATAGAGCCATAGACATAGAAACCATTGCATTCTTTGTTCTATTTTTTTTCTTTTATCTCTTATTATTAGTGAGGTTCCATGTCATTAAATTTTTTTTCTCTACTATTTTCTTTTTTCTAAACCATGGACTTTCCTCTTAAGTTGACTCGACTCTAGTAAAATTAGCTTTATAATTCTCTTTTGCCTGGTTCTAAATTTTGATAGGACAGTCTATACTCTCAGTAAACTTCTTTTTAGTTTCTTTTTTTCATTATTGATTGGAAGTATTGATTGATTAGATTTCTAGCATGAACAAACCTGGAGGGGTAGGAATGGAACAAGCATAATTTTATATGCATATGCATGTCATCCTTCCTACAAATACTCAAACCAGGGTGATTAGATTCTGACTTTGAGCCTCACATTTCTTTATATGTTGAATCATACAAAAAAACACTCAGTATCCTCTGGATTTTAGTATAATTCATATTCTTTCTTGTTCAGCTAGTATAATAAATGTAGGGTTATAGGTTGTTGAATCAATCCCTCGAAAAGTATTTGAGTCTGATTTTCTAATATTTACCTAGACATAATTTTCATATATGGGAACTTACTATATTCTGTTTTATACTAGGCTATTGCCACTGCACGGATGAAGGGGGAGTTCCCAGAAAGAATAGGACAACCAGAATGTCAGGCATGTATTCCCATATAATTGGCATTATTGCTTGTTTTAAATGTATGCACTACATATTACCACTGGCATGAAATAACCCGCTTCCTTATAACATTAACTTTCAAATTTGGCCTGGCTGTATATTTGAGCAATACATTCTTGGCAGGAAGAATTAGAAATTTGATAGAGGTCAACCTTGTTAAAATTTTTGAGCATTAACCCTCTTGATTGGGCTGGCTCCTCTACTTCTGTAATTAGAAACTGTGCTACTGTACATTTCATTCCTTAGCAATTTTCCAAGCTGGGGTGTAGACATTTGTCATGCCCAGCTTGTTCAATAAATTCTATAAGTTTTCCTTAGCTTTTAGGAAAAATAAAGTACATCCAAATTGGCTATAAAATTTATTCAGTTGTCGAATGTTCAGTAAAAATGATACTACTTTCAATATTTTCCGT
Source organism: Castanopsis chinensis (assembly GCA_032878915.1). Lineage (NCBI taxonomy): Eukaryota > Viridiplantae > Streptophyta > Magnoliopsida > Fagales > Fagaceae > Castanopsis > Castanopsis chinensis. Next base: position 4,704,252 of record JAVQMG010000102.1, read on the forward strand.
CTGCTCTTGAAATGCTTGGCTGTTCGCACTATACATAGAAGCTTGAGTATCACAAAATAATTCTCATAGGATTTTCATGACTCATGAATTACTCATCTATTTGATGTTCCCCTAATTCCTTCCATTTTGAGAATACCTATTCAAATGGTCCCCTAAAATCCAATTTTTGTTAGAGAAGCCTTTGATGTTAATGTTGAGAAAATCTCACAGCGATTCAATTTGTGCTTGATTCTTGGTATATGTACTTACCAGCTTAAGTTTTAGAGCCCAATTTTTTTGTTTTTGGACTCCACATGCCATGCTTGTGTGCCTTTGTTTTAGTTTCTGTTGGTTCATCAGGCCTGTTTGTCTCGATTCTGATATTGACCCTAGATATGAGAGAGGTGTCAAATAAATCTCACATTGCTTGTGTATGTGCTTGACTATGGGTATATGTTCTTGTTGGGCCTCTCTACATATTAGCTTAAGCTTTTAGTTTAGTTGAATTAACAATTAAGACAAGTGGTAGAGGATGCTCTTTGGCAGCAAGTGGTAGAGGTGAAATATGGATGTGTATGGGGTGGCTGGTGTACAGGTTCAGTTGCTGGTCCTTATGGTGTTATTGTGTGGAAATAGATCAGTTGGGGATGGACTTCTTTGGCATGTTATATTGTGTATGAAATAGGTGATGGGTCAAGAGTGAAGTTTTGGCAAGACTGATGACGTGGGGAGACACCTCTTGCTGCTAGCTATCCTGAATTATTTAGATTTTGTCGTGATAAGGAGGCAAGTGTGGCTGAGCTTATGAAGTTTACAAATGGAGTTCTTCATTGGGATGTAAGTTTCTTTAGGGCTGTTCATAATCAAGAATTGGAGGCTATGTTGAGTTTCATGGATACCATATATGGAATTTCTATAAAAGGAATTGGGGAGGATCAAATGAGCTGAAAACTAGATATAACTAAGGGCTTTATGGTTAATTCTTATTATTGTCTACTAGTGGGCTCTAATGGTTTATGTTTTCCATGGAAAAGCATATGGAAGAAGAAGATCCCCTCTAGAGTGGCTTTCTTTGTTTGGACTGCAGCTTGGGGGAAATGTATGACAATTGATAATCTAAGAAAAGGAAGGTTTGGATATTGGATTGGTGTTATATGTGCAAGTGTAATGGTGAATCAGTTGACCATCTTTTCCTTCATTGTCCGATTGCGATGGACTTGTGGTCTATGGTTTTGGGCTTATTTGGAGTAAGTTGGGTTATGCCAAAGTCCATTGTGGGGCTCCTAGCTTGTTGGCAAGGGCAGTTTGATCGTCATCAGAACGATCATATATGAATAATCGTTCCCCATTGTCTCATGTGGTGTCTTTGGAGGGAAGGAAATAGTAGGTGCTTTGAAGATAATGGGAGATCCATTTTAGACCTCAAGTTATTTTTCTTTAGAACCTTAGTAGATTGGCTGTTTGCTTTGCGAAACCAATCTTACTATTCCTTTCTTGATTTTCTAATTTTTTGTAATTTTTGTACTTGATTATTTGACCCATGTACATTTCCTGTGTACTAGGGCGTCCCTTTTTTTATATCAATAAATCTTATTACTTAAAAAAAAAAAAAAAAAAAAAAAGAAGGTTTAACAGACAAATGTATATATGGAAACTCACACACACACAGAATCGCCCTTTCCGGGTTTGGCTCTTTTAAACAAGTGGACCATACATACTAGCATTCCCCAATATGTGGAAAACAAGAATATGAAAATACCGATAAGAGAGAATGTTGATACTGTTTATTGTAGAGTTATGACAAAAGTAGCTGGACGTTAAGGTGCATAAGTCCATTAATTGTTTCTGTTCATATTATTAATATATAGGATTGAGGTGTACACCATATATGAAACAAAGGACATGTCTGAGTAATTTCTAGAAATACAAGGGACATTCTTGTATTTTCGATGAAATTCAGGGGAGTTGAAGTATTTTACACAATAAAATTTTCCACCAATCAATGCGTCTGAAGACAAGTAGTGAGTAACCTATTAGATTTTATTTAGTTTTGAGGGTTCTAATAGCCTGTTAATTATTAATATCTCACTCTCTTTTTATGGTTTTAGAAACCCAGTTCTTTTCATGCACTCTTATCATATAGTTGAGAACTGGAAGATGTTTGCATGCCATTAATTGCCTGAATAATTTGGTTTACAAGATACTTGGATCAGCTCCAAATCAAGCAGTAATATATTTAGAATCAAAGGTCAACAGTACATGAAACTACGTAAATTACCTGACCATGCGGAGATTTTAGAGAGTTGGGTTAGCATGGAGCATTTTAGCTGACATTGGATTGGAAAACTAATTAAGATTGAAGAGTTGATGTAGCTTAACAAGTGCCTACATAATTACCTTGTCATTCAAAGGTGCTGTTGATTGCCCAAGTTACTTGTATTCTACTTCCAACATGACAAACATGAAGCTGGTTCTAAGTTATTCACACCCCATCTCATTGAGTTCCAGAAAGGGGAAAAAAGAATTAGGAAAATGGATATCTAATGCCTAGCTAGCGTTGCTTTGGAAGAATCTTCTCGATGGAATTTAAAGTTTATAGTTCCTTCAATATGACTACAGTCCATATATCTCATATTTGGATCATTTGTATCCCTTCTAGTATAGATATACCAGTATTGTCGTTGTCAATACATCAAGTTACATTCTTACTGAGCTGATTCTTTAGCATAAATTTTTTTAGATTTTTTTATAGGTATAACATGTCCAATGTGCAAACCATTGGGCCACACACATCTTGTTGAAAATTTTGACTTTTAGACAAGACCACCTTTCTATCACACATCATGTGTAAAAATATAGATAATATAATGCAGAAAAATAAATGCCTAGCTTGTTATAAGTGGTTGATTGGAAATTTAGAGAATCAAATTGTCATAGTAATTACAATAATTTCTGCCAACTTAGCATTTTATCTATCTCTGTAATTTGATATTGTATTTATGACTATTATAGTTAATATCAGCTAATTATGTTACAACAGACGAAATCTGATAAAAATTGTGATTGCTTAGTGGAATATTCATAAGGAATGAATAGGTTTTAATAATAAGAATTCATTGTTCTGAATGAAAATTTTATGAAGTCTCATGCTTTGGTTTTGTTAAATATTTTATGCGAAGATTATATGCATGGACTGGTTTAGAAATGCTTGGTAAGTTTCAAGTTTGAGAAATTCTTCTATTGCAAACTTTAATTAGATTTTTGAATACGTTTAAAAGGACTTGGTTTTTACTTTTTCTATTACTCTTCTTTTTACCCTAGTGCAAAAGATGATGTATTGTTTTGAAATATCTACCATGAATTCATGAAAAAAAATCCAGGGTCCCAAAAATTAGTGTAGCATGTATTTTAAAATGAAAAAAAAATAAAAGTAAAATTGAGATCTTCCCCGGAAGGAAATAAGATTGAGACTTTTGTTGGGATATCTAGAGAATGGAGGTGTTGGTTGAAGTTGAGAACTGAGTTTGGTTGGGATATCCTTCCTTTTGTTGGGTTGCTAAAGAAGAAAATGCCGCACATGCTGCCAAAAGTATTATATTTCAACTAGCACTACTTGGTGTTTCTAACAGAAACATTTAGGGTTGAAATCTGTCCACCCCAATTTAGCGAACTATCAAAAATAAAATCTTTCTCTATTCATAAAAATAAAATAAAAAATGAAGAAGAGAGAGATATTGTTTGTTAGGGGAGATTTTCGAGCACTTGGATAGAGAGAGTAATCTTGATTCTTGACTATAATAGTGTTACAAAGGAAATCAAAATTTAGTACATTTGTAGAGTAGTGATAAGATTGCTTACCAGCTACCTCTCCTAGACCTTATCAAAATCGGAGCCATGTGTATTGGGTAAGATATATTTATTTATTTATTTATTTTTAGTGCAGTGTTATAGAGATATGGTTTAAGATGAATCCTATTAAATTCCATTAAGCTGGAACGGAGCACAAATGTAGGATCCTAGCATTAGTTTGGTTGGAAAAATGTGGTTGTTTTCCTCCAGCACCAAATTTCAAGGGTGAATAGTTGAGTTATTGGTCAAACATGATGGCTTCAAAGACTATGCTATGCAGCAGGGGCAGTGGTCTTGGGCAGGAAATTCTTATTTTCTGTGAACTTAAGGGGAGGGGAGGCTTGGTTAACCCTGTAAACATTATGGATTGAACTCCAATATCCTTACCTCTTGAGGGAGGAGAAATATTTCTGGACTACAAAATTATTGTGGTCATAATAATGTCTATTCAATGACATCTTCTGGAACTTCAATATTATATTCAACTGTATTATATATTAATTTGCTGAAATATTTCCTATGCATACCTTTATTCATTAACACTGAGTTGTGTTTACGGCTTGTTGGTGCTTATTCATCACAAAATATATATATATTTTTTATAATGGCTTTAAATGCCCTTGCTCATGCACGTGCACACACCTGTATATATTATATATCAAATACTTGTGCTGAATTCATAGTCTGTGAATATGTATATATTTTTTTCTTTCCTACCTGAAGTAGATTGATTGCACTAATTTTCTTAGCTTGAGCTACGAAATCTTTAAATTGGGAGGACCATGGCTCCCCTGGTCTAAGTGGCTCTACTGCTGATGCAGGGTAGCTCTCTCACTATTCATAACACCCCCTTCCCCAGCGCTGGTAGGTAAAAATTGAAAACAAGGACTCAATTGTAATTCTTTGGTATGAGCCAAGAGACTTTACCAATAGAAAGTACTTATTAGGGGAAGAAGAGAGAGATAGCAATATTCTTTAGTAGAAAGTATATTTGCAGAGGTAGTTGACCTGTAAAGCAATAACTAATATGAGACAATAATTATGAATCAATGTGCTTTTCTAGATGTCGAATTATACCCTCAAATTCTGTTTTTTAACAACTAGATGCATTTGCCAACGCCCAAAAAATTCCAATATTTGAGTGACAGATTGAAGATATGAGAGTAACTCTGGATGCTTACAACATTGTGTCAGAGCAAAGGTTTTTCAGAACTTGTGATTGGCTAGAGGTTCAGTTCTAGTTATGGTTTTTTGTAACTCAAATCATTTTCAAAAGAATATAGCATTCATGTGAGCATGGCCCGAATTATACATACAGATATGTGTATATATGTATGTATGTTTGTGTATAATATTTCATCAATTTTTTAGAGATTACCCACTGATTTTGACATGAATTTGTGAACATGATCATTTTCATGTCAATAAGGAAAGATGGTGGCAATGAGGTGGGAATTGGGGCTTTAAATTGATTTTTTTTTAAGACATATCTGTTTTGAATTTCAAAGACCATCAAATTGATGAAAAATTATATTTAATATTGAAAATGTGATTGCTAGTCAGACTAGTGCATATTATTTTCTTGTTTTTATAAGCCACAAACCAGTACATACCCTATATAAGTCAAAGTGAATTATTTTAAGGCACACTGCATGCTTTCTATAAACATAATGGATTTGTTACTCTTATAGATGACGCGCTTGTAATCACTGGTTATTTCTTCATAACTTTGTCTTTTGTTGCTGAAGAGAATTTATTTTTATTTTATATTATGTTAAAAACATAATACTGCTTTGGGTGTTCTTAAGGGAGTTCAATTATGGTCTTGATCAAAAAACAAAGAAACTAGAGTTGATAAGGATTTAGGATTCAGGTATGTAAAGATGGGTGTGAGCAGGAGTGGATTCTTGTTGATGCGAGATCTTGGATGAGGTGTTTAGGCAAGGGTATGGTTGGGTGAGGCTAGGAAAGCAAGTGTATGGACGATTTGAGAGTGGTTGTGGAAGGAGAAATATTCTAGCTTTGAGATCGTGTGACAAGGGTTATGGTAAAGACTGTGGAATTGGAATAGAGAATGAGGTTGTATGAAGAAATGGATAAGTGAATGGAATGGGTTTACTTCTTTGAGAGAGTCATCTTCTCCAAATGAGACCTCTTGAAAGGGAGTCTCTTCCTCCAAGTTATGACAATCAAGTCTAAGAAAAACAATATGGAAATTTCATTCCATGAATGGAAGTGTGATTACAATCATCTATTTATAGGACCTTAACAACCCTTATCTCATTGGTCCACTTGTCTCCATAGGATTGGTTCTCCTGTGCTTATAGCAATTCAGCATGTGATTAATATGATTAACATGCTAGGATTTGACTAACTCAACTAACAGCTCTATTTTATCCAAAAACTAACTCCTTTATTTATTTGACTTCTTAAATGAGATAATCCCTCCTCTAGGCTTCTAGCTCATGTTGCCGGTTGTCAATACGTGCTTTATCTCTTCAAGGAGCTGCCTAGAAGGTGGAGGCATAGGGCTAAGGATGGTTTGATCGGCACTTTAGGTTAAAACCTAAGTGCTGATTGAGAATGATTAAGTGCCATTTGTCAGTAATTTACCAGACCAAATTACAGTTCGGCACTCTTGGTCAGGAACTCTATTTTCGAGTCCTGCCTTTGTTCCTTGAGTTGGTATGAGTTCTGGGTTCAGTTCCTTTCAATGTAGTACAAGAACTTCCCAGTTGTTGAGTTGATTGGTTAATGTTATTTTACAATTGGAAACTCAAGTTGATGTTGATATATTTCTGTTGCGTAGTTGTTGTGCTTCTGTGCTTCACGGATTCATTATTTGGACTGTTTAGTCTGTTAGTGTGGTTGTGATTACTAATCCAACTGCACAGATATTGAATTTCTTGATTACTTTTTATTGACAAATTTACTCATATTGGTTAGTTTGTGATTATATTAATCTGCATCGATAAATTGCCTTCGATGAAGACAGAGCTTAATATAATATATTTTTTTCCTCCATTTTGTATATAATTTTCTGGAAAGTCATGAAGAACTTGTGTTTAATGCCTTCTGGAAGGTTTAAAAAGATAAGTAGTTTGCCTACTAGATGTTGGACATTTGGTGAGATTATCTGTTAAGGCTAATTGAAATCTATAATTTTAATGGCTGAAACATATACAATAAAGTATTCTCTTACCTTGTATATTGCTCTTCCCCTATTTGGCCCATTACTTCATTTGAAATTATATGTGGATTGTTTTTTATTGGTGATCATCTTATAGACAATCAGCTTGCTTTAGGTCAATAATCATGTCATTGGAGAATGTGGGCTTGTTTTTCATTCAGTTTCATCTAGGGAACCAGTTGTACTCTAAATCTCAGTTTGGTCAGATAGTTGATGCTTCATGCTATTTCTTTAAGTTTTGTTTGCAATATTTCCCTTTCCATCTGAGTTTTGTGGCTCTAAAATGGATTAGATATTCAATTTCTCTTGTATGGTTTCACCAACTAATATTCTGCTTTGATTTGTTCTACAGTACTACCTGAAGACAGGAACCTGCAAGTTTGGAGCCACATGCAAGTTTCATCATCCTAGAGACAAGGCTGGGGTTGCTGGAAGAGTTGCCTTAAATATTTTAGGCTATCCACTTCGCCCGGTAAATAAGATAGTTTCCTTTTACTCACATAAGTAGGATTTCATAAGTCAGCTTCTGGCACATTCTTGTATGTTAAGTAGTTTCTGGCACATTCATGTGTCCATCCGTGTTAGGTCTACATCAGCTGCATGTCCTATTCCTTGGGAATTTTGATTGAATTTTTTCTACGTATTTGGGCCTTTCATGTCCACCACTATAGCCTGCAAGCATCCGTCACATGTCTGAAATGGGCATGAATCTTTTCTAGTTGTATCTTCTCTTCTTAGAATGGGTGAGATTTATGTTCTTATATTTATCTTTTGTATTTTTGCCGCTGCAGAATGAGGCTGAATGTGCCTATTATTTAAGAACTGGCCAATGCAAATTTGGAAGCACCTGTAAATTCCATCACCCTCAACCAACTAATATGATGGTTTCATTGAATGGTTCAACTGTTTATCCAACTGTCCAGTCTCCAACTACTCCTGGTCAGCAGTCATATGCAGGAGGAATTACAAATTGGTCAAGAGCATCTTTTATTCCCAGTCCACGCTGGCAAGGACCTTCGAGTTATGCACCTTTGCTTCTACATCAAGGAATGGTGTCAGTTCCTGGATGGAATGCATATGGCGTAAGCTTTTCATCATTTTCTTACAAAATGATATGATGCAAATATTGTATGCTTTTTTCCATTTAGGCCTTGTTAGGTAACCTAAGGGTGAGTATCAGAAAAAGAAAGGAAGGGGAGGGGAGGCAGGGGAGGCAGTGGTGGCTCTACATTGATGCCAAGACCACCCTGACGGTGAAAAAAATAATTATTATATATAAATTTTAAAAATTTTATGATTTAATTTATCTTTATAAAAATTTGTGAACGCCCTAAATTTTTCTATGCCCAACATAAATTAACTTTTGATATAGTTTGGCAACAAACTTTGTTGTTGATTAAGGCTACAACTCCACTTAATATTTTTTTAATAAATGTGAATTTTGAAAAATCCACCGTTGGAATGCATTTTTTTTTCTTATATTCTACCTACTTTCAAAATATCAATAAATTCAAAGATCAATAACTACGTTTTCAATCAAATGTTTAAATTTTGAGATTTTTTAAATCTAAAATTATACATAAAAAATAAATTTATTGATCGAATAGTAAATAACATTCAATTGACATGAGATTTGACGTGTTTTAGAAACATAAAGAACATGTAATTCAATTATTAGATTTTCAAAATAGGTAGCTATGTTAGTTTGTTTAGTAAAAGTTGTAACCTTAAGTTACAACTAAGTTTGTAGTCAAATTTTGGTCCATTGAACTATTAGGCTTTTACAAACAAAAAAGAAAAGCTTAAGAAAAATTTTATTGAACTAAAATTTTGAAAGAAATGTAGCTTATAGCATTGATAATAAGACTGTCATACAACAATTTCAAAATAAGAAAATTCATAAAAGGAAATTGTAACATTTTATGTATTTGCATTTTTTTTTTGGGTCAAAATATGAAATTCTATTTTTATCTTATTTTTTTGATAAGTAACGAAAAATTTTATTAAGCAAAGAAAAAGGGCTAACTCGAGTACATTGAGAATGTACTAAGGGGGCACAAATCAAGGACCAAGGTTACAACGATCAAGCAAAACAAGAAGGGAAGAACAAGAAAAATGGCAAAAGACCGCACTCCAAACGAGGAGAGTGTGTAGAAAAAAAGACTTAATCTCTAACATAGAGCGCTCACATCCGTCAAAACTTCTAGCATTTCTTTCACGCCAAATACACCATAACAAGCAATGAGGCACAAGTCTCCATAAATCTATGTTATGATGACGACCAAACATACCCTGCCAAGACTCAAACAACCCAATAACCTTGAGAGGCATAACCCAGTGGATACCAAACAAATAGAGCACCAATGACCACAACTCACTAGCTATGAGGCAATGAAGAAGAAGATGATCTACTGACTCCCCACAATTCTTACACATGTAGCACCAATCAAGAACTAGCACACATCTTTTGCGAAGGTTATCAATTATTAAAATCTTACCTAAGGAAGCAGACTATGAAAAGAAAGCTACCCTTAGAGGAACCTTCGAATGACATATCATTCTCCAAGGGAAAGATAAGAGGGTAGGAGGGTAGAAAGAAAGATAGAATCCTCTAACCTCAAAACCTCTACTCCTAGCCGGCTTCCAACAAACCCGATCAGTACCCAAACCCCGTACCGACGAAGAGTAGACCATATCCTTAAATAGATTAAAGGATTTTTGTTCCCAATCTTGAGGGGGACGACAGAATTTAGCATCCCAATGAATCCTCCCACCAGACCAACACATAACCTCAGCTACTGAAGAATCCTTTGTCCTGCTAAGACAATAAAGTTCCGGAAATGAGGGGAGGGAAGGGGAGGAGTGGTGGTGAAGAAGGTCAGGGGCAGGTAAATGATTCATATGATGGTCATATTTGTAACTAGAATATCAAAGCTTAAACATTCTCTCTAACTCACTCTCACTTTCTCCCAACTTTGGAGGATAAGAAAGCAAGGGTGGAACTCAAGTCCTTTTTTGCATCGAGGTTGAGCCTTCATTTGAAGCCAGTGAAAGTTGGTTGTGGATGATGACAAATGCAGTGGATGATTGGTTACCTGTTGTGAGGAGGTGCTGGTGGTGGTATTTGGGGGCACTGATAGTTGAGGTGGTGAGATGCTGCTTGTCACATGGGGTTTTTGATAGTGAAATATATTATTGACGCCTTGAGCTGTAGAGATTTTCCCTTGTCAATTATATTACCTTATTTTGAGGGAAATATTTCTCTTAAATTGGATTTTGGTAATAGGTTTTTGGTCAACTTTACTCATACAAATTTGGTATTAAATGCCTAGGTTTTGGATTTCTTCAATGTGGTTCTAATCAAAGGAAGTGAGGGTTTTTTTTTATTTATTTATTTATTAGTAAACCCAATGGTTTTTGAGCTCCAGATTTCACCTGCTTTGAATTTTCTAATACATACAGCTATAAGTTTTAATCTAATAAGCTATGCATGCTGGATTCACAATCCTTTCCTTGATCCACATGGTACCTCTTCCCCTATACTATGAAGTCCAAATTGCAAATATTTTAATTTCTATCATTCGTCACTTTACTGTTCTTCTAAGATAAAATACAAGAGGAATGATTAGTTGTAATGTCCCTTCAGTATTAAATTTTTCTCTATTTCCGTCATATTTATCCTTATTTTGCACATGCTCATCACATGATCACATAAAGAATAAAGTTTGGTATACACTCCTACAAATCTGAACATTTACCCTTGAGGAAAAATTGAAGTGCTAGAAATTTTATGCACTCGTACAAATCTGAATGAATAACAGAAGTTTTTGTTGGACACTTTTAATTAAACCAAAGACATTTTGTATAATCCTATGGATATGTGAGATTTTAATGTAACAGTACATAAGCACATGTATTCCTAAATTTTATGCACTCTTTTTTATTGGAATTGTCCCAATCACCAAAGGTGGTCATTTTGCCATTTTGTTGAACTCTTTGATCTATCTTGTTTAGGGGCGTGATCCAGATGATATGCTGGTGGTCATTACAGTAATGTGTTAATAGCTTCACCAGCCCATGAGAATCATTTACATTTCTACATTGTTCTGTAGATATTTAGTTATAATCCTTTAGTATGAATTTCTTTTTCATTTTATTTTTCTGTTTTTCATTATTTTTATAATAAATGTAAGTTGAGATTATAAGTTTACCTATAAAAAAGAAAAAGTTGTGGTTGTAAGTTCTCTATGAAACTTGTAAGGTCTCTTTTCAGGGTCAGCTCGGATCAGTTTCGTCTTCAGAGACCCAGCAGCAAACAGTGGCAAACAGTCAGATTTATGGAACCTCACGCCAAGGTGAATCCACTAGTGCAGGATCTCAAGGGACATTTTCTCCATATCGTTCAGGCTCTGTCCCTGTAGGGTTCTATGCTTTGCAGAGGGAGAATGTATTTCCTGAGAGACCTGGCCAACCTGAATGCCAGTTTTACATGAAAACTGGTGACTGTAAGTATGGTGCAGTTTGTCGGTTTCATCATCCTAGAGAGAGACTAATTCCTGCTCCAGATTGTGTCTTGAGTCCCATAGGTCTTCCTTTACGTCCGGTGAGATATTATTTGTGTTCGCTTCTGTCTTTCTATTTTGTTATCTGTATTTTGTACTATGCCAAATGTCTTTAGTCTTTCTTTTTTGCTACTTCTGATGCTTGCTTGAATAAATATCTAACAATAATTTGACTTTCATTTGGTCTTGCAAATTGCAATGGAATTAGCTTCTTGGTTGTTTTGTTATTTAAACTTTATTCGATTAGAATTCTATAACATCTTCCCTTTCTTTTCTTTGAATCAACAAAATCATATCGAAGAACAACAAGCATAACAAGTTGCAGATAATTTAAACCCACACATAGGGCCATTACTAGTTAGGCAAATTGAATATGCTCTGTGCCTTTGAATATTGGGCGATGGATGTGCTTTGTTGTGAAGTGCAAAAGCTTAATTGTAATGTAGATCAGATTTTGCATTACACCCATATGTAAAGCCTTATACCGGAATATATAACATTTCTAATTTCTTAAACATTCCACGTTTTAGCCCTGTAATATTTTATAAACATTGCAAATTTATTAAATGTGAGAATAAATAAAATAAAGGTTCAATTATTGGAATTCCTAATTGTCTCTTAATTTTCACACCTAAATTTATGATATCACCAGTGTTGGAGGTTCTGTGGCTTTCTCGATCCTTTATGGAAACCTTTAGAGGATATTTCTAATATATTTTTACATAAGTTGTGAGTGCATGTATGAGTATTGAGTCCCATATGGGGGAAAAAGTAAAGAATGTGAATAGTTGATGTACATGGCTGGACTCATTGGCTTAAGCTTTTGGGTTGGAGACTTGGAGTGGTGTATCTATGTGTATATCAATAGGCTATCTATTGGTGGACCCCTTAGTCTTCTCTTTCCACTAACAAATTAGTATAAGAATTCATGGTTTTACAATCTGTTTTTTCTTCTTTGATTTTGTTTCAGACATGTTTGGTTGTGCTGTAGTACAACTTTGGTTAATTTACTGCATATTTATTGGAGTCTTTCTTTTTAACAGGGAGAACCTTTATGCATCTTCTATTCTCGCTATGGTATCTGCAAATTTGGTCCAAGTTGCAAGTTTGACCACCCCATGGGAATTTTTGCGTACAATATCTCTGCATCATCTTCAGCTGATGCCCCTGTGCGACGTTTGTTGGGGTCATCATCAGGAACTGCTGCATTAAATTTGTCATCCGAAGGACATGTTGATGCAGGCTTGGCAAAGCCCAGGCGACTTTCATTGTCAGAGAGTAGACAGATGCCTTCTGGTGATGATAACATTGACACAGAAGAGTGAAGACACAAGTCATTTACTTTTTACGGTCTTTTGGGGTTAAGCAAGAGTTATCTGTAAATTCATTTCCCATTGCTGGAGATGTACAGAATTCATGTCAAGTTAATTCTGTTCTGAAAATGCATTTCAGTTGACAGACTTGACTCTCCTGAATTTCATATTGCTGCGTTGTATAAAATCTGCAAATATTGTCACATATGGAAAATTCCGATGTGAACATTTCATCAATCTGACAGCCAATCTTTCTGATTTTAATGTTGTATTTTTTCCCAGTACTTTATGTAAAGAATTTTTTTTGGGCAAGTTTTGATAGCCTAAGTCTGGCTTTCCCCTGAATCTAATCACACAGGTTTGAATTGTTCTCCCCATGTCCCTGATTTTTTCTTAATTCTTGAATTTCTACTGCCTGTTTTGCATGGATGTTAACTTCATTACAATCATCATCAGCTTCCCATGTTTGTCTGCTTAACACTACTGCTACTATTTTACCTGACCCTTGGAGGATTCCTTTAATATCAACTTCAGTTCCTGTCGAACACAATAATAATTACTCTTGTAGAACGGATTCTTTTTCTTGAACTCTCCTTTTTTTTTTTGAAATATGTAGAATAATCTTTTTATGTTTTATCCCTTTCATTACATAGCTGGACAGGTTTCATCTTGCAGAAATCAATGTGCACCAGCTTTTGGATTGACCTACAGATATTGGAGGCAGCTGAATGAAGTGGAATGACATTGTCTATGTCTTCACGTTGACTACTATAAGCTGTACAAATCTGAAAGGTTGCCCTTCTGCCTTTTGATCGCTCTCCTGGGTTCAATTTTTAGCTAAACTAGGGGTTTGGTTCATGGTATTTACTGCATAATGTCAAAGATTTAAATTCTTGACCTAGCAGGAGGCTCTTTGAGACAGAAATCATTCATACAAATCACTCTTATAGCCACATCAGTCTAATACTAAATATTCCTGAAGAAATTGAAGCAGGTAGCAGTTGAACACCATAATTTGATGTTTTCCTTAGTTTTGATTTAGAAACAATACAAAATTTTTGAAATTGTTGGAAATGTGGGTCGCATCAGCATTCTTTCGTAGCCTGGCCGGTTTGTTTCCAAATGTTTCTCTATGCAACTACATAGATTTATTTATTTCTTCGGAATACTAGTTTTGATTCATGAGCTATTGAAGCCTTGAGATTACATTAAACTTTGTGGACAATCTGTTCTCTCTGATTTGTGCACATTATTTGTCTCTAGAATTTTTTTTTCTTTAGAGTTTAGTAGATTCATTACATCAATGTAGTTTGGTGTTTTTTTGCTGAAGGAGTCGGGTGCGCTATCCTTAGACTTCTCTACATCTATCTTCTTTGATTGAACAGACATCAATTCTTATGGGATTTCCACAAGGCATGTATTACCCCATTGTGAATTGTTAGATATATTAGGCCCTTTGGGACTAACCATGTTGTAAAGCCCACGATTTTTGTAAACATGTACATTTGCAGGACAAACAGTCTATGTAAATAAGGACTCCCTAGATTAGAATAGGGTTAACTAGGTTCCCTATAAATAGTTTATAGTATAAATAGCACCCAAGACTTAAATCAATAGCAATAAAAGCGGAAAATATATAACAAGAACATAAAAATTTACGGCAAATTGTTTGCCTACATTCATGAACCGCGCATGCACAAGAACACTTTTAAGAAACCTAAACCCCAATTACACCTTTAATTCTATCTCACTTGACACACACAAAACCCAAGACTTAAATCAATAGCAATAAAAGCGGAAAATATATAACAAGAACATAAAAATTTACGGCAAATTGTTTGCCTACATTCATGAACTGTGCATGCACAAAAACACTTTTAAGAAACCTAAACCCCAATTACACCTTTAATTCTATCTCACACACACACACACACACACACACACACTCTTGCATTATGCACGTGCAATGCACGGCTTAATCAAAATTCACATTTAAATAGTTTTTTTTTATATATTAATTTACTTAAAATTAGATAATAGAATAGATAATAAAAATAAATTACTATTTCACTTTTAAGTTATATAGTGAATGCTTATTGTGTAAAACTAAGGTGTTACAAAATGCATATATATATATCTATATATGTATATATATTGAGCTTTAAGGCTCAATTAATCACCAACATATATTTAAATAGAAAAACCTTGAATTTAATATTTTAAAACTATCCAAAACAATAATTGAAATCATATTTAAGTGAAAACCTCTGTATTATAATTAAGAACAATCTAAATTACTAAACATTTAAGATAATGACAAATTTTGCAAAAACAATTAATGACAAATTCAAATCCACGTAAG
Organism: Castanopsis chinensis; assembly: GCA_032878915.1. Classification (NCBI taxonomy): domain Eukaryota; kingdom Viridiplantae; phylum Streptophyta; class Magnoliopsida; order Fagales; family Fagaceae; genus Castanopsis; species Castanopsis chinensis. Next base: position 4,719,507 of record JAVQMG010000102.1, read on the forward strand.
TTTGAAGCAAAGCTTACAAATTTTGCTTCATATTATTGGCAAAAAATAATATACAAAAAAAGAAGAAGAATAAATTATCTTATGCATTCTAAAACAAACATATTTATTGCACTGGTTTTTATATATATATATATATATATATATATATATATAATTTGGTAAATATTTTTGTTTCATGAATAAGATTTTTTTTCTTATATATAATTTTGAAATTATTTTTTAAAAATAATAAATTTTTTTAATTATTTTAACCCAACAAAAAGTTACTAATTTTACTTATTCAAGGTGGGCTTCAAATCGTCAACCAGCTTTGGTTCTTCAAATTTACTATTTCTTTTTCTCTCAAAAATTTCTCTTTAATTTATGTTCATGGAAGAATACATGTTACTGATTAAAACTTTTAAAATACATATTGATAATCACAGTGAAATACCATACCAAACCCTCAAAAAAGTAAAATAGCTATCATAAACTTTATCAAAAAAAACATGCAATAAAATCAATGCCTTACAAAGAATAAGAAAATAAAATGCAAAAAAAAAAAGTAACTTGGATGACCAAATAAAAAGTAACTTGAATGAAAAATTGAAAAGAAAGAAAGAAAAAAAAAGTAATTTAAATGAAGCATCAAAAAGAAAGAAAAATAAATCAACACATAAACTCAAAGTTACAAAGAAGTTCCTATTAAAAAATAAAGTTACAAAGAAGAAATTGAAAATAACAATTACAGTGAAGAAATTGAGAGAATAAAGTCTAATATATGTGCAATTTTAGCAAAAAGAGTGAAGGAAAGATAACTCCTATTAATGATAATTTATTATAAAAGAAAGCAAAATAATAATAATAATAATAATAATAATAATAATAATAATAATAATAATAATAATAACAACTCCTATTAATGTTAGACTACTAAATGTAAATGACGTTTATCCTCTGGATTTTTCTTTTTCTTTTTTTTTTCCTTGAGAAATCATTGAACTTAAAAACACAAAATTCATCAACAACACCTATCTAAATCCAAATTCATCAAAGTTAATTTCTTCAAAACAAATCGTATGTACATGGATATGGTTGCTAATCTCTTCAAATGAAACGGCATTAAGAATTTGGATTGTAATAAAGATTTTTAGTAACTTATAAATAAATTAATAATAAAAGGATTAGATGAAGAATTTGAATTGTAATCAAATTAAATTTTTGTCAATTTAGAAATTATAAGAAAAGAAGATAAGGACAAATATATATATATATATATATATCTATTTTTTTAAAAAATCTAATAAAATTTCTATAATTTGGTGAAGCCACTTAGCGCAACCATGACTTCTAAACTCAACTTTTATTTTATAGTATATGATGTGTGTGTGTGTTGCTGGGAGATCCTTTTCCTTTTGTATTTGGTCATGGCAGGGGTTGGTAGTGGGTTGTGGCAATTCAAGCCATATCAAGACTTATGGCTTGTTTGGATTGAGGGGGGAGTGGGAGTAGAGTACAGTTGACTGAAAATAGACTAATTTTGACCCAATTTTACTCTACTCTCCTTCTTCCCTCCTCAATCCAAACTGACCGTTAGTGAGCATTCACATTATTTCATGCAAAAATCCATATTTATTTTAGCATAAGAGATTTTTTTATTTTTTTTTCTATTTTATACAATCACCTTTCAAAAACACCTACTTAAGATTATTTATTATACACTATATTTCATTAAAATACCAATTTTTCTTGATTTTTTAAAATAATTATTGATGGGGGATGATAAAATACAATTCCAATATCATCCATGAAGGTCGTCTAGGACAAGACCAGGAGAGCAAAAGTTATAAGAACCTCGTCAATGAGAAGCTAGTCCACGCGGGAAGATGCTTGGACATGCCTTGCATGGCCAAGATTGACAAAACCACACCGTCTCGTCTAAGGGAGCGATCAACCTTGTTCGTAAGAAGGTTGTCCATAGGAGAACGACCTCCTTTGAAAGTGAGGTACGCTCAACAAGAGGGCCCCTGGACGAGCCCTAGACACTTAGGAAAATTCTTGAGTTTGTACCACAACTCCTTATCAAGCGCCTAACTTCCAGTGACCGTTAAGTGAGAAAAATATAACTCTTAAACAATTGTGGAAGTTATTTCTGAACCTTTACACCTCCTCAAATCCAGGGGAGGTTACAAGTCTAATAACTATTTCTAGGACACTATATAAAGGCTCATTCAAACCAGACAAAGGTACGTATGAACATTTCCTAAAAAGTTGGAACTCCAAAATTTGAAGAGAGGAAAACTTACTTTGCCATTGGAGGGTTATTGGCCGGTGACCTCGGTCACTTTTGATCGCTGTTCTTTCTTTTTCAAGCCATCAAGACAGCCAGTAGTCCTTCCAAATTTGAAGTACCTAGCATACTGATTTTCTTCGCATCATTAGTTGGCGCCGTCTGTGGGAAGTGTTTTTTTTTTTTTTTTTTTTTTTTTTTTTTTTTTTCGTACGATTGATTGTTTTCAACGATTAGCCTTTCCTAGACAAAGGGCTGAATGGTTCGAACAAGATCAAGGGCTACCAGCCTAGGCCACCAGGAGAGTGGGGATGCTTCTAGTAATCCCCTATGCGATCGTCAGTCAGCGCTTGTCATGCAACCGCCTTCTGTTTAACATATACAGTCCATGGCTTCCGCTATGGCAGAATTGACCCGTTGGAATCAAGAGTTCAATAGGGAGATCAATTTAAGGAGGCAGTACCATGAAACACATGTCGAAGAGCGAGCCCGGAGTTAAGAGGGAAGAGAGGAAAATGTTGAGTCTGAGAATTAGTCAAGGGGTACTGCCTCAAGAAGAGTGCCTTACTTAGAGAGGGAGTTGGACTAGATGATAAAAGTAATGGATGAAATGAAGGAGAACATGAGACGGGCGAACCCCGTGGATGACTTAGTTCATCGAATGGACTCCTTTTTCATGGTTTCCATCAATAGTCATCCTTTACCCTCGAAGTTCAAAATGCCCTCCTTAGATGCATATGATGGAACTCGCGACCCATATGATCACATCGCTACCTTCAAGACTACCATGCACCTTCAAGGGGTTTCGAACAAAATTATGTGCAGAGCATTCCTTACCACCCTCAAGGGACTAGCGCGAGTGTGGTTCAGTAAGATACCTCCAAACACGGTGGGCTCATTCGAGGAGTTGAGTAAGTTGTTCGTCAGTAATTTCATTGGAGGACAACGTCACAAGTGTTCCTCTTCTAGTTTGCTAACTATAGAGCAAGGGGAGAATTAGTGTTTACGGTCCTTCATTACCCGGTTCAACAGAGAAGCCTTGATGGTGGATGAGATGGACAAAAAGTTGTTATTGGCCACCTTCCATAATGGGGTCAACTACGACTTGTTCATCCATAGGCTCTATAAGCAAGAATCACAGACTATGGTCAAGCTCATCCATTCGACTCAGAATTTCATAAATTCTGAGGACACAATCATAGCCAAGAAGAGGAAGAGAGCAAGGCGTTTGGAAGCTGGTCACCCGCGTCATCTCGATCAAGGTCCTCATCCCAAGAAGCCTTGGGTAGACAAGAAAAGGGATGGAGATAATAAGAAGGTGAGTTCTTCACCAAGAAACCAACAATACACTCCCTTGAATACGCCAATAGAGTAAATGCTTATGCAAATGAAGGACGATCCATCCTTGAAGTGGCCAAAGAAAATGAAGGGAGATTCTAACAAGCGCAGCAAGAACAAGTATTGCCGCTTTCATAGAGATCATGAGCACGACACGGACGAGTGTTTTGATTTAAAATAGTAGATAGAAAATCTTATAAGACAAGGGAAGTTGAGGAATTTCCTTGAATGAGAACAAAAAGACGAGAAGTTGAAGGCCAAGGTAGAAGAATAATCAAGGCCTCCACTTGGAGAAATAAGAGTTATTATAGAGGGAACCTTAGCAGCTCAGTCATCCAAATCGAGAAAGATGTACCTAAAGGTGGTGCAAAATGTCTACTTGTCAGGACGACCTCCCAGGATGAGGGAAGTGGACGAGCAAGCTATCACGTTTACAGACGAAGATGTTGAAAGAGTTCACCACCCCCACAACGATGCAATTATCATTACCCTGCTCATTGCCGATTATACTACCAGGAGGGTGTTGGTAGACAATGGTAGCTCGACAGACATTCTGTATTACCCGCCTTCCAACAAATGAGGTTAGGACAAGATCAATTTCGACAAGTGAATTGGTGGGATTTGGAGGGATGAAGGTGCAGCCTGTCGGCACCATTACATTACTAGTGGTGGTTGGAGTGTATCCGCAGCAGCTAACCAAATACGTAAACTTCCTTGTTGTTGATTGTTTATCCTCATATAATGCTATTATTGGATGACCAACTTTAAAAAGTTGGAAGGCGGTAACCTTTACCTACCATTTATTTGTCAAATTCCCAACCTAGCATGGCGTGGGTCAAGTACAAGGAGATCAGCTAGCCGCTAGAGAGTGCTACTTAGCCATGTTGGCAATGGACGAGCACATGCAGACAATGAGCATAAACGAGAAGAGGATTACAATGGAACCCACTGAGGTGTTGGAAGACATCCCTTTGAATGAGACCAGCCCCTAGAAGTTCACTAGAATTGGGGGAAGTATGGAAAAGGAGGCAAAGCATAATCTGGTCCAGTTTTTGAAGAAAAGACTTGATGTCTTCGCGTGGAGTCATAAGGGCATGCCGGGTATTGATCCAAGTGTCATTACTCATTGCCTGAATGTGTGTGCCTACTCCAAACCAGTGCATTAGAAGAAAAGGGTCTTCGCTCCTGAGCGAAACAATGCCATCAAAGGAGAAGTCCAGAAGTTGCTTATTTCAGAGTTCATCCGGGAAGTTTATTATCCAGACTGGCTAGTGAATGTAGTCATGGTAAAGAAGGCCAACGACAAGTGGCAGATGTGTGTGGACTTTACCGATTTAAACAAGGCTTGCCTTAAGGACAGTTATCCCTTGCCACACATAGAAGAACTGGTGGACTCGACGGTAGGTCACAAACTACTGAGTTTCAGGGACGCCTTTTCAGGTTACAACCAAATAAAAATGGACGAGAAAGATCAAGAGAAGACTTCATTTATTACTAGTCAAGGGTTATTCTACTACAAGGTAATGCCCTTTTGTTTAAAAAACGAAGGGGCGACTTACTAAATACTGGTTAACCACATGTTCCGTCCTCAAATCGAGCGAATTGTGGAGGTTTATGTAGATGATATGTTGGTAAAGAGCTTGGACGAGGGGAAACATCTAGACGACCTTTAAGAAACCTTTGATACGCTTTGTTGGTATAATATGAAATTAAATCTAAGCAAGTGTGCTTTTGGAGTTTTGTCGGGGAAGTTTTTAGGGTTCATGGTTTCACATAGAGGAATTGAGGCGAATTACGACAAAATCCAGGCGATACTAAATATGGAACCATCGAAGAATATAAAGGAAGTCCAGTCTTTAACCGGACAGGTTGCCACCTTTAACAGGTTTATTTCAAAAGCTACTGACAAGTGTTTACCGTTCTTTAAAGTCCTCAGGAAGGCATTTGAGTGGACGGACGAGTGTCAGAGGGCCTTTCAAGACCTGAAGACTTACCTCACGACGGCACCGTTGTTGAGTCCATCTGCACCTGGTGAAGAATTATTTTTGTATTTGGCAGTGTCCCTACATGCTGTGAGCTCAGCATTGGTTAAAGAAGAAGGGTGGATTCAGAAACTAGTTCACTATACGAGTAGGGCACTGAGGGGAGTGGAAGGACGATACCCGATGATGGAGAAGCTAGCCTTCGCTTTGATTACGGCTTCTAGGAAGCTGAGACATTATTTTCAAGCTCATATTATTAACGTCCTAAAGGATCATCGCCTGAAGAAGGCGATGAATAGTCAGAAGTTGTAGGACGACTAATCCAATGGGCAGTGGAACTTAGTGAATTTTATGTCAGATACTAGCCAAGGAGCGCAATAAAGGCACAGGCGTTGGCGGATTTCATTGCGGAGTTCACCCCTAGCCAGGACGAGTTGGACAAACACGAAGAAGTTGAAAGTTGGGTTATCAATATAGATGGATCGTCTACATTTTATGCAGGGGGATTGGAGTTATACTCAAGTCCTTAGAGGGTGACAAGTTGGAGTACGCAGCTCTTTTGCAGTACCAAACCACCAATAATGAAGCTGAGTATAAAGCTCTACTCAAGGGGCTGAAATTGGCTAAGTCTCTAGGGGCGGAATCAATAGTAATCAAGGGGGACTCTTAGCTAGTCATTAACCAGGGAAATGGAATGTGTGATGCTAAAGAAGATCGGATGAAGAAATACCTCAACAAAGTGAAGTGGCTTGTCCAAAAGTTTAAAGAAGTGAGTTTTCTTCAACTCCCGAGGGAGGAAAACATGGAAGCTGACGCCTTGGCAAGAGCTGCTTTGGCAGGAGGAATTATGGACAAATACGAAAGAATCCAATACATGCCGAGCATAGACCTCCCAGATGTACAGAAAATAGGAGAACAAGAAAATTGGATGAGTCCAATAGTAATCTATCTTATGGATGGAAGGCTTTCAGAAGACAAAGACGAGGCAAGGAAGCTGAGGGTTAGGGCTACTAAGTATGTCCTTATAAACGAAGTGCTATACAAGCAAGGCTTTTCTTAGCCTTACCTAAGGTGCCTGGCTCCGGACGAGTCAAATTATGTTTTGAGGGAGGTTTATGAAGAAGCATGCGAAAATCACTCAGGAGCAAGATCACTAGTCCATAAGGTTGTCCGTGCAAGCTACTACTGGCCTACAATACAAGCAGATGCTAAGGCTTGTGTCAAGGTATGTGACTAGTGTCAGCACTATAGCAACACCCCTAGACAGCCGTCGGAGTACCAGACCCCAATGATGGCCCCATGGCCCTTTGCACAATGGGGGCTGGATATCTTAAGTCTTTTCCCCCTAGGAACCAGATAAATGAAATTTTTGATAGTAGGGATTGACTACTTTACCAAGTGGGTGATGGCTGAACCTCTTACAAAAATCACTTAGTAAAATGTTAAGAATTTTGTTTGGAAGAACATTTTATGTAGGTTTGGAGTACCTAGGGTACTAGTATCTGATAACAGACGATAGTTTGACAACGCACTTTTCAGAGACTTTTGTGACCAATTTGGAATCAAGAATCATTATTCCTCACCCTTCCACCCATAAGCAAACGGACAAGCAGAAGTAGAAAATCGATCCCTGCTAAAAATCATTAAGACTCGGCTTGAGGGAACAAAAGGGATATGGCTAGACGAGTTGCCAGGTGTTCCCTGGGCGTACAGGACAACTGTGAAGACCTTGACAGGAGAGACCCCCTTCAATCTAGCCTACAGAAGTGAAGCAGTCATACTTGCGGAAGTTCATATGGCTAATCATCGAGTGATGAAGTATCAGGAGAAAGTTAATGAGGAACAACTTCGTCTTAACCTCGATCTCATTGACGAGGTAAGAATGGATACAGAGCAAAGGACAACAAGATATAAAAATCTTATGGCCAGGCAGCATGATGCCATGGTAAATCCTAAGCGCTTCAACATTGGGGACCTCGTTCTCAAAAGAGTCTTCTTGGCAACTAGGAATCCAACTCATGGAAAACTGGGACCGAATTGGGAAGGACCCTATAGGGTAATCAACTGCAAAAGGCAGGGGTCGTACTACTTGGAAGCTCTGGACAGACGAAAGTTAGAGTATCCATGGAATATGGAGCACTTGAGAAGGTACTATCAGTAATGAGGTTGGACGAAGTTTACCAAGGATGAGGTTACAACTGTGGAAGATGTTACTGCTATGGTCTATGTGTTTACTACTCATGTTTACTATTATACGTTCTTACTACTACTATAGTATGTTTTAAGAATAAAAAGTACACTAGTTCTCAAACTTTTGCACCATCTACAGACAAATTTGTGAAAGACGAGGTTATGTACATTCAAGTATTTTTCTAAGTATTTTCCTAAGGCACTGACTTCTAAGCATGTGCCATATTTGTGGACGATGTTTACATAATAATATGGTTTGGGTTATTAATGTATTTAATACAAAAATCTAAATTCCATAATAGTTTCCACAGAAAGGCAAAAGCCTAAGACGAACAAAAATCTTTGGACGCAGGGATGTAATGTTCATAAGCTTTCCTCGAAATGTGGATAAAGCAAAGAAAAATAAGCTAAGCCACACTCGTCTAAAAAAAAAAACAGACGGACAACAAAAAGGCATACATGCTGAAACATTTAAGTCCATGGACGAGCATCTAGCCAAGACATTCCAGTGACCTAGGATGAGTAAAATGCTATAGAACGTCTTGACAAAAGACGAATACCAATTGCCCAGTCAACGAACGAGGAAAAAGGGCTAACAAAGTCATCATCCTCACTCCTGGGACGAGTCACACTTCGAAAAATTTGAATGGCTAGCAAAGATGTCCATGCATAAATGGGCCGTCCAATAGAAAAGCGCATGGATGACCCTTCAACACTTAGAATGAGGCGTTGTTTAAAAGCCAATAACATTAATGATGAAAAGGGAATAAACTCGTCCATACAATAAATAATGAATAAAAGTAAATGTTTGTTAAAGTTTAAAAAAGGTAGACAACCACCGTCCAAAAACCCTTAAAAGTAGGCCTTAAAAGACAATTGTTAATAAACTCGCCCAAAGCACTCTAGACAAGGGAATTGTATTTAAATACATCTTAATAAGGGTCCTAAAAACAATGGACCAAACCAAAAGAAAAACAAACTAACAATTGAACAAGTTAAACATTTCGTCTTCAAGCATGAGGGGCGTCAGCATTGGGGTCATCCTGAGGTGGCAATGTGGTAGCATCGTCCTCTACATTGATGTATTCTGATCTCGTCTGGAGGAGGGAGCTTGTAGCAGCCCCACCAAGGTTGAGTTTAATGGAACTGAAGTCAATCTCAAGAAATTTCTCCATGGCGTCCATCCTGAAATCTTCAAACCTAGCTGCATAGTTGGTATCCATTAAATTAGTGAATTCTTTGGACGCCTTAAACTCTGCAATTGCGTCTCCCTGAACTTTTTCAAGAAGGGCACTTAACTTGTTATTCTTTTTCTGAAGGAGATCAAGATGAGCATCCTTCTCTTTGACTTCAGCCTCCAACTCATCGACGTGGTTTTGCAGCTTTTTTGCAATGTCCTTGGCCTTGGCGGCCACCTCAACCCACCTTTTGGCCTCATCCTTTCCCTTCTTGACTGTCTTCTCTAATAGAATCCTCATCTTGTCTAGCTCAGTTGTCTGCCTGGATGAGGCGATGAACTTAGATATTGCCTGCATAGATTAAAATTTTATTATAATATATACATGCGTGCTAATGGCAGAACGAGATAAACATATATAAAGAGTACATACCTTAAAAACGTTATGAACCCCAGAGTGCTCAAAATCCTTCAAGGACATGTTGTAACATGTCGTCACATCCTCATCCGTCACGACCTTCTCAAACCTTTCCCAAGCTAAGTACTCGTTCTCAAGAAGGTTTTGAGGCACCTGTCGAGAAGGTTGAGATGAGGCTGGAACATCGACCCTAGACTGGATTTGCAAAGATGAAGGATCCTTTGGTTCTGAATCAACGTCCAAAATCTAGACAGAATGACCTAGAGGGACAAGGAAAGGATTAGGTTGGTCGTCCTGAGGCTTGGACGACCTATGCCTGGCCTTTTTCTCCTTGCGCCTACTTGGGAGGTTCCCCAAATCAACTCCCAACGACAAGTTTTTTCTTTCATCACCAGTAGACAGACGAGGCTGGGATTACACTCGCTGACCAGTTGCCTCGTCTACTACTTCTTTACCTTTGTTCTCCTTCATCGTCGCCATTCCTAAAAGGAAAGAAGTCAATTCTTCCAAAAAAAGAAAAAAAGAAAAAAGAAAAGAAAGAACTTATGCCTGCGAACAGTGGTCTCGTGAGCGATAGCTTCCGTGGATGGCTCTGAACCTAACCCTTAGGTGGCAAGATGTTGAAAGCTCACCAAGGAATGGAAAGTCTTGTTAGTATATAGACATGCCTTCTAAACTCGTTCAAGATAAAACCTGCTCAAATGAGGACGTCTAACACCTAAAAAAAAAAAGGAAGAAAGGGTGATTAGGCAATTGTAATCAAAAGTGAATAACAAAGAGTGAAGTGACAGCCACAGACTTACCTTCAGGACAAAGGTTCCCTAACTCTTTAGTGTAGGGAGGGAATGGGTCCCTATCAACCTTAATAGGGCGTCTAGCCCAAAAGCCAGAGACGAAGAAGAACTACGTCTTCCATCTCCTATCTGAGATGACTAAGGAATTAATGAGCCTATAATCTCTCCCTCTGGTTGTGAACTGATAAAAGCCAAGGGATTGATTAATCTTGGAGGGCTTATAGCAAAAGAGGAACTCGTCCATAGTAAAAGGACGATCCCCCTCAAACACCTCCCTCCGTAAAACTTGCATAGAGACAATTAGCCTTTATGCATTAGGGTTAAACTGATATATACCTAAACCTAACCTAGTAAGCAACTCCCTAGCAAAGGCATTAAGAGGCAACCTTAAACCCCCCAAAAGGTAAGCCTCATAAATGCCAACGCCAAAACAGGATTGACAACACCACTCCTCGCGCATAGGTACCTTGGGATTTAGGTCCTCAGGAAGTTGATACCAAGTCTTAAGAAGGTCTAATTTTCTCTCGTCTGTCTTAGAGGCAATCCCAACAGCGTAGCTATAAACTACCTCTTCCTCGTCTTGAGCAGAAGACAAGGGGTCACTTGTACCAGCCCTAGACCCGGACTCAGCCCTCGTCCTAAGGCTTTCCTGAAATACCTCTAAGGGATCCCATGGACGCTAGCCGTATACTCGTCCGTAGTGTTTCCCCCACTGCTGCTATTGCTACTACTATCACTAGACCCATTAAAACTGCTAGGGTCATGATACTTGTCTACAGCTTTGTCGACACTATTGCTAGACGAAGAAAGGACTATTTAAGACATTCTTTGAGAAAGCTTAAAACCTGAGACGAGGGTGGAGAAAGTACCTAGATCTAGACGAAGGGAAGCTATGGACGCAGGAAACTTCTAGACGAGGCGCTAAGACGAGGGATGTCAAACAAGAAAATTTTAGAATTAGGAAGGGTAGCGGAGGAATTCCACTATTTATAGGTAGCGAACTCCAGTACTCGAAGCGATGCAATCACCCAAAAGGTGACACATGGCATGTTCCTCGAAAAATGAGTCGACGTGACTAGTTGCCAATTAAATCATGACACGTGGCACACCTAATTGCTAACATAAAGGCATACGTCCAAAGAATGACGTCAGCTTATACATTCCCCAGACGATCCATGGAAAAGGGGGCAACTGATGAGGGATGATAAAATACAACTCCAGTATCGTCCATAAAGGTTCCCAGGACAAGACCAAGAGAGCAAAAGTTATAAGAACCTAGTCAATGAGAAGCTCGTCCACGTGGGAAGATGCTTGGACGAGCCTCACGTGGCCAAGATTGACAAAACCGCACCGTCTCGTCTAAGGGAGCGATCAACCTCGTCCGTAAGAAGGTCGTCTATAGGAGAACGACCTCCTTTGGAAGCGAGGTACGCTCAACAAGAGGGCCCTTGGATGAGCCCTAGACCCTTAGGAAAATTCTTGAGTGTGTACCACAACTCCTTATCAAGCGCCTAATTTCTAGTTACCGTTAAGTGAGAAAAAGGTAACTCCTAAACAATTGTGGAAGTTATTCCTGAACCCTTACACCTCCTCAAATCCAGGGGAGGTTACGATTCTAATAACTTTTTTTAGGATACTATATAAGGGCTCATTCAGACCAGACAAAGGTACATACGAATATTTTCTAAAAAGTTGGAACTCCAAAATTTGAAGAGAGAAAAACTAACTTTGCCATCAGAGAGTTATTGGCTGGCGACTCCGGTTACCTTTGATCGTTGTTCTTTATTTTTCAGGCCATCAAGACAGCCAATAGTCCTTCCAAATTCGAAGTATCCAGCTTACTGATTTTCTTCGCATCATCAATTATCTTTCTTCATATACAACAACCACCATTTACTTTCCTTTCTTTACCCTCTAAATATTCACTTTCTTCCTTCACTCTCGGAATAAGTAAAGAAAGAATAAAAAACTAAATGCAAAATAAATAATATCAGTGTAAATTACACAATTACTGTAACAACTTTACAAATTTACATATCTTTAACTTGACTAATATGGGCGACTTTGAGACTTGACTACGTTAAATTGAATACTTTTCTATTTTGCATTTGACCAAATGCCCTATGAAATTTAATCAAATCTCTTTTATCAGGCCAAGACAAGACAGTTGATCTGAACTAATCTGCAATCCACAACTTGTTCTGCTTTAAAGACGCGCTTATCAGATTTTAATCTTTTGGTTGCACGAACAATCAATTTTCGGGGTTGAAGACGAACTTGTTGAATATGGTAAAAAGTGAATGGAGAAAACTTTTATCTGGGGGTTTTCCATTAACTCTATGCCAGAAAAACACCCAAAAAGAAATATGATCTTGTCAATCACCTCGTTAGCACCAACCTTGAGTTGAGTGTGTGTTGACAAATAAATCAGCTAAATTAATCTAGAGCTGAAGAACAAATCCGCTAATATTATTCACTAGATCGGTGGTGCCAGACAAGAAAAAACCCTCCAAACTTTGAAAGCTAATAAATGTTTCCAAGACTTCTCCTCGTTAATGTTTCCAAACTTTGAAAGCTAACAATTAGATCTATGCTGTTTCCAAAAAAAAAAAAAAAATCTATATAAATTCAAAATGTGAAGATGCACCTACAAGGAGGTGGTTGAATGAAAATTTTGAAAAATGTCTCTCCTCACTTGACACAACCATAATCCTAATATATATATATATATATATATATATATAAAATCGAAGCTCTGCTACCTCTACAATTTTCCACGTCACTTTTTTTTTTTTTAATTCTTTTTAACTTCCACGTCACTTTTTTTAAAATTCTTTTTAACATTTTATTATATTAGAATTCTTTTTAAAGTTATATATAGATTAACAGTGAAATACCAGGATAAATTGCTCAATGCTCACTCTTCACGTCACTTTCTTTTTTTTTTTTTTTTAATTCTTTTTAATGTTTTATTATTATTCCACGTCACTTTTTTTTTTTTAAAATTCTTTTTAACATTTTATTATATTAGAATTCTTTTTAAAGTTATATATAGATTAACAGTGAAATACCAGGATAAATTGCTCACCCTTCACGTCACCTTCTTCTTTTTTTATTTTTTATTTTTTTTAATTCTTTTTAATGTTTTATTATTATATTAGAATTATCAATTTATAACCCTAATACAAATATACAACTCCCCCTTCAGCCTTAACGTCTAAACCCCACAACCTCTTTGTTCTTAAATATACGCTGGCACCCCAAAACTCAGATCCTCCCATCACTACCACCACCATGGATCACCGCCACTGCATCAATTTTTCTTTGCCTCTCCATCGTCACTCAATCCAGACCATCATATTCTATGTCGGCAAATTATTTTGAGGTAATTAAAACATGTTTTTTACTCTCCTTAATTTCTATATATTGCTCTCTCTCTCTCTATTTGCTTCAATTTTTAATGGAATTTTGTTAGTTTGTGGCTGCGGGTTGCTTTGGATTTAAGTTTTTTTTTTTGGTTTTGTTTTCATGGAATTTTGTTGGTTTGTGGTTGTGGGTTGCTCTGGATTTAAGTTTTTTGTTTTTTTTTTTCTTTGCAAATTTCCACGTTTTCTTCTTCTTCCTTTGTTGTCAAATCTATGGCAAAGAAGAATCATGAAATTTTTGTAATTAGATTTTCTTTTTCCCTTTATTTTTTTGTATGCAATTTTTATTAGATTTTTGGTTTCTTGGGATTCTTCTATTTGGTTTTAATTTTGGGTTTGTTTTAGTTGATATATAGTGTTTTTCTCATCTTCATTTTATATTGGTTTGGATTTTCTTTTTCCCTTTTTTTGGTTATGCAATTTTTATTGGATTTTTAGTTTACTGGATTCTTCTATTTGATTTCAATTCTGGGTTTGTTTTGGTTTGATATATAGTGTTATTGTCATCTTCATTTACATTGGTTTTCCCTTTTTATAAATTACTATAATCTCTAGGTCTTCTTATATGATAGCCTACGGAATGTTATGTTGGGGCTGTCGCTATTTTGGATTTCGTAGAAATTTTTTTTGAAGGTTGGGTTGTATTCCAGAGTTGATTGTATCTTGTAGTTTTATAATTTTGAATTTAGTTGGAAATTTTTATTATTATTTGTGAATTTGAAATTTAAAGCAGTTGAGTATGAGGATATTTGTAAACTTGTAGTTTGGCTCTGCATATGGTTCTAATATATATCAAATTTCAGGAAGGGGTAAGTCAGTATGTGGTTTGACCAATAAAACTTCAATGCTACCCATGATGGTTGAGATGGTGTGACAATGCATGCATATACATATACTATATCATCCTCCTCTCAGGTTCTCACATTTTCTTATTTTGTATTTTAATTCCTTTTTCTATTTGGTTGGAGATTTATACTTTTCTTTATTTTTTTGTTATTATTAGTAACCTTGGTTGGAGTTTCTTAATTTGTATAAGATATTGTTTGAAATACAAAGAATTTTGGCTGAATTATTATGTAAGCATCCAATTAAGAAGTTGTATGACTGACTGGAAACTTAGATTCAGTTTGTTATTTTCTATTTGATTATTAAATTCCCTGTAGATTTTTTGTTTGGGGCAGGGTTGGAGTAGACTGTGTGTATTTGTGGGAGTCTTTTTTATATCATTATTGGTTTATTAAGTTTAATCTAAACTGTATATGCAATACTGTGGCTCTTTTTGGATTTTGAAGTGTATTTTATATCATAAGTATTTGCCATATAAAATATTAGTAGTTGATAGTGTTAGGGTATGAAAATATTAGAACACAAGTACCTTTTTACGTATAATATACCCGACTGGCTTTGGTAATTTAGTCTTTGCACATTCGTGATATCATTATAACTACTGTGTGTAGCTCTAGATAGGTGCTTCCAATAATCGGATTATTGGATTTAATTTTGTGAATTCTTATCTAGGTTCATGTATGGCTGCCAATGTCTGAATTCTTATTGTAATTTATGCACGATTGGGTGTTGGTTACTTGAGATTTTAAGTTTATTTTAGGTTTCTAATTGTGATGGGAATGCCCTGTTTTAAACATATTGTCTTTCATTTCTATTTGTTGGGAAATCTAACTAAATATCCAACACAAACTTTGTGATATTGATGGCTGACAGATAGTTATTATTCTACTGTTATAAGTATGAATATTTGATCTAAATTCAATGTGTTTCAAATCCTGCTGTAGTTGCATAAGCCCTTTGTTGCATGCCACAAATGACCTACGAAAATCTTAGAATAAAATGAGAGGTAGCTAACCTAACTTCTAGCTAGCAATTCAAGTCTTCAAAAGACAATGGATCCTCTGTAAATAAATTGAATTTATAAATATTGAAGTTGTAATGTCATGTGTTCTATGCATTGTCCATACCCTCCTTGCTTAAGAAGTGTCCAACAATTACATGTGATAGGAGGATCTACTGATGGGCCTGAAATTAACAATCTTAATTTTCCAGCTCATCTTTTCAGTTTCAAAGTCGACCATTACATTTTATGCATGAATGGCCTTTTTGTGATGGTACGAAAGTGTTTAATAAGGTGAATTTAATTGGCTTTGCCAGCCCTGAGATGCAGTGCGTTTACTTTGGAAGAAAGAAAGGGCCACTGCATTTCAAGCTGAATGCTAAATTGTACAATGTCATATATACATCAGTGTATTCATTATTGTACCACAGATATAAGTTTATATATAGATAATTTTTTTTTTTTTTAATGAATCCCGTGCATTGTAGGAAAGTATAACTTATTGTCAATAAGTGGAACAAGAGTTTATATTGATTTGGATTCACATTTTTAATGTATTACCATCTCTACAATACTATGTCTAATATCTTTATGTAATATAACAAGCTGGTGGAAAATAACCAACCAATAGTACAAATGCCAAAGCAATTCAAACCACAAGTGACAATTCAAGGAAAACAAAAAGGTGACTACTATGAAGCAACAAAGGAAGAAAATACAAAAAACACTTTTAAGTTGTTTTTAATTTATTTTAAATATTGATTAAGTAGTTCTTTAAATTTGTGTTTCATACATTTTATGGATAATTGAGGATGTTAAAGATTTAATTCTTCACTTTGTTTTAAACTTATGTTTGATTTTTGTAATTTATTATGTAAATTAATGTTTCATATCAAGATTAATATTTCATATCAAGGATAGGAAGCTATAAAGCTGGAATCCTAATGTACAAGCAAAGAGGAAGAGAAAAAGAATAGCTTACTGTATACACTAGCTTTCCCGTGCATCGCACGGGTTAGCAACAAGTGTATTTGGAATTCAAGCAAGTTTTCAACATTGACCAAAATAAGCACAGTTGAAAAAAAAAAAAAAAAAAAAAATTAAATGCAAATCTGTTTCAGCGATATATAGTAGCATCTCCCGTAAAATTAAATTTAACATGATTACCTATATATGTTGGGTAACTTTTTCTTTTCTTTCTCAATTAAGAATAATATCAACACAAATGAAGTGAATTATTAATCCATGGGGCCACTTCTTATGACATAGGCTATGGTTTTGACTTTTCACAAAAAATAAATGCGCTTCATCTGCCATATATAATATGCGAACAATTAGTAGAAATTTCCAACTCAATAACCAAATTATTCTTTTGAAAAAATTGCTTCAAATATGGGATGAAGATTATGTTAGGATATATGCCCTTAAATCCTATTGTATGATGCTATGTATGACATTATGTATGACTTAATGTTGTGTTTAATAAAGTTGTTTATTTTTATCTAAAATAATGGTAACATGAATATTTGGACATTATCATATAGTCCATGAGATGCATAGTATGTGATTTATGTGATTTAGTCACAGAAGATATAAATCACAAGTTCTTTGTAAACTCAGAATTTATAGTTCGTAGTCGGTGACGAAATTGGGCATTTCATCTGCGAAGACTATAACGTATCAACTAAGATGATTTGTCTTGATCATGGAAGTGGTGACTTCTAGTTGATATGTTGATATGTTTTAAGAGTTAAGACATATTGAACTGGACCGCTGTGAGATTTATTATTCTCCTAACGACTGTCAAATGAATAATAAATCTCACGACTTCTATTTGCATGAACTCTTAATCCTGAGAGAATAATGGACTTGATCATGAGGTGTAGGTTGCTTTGATATATCAGGAGTGAGATCTAAAGTGACGGTCAAAACCTCAGTATGTTGGGCAACCACATTTAGTGTTGATGGAACATATATTCTCAAGATGGAATTCATAGTCTCTTAATGGAGATACAAAATATTCCCTTGAGATAAGTTTAATGAGTTTGGTTATTCAGAGAGTTAGGCCTAACCACTTTGGTAAGAAATTATTAAAGTATATATTTATGAAATTGGATTTCATAAATATATGATGAATAACTTTAAAGGATTAAACCGGGCACTCAAGGATAAGATGTAGTAATTTACAAAGTGGCAGTCTATATTTATGACTTTGTATTACTACGAATATTTTATGAAGGGGTTACGTGTAAAATAAAGTCTTAGGATATAATTTATTAATAAGGCCTAGAGTGCAATTATATTTATATAGTGGTATTAAATATAATTAATGGTAACTTTGGACTTGTCAAGAGTTGACGGAAAAGCCCAAGGCCCATTGGAGCTAGTGTCTTATTGGTCCCTTTTGGTCCCATTCCAAGCCACACATTAAAGCCCAATTGGAAAGGCCCAATAGGCTGGCCCAATTAGATAATCAGTTAATTAAAAAGGGAGAAACATACAGAATTTTTTAACGTGATTTTTCGAAAAGAAAAGAAAGAGTGTGAGACACACTTTCATTCTCCATTTGGAAACTGATTGAGAGACCACACATCTTGGGCGTAAAGTGGAATTGGAGTGAAGATTAAAAGTTTTCCCAAGTGCTTCTAATCTTTGTTTTGAAATTCTCCATACCAAGGTACGCTATCTTGTTCTTAAATTCTGAAATTTATAGAGTGCATGTTGTCAATCATGAATGAAATAGATCCTTGTTTGTTGCTTCCGCTGTGTGTTTTGTATGAGATACAAAACCAGATTTTAAACCAACAGATTATAATGTTATGAAATTACTCATTCTGATATTATGATATTAATCTCAAAATGAAGTTCTTCACATTGAACGTAAGCCAGGCTTTGGAAAATTAATCCATCTCAATGAAAAGAAAAAGGAGAAAATAAATATAAATTCCATAAGAATTCTAAAAATAATAATGGATTTTTGGAAATCATATTTGTTGGATGATTTAATAAATGAGATGGATTTGAAATTTCCATTTACAAATTCAATACGAGAAAAATATTTCCATTTACAAAAATGGGAAAATGACTATTTGGTCGCAAATGTGGGGTTGGATCCTTAGGGATGATCGTCATTAAAAAGCATTGCAAGGCATTCAACTTATTTACAAATCTAGAATTAAAATCGATTGTCTCGTTTAATAAACCACATTAGTGACACAAACTCTTTTGCATCTTAGAAACCATCTAAAGTCTTTTCTTTTTTCTTGGGAGAGGGAAGACTCTCTCAGAAAGAATTGACAACATCAAATTTTCTTAGGGCCTTATAACCTGATTTGAGGCATAAAAATTACAATGGATTATGAAGGTTTTTTTTAGATGCCTTCAAACAGCCCATGTTTGGAGGACCTTGAAGTAGGTGGTCAAATTAATTAGAGCATTTAGATTATTGACTCTAAACCAAAGGGATTTGAAACCATAATCAAAATTCCTCCACAATTACCCTAAATGAACCAAATCAAGGTAGAATCAAACTAACTGCATCTCTTTTTATTTTTTTTTTTATTTTTTTTTATTCACCAAATATGAAAAATCCACAAATTAAATCCAAAAAAACAAAAAAAACAAAAAATTTAACAAAACAAAAGCAATCCTGGTAAAACGAATTAGATGAAAAAAAGTGGTCAAAGACGAACCATTGGGTGAGGCAGCTACAATCTCACGTTTGGGTTTTGAAGATGTTGAAAGCTTCTACCACTGGATGTAATCCATAAATATATCAAAGTACTTGTAAATTGTGATTACAAAACAAAAATAGTTTTATAACTAAGCAAGAGAGTCATAGACACTACATTAAAGCAAAATTCCAATTAACAATTATTAACAAAAATAAAAAATTGTTAAGAAAAGTTGCCATGGAGGCGTAGCTATACCATAATTCATATGGTATGTTGTAATTGTTAACATTACCTCATAAGATTGATTCGCAATTTATGTTGATTGCAGCTTTGGTTGTCCTCATATGCCAAAACAACTATTGAACTTCTATCTTCGAAAACTCACAATATCAAGTCTCCTCCATGCTGCCAATGACTTAAGCTTTTACTCAACAAACGAAAATCCATAGTAAAAGAGATGTTGGTGAAATCCATAGTGCTTTGCAAAACTGAATCTATAACAAAGGGCACAAATCAATGACTAAAAAAATGAATAATTGATTTATAATACATAAATTTTCATCATATAACGATATTAATACAATCAGGTTACATATAGCACATGGTAAACAAACATCAAAACTTGATTGCAAGATTTAGGTATGCTATCATTGAAGCATGTCCAACCGAATTAAATTTCCAATCTAATATTATTCAACACTTTGCACCACATATAAATATGTATTGCCGGTTACACAGATATGTAAATTGCTAAGGTTTATCGAATTAAACCCTAGGAATCATTAAAAAAAATAGCAAATAGAAAAAGTCTAACCTTGATTTGATTTCTCAGATGTAGCAATTAGAGAAGGAGTGCTAAAGAAAGAGAAAGTTTGAATGGCTGAAACCATCGCTTGAGAAGCTAGTCGGTTTATTTTTTTTTTTCAAAGCTGTCGTTTGTTATGTAGTTTTTTTAGGGGATTTTTTTTTTTTTTGAGAAATATTTTTAGGGAATGCGTGTTATGCTTATGTAGTTAAAAAAATTTATATAATTATGTTTTAAAGAATGATGTGAAAAATTGTGAGATCTTAAACGCTAATATGGCAAGCTTTAGAGAAGTCAACAAAAAGTCAAAGACTTCAGTTTTGTGGGGGCCTTTTGTAAGTCTAGGCCTTTGCCTTTCTGTCGCACGAAGGCTTGTGAATCTGGGGTAAGGGAGTTGGGACTGGCCTAATTTGGCTTGCACCGTAGGCTAGCTTGTGCACAAATTGGGCTCACCCAATATTGAGACAAGCCATGGAGAGCACCGCAGATTGAATGCAAGGCGTGGTTATGGCTGGATGATTGTTACAATAGAAATATACTATGACAGAATATTATGGTAAAACAAGTTAAAGGGAGTTACAATAGACAGCTAATGCCGCTGTTAGTAAAATAAATAGAGTTACAATAGAACAACTGATGCAACAAATAGAATAGAATAGGAAATGCTACAGTAGGGCATGTAATGCTAAAACGAAACTAGTAATGATAATACTATCAATATAAACTAAAAGGAGGCTATCATAGGATGTCCAGTGATGCAACAAAGGTAGCTTCGTCTTCCCTAACCTTGGGTTGGGCTATTCGGCAAGAAAGGTCCAAAAAGGGAACCAATTTTCAATGTTGGTAACCTCAATGAAAGTTTCTATTGCAGAAATTACTTGTGCTGGGAAGAGGGCCTAAATGGTTTTGTGTTCTAGATTATGGGTTCAAGAGAGTGGGAATGTCAAGGGGAGAGAAAATTCGATCTATTGATGTATACCCCTATTTCTGCCATAACTTTTCTACCTTACCACTAGATTTTCTTGTTTTCTTTTAAGTTTCTTTTCTCTTTTCTCTCTGGGTGTTTCCTATCTACCTTTTGTGACTCCTTCCTTCTGCTCATCCCCTTGTTTATAGTTACCTCTATCCCATTTATACTTGCTTAAATTTATAGAATTTCTCCCTTTTGTCCCTAAGGATGTTCCAACCAGTTTTGGCATCTTTCCAAGACTACTCACTAACTTGATGGTTGCCCAGCCATTACCTCTGCTCAGAGGGTGCTTGCCACACCACTCCTTATTTCTAGACAAAAGTTCTTGTTTTGTTTCTCTCCCGCGCACTACCTTGCCTTTCCTCAACGGATAAGGGTTGAGGGCTCTCTATACCTACCTCTTATGGCATGCATCAAGTGGTCCCAACCTGTGTTTACTTCGTTTGGGAGAAATGCCATCCCAGCAAAGCATTTTCCCAAAGGGAGTCTCGGTAAGAACCCCATAATGGATTTCTTTCCTCCCCATTACCAAACCACATCCCTTGAATCCCTTGACCAAGGACCTATTTCCCATGTATTGGCTAGGTACACGTAAGTGGTGCCCTGGGCCTTGTGCGAGTGCCACTACTGTCAAAGTTTGTCTTTCATTCCCACGCCATTTCTGCAGCTCCTACACCGTATTTTTCAGCCATGCATACTAGGTAATGTTTGTCTACTGCAACGTGAGGCATGTGTGGGCATTTGGGCTTGCATTACCCTTTTTGGTTTCTCCGTGTAATGGGCATTGTCTAGACATGGGCTTTTGCCTGTATAGCCCATTAGGTTCCTATTCCCGCCATTCCTCTTCCATCCCATGAGCCTATTGGCTTGGTTGGCCCATTGGGCTTATCATCTCTTTCCTTTGGCTTCCCAAGCCAACTTATCTCATTTTTACATCTTATTCTTTCCATGGGCTTGCCGGATGTTATTCCTGCCATGTTGGCCATTGGGCTTGCTACCTTTTTTCTTGGGCTTCCCCGGCCCACTTACTTCATTTTTACCACTTATTCTTCCCATGGGCCTGTTGGCTGTTATTCCTGTCATGTTGGCCTATTGAGCTTGCTACCTCTTTTTTTGGGCTTCCCTGGCCTGCTTACTTCATCTTTACCTCTTATTCTTCTTATGGGCCTGCTAGTTGTTTGTAAGGTTGAATTTAATCAACCATGCGTTGGCTTTATTCTCTGACAAATTTGCTTGTAATTCAGCATGTAAAAACCTTGTGTTTAGGTGGGAATAACGTAAGGGTTATATGTGAGAGAGTGAAGAAACTCAAGTTGTGTGCATTTAAGAGGAGTCTCACAACTGGATCTCGTGACTGACTGGCGACTGGCAAGTTGCCAAAGTGCCACACGTGTGAAGCATGGAGGAAGCTGAAGGGTCATTACAACTGGAGTACTACAGGACAAAAAGTACAGTCTAGCTTGATAGTAAACTCACGACTCAAATGCACGACTCACGATTCATTCCAGTTGCGTGGTTGAGTCGCTAGAATGCCCTGTTTTACTGAAAACTGACTTTTCACATTCCATCTCATATCCCATTGTAAATACTCTTATACCCATGAAATGCAATGTGCTGAAAAGGAGCCTATTGAGAGAAAAACCCTAAGAGAGGTTTCTACAACACACCCACCCTACTAGAGAGAGCTATTCATTCTTAGGGAGAAATCTTTGTAGTCTCTTCTCGTTCCCTCTCTCACTGTTATACTCATTGAGAGGAGATTTGTACCCAAACACTACCCACACCCATTTAGAGCGTTGAGAGTGTTTTTGGAGCTTGGGAAGCATTGGAAGATGTTAAGGATGGCTGGTGCAATATGGAGCTTATTGTGGGATCTAAAAAGTTACAGAAAGCACGGTTAGGCTTAATTAGTTGGTAGCAGGAGCTTAGAGGGCTCAAGTAAATTAGGTAGACTAGGCTTGGAGGGTCTTTTGTTATTCGTGTACTCCAACTTTACTCTCTAGTGGATCATTTCACCGCTTGGAGGGTGGCGGTAAGGTTTTTTGTCGAGTTCTTCAGTTTCCTCTTCGATAACATGTTTCGGTTTTATCCTTGTGTTTACATCTCTCTTCCCTTACTTTTACCTTTTATTTGTTCCTGTATTTGTGATTAATAATGGTTTAGAGTGTTTTGCCAATTTGGGTTTAGCTTATATTCATTGTTCCGCATATATATTGTTTGTGTATAAGCTTGTGTTGGTTTAATTTGAGATTGGGGGTCTAAACATTCATTAGTGTTTTACACACTAATTGAACTTTCAATTGGTATCAGAGTGAGAATACTTGTTTTAGTTTCATTACCTAAGTGTGATCCTTGACCCCTTGTGTTTATTGCCATAGATAGTACTTTGTATGCTTCTATGGATGTTGGTGAGTGTAATATGCCATGTGTTTGTGAAAATGCTTCTATGAGTGATAATCCTCATGATTATGATAACATGTTACATGAATCATTGGGCGTTGTTGATATTCCTAACATCAAACTCTTGAAGAAAAATGCTAAGAAGTTTCATAAGAATTTGAGCAAGTTCATTTGTAAAAAGGCTGATTTGATTACTAAGCTTAATGAATCCAACAAATTGCTTGAGAAATATAAGAAACTTGCTGAAAATTCTCTTGAAAAGCTAAAAGAGTTTGAATGTTTGAATATGGACTTGGATGCTAAACTTGTTTTGTCTAACAAACTTAGTGATGAGCTAAAATAAGTAAACGAATCTTTCAAAGATGCATGCCAGGTGTTTGATTGTTGAACCTATTGCTAATAAGGATGAAAATATTTGTTGCAATCATGTTGTGGTACCTGATTTTGTGCCTATTTTGTGTTCTACCTCAAAGGACAAATCGGTGTACATTTCTCCACACAAAAGAAATCAAAAAGTGGAGAGAAAGGCTCTTAAGTCAAAGCCTCTGTTTAGGTCTCAACCTAAGGTATTTGATGGATCTAAGTTTGTTCCAACTTGCCACCATTGTGGTGTGATTAGTCATATAAGACCTCAATGTCATAAGTTGAAGAGAGAATAAAACCATGTTGCTAGATCCCTTCTCAAAAAGCCTAGTGGACCTAAACACATTGTTTATCACCATTGTGGTGCTTTTGGTCACCTAAGACATCATTGCTTTAAGTTTCATGTTCTTAAAATAATTAAAAGAAAAGAGAAACTTGAGTTTCTTGGAAGTTGTGCTAAAAATGGTAAACTGGTATTGAGTGAAAATAGCATATTGTTAAAGAAAGTATTTAATGCTCTTAACTCATTGTCTATGTGCATCTCCGATTCTCATTCTTCCAACCCTCATCTCTCTTCTCATGAGACACTCATTCCAAACAATTGTTCCGTTTAGATGAGGAAGGGTTCCTATGTTTGAGCTTTTGCTCTTTTGGTCCTTGATCTAATTCTTTCGATTTTTGTAGGACCCTTCATGCATTTTGTGCATCTTGCATTTCTTTATATGCATTGTTTTTGTTTTGATCTTACTTTTATGTTTTAGTTTTGTGTGAGTAAAAAATCCAAAACCACATAAAAAATGAAAAATTCAAAAAGTTTGATCGTATATGTTTGAGCACATATCATGTGTGTTTGGCCTAGTACCTTCGTACAAATGACTTAGTGCATTTATGAGCTTAGCTTGTTATGTATGCATATCTATCTTTGTGGGAAAAATCTTAACATCTATTTGTGATTGTTATAAATCGATCTTCAAGTTTGTCATGAATGATTAGTCAATAGTCATGTTTGTTGTGATACATGTGTAGACTTGTGCCTATAACTCTTCCCATTCATTTTTTTGCTTAAGAGCTCAACAAATGTCAAATCTCAAAAAGAGATAATAAGCTGAAAAAGCCGTCGCACAAATTAGTATTTGACTAGAAAAAAGGTAAAGAGACATGTATTTAAAATGTATGGTGCCGAAAAGCCAATGGCTTGTTCATCAAATTGAAATATCTAAAATTTTAGGTATCAATCTCAAAAAGAGATGCAAAGATAAAAAATGATCAAATGTTATAAATTATAAAAAGCCAAATGAAATGCTTCAAAGATATGTAATCATTTTCTTGTGGGAGGTCATACATGTTCATTTCTATAATTGAGATAGACCACTTGACTTACTACTAGTTGTGTATAACTTGATTGAATTGATCATTGAAGTTCACTCTAGACTAAGGACTATTCCACATTTGATACACACATACAATACACATGCCTAATGTTCAATGAATGCCTTATTCATTTGTTTGATTGTACTTGTTTAAATGTGATGTGTGTGTGCTCATCTATATATAAATCAAACCAAAAATATTTTTGATAATTTTATATGTATTTGGAAGTAATTTTTATCACTGTTTGTGTTCGTGTTTAATTCTAACTTTTTTTTTTCATTGTTTTAAGCAAGTCGTGAGTTCATCCAGAAGCTTTTGCGATTCACTCGCGTCTCGCAAAAATCTTCGCGACTCATCTTGAGACTCGCCAGTTGCGAGACACCCAGAAATTGCTTTTTAAAGAGCTTTTCATGGGAAACCTATTTTAAACCTTTCCCATCCTTTCTTAAGCCCCTCTTTCAATATTTTTACATCAAAACCCAATCAATTTGAATGGTTTTTCATTCCATTAACATCTCTAAGGTAATTCTAAACTCTTTTTTTTTTTTAGTTTTTAATTTATTTATTTATTTATTTTGATCCTTAGATTTTGTTTTGGAGAGTTTTGTGCTCTTAGTTGAGATTTTCATCATAGGGTTTGGGAAAACTTAATTTTTGTTAAATTTTTGTATGGGATTGGTTTCTTTTGATGATTTTCTTTGGATGTTGGCCCCTTGTGGCAAAAAGAACATGTATTAAGGGTGGATTTCATGATGTTCATGCATTGTTTTACATTGTTGTTCATAATGTGCACGCAAAGTGTTTGATAAAATGCCTTTTAGGCATTTTCTCACTTGTTTGGACTTCGATGAGTATCAAACTTTGGGGATTATCATGTTTCCTTATTAGGCACATGTTTGGTTCATTGGTTGTGTATTTAACACACCTTGCCCCACATATGCATTTTCCATGCTTTGGTTATGCATTGCACATAGCCACCTCTTGCACACACCTTTGCTACCCTTGTCATGCATTGGCCTATACCTTGTTTCTTCATCCTAGCATGTCATGTTTACCTTATGCTTTGTAGCATTTTGTTTTGTTTTTTTGTTTGAGCTTTATTTCTCATTCATCTTGCACCCCTCATGCATCATTCTCCTTATTAATACCTTCATCTTTTGCCCTTATTTCTCCTTGACCCTTTGTCTATTCATGTCAAAAATGGAGAGTATACTCTAGAGCAGTATACTAGAGAGTTTTGTCATTTCTATATGATCTATATGACACTTGTGCATATTCTTAGGGGGAGAAATTCTATTTCCTGTGCACATTTGTACGGGGAGAGATATTCCATAGGGGAGATTCAAATACCAAAGGGGAGAAGGGATTGCGTTAAAAAGAAAACTCTATTTTGTTTGTTTTTCTTTATGTTTGTTATGTTTAGTTTCTATGCTTTGTTTTTCTCATTGCATCATGTTTGTGTTGGACATGCATACATCCTTATGCTACTGTGTTTTATTAATTGCATGTTCGGATGATCATTTACTTTGCTATGTGATCATTGTAGTCATTTCTATATGTCTGTTTTGGTGTATGATCAAGTTGCTCATATGTTTCACATCATGATTACTTGATCGTAATTTACTTGTTACATTATACTTGTCCTTTTATTACTTGCTTTACCTTGAGTGTTTAATGTATTTTGTGTAAGTGTTTCAAGTTACAGGTATATATGTTCCAAGTGCATCACAACTTCTAGATTTAGGTGTGAGTGAGTTTTGCCATTGTTTCCAAACTCACGTTTAAGTCTAGGGTCTGTTTAAGGGTGTTTTGTCATGAAATAGCCAAAGGGAAAGATTGTAAGGTTGAATTTAATCAATCATGTTTTGGTTTTATTCTATACCAAATTTGCTTGTAATTTAGCATGTAGAAACCCTGTATTTAGGTGGGAATAATGTAAGGGTTGTGTGTGATAAAGTGTGAAGAAACTCAAGTTGTGTGCATTCAAGAGGAGTCCCGCGATTGGCAAGTCACCAAATTGCCACACGTGTGAAGCATGCAGGAAATTAAAGAATCATGACAGCTGGAGCATTACAGGACAAAAATTACAATTTAACCTAGTAGTTAACTCGTGACTCAAGCTCGTGACTCATTCCAATCGCGAGGCCGAGTTACCAAAATGCCCTATTTTGCTGAAAACTGACTTTTCACATTTCATCTCATACCTCACTATAAATACCCTTATACCCATAAAATATAATGTGCTGAAAGAGGAGCTTATTGAGAGAAAACCCCTAAGAGAGGTTTCTACAACACACCCACCCTATTAGAGAGAGATACTCATTCTTAAGGAGAAATTTTTGTAGTCTTTTCCCATTCTCTCTCCCATTGTTATACCCATTGAGAGGAGATTTGTACCCAAACACTACCCACACCCATTTATAGTGTTGAGAGTGTTTTTGGAGCTTGGGAAGCATTGGAAGATGCTAAGGATGGCAGATGCAATATAGAGCTTATTACAGGATCTAGAACGCTAGAGAAGACATGGTTAGGCTTAATCAGTTGGTAGCAGGAGCTTGGAGGGCTCAAATACATTGGGTAGACTAGGCTTGGAGAATCTTTTGTTATTCATGTACTCCAACTTTATTCTCTAGTGGATCATTTCACTGTTTAGAGGGCAGCAAAGAGGTTTTTTGCCGAATTCTTCGGTTTTCTCTTTGATAACACTTGCCGATGTTATCCTTGTATTTGAATCTCTCTTTCCTTATTCTTTACCTTTTAATTGCTGCTGTGTTTGTGATTAATTATGGTTTAGAGTGTTTTACCAATTTGACTTTAGCTTATATTCATCATTCTGCACATATATTGTTTGTGTATAAGCTTGTGTTGGTTTAATTTAAAATTGGAGGTCTAAAAATTCATTAGTGTTTTACTCACATACCTTACATTCTCTATATTCTTATATATTGATTGTGATTGGTGCTTTTTTGTCTCTCTCTCTCTCTCTCTCTCTCTATCTCTCTCTCTCTCTCTCTCTCTCTCTCTCTCTCTCTCTCTCTCTCTCTCTCCTTCTTTTGGGTAGTTGCTCTATGACACCTAAATGAAAATCTACTCTGTCCTGGAACCCTCTTCATTCTAAGGAATCCTCTTCTTCTGATCCTACTCCCTCTCATGTTCGGTTCCATGATGATAAAGCCTGATAAGACTTTTCAGAGAACTTTTCTAGACGAGGTTTTCATTTGGAATGCTAAGTCATTTTGTTGGACTTCTCTGACACTAACCTACCCACTGTCATTCACAGTATGGGTTGGGAGTCACTGTGTGATTTCCTCGTCACTTGTCTATCCGTGCTTATACATGAGTTCTATTCTATCATGCATGGATTTGATTATTCAGTACCTTTCTTTGTCACTCTTGTCCGAGGTAGGCGCATCGTGGTCACTCTGGATATTGTATCCGACGTGCTCCATGTCCCTAGGGTAGCATATCCTTACTACCATGGTTGTGATCATCTTAAGACCATGTCTAAAGACAAACTTATGTCCTCTATTTGTGAGCCTTCCTCTGATTGGGGTGATCATCAGTTCACTCCTTGTTTGGCCTTTGCTAAAGGTCCTAGGTTTATTAACATGGTTATGAATTTTTTTTTTTTTGCATCCTTTATCTCATTGTAACTTCATTACAAAGCCTCATGCTCGATTTTTGCTTTCCCTTTTAGAGCATCTTACCATAGATTTTCCCCTTATTTCATTATTCCCCTCATAGATGTGTATACGGATACGGCGAACTGTGATAAGCTAATCTTCCTTTCGGCTATCACGAGGATTCTTCTCCATTTGTTTTGTTCCCTTTCTCGTTTTTGACCACTTCCATGTCATATGTACCATAGACGCTGCTACCTATAAACAGAGCGAGGCGCAGCTATGTTCGAGGCGGTCTGGGACGGTGATTCCTCTAACTTCTACAGCTCCATCCACATCTGCTCCCTTTTCTTCTACGGGCAGTGTGTATCTTGAGGACATTATGACACAGCTTGTGCACATGGATGCTCTGTTGGATAAAAATCTGGTTTTGTATCTCATACAAAACACACAGCGGAAGCAACAAACAAGGATCTATTTCATTCATGATTGACAACATGCACTCTGTAAATTTCAGAATTTAAGAACAAGATAGCGTACCTTGGTATGGAGAATTTCAAAACAAAGATTAGAAGCACTTGGGAAAACTTTTAATCTTCACTCCAATTCCACTTTACGCCCAAGATGTGTGGTCTCTCAATCAGTTTCCAAAGGGAGAATAAAAATGTGTCTCACACTCTTTCTTTTTCTCTACGAAAATCGCATTAAAAAATTCTGTATGTTTCTCCCTTTATAACTAACTGATTATCTAATTGGGCCGGCCTATTGGGCCTTTCCAATTGGGCTTTAGTGTGTGGCTTGGAATGGGACCAAAATGGACCAATAAGACACTAGCTCCAATGGGCCTTGGGCTTTTCCGTCAACTCTTGACAAGTCCAAAGTTACCATTAATTATATTTAATACCACTATGTAAATATAATTGCACTCTAGGCCTTATTAATAAATTATATCCCAAGACTTTATTTTGCACGCAACCCCTTCATAAAATATTCGTAGTAATACAAAGTCATAAATATAGACTGCCACTTTGTAAAATACTACATCTTATCCTTGAGTACCCGGTTTAATCCTTTAAAGTTATTCATCATATATTCATGAAATCCAATTTCATAAATATATACTTTAGTAATTTCTTACCAAAGTGGTTAGGCCTAACTCTTTGAATAACCAAACCCATTAAACTTATCTCAAGGGAATATTTTGTATCTCCATTAAGAGACTATGAATTCCATCTTGAGAATATATGTTTCATCAACACTAAATGTGGTTGCCCAACATACTGAGGTTTTGACCGTCACTTTAGATCTCACTCTTGATATATCAAAGTAACCTACACCTCATGATCAAGTCCATTATTCTCTCAGGATTAAGAGTTCATGCAAATAGAAGTCGTGAAATTTATTATTCATTTGACAGTCGTTGAGAGAATAATAAATCTCACAGCGGTCCAGTTCAATATGTCTTAACTCTTAAAACATATCAACATATCAACTAGAAGTCACCACTTCCATGATCAAGACAAATCATCTTAGTTGATACGTTATAGTCTTCGCAGATGAAATGCCCAATTTCATCACCGACTACGAACTATAAATTTTGAGTTTACAAAGAACTTGTGATTTATATCTTCTGTGACTAAATCACATAAATCACATACTATGCATCTCATAGACTATATGATAATGTCCAAATATTCATGTTTCCATTATTTTAGATAAAAATAAACAACTTTATTAAACACAACATTAAGTCATACATAATGTCATACATAGCATCATACAATAGGATTTAAGGGCATATATCCTAACATGCTCATCTTGATGCTCTTAGTGATGAGTTGTATCAAGTGAACACCTGTGTTGGTCGTATTACACAACGACAGGCTATCATAGGTTACTTCGTTGCTTCTCCTCCTCCTACTCTATAGGCTTTTGAGGATGAGGATGATGATGGTAATGCTGATACTTCTGATGCTGATGAGGATGATGATGCTAGTTCTTTTAGTGCTGATGAGATGTCTGCTTGATGTACTTACTCTTTATCACTCGTGACAAAAAGGAAGAGTAGTTTTGGATATAAGAGTAGTCATACTCATAGGGGGAGCGTTAGTATAGAAGATTTTTGTTAGGGGGAGTGTTTATATCTTGAGAGATGTAGTGAGGACTTTTACGTATCTTTTTCTTTTCTCTCTATTTTAGATACATTGTTCATTACCTTAGATCTTGTGATCATGTTGTGATAGCAAACCTTGTACTTGTTGATATATATACATTTGAAGTTGTTATTACAGTTCTTTCACCTATCTTTTCATGTGTTGTTTTTTTTTTCTCTTTATGCACATGCTTCTTTTATATTGTATGCAATCTTTTATTTCTGTCTCACACTAAGATGCCTTGATGAGTTTTGTTTAAAGTGTTTCAGAAATACAGGTTGTCAAAGTCTTCTTACCATGAACTCTCTTCTTGCAAAGTTTTTCAAGAGTTTATGTGAGGATAGATTTTATTGTATTCAACAAGTGTGAATGAGTTGAGTGATTTATGACTTGTCTCATATGTTCATTTGTTTGTTGTGGTTTTGTCACGGATTGTCAAAGGGGGGATTGTTAGGACATATGTGATTCATGTTAGGAACATATGTTAACATTTTATGTAATTGGCTAATCCTTTAACAAAATGGACTTTACTTATATTTGGGTAGATCTAGGATGTGTTTAATGCTTCAAGAAATAATGTTTCAAGTTCAAGTGTTAAAGCCATGCAAGTCTGTCCAAGAATCAAGTGAAGAAGTGTTGTTCATTAAAGCTCAACAGCTAGTATCTATCGAGGTTAAAATGAGCTGTTTCAGCTTGAGGCTTAACGGCTGCTTGACAAATAGGGTATCTATCAAGATTTATGAAGTTCAATTTTTCAGAGATGATTTTCATCCATCCGTGAATGTATGTTTGGGCTTTTTTTTTCTCACAACCCTAAACATATATAAGGATTATTTTAAGAGCTGTCACAGGTTGCACAATTGTATAAGAGAATAATTCTACAAAAGTAAAGAAAATTGTGATTGGAAACCTAGTTTGTCCTAGTTCTTCTTAAAGAAGCTGCTGTGTTTATACACTATAGGGTTTTATGACCAAGCAACTTCATGATCTTCATCGATTGATGAACTAAAGAACTTTGTAGCCAACATTCTTCTTAAGTTGGGGATCAATTCGTGTACTGGGATCCGCGCATCATATTGGTTAGTCACATACTAGGAGTCATGCAATACAAGGAGAGATTGTCGCTACAGAACAAGTCCAATTGGATATTGGGGTAAAGGTTCAACTGTAGGTTGGTATAAGGTACTGTGATTCCTTTACTTGTTACCGTTTGTTATGATAATAATGAATTCTAGGGAATGGTGACCTTAAAATCACTCGGTGGAGATTTTGCCTCGGAGTTTTCTCCATTCGTAAACAAATCACTGTGTGAATTTATTTTCCGCTTTAGTTGGTGATTTTTTTGTGCTACCATATACATTGCATGTTAAATTGATTAATTAATTAAACTTAGGTAATTAATCATCTAATCCATTATAAGAGGTCAATACGTTTTTGGCCTATTAGTTTTGTATCTTTCAATTCCAATTGCATGCTTTATATGATTTTGTGATTGCCATGATATGCTTGCTGCCATGTTTGGGGTTGCTGCCTTGTTTAGATAAATGATAGGGTTTTCACATGCTAGATGAATGCTAGGGTTTGTCTATGTGTGTGGTTTGGCTTCTTTTTGATTTATGGATTGATATGTATGTGTTTTGCGATAATAATGTTATGATTGTATGTTTAGATGCATGTTAGTGTGTGTGTCAGTTTAAGACCTAAGTATTAAAAGTGTTTTTAATTAGGTTAAGATGTAAGACACAATGATGGTAGGCCAACCTTAGGGTTGGGCAATCTTAGGTGCCTAACGCCTTCCCAAGAGCGTATCTAAACTCCGAACCCATACTCTGGTAGTAAGATTAGAGGTCCTTCCTCAAAAGAACGCTATATATATGGTTCCTAGACCATTGCAAAAACTAGATGGGGACTCCGAGACCCCCCTTGTGTCCACACCTTGCTGTTGATTTTTCTGCTTCTATTGTAATACATGCACTTATTTAATGCATTTGTGATAATGCACCTCTTACTCTGTTTCTGTGAGAGTAGCGTATATTTTGCAAGATGTGAAGGTTGTAGCAGATTTTGCTACAAAAGAATTATGCTTGGCCACTCCAGATAACTTACTTTCTTCTTACTCTTTTTCTCTCTTTCTTTCCACGTGTATTTCTTAGTACCATATCTCTCCATTCTGCAACCAGTGTAGTTGGTTTTAAGGATGATCAAAATACCACAATAATGTTGTAGAAGCTTTCCTTTTTAGGTTCTTCCCTATTCTACCATTCTATATTTTCTTGTTTCTGTAGAACGCTTAGAATTGGTTCTTTGGATTCTTTGACTCTTCTTTCTCTTGCTTCATTTTTTTGAAGGTGTGGTCTTTACTTCTTACACATTGAACACTAATTCACAGACCACTTAGGGATTCCTTTCGCCAACTCCTCTTCTTCTATGCATTAGTCCTTCTTTGATGGCATACTTTACCGATATTCTCTTTCTTTTCTTACCAACTTTGTAAAAAGCACTTTGTGAAGCAAGGGTCCTTCTTATAGTCTTCATTTTCCTTTTCTTTTAGCCATATAAGGTTGCCCTCTGTTACTTTTACAGCTAAGCTAATGGCTAGGATAATTTCCCCCAAGAAGGTTTTGCCACCTTATTTTCTTCAAGTGAGGTTCTTTTCATAAGAGGAAATCTTCCTCTAGGTTTGTAGACTAAACAATGACTTTATTCCCTTTTTCTTATGCTTTCTTCTTCCCTTTGCATTCACATTTCTTCATTATTTTTGCTTATTCTAAATATAGCATAGACCTAACATTGCAAGCCATCATCACGATGAAGCAGTCTTTCTTTTGTTGATTATGCTTTTTGCCATGCTTAACACTATATACTTTATGCATTTTCTTTGCTAGGCTGAGGTTCCTACAGAGAACATTGCTAAGCTTCACAAAAATGAAAGCTTCTTTCAAAGAGGATGTATTCATGGAGGGCCTCAATAGTTTCTTCATTGTTGCTGCAATAATATAGGACCTTCTAGCCCCGAAGATCATAAATGCTTTACTAGCCATAATCAATACTCTTGAAACTTTGCCATTTGCACTGTGGCTTGATTTTGATTCTGCCACAAATTCAAGTTTTGTTGTGGAAATTGCAAGATTGATTTTCCTATAGAGGTGACTGAGTTTGCCACTCATTTTAAGGTGCCTACAAGTGGTGCTGATATAGATGTATTCCAATAGGCAATGGGGATGCTTTCATGAGAAGTCTTCACTTTCTTTACATTCTAAACATTCTCTTGTTATTTTTCATTCCACCACAGCTACTATTGGTTCCTTCATGTTTTCTTTTTCTTCTTTAACATATACACCTTGTTATTTTTCCATAGCCACTACTGGTATGGACATCACTACTTCTTTGATGCAAAGGTATAGATATTTTTGCAAACTAAATTTCTCTCAATCTTGTCATAGTCTTCTTAGACGAGTAGGATAAACCAATCTCTTAGGAAGATTAAATGCTACACAAGAGAAACTCCTTAAGATTACCACATATCTTATTTCTCCCAATTCTTCTTTCTCATGTTGCTACGTTTGACCGAGTATTTAGTATGATTCCTTTGCTTTCCAATTCCTACGGAAGGTGTTTCGCCATTGAATGTGTTGCTAGAAAAGTGTTTAGACTTCATTGTCAATTCTTTACTTTTGTGTGAGAACTAGCTACTCCATATGGTTCAAGCATTATTTTGCAAGAGCTTTGTTTTTGCTATGAGTTCCTTTGATGCTTAACTTTTCTGTGGAGCACTCTTGGAGCCTTGAAGTCTTGTATAGAGATTTAACTTTTTGCTAGAATACTTACTGGTTCCTTTGCATCTGTTTCAACTATGCTCATTGGTTTATTGTTGTAGGCCTTCTCTTCTTGCTTCCTTTCTTCACTTCTTTGACATTTACCAAAATGAGCATGGGAGAACTGCTTTCTATGGCTTCATTGTTGCATGGATTGTTTGTTGCAAGACAACTCATCTTGCAGTTGCTAATTGATGCTTTTGGAAATGATAGATGATTTTGCTGCTCTATAGTGAACTAGACTGCTTCTTGACCATGGTAGGCTACGACAAATTACATAAGTGCTACACTATACCATATCATAAAGGTTGGAGAAATTGCAAATTAAATGGAAGCTGAATGTATTGTTATTGAAATAACACAATTAATACTTAATTTGTTGAAAGTAATGTTTCTTTTGATTTGTACGATATAGTGATACTTTTTGCTTTTTGCGGAAGGCTTTCTAGATTTGCTGCAAAATGAGCCTTAGGCCCCAATATGTGAGACAACAGAATGAGTCCTTAGCTTTCTGCAAAAGACTTTCCAAATTTGATGTTGAATGAACCTTAGTCTCGAGTATGTGAGGTGTCTATTGGATGGGCTTTATGTCATACTAAGATCTTCTCTTAGTGTGGATGCTACTAATAAAGCTTTTCAAGAAAATAAGATATCTTTTATTTCCAAAATAGGAAATTTTTTTAATGAGAATCTTCAATAAGATTATCTCCACTACGTGGTTCATGCATTCTTTAGTGAAACATTTTGGATGCCAAGGATCTATAAGTTGCTATATTACAAAAATTCTTTATTGCTAGAGAATTTGGAAAATAGTTACTGTTGATGCCCACTTTTGACAAAAGGCCCAATAGCAGAAGAAGCCCAGCGATAAGAGAAATGAAAGGAAAAAGAAATATGAATGGAAAAAGTGAGTTATTAAACCCAATGGGCTAACGTGGTAGGAATGACAGCCAGTAATCCCATGGATTGACTAAGAGGTAAAGATAAAGTAAATGGGCTGAGAAAGCCCAAGGAAAGATGTAGCAAACCCAATGAGCCAACATGGTAGGAATGATAGCCAATAAGCCCATGGGAGGAATAAGAGGTAAAGATAAAGTAAAAATGGGCTAAGGAAGCCCAAGGAAAGAGGTAGTAAGCTTAATAAGCCAATGTGGCAAGAATAATAGCCAGCGGGCCCGTGGGAGGAGTAAGTGGTAAAGATAAGGTAAATGGGTCAAGGAAGCACAATCAAAGAGGTAACAAACCTAACAGGCCAATATGGCAGGACTAACGGCCACAAGGCCCCTGGCTAGGGCAAGAAGAGGAATGGCAGAAGTAAAGGCCTAGTGGACTATACATGTAGTTACCTTTGCCTAGATAATACCTAGTTTGTGGAGGAACGAAAGAAGGTAATGTAAGCCCGAAAGCCTACACACCCCCCATGCCACAGGGGACAAACATGACCTAGTACACATAGTAGAAGAGGACGATGCAAGAGCGGCAGGGATGGCATGGAAGCAAGAGGAGATGAAAGTAGATGGTAGTGGCACATGCAAAAGGCTCAACCACCTAAGTTAAGGGATTAAAGGGGGTATGGTTTGGCAGAGGGGAAAGTCGACTATTTTGGGGTTCTTGCGGGGGCTTCTTTTAGGTAAATGCTTTGCTAGGATGGCATTTCTCCTAAAAGAGATAATTACAGGCTGTGACCACTTGATGCATGGCATAGGAGTAGGTGTAGAGAGCCCTTAACCCTATCTCGTTTGGGGGAGGACAAGGCAGCGAGGGGGAGGGAAGCATGTAGACACTCGATTTTGCACCCATGATTTAATCAAGAAAGATGACTAGAATGGCAAATTGTATACCAAAAATTCATGATTGCATTACATGCATTAATTTGTTCATTGCATATCATAAAAATGATCTTGAGATTCTAATGGTCACGATGGTATGCCCAGTTTCCAAATCGGACCGTTGGATCGAAAGATATCGCATGATCAAGTTTGCACAGTCAGCATGCATTATGTTTTGGTAGAATCAACAACACACGATTAATTTAAATTAATTCTGATTGGTTAGAAAATTACAATTAATTAAATAATTTTGTGATTGGTTGATAGTTAGTGTCAAAAATAGGCTTGCTTGCATGGGATTAAAAAGGATAATTGGATAACAACAAAATTGGGGATAATCTAGACTTTTTGGAGTATTTATCTACAAGATAATTGTTGTTGAAAAGACCTAAATTATCTAAAAAAGAGTTTAATTTTTATAATGTGGATTGAAAACGCGTCTAAGTACAAGTCTTGGCTCAAAAAACGAGTCCAAAACAGACCAAAACTCAAAAGTGGACTTTGGCACCCAAATGGCACTTTTGGAGTGCCAATCGGCACTTTTTAAGTGCTGATTGGCACAACCTCAGGATTTGGCCCAGGGGCATTTGGATTAAGTTGAAACTATTCCTTTTCGATTTTTTAGAGATAAGGAAACGTCCTAGTTCGTATTTATATCATCTTGCTAAATTTTCAAACCCCCCAGCCTCTATAAATAGAGGATGGATATTAGAATTCAGCACACATTTATTTTACATGCTTTCTGACTCTCTTTTTTATTACTCTCTCCCTTAAGTTAAAGACGTTCTAGAGGCTTTAGCCTTAGGAATTTCTTTTTTGTAAGTAGAGTATTTTAGGCTTCAAAAATAATTGAACAAATTTCTTTGAAACCTAAAATATTCCCTCAAGAAGAAGTGTACATCCATGCAAGAGGTTGTTTTTCTTTACCCTTTTTTTTTTGTTTCTTTTAATTATAATGATGCATGATGTAGATAGTCTTTTAGTTTTAATTTTTAATACTTGTAACATGTATTGTCAATATTTTTTTTTGGTTGAAATATATTCTTGATGTTTTATTATCATATATCTTTTTGAATTTCAAAAAATCTGCTGACTATTACATCCTTTTCAAAACAAAAACTTATATGTATCTTTCTTAGGTGCAGATTTGAGTTTTTTTAAAATAAAAATTGATTTGCATCTTCCTTGGTGCAGATTTGAATTTTTTTCAAAACAAAAATTGATTTGTATCTTCCTTAGGTGCGGATTTGAATTTTTTCAAAATAAAGACTTATTTGCATCTTCCTTAGGTGCGGATGTGAATTTTTTCAAAATAAAAATTGATTTGCATCTTCCTTAGGGGCAGATCTGAATTTTTTTCAAAACAAAAACTGATTTGCATCTTCCATAGATGCAAATCTGAATTTTTTTTTTAAAAAAAAAAAAAACTGATTTACATCTTCCCTAGATGTAAATTTGAATTTTTACATAAAACTGATTTGTATTTTCCTTAGATACAAATTTGAATTAAAAAAAAAAAAACCAGAAACAGATTTATATCTTCTTTAGATATAGATCTGAATTTTTTTAATAAAGTGGATTTTTGAAATTAAAAAGTGGGTCATGAATAGTGTTGTTTTGTTTGATGTAAGTAGCATAGGTCTGTTTTATGAGTGTAGTTCTCTTCTCAAAAAGGAATTTTTCTATTTCACATAAAAAAATAGATCTGATTTTTTTACAAACCAAAAACCATTTTTTTTTACCTTGCTTCAAAATAGATTTGATCTTTTCTTTACAAAAACTATTTTTTATTTAACAACACAAATCTGATTTTTTCTTCACAAAAACTATTTTCTTTTTTACTTAACAAAATAGATTTGATCTTTTTTATGTACAAACCAAAAACATTTTTTTTTAATCAAAATAACATATCTAAATTTTTAACAAAGAAGACACATTCATAAATAGACTTATGTGACTTAGTTTAGTCGAGTTTCTCATGTGTGCAACAAATCATTCATATCATGCATAAAGGGGTACATTGTGTTAGGATGTGTGCCCTTAAATTCTATTGTATGATGCTATGCATTACATTATGTATGACTTAATGTTGTGTTCAATAAAGTCGTCTATTTTTATCTAAAATAATGGTAACATGAATATTTGGACATTATCATATAGTCCATGAGATGCATAGTTTGTGATTTAGTCACAGAAGATATAAATCACAAGTTCTTTGTAAATTCAGAATTTATAGTTCGTAGTCGATGATGAAATTGGGCATTCCATCTGCGAAGACTATAACGTCTCAACTAAGATGATTTGTCTTGATTATGGAAGTGGTGACTTCTAGTTGATATGTGTTGGGATATTTGTCCTTAAATCCTATTGTATGATGCTATGTATTTTATTATGTAAGACATTATGTATGACTTAATGTTTTGGTTAATAAAGTTGTATTATTATTTGAAAATAAGGGTAACATGAATATTGGGACATTATCATATAGTCCATGAGATGCAATAGTATGTGATTTATGTGATTTAGTCACAGAAGATATAAATCACAAGTTCTTTGTAAACTCAGAATTATAGTTCGTAGTCGGTGATGAAATTGGGCATTTCATCTGCGAATGCTATAACATATCAACTAAGATGATTTGTCTTGATCATGGAAATGGAGATTTCTAGTTGATATGTTGATATGTTTTAAGAGTTAAGAAATATTGAACTGGACCGGTGTGAGATTTATTATTCTCCTAAAGACTGTCAATAGAATAATAAACTCACGACTTATATTTGCATGAACTCTTAATCCTGAGAGGATAATGGACCTGATCATGAAGTGTAGGTTGCTTTGATATATCAGGAGTGAGATCTATGGTTAAGGTCAAAATCTCAGAATGTTGGGCAGCCACATTTAGTGTTGATGGAACATATATTCTCAAGATGGAATTCATAGTCTCTTAACGGAGATATAAAATATTCCCTTGAGATAAGTTTAATGTGTTTGTTATTCAGAGAGTTGGGCCTAACCACTTTAGTAAGGAGTTACTAAAGTATATATTTATGGAATTAGATTTCATAAATATATGATGAATAACTTTAAAGGATTAAACCGCGTACTCAAAGAATTAAGATGTAGTAATATACAAAGTGGCAGTCTTCTTTCATGACTTTGTATTACTATGAATATTTTATGAAGGGGTTGCATGTATAATAAAGTCTTGGGATATAATTTATTAATAAGGCCTAGAGTGCAACTATATTTATATAGTGGTATTAAATATAGTTAATGGTAACTTTGGACTTGTCAAGAGTTGACAGAAAAGCCCAAAGCCCATTGGAGCTAGTGTCTTATTGGTCCCTTTTGGTCCCACTCCAAGCCACACACTTAAGCCCAATTGGAAAGGCCCAAAAGGCTGGCCCAATTAGATAATCAGTTGGATACAAGGGGAGAAACATACAGAATTTTATGGTATGAGATTGAGAGAATTTGTAGAGATTTTCATAGAGAAAAAGAGAGAGTGTGAGACACACTTTCATATTCTCCCTTTGGAACTGATTAAGAGACCACACATCTTGGGCGTTAGTGGAATTGGAGTGAAGATTGAAAGTATTCCCAAGAGCCTCTCATCTTCAAGTTTTGAAATTCACCGCTCCAAGGTACACTCTCTTGTTCTCTAATTCTGAAACTTAAGTAGTACGTGTTAACTTGTATGTATGAAGTAGATCCGTTTACATTACATTTCCTTCCGCTGCGTATCATGTATGATTCCAACAATTGGTATCAGAGCGGTCTTCATTACATATTTGTTTAACATGTTTTGAGTTTTGGAATTAGTGATAATGATTTCATGTTGTTAGAAAATAGTTTTCTGCATGGTTGTTGAAATCATTGTTTTTGATAAAAACTGTTTTTGATGTTATGATGTTGTTTAATTTTTAGTTTAAGTATGTTAAACTGAATTTTAAGGCTATAACATCAATGATATTCAGTTTAGATATCAATTTATGTTCATTATGATTGT
The DNA here is from genome assembly GCA_032878915.1 of Castanopsis chinensis. Classification (NCBI taxonomy): domain Eukaryota; kingdom Viridiplantae; phylum Streptophyta; class Magnoliopsida; order Fagales; family Fagaceae; genus Castanopsis; species Castanopsis chinensis. The sequence goes on from JAVQMG010000102.1 coordinate 4,759,955, forward strand.
ATGATAGTAGTTTTGTACATGAAAACGTTAAAAAACTGTTTTTGGAAAATTCTGGAAAATTCAAAATTCGCGAAGCTCGATCGATCGAGAATCTGTCGAGAATCTATCGAGCAAACAGAAAGTTTCTCGATCGATCGAGGATCTATCGAGGATCTGTCGAGCTTCGTGGAACTTTTCTGGATCGATCGAGAATCTGTCGAGGATCGATCGAGAACTGTTTATCCAGAATTTTTTCTAAGTGTTTTTCCATATATAAAAGATCAAGGCTATGTGTAATTATATTATGCATGTTTTATATGTAAAAACCTTTATTTTAAAATATCTAGTGGGAGAGAGATACAAGGGTTAGATCTCACGGCCTCCATTGTCGGTTTATTGTAGTGTGATTAAGCACCTCGCTTTGGCGTATATGCCTTACTCCCTTCGGAGGGTGTTTAATTCATGGTACTACAGGTTAAACTTCTTTATGATGAATAATATGTGTTTTTTAAATAAAGAACGACCACGCTTCCGTGGAGTTACTTTATGACTCACATATAATTCAGTCAATGGTGTACACTAGACTAAGTTTAATGTTAATCTCCCTTCGGAGCTATATCATTATTACTTAGAGGCTAAAGTAGAAACGGCATATTATTAGTGTTTGATAAGAGTTATCATGATAGCACTAATAATGAGAATGGTTCTCAATCAATCATAGTGTTTATAATTTACTTGCTTCCAAGGAATTTTAAACATGGGATTGGGTTGTCGTTGCATATATTATTTTATGGTTTTATTAAGGTTCCATATTATATGCTTATATGCTAAATAGATAATGTCCAATTTACTTATAATATTCATGTTTATTATTTTCAGATTTGAACATGGCATCATTTAGCCCACTTGTTTCTATTCTTAATCAAAACAAACTGACTGGATCCAATTATGTTGACTGGAAAAGAAACTTGGACAGTGTTTTAACTGCTGAAGAGCACAAATATGTGCTTACTTAACCATGTCCTAGCTTTCCTTCATTAGATGCTCCTCTTGAGGAAAAACAACGATATGATCGTTGGCAGAAATCTAATGAAATGGCCAAGTGCTATATCCTAGCGTCCATCTCAAATGTTCTACAGCACCAAATGCAGGATGTAGAACTAGCTTCGGACACTATGCTAAGTCTGAAGGAGATGTTTGGTGAGCAAGGCCGTTCAGCAAGGCAAGAAACCATGAGGCAAATTTACAATACCAAGATGGCTGAAGGTAGTTCAGTAAGAGAACATTGTCTTACAATGATCTCTAATCTGAATACATTGGAAGTTTTAGGTGCCGACATTGATGGAGAGTCCCAAGTGGACATGATACTCCAGTCACTACCGGAATCATTCAAGGAATTCAGACTGAATTATAATATGAACAAAAAGGTTTATTCTTTGTCTGAATTAATGAATGAGTTAGTGGCGGCGGAAGGCATCCTAGGTACTTCTAGTGTTGAAGCCAATGTTGGTGAAGCTTCTACTTCACAACCTAAGCCGAAAGGTAAGGGTAAAAAGAAGAAGAAGGACTTCACTAAGAAAGAGGGTAAGCAAATTGCCTTAGGGGTTGCCGATAAAGGAAAGAAGCTCAAAGGAAAGTGTTTCCATTGTGGTGAGAAAGGACATTGGAAGAAGAATTGTCCAAAGTTTAAAGCTGCCAAGAACAAGGGTATGAAAACTTCCTCTCTACTTGAAATATGTTTGGTACAGAATCCCACTGATTCCTGGTGTGTGGATTCAGGTTGTACTAATCATATCTGCAATTCTTTGCAGGGGTTTCAGGAGACCAGAAAACTGAGTGAAGGGGAATTGTTTCTAACTTTGGCTGATGGGAGCAGAATTCCGGTTGTAGCTGTTGGTGTTGTTCATTTGTGCTTTGAGACTAGGGTTTTAATATTGCAAGACTGTCTGCTTGTACCTAATATGCGTAGGAATTTAATTTCTGCAACTTATTTGGGTAAGCAAGGATATTGTGTTATCCTAAAAGACAATGTTGTAATAAAGAAGGATAAAATGTTTATCTGTTCTGGCAATATTATGGATGGTCTTCATATTTTAACTCCTATTAAGCATGAACTACATAATTCTGAATTAGATACTAACTCACATGTAAAATCATTAAAGAGAAAGTTTCCTTCAAATGATGCATATCTTTGGCACTTGCGTTTAGGTCATATTAATTCAAACAGAATTCAAAGGCTGATCAAAGATGGACTCTTAGAGCCCATGGACTTTGATGAATTTCCAGTTTGTGAATCTTGTTTGGAAGGTAAAATGACCAAACGACCTTTTAATGCAAAAGGTAGAAGAGCCCAAGAGTTGCTTGAATTAGTTCATACAGATGTATGTGGTCCTATGTCAACCCAAGCAAAAGGAGGTTATGAGTATTTCATCACTTTTACGGATGATTACTCAAGATATGGTTATGTGTACCTAATGAGATGGAAGTCCGAAGCCTTTGACAAGTTCAAAGAGTTTAGGGCTGAAGTTGAGAATCAATTAGGCAAACGCATAAAGGCCATTCGATCTGATCGAGGTGGCGAATACCTTCTTGGGGATTTCAAGGATTACCTAATTCAAAATGGGATTATATCCCAATTGACTGCACCTGGAACACCTCAACAAAATGGTGTAGCGGAGAGAAGGAATAGGACTCTTTTGGAAATGGTTAGGTCCATGATGAGTTATTCAACTTTACCAATTTCTTTTTGGGGATATGCCTTAGATACAGCAATACATCTTTTGAATTTAGTTCCATCAAAATCTGTCCCCAAAACACCCATGGAATTGTGGAGTGGGCGTAAGCCTAGTATGAGGTATCTCCACATTTGGGGTTGTCCAGCACATGTGCTAAAGGGGAAGCCTGATAAGTTGGAACCAAAATCGGAAGTGTGTTTGCTTGTTGGTTATCCAAAAGAAACTAGGGGTTATTTATTCTATAGTCGAAATGATAACAAAGTTTTTGTTAGTACAAATGCTAAAATTTTGGAAAATGACTATATGAATAATTTTACTCCTAGGAGTAGAGTTGTATTGGCTGAAATGAATGAATTTGTAAATCAACAACCATTGGATAAAACTAAGGAAAAAGTGGTTGTATTAGATACACCACAAGATACTACTCATGAAATGTCTAGTACACAAGTGCCTCGTCGTAGTGGGAGAGTTGTTCGGCCTCCTGTGAGATTTATAGGTTTAGGAGAAACTTATGAGGCTATCTCAGAAGAGGCTGAATCGGATCCTTACACTTATGAGGAGGCAATGAATGATATAGATGCACATCATTGGGTTCAAGCTATGAAATCTGAATTAGATTCTCTGTATTCCAATCAAGTTTGGAGTCTTGTAGAGGAGCCTAACGGCATTAAACCTGTTGGTTGCAAATGGATTTACAAGAGGAAGAGAGGGATAGATGGAAATGTTGAAACCTTTAAAGCAAGGCTAGTGGCTAAAGGGTATACACAAAAAGAAGGCATCGATTATGATGAAACCTTTTCGCCAGTAGCCATGCTTAAATCTATCAGAATTCTCTTATCCATTGCTGCTCATTATGATTATGAGATTTGGCAAATGGATGTCAAGACTGCATTTCTTAATGGCAATCTTGAAGAAGAAATCTATATGTTGCAACTAGAAGGTTTCATAGCAAAGAACCAAGTGCATATGGTATGCAAGTTGAATAGGTCCATTTATGGACTTAAGCAAGCATCTAGGTCATGGAACATCAGATTTGATCAAGCAATCAAATCATTTGGTTTTGAGCAAAATCTTGATGAACCATGTGTGTACAAGAGACATCAAGACAAAGTAGTAATGTTCCTAGTGCTTTATGTTGATGACATTCTACTCATTGGAAACGATGTAGGAGTGATGTCATCGGTTAAAGTTTGGTTGTCAAGCCAATTTGATATGAAGGACTTGGGCGAAGCTAACTATATTCTAGGGATCAAGCTTTGGCAAGATCGAAAGAATAAGATGTTAGGTTTGTCACAAGCTGGATATATAGATAAGGTTCTAGAACGGTTTAGCATGCAAAACTCCAAGAAAGGATTACTTCCTTTTAGACATGGAGTTCCTCTGTCTAATGACCAAAGGCCTAAGACTCAAGAGGAAGAAAATACGATGAGATAAGTTCCTTATGCTTCTGCAGTGGGAAGTCTCATGTATGCCATGCTTTGTACTAGACCGGATATTTGTTATTCAGTTGGCATGGTCAGCCGATATCAATCAAATCCAGGACTTAAACATTGGCAAGCTGTAAAGCATATTCTCAAGTATCTACGGAGAACGAGAAATTATATGCTTGTTTACCATTGTGAGGATTTGATTCCCATTGGCTATACAGATTCAGATTTTCAGTCAGATCTAGATTTCAGAAAATCCACGTCGGGTTGTGTTTTCACCTTGGGAGGTGGAGCCATAAGTTGGAGGATGTTAAGCAATCTTGTATTGCAGACTCCACCATGGAAGCCGAATATGTTGCTGCTTGTGAGGCAGAAAAGGAGGCTGTTTGGCTCAAGAAATTCCTTTGTGATCTTGGTGTGATAAGAATTGAGCAAGTTCCTATTACATTGTTTTGTGACAATAGTGGAGCGGTTGCACAATCCAAGGATCCAAGGAATCACAAGAAAGGAAAACACATAGAAAGAAAGTATCACATCATTCGAGACATTGTTGCTCGTGGAGATGTGATTGTAGCAAAGATTGATGGTGCAAAGAATCTAGCGGATCCCTTCACCAAAGCCTTGCCTCAAAGGACTTTCGAGTCACATTTGGAGGAGATGGGAGTTAGATTAGTGCACAATAGTCTTTAGGCCAAGTGGGAGATTGTTGGGATATTTGTCCTTAAATCCTATTGTATGATGCTATGTATTTTATTATGTAAGACATTATGTATGACTTAATGTTTTGGTTAATAAAGTTGTATTATTATTTGAAAATAAGGGTAACATGAATATTGGGACATTATCATATAGTCCATGAGATGCAATAGTATGTGATTTATGTGATTTAGTCACAGAAGATATAAATCACAAGTTCTTTGTAAACTCAGAATTATAGTTCGTAGTCGGTGATGAAATTGGGCATTTCATCTGCGAAGGCTATAACATATCAACTAAGATGATTTGTCTTGATCATGGAAATGGAGATTTCTAGTTGATATGTTGATATGTTTTAAGAGTTAAGACATATTGAACTGGATCGGTGTGAGATTTATTATTCTCCTAAAGACTGTCAATAGAATAATAAACTCACGACTTATATTTGCATGAACTCTTAATCCTGAGAGGATAATGGACCTGATCATGAAGTGTAGGTTGCTTTGATATATCAGGAGTGAGATCTATGGTTAAGGTCAAAATCTCAGTATGTTGGGCAGCTACATTTAGTGTTGATGGAACATATATTCTCAAGATGGAATTCATAGTCTCTTAACGGAGATATAAAATATTCCCTTGAGATAAGTTTAATGTGTTTGTTATTCAGAGAGTTGGGCCTAACCACTTTAGTAAGGAGTTACTAAAGTATATATTTATGGAATTAGATTTCATAAATATATGATGAATAACTTTAAAGGATTAAACCGGGTACTCAAGGAATTAAGATGTAGTAATATACAAAGTGGCAGTCTTCTTTCATGACTTTGTATTACTATGAATATTTTATGAAGGGGTTGCATGTATAATAAAGTCTTGGGATATAATTTATTAATAAAGCCTAAAGTGCAACTATATTTATATAGTGGTATTAAATATAGTTAATGGTAACTTTGGACTTGTCAAGAGTTGACAGAAAAGCCCAAAGCCCATTGGAGCTAGTGTCTTATTGGTCCCTTTTGGTCCCACTCCAAGCCACACACTTAAGCTCAATTGGAAAGGCCCAAAAGGCCGGCCCAATTAGATAATCAGTTGGATACAAAGGGAGAAACATACAGAATTTTATGGTATGAGATTGAGAGAATTTGTAGAGATTTTCATAGAGAAAAGAGAGAGTGTGAGACACACTTTCATATTCTCCCTTTGGAACTGATTAAGAGACCACACATCTTAGGCGTTAGTGGAATTGGAGTGAAGATTGAAAGTATTCCCAAGAGCCTCTCATCTTCAAGTTTTGAAATTCACCGCTCCAAGGTACACTCTCTTGTTCTCTAATTCTGAAACTTAAGTAGTACGTGTTAACTTGTATGTATGAAGTAGATCCGTTTACATTACATTTCCTTCCGCTGCGTATCATGTATGATTCCAACAATATGTTGATATGTTTTAAGAGTTAAGACATATTGAATTGGATCATTGTGAGATTTATTATTCTCCTAATGAATGTCAAATGAATAATAAATCTCACGACTTCTATTTACATGAACTCTTAATCTTGAGAGAAAAATGGACCTGATCATGACGTGTAGGTTGCTTTGATATTTCAGGAGTGAGATTTAAAGTAACGGTCAAAACCTCAGTATGTTGGGCAGCCACATTTAGTGTTGATGGAACATATATTCTCAAGATGGAATTCATAATCTCTTAACGGAGATATAAAATATTCCTTTGAGATAAATTGAATGGTTTTGGTTATTCAGAGTGTTAGGCCTAACCACTATAGTAAGGAGTTACTGAAGTATATATTTATGAAATTGGATTTCATAAATATATGATGAATAATTTTAAAGGATTAAACCGAGTACTCAAGGATAAGATGTAGTAATTTTCAAAATGGCAGTCTATATTCATGACTTTGTATTACTACGAATATTTTATGAAGGGGTTATGTGTATAATAAAGTCTTAGGATATAATTTATTAATAAGGCCTAGAGTGTAATTATATTTATATAGTGATATTAAATATAATTAATGGTAACTTTAAACTTGTCAAGAGTTGACGGAAAAGTCCAAGGCCTATTGGAGCTAGTGTCTTATTGGTCCCTTTTGGTCCCACTCCAAGCCACACACTAAAGCCCAATTGCAAAGGCCCAATAGGCCAACCAATTAGATAATTAGTTAGTTATAAAGGGAGAAATATACAAATTATTTTGTTAAGAAGCGTAGAGAAAAAGAATAAGAGGGAGTGTGCGACGAACTTTCATTCTCCTTTTGGAAACTGATTGAGAGACCACACATTTTGGGCGTAAAGCGGAATTGGAGTGAAGATTAAAAGTGTTCCTAAGTGCTTCCAATCTTTGTTTTGAATTTCTCCACACCAATGTACGCTATCTTGTTCTTAAATTCTGAAATTTACATAGTGTATGTTGTTAATCATGAATGAAATAGATCCTTATTTGTTGCTTCCGTTGTGTGTTTTGTATGAGATACAAAACCAGATTTTTCTAACAATTGGTATTAGAGCCAGGTTTTCATCTCATGATTGTATAATATGTGATTGAATTTTAGAATTTAAGAAAAACCATTATCTTTGTGTTTCATTTTTTTTGCATCGTGAAGATGATTTGGTTATGTTCATATGCCATAAAGAATGTTGCCGTACAAATTGCAATGTCTATGTATCTGTTTCATTCGAATGGGGTTGGTGGTTATTGAAATGGGGTAGTTATACTTGCACCGTTTGAAAATCATTGCATTGTTTGAATACCATTGCATGGCTTGTCTTAATTGTACGGCTTGGTTTTCAAATGTATGGCTTGAACAATTATTGCATGGCTTGAATATGGCTTGCATATATATGCATGTAAAGGATTCAATTTGCATGCCTTGGTTTAAATGGATTGCATGGCTTGGTTGTTTTGCATGCATAATCCGCATAAAACAAGCCTTTTTATAAAATCCAAGCCATCTTGGTTTATAGGGATTCTTGCAATCCGTACAGTACATATATATATATATATATAATGCAATATATTTTTATAACGTAATATATATATATATATATTATATTATATATATATATATATAATATAATATAATATAGTTTTATATTACGTTATATATATATATATGTTAATGCTACTTTAATGAAATTTATTCCTAATGAGATTAGGATTATGTTTTCAAAGTGTCTAGCATTATTATGGTTCTTGATCTTAAAAACCTTTAATTTAAAATATCTAGTGGGAGAGAGATACAAGGGTTGGATCTCACGGCCTCCATTATCGGTTCATAATAGTGTGGGTAAACACCTTGTCTTGGCGTATATGCCTCGCGATCCCAAAGGACGGTGTTTACTTCATAGTACTACAAGGTTGAACTTACCCGTCTAAAATAATGTGGAGAAACACCTCGTCTTGGCGTATATGCCTCGCGATACCAAAGGAGGGTGTTTACTTCATAGTACTACAAGTTTGAACTTAACCGTCTAAAGTAATGTGGACAAACACCTCGTCTTGGCGTATATGCCTCGCGATCCCAAAGGAGAGTGTTTTGTTCCACGGTACCACAAGTTTAAACACTATAAAAGGGAGATGAAATGTGGCTACACATGACTCTAGAAAATGGTGTACACTAGACTAAGTGTAATGTTAACCTCCCAAAGGAGCTATGTCATTATTACTTAGAGGCTAAAGATAATACAGCATATTGTTAGTGTGCATACCCAAAAACAGCGACTGGGCCTGAGAGATGGATTGAGCTCACAATCTATTTGTATTGTGGGCTTTTAATGTTTCCTGCAATGGGGTGATTCCTTGCTTGACTGCCCAGGCCTTCCTTCTTCCTTCTCCTTCTTTCTTCCTTCTCTTTCTTCTCCCTCACGATCCCCTACTTCTGATCCCCCTTTCTCTATTTATAGCCATAGCTTGCTAGATTGCTGCGGTCATTCTCTGGCTCAGTGGATGGAGAGGTCCAATGCCATTCTCTCTAAGTGGATCAGTAGTTATGAGTGTAAAGAGAACGACGGTGGCATTGGAACTTGATTCCACTGTCCTGTCCGTTTCCCGACAGAAGGGCTTTCAAAGTAAGTGATATAGCCTGGCACGGCCAATCTCGGTTGGTGGTCGGATAGCCCGGTGGAACCCTGGGCATATGGTGCATACGGTACGAGGTTTACCGCTACCGAACATGTCTCGGGTGACTTTGTTTTTGCATTTGGGGCGCCTGATACGTGCTAGGTTGGTCCGGGGTAAGCCCCTTGGACTGATCAACATTAGGGCCCAGACGGGACGATCGTTCTCGCGGGCCTAGGGGTGAATAGGCTTGGGATATGGCCTGTATGGGCAGTTATTCTTGTGGGTTTGTAGGTGAATGGCCCAGGAGGGATGATGCCCCCACAGTTAGTGTTTGATAAGAGTTATCATGATAGCACTAATAATGAGAATAGTTCTCAACCAATTAATATGTTTATAATAAACTTACTACCAAGAAATTATAGACATGGATTGGGTTGTCGTTGCATATATTATTTTATGGTTTTATTAAGGTTCCATATTATATGCTTATATGCTAAATTGATAATGTCCAGTTTACTTATTATATTCATATTTATTATTTTCAGATTTAAATCATGGCATCATTTAGCCCACTTATTGCTATTTTTAACCAAAACAAACTGACTGAATCCAACTATATTGACTAGAAAATAAATTTGGACATTGTTCTTACTGCTGAAGAGCACAAATATGTGCTTACTCAACTATGTCCTAGCTTTCCTTCATTAGATGCCCCTCTTGAGTAAAAACAACGATATGATCGTTGGCAGAAATCTAATGAGATGGCCAAGTGCTACATCCTAGCATCTATCTTAATTGTTCTACAGCATCAAATGCAAGATGTAGAACCAGTTTCGGACATCATGCTTAGTCGGAAGGAGATGATTGGTGAGCAAGGCCATTCTGCAACACAAGAAACTATGAGAAAAATTTATAATACCAAAATGGCTGCAGGAAGTTCAGTGAGGGAGCATTGTCTAAGGATGATTGCTAATCTGAACACATTAGAAGTTTTAGTTGCCGACATTGATGGAGAATCCCAAGTGGATATGATACTCTAGTCACTACAGGAATCATTCAAAGAATTCAGACTCAATTATAATATGAACAAAAAGATTTGTTTTTTGTCTGAATTAATGAATGAGTTAGTGGCAGCGGAAGGCATCCTTGGTACTTCTAGTGTTGAAGCCAATGTGGGTGAAGCTTCTACTCCTCAACCTAAGTCAAAAGGCAAGGGTAAGAAGAAGAAGAAGAAGAAGAAGGATTTCACTAAGAAAGATGGTAAACAAATTGCCTTAGGATTTGCCGACAAAGGAAAGAAAATCAAAGGAAAATGTTTCCATTGTGGTGAGAAAGGACATTGGAAGAGGAATTGTCCAAAGTTCAAAGCTACCAAGAATAAGGGTAATAAAAGTTCATTTCTTCTTTAAATATTTTTGGTACAAGATCCCACGGATTCCTGGTGTGTAGATTCAGGTTGTATTAATCATATCTGTAATTTTTTGCAGGGGTTTTAAGAGACCAGAAAGTTGAATAAGGGAGAACTATTTCTTACTTTGGCTGATGGGAGCAGGATTCCGATTGTAGCTGTTATAGTGTTTAATTTATATTTTAAGTCTAGAGTTTTAATATTGGAAGATTGTTTGTATGTACCTAATGTTCGTAGGAATTTGATTTCTGCAATTTACTTAGGTAAACATGGATATTGTGTTATCCTTAAAGACAATGTTGTAATAAAGAAGGGTAAAATGTTTATTTGTTTTGGCAATATTGTGGATGGTCTTTATATTTTAACTCCTGACATGCATGAATTATACAATTTTGAAATAGATAATAGCTCTCATGTAAAATCATTAAAGAGAAAATTTTCTTCTACTAGTGATGCATATCTATGGCACTTGCGTTTGGGTCATATTAATTCAAATAGGATTCAAAGACTAATCTAAGATGGACTTTTATAGCCCATGGACTTTGATGGATTTCCAATTTGCGAATCTTGTTTGGAAGGTAAGATGACCAAACGACCTTTTAATGCAAAAGGTAGAAGAGCCCAAGAGTTGCTTAAATTAGTTCATACAGATGTATGTGGTCCTATGTCAACCCAAGCAAAAGGAGGTTATGAGTTTTTCATCACTTTTACGGATGATTACTCAAGATATGGTTATGTGCACCTAATGAGACGGAAGTCTGAAGCCTTTGACAAGTTCAAAGAGTTTAGGGCTAAAGTTGAAAATAAATTGGGTAAACGCATAAAGGCGATTCGATCTGATCGAGGTGGCGAATAACTTCTTAGGGATTTCAAGGATTACCTAATTCAAAATGGGATTGTCTCCCAATTGACTGCACCTGGAATTCCTCAACAAAATGGTGTAGCGGAAAGAAGGAATAGGACTCTTTTGGAAATTGTTAGGTCCATGATGAGTTACTTAACTTTACCAGTTTCTTTTTGGGGATATGCACTAAAAATTGCTATGCATGTTTTGAATTGGGTTCCATCAAAATTTGTTCCCAACACACCCAAGGAATTATGGAGTGGGCGCAAGCCTAGTATGAAATATCTCCACATTTGGGGATGTCCAGCACATGTGTTAAAAGGAAAGTCTGATAAGTTGGAAGCTAAAATGGAAGTCTGCATGTTTAGGGTAGTCAAAAGAAACTAAGGGTTATTTATTCTATAATCATAAGGATAACAAAGTGTTTGTTAGCACCGATGCCAAATTTTTGGAAGATGATTATGTGAATAGTTTTAATCCTATAAGTAGAGTTGTCTTGGCTGAAATAGATGAACTTGTAGTTGAACAACCAATGGATGAAACTAGAGATGATGTGGCTGTATTAGATACACCACAAGATATTACTCATGAGATGTCTAGTACATAGATGCCTCGTCGTAGTGGGAGAATTATTCGGCCTCCTATAAGATTTAGAGGTTTGAGAGAAACTTATATAGCTATCCCAAAAGAGGCTGAATTGGATCTTTACACTTATGAAGAGGCAATGAATGATATAGATGCACATCATTGGCTCTTAGCTATGAAATCTGAATTGGATTCTATGTATTCCAATCATGTATGGGATCTTGTAAGGGCGCCTAATGGCATTAAACCTGTTAGTTGCAAATGAGTTTACAAGAGGAAGAGAGAGATAGATGGAAAGGTTGAAACCTTTAAAGTAAGACTAGTGGCGAAAGGAAGGTATTGATTATGATGAAACTTTTTTGCTAGTAGCCATGCTTAAGTCTATCAGAATTCTTTTACCTATTACTGCTCATTATGATTATGAGATTTGGCAAATGGATGTCAAGACTGCATTTCTTAATGGCAATCTTGAAGAAGAAATATACATGTTGCAACCAGAAGGTTTCATAGCAAAGAACCAAGAGCATATGGTATGCAAGTTGAAAAGGTCCATTTATGGACTTAAACAAGCATCTAGGTCATGGAACATTAGATTTGATCAAGCAATCAAGTCATTTGATTTTGAACAAAATTTTGATGAATCATAGTGTACAAAAGACATCGAGACAAAGTAATAATGTTCCTAGTGCTTTATGTTGATGATATTCTACTCATTGGGAATGATGTAGGGGTAATGTCATTGATTAAAGTTTGGTTGTTAAGCCAATTTGATATGAAGGACTTGGGTGAGGCTAACTTTATTTTAGGGATCAAGCTTTGGCGAGATCGCAAGAATAAGATGTTAGGCTTATCACAAGTTGGATATATAGATAAGGTTCTAGAACGATTTAGCATGCAAAACTCCAAGAAAGGATTGCTTCCTTTTAGACATGGAGTTCTTCTGTTTAATGACCAAAGGCTTAAGACTCAAAAGGAAGAAAATATGATGAAACAAGTTCTTTATGCTTCTGCAGTGAGAAGTCTAATATATGCCATGCTTTGTACTAGACCAGATATTTGTTATTCAGTTGTTATGGTCAGCCGATATCAATCAAATCCAGGACCAAAACATTGGCAAACTGTAAATCATATTCTCAAGTATCTACGGAGAACGAGAAATTATATGCTTTTTTACTATAGTAAGGATTTGATTCCCATTGGCTATACAGATTCAGATTTTTAATCAGATCTAGATTTTAAAAAATCCACTTCAGGATGTGTTTTCATATTGAGAGATGGAGCCATAAGTTGGAAGAGTATTAAGCAATCTTGTATTGCGGACTCCACCATGGAAGCCGAGTACATTGCTGCTTGTGAAGCAGCAAAGGAGGCTGTTTGGCTCAAGAAATTCCTTTCTGATCTTGGTGTTGTAAGAATGGAGCAAGTTCCCATCATATTGTTTTGCAAAAATAATGGAGCGGTTGCACAATTCAAAGATCCAAGGAATCACAAGAAAGGGAAGCACATTGAGAGGAAGTACCATATCATTTGAGACATTGTTGCTCGTGGAGATCTTGTGGTAGCAAAGATTGAAAGTGTAAATAATCTAGTAGATCCTTTTACCAAAACCTTGCCTCAAAGGACTTTCGAGTCACATTTGGAGGGAATGGGAGTTAGATTAGTGCACAATAGTCTTTAGGGCAAGTAGGAGATTGTTAGGAGGTGTGCCCTTAAATCCTATTGTATGATGTTATGTATGACATTATGTATGACATTATGTATGACTTAATGTTGTGTTTAATAAAGTTGTTTATTTTTATCTAAAATAATGGTAACATGAATATTTGGACATTATCATATAGTCTGTGGGATGCATAGTTTGTGATTTATGTGATTTAGTCACAGAAGATATAAATCACAAGTTCTTTATATACTCAGAATTTATAGTTTGTAGTTGGTGATGAAATTGGGCATTTCATCTGCGAAGACTATAACGTATCAACTAAGATGATTTATCTTGATCATGGAAGTGGTGACTTCTAGTTGATATGTTAATATGTTTTAAGAGTTAAGACATATTGAACTAGACCACTGTGAGATTTATTATTCTCCTAACAACTGTCAAATGAATAATAAATCTCACAACTTCTATTTGCATGAACTCTTAATCTTGAGAGGCTAATAGACCTGATCACGACGTGTAAGTTGCTTTGATATATCAAGAGTGAGATCTAAAGTAACGGTCAAAATCTCAGTATGTTGGACGGCCACATTTAGTGTTAATGGAACATATATTCTCAAGATGGAATCCATAATCTCTTAACGGAGATATAAAATATTTCCTTGAGATAAGCTTAATGGTTTTGGTTATTCAGAGTGTTAGGCCTAATCACTTTAGTAAGGAGTTACTAAAGTATAAATTTATGAAATTGGATTTCATAAATATATGATGAATAATTTTAAAGGATTAAACCGGGTACTCACGGATAAGATGTAGTAATTTTCAAAGTGGCAGTCTATATTCATGACTTTGTATTACTACGAATATTTTATGAAGGGGTTGCGTGTATAATAAAGTCTTGGGATATAATTTATTAATAAGGCCTAGAGTGCAATTATATTTATATAGTGGTATTAAATATAATAAATGGTAACTTTGGACTTGTTAAGAGTTGACGGAAAAGCCCAAGGCCCATTGGAGCTAGTGTCTTATTGGTCTCTTTTGGTCTTACTCTAAGCTACACACTAAAGTTCAATTGGAATGGCCCAATAGGCCAACGCAGATAGATAATCAGTTAGTTATAAAGGGAGAAATGTACTGAATTTTTTTTTAAGAAGCGTAGAGAGAAAGAAAAAGAGAGAGTGTGAGACACACTTTCATTCTCCCTTTGGAAACTGATTGAGAGGTCACACATCTTGGGCGTAAAGCGGAATTGGAGTGAAGATTAAAAGTGTTCCCAAGTGCTTCTAATCTTTGTTTTGAATTTCTCTACACCAAGGTACGCTATCTTATTCTTAAATTCTGAAATTTACATAGTGCATGTTGTCAATCATGAATGAAATAGATCCTTGTTTGTTGCTTCTGTTGTGTGTTTTGTATAAGATACAAAACCAGATTTTTCCAACATATTGGTCATGAGATTCTAGAAGACTAGACTTTGTCTGGGCAGAATGGATGCCTAACACCTTCCCATTTCGTAACCTAGCTTCCAAATTTAGTATCTTTAGATAGGTAGACCTAGGCTTTATCTTATATTTATTTTTGGGTAGATTGTAACTAGGACAAAAAGCCATGTATTTTTGGTAGTTTGTAACTAGAACCTAAAGCCATGTAATACTCAATTTATCAAGTATATATATATTTTTTTCAATCAATGAGAATGGAACAATTCAGTCATTTAAAGTTGTATTTAATTTGGTCTTATTTTTAGTAAGAAAATAAGTGGTGACTCCACACCACTTATCCAAAAAGAGAGGTGACATGAAAAAGCACCAAAATCTCTTTTTTGAGAGCACCCAAATTTCCCCGGTCTCTCATAGTGGCGACTCTATTGTAGATGTTGAGGGCTAAGCTTCATATTAGACTTAAGTGACCAAATATGTACCCTTGTTTTTGCATGGTCTTGCATGATATTGTTGTTTGTTTGTTTGTTTAATTTTATTGAGATATTGTATAATATTTTGTTGTTTGTATTGTTTGTTAAAAGCTTTCCCTAATTGTCAAAGTGTGTGCCATTAATACAACAAATATGTATGCACCCCTTTCAACAACATGTGGTGGTAGTAACCATAAATCACCGGTCTTCCTTAGACTCGGGTACCTAGTGGCGAACTCACCAACTTATAACCTAAAGTCACTGTATCATTTCTTCTTGACTATAAAGGATAAACCATGTCATTTGGACCAATTCAATGTTCATTACATTACAATTTGGGAGGTGTAACGTCCTAGCTATGAGAAATAATGAAACAACAAGCCCACCCTACAACATAATGGATTAAAACCTAATCTTAGGCCGGTCCATATTAAAATTGGATTGCATGTTGTATGTGATTGCTTGCTTGATTGATTGATATAGATGGCCTACCTTTGATTAACCTGACCAAGTCTATTATTAGGGGAGAATTTGGTCAAGATCCGAAGGAAGGCTACGAAGAGAACCTAATGTTGACACTCAAGCCAGTAGCTCCAGTTCCAAGCCCATCACTCCCATTACGATACTAAGTTTATAAGCATAGAAGAGACCTCGATGCTGCAACATCACAATCCTATATTCAACCTACAAGACAGTTCAAGCCATAAGAAGATTAAGGATCCCATCACCATGGCATAAGAACCCCGAAGAACCCATGAACACTCAAGAGCTACTTAACACCATGGTAGCTAGCCAAATCCAGTTGAGGAAGGATATGAACCTTATGGTACAATAGTTCCAAAGCCTAAAGAGTAACCAAGAGAAGAACAAGGCCGACCATAATCCACCAACTATGGAGAGTGAGAAGAAGATCAATGAAAGAATGAACAAAATGGAAGAGATGATTAGAAGAGCTTGTAAGATGGAAGACCTCATGGACTGCCAATCCCTCTCACTTTTCCCTAATATGAGACTTCCTCCTAAGTTCAAGATATCGAGCTTGGACAAGGTTGACGGGACCAGCTGCCTAAAGTCCCATTTGAAGATGTACATGAGGGCTATGCAACCCTTAGGTGTGATGGAGGAACTTCTTACTTAAATGTTCCAGATGACTCTGACTGGAGCCGCTTTTAGGTGGTTCCTCACCCTAGAAGACACTAGAGTAAGGAGTTATGAGGACATCTGCCGAGAGTTTCACAAGCAATACAAATACAATGTAAAATGGGATATAACAAGAAAAGATCTTGAGACAACGAAACAAGAGCCGAAAGAATCCTTCTCTACCTTTTTTACCAAGTGGAGGTCCAAAGTTGCATAGATGATGAATAGGCCAACTGAAGAAAAACAATTAGTTATGGTTGTAAAGAACTTATTATCTATATACCATAAGTACTTATTTGCTCAGTATTTTCCTAATTTTAAAGCTTTGATTGCTGTTGGAACCCAAATTGAGGATGCAATAAATAATGGCACAATAAAAAATGATGACCCACCGAGGTTTAAAAACAATTTTGGATCTGATTCTATGGCTGAAGAAGTTTCTAACATTGATACAAATGATCCTTATCAGTTGGTTGCACCCATGCAAATATCACAAGGTCCACCTTCGAGGCCTAGGAAGGAGTTTCATGAGTTATATAAGCCTATGAGCCAAGTGTTAAAGAAACTAAAAGCAAAAGGGTTACTGAAGCCCTTAGACCCAAGATCAATTCCAAACTCGCTACTTTCATGATTTGATGTGAACAAGAGGTGTGCCTACCACCAAGGCCTTGGCAATGATATTGACAAGTGTTTTGGCCTTCGCCATGCAATTCAAGACTTAATAGACAACAAGGTAATTACACCGCCTACAAGGCCTAGCATCACTAATAATCCCTTGCCCATCCATAATTTTGGGAGAGGATTGAGGATTAATTGTTTGATGAATGAAGAAGAAAGTAAAGAAGACCTATTTGAATTGATCTATGACCTACTTGAGTGTTTTATGTTGACATGGGAAGAATTGATGGATAGAACATCCACTACAGGATATGACATATGGAGTGAAGAAGTACCATAAACTGAAAATTGCCCAACACTTACTAATGGTGGGAGACACTTCAAACCCTAAACAAATTATCCAATATCCACAAATTGGGGAAGACACTTTAAACCCCAATCAAGTTACCCAATATCCACAAATAGGAGAAGACACTTCGAACCCCAATCAAGCAACCTGATACCTACAAAGGGGAGACACTTCAAACTCCTACATTTGGAGATAGATAACCTAATCGAAGCCTTGAATAAGGCCACCCAACAAACACCCATTGAGGAAGATGAGGTCCTCAAGCAACTAAAGGGGACACAAGCCAATACTCATGGCCTCATGCAAGCAACGCCAAAATTTGGTAGACCTTCTTAACCAAATCCAAGTCCCTATAACCACAACCTGTCAAGATCTAAATGCTATGATTGGGTCCATATATAGGGAACTCACTATTTCCTACTCTGACAAGGATCTGACAAAGAAGGGGAAGCACCACAATGACCCGTTGCACATTACTGTAGATGCCAAGGGCAAGAGGATTCCAATGGTTTTTATTGATGACAAAAGTGCCTTAACGTATGTCCTTTAAAGATTGCAAGTTGCTTGGGCCTAAGTATTGAGGATTTTGTGCCAAATGACTAGCATGTGAGAGCTTATGAAAATAGTCGAAGGGAGGTCTTGGGGACTGTAACATTGGAGCTTACTATAAGGCCGATGATAAAAAATGTGGAGTTTCAAATCCTTAACATTGCTTCATGCTTCAATATGCTCTTTGGGTGACCATGGATCCATGACATAGAGGTCCTACCTTCATCTCTATACCAAAAGGTTTAGTTTCAACATGAAGGAGCTATTGTAACCATATATGGCGACACTTTAATTGTGCCAAAGCTTATCTTTGGTATTGATTCTGAGAAAGAGCCATTGACATTGGATGGCTTTAAGATTGAAAGGCCTGGTTTTGAAAGAAGAGAGGAAGAAGTGGAGAAAATTCAATGGACTTTGCTCCCTACAGCAACAACAATGTGGTAACAATAATGAGAAGAATGAATTACCTTCCGGGAATGAACTTGGGGAAGATTGTGAAGAAGCCTACTGTTTAAGTCCTAATGATTCCCACTGCCACACCACCTTTTAGGCTAGGCTATAAGCCTACTGATGATGATTTGTTAGTGATAGAGGTGAAAAGATGGCCTGAGCCAAAGCTAAAGGAAAGGGACTTCCTTGCCCCCAAAACCCCTAAAATGCTATACTTCTACATTGAATGGGAAGTTTGTCAAAGCTGGAGATAGTCCTTACTATTGGGGATTCCCTGAATCGAGATTTGACCCTGAGACCAGAACCATGATGCCTGGGTTTGAGCTACTACTTGGTTGCAACAATAAACTTCCAGAATTGAAGAACGAAGATACAACCTGGGTTCCTACAGATTGGGCTGATTACATGGACCTTGATGCCATGACTATGCTTCTTAGAGGTGCCATTTGCAATATAGAAGAAGAATATTGGGAAGCTTGCTAGCATGCATTGAAAAGCCCGTATGAAGCAAGAAGAGCCAATGATAAAGATGAAGAAGGGGAGACAACCCTAGTGATGATGATGAAGAAATTGATGCTGAGAGTGATAGTAGTAGTGATAGCATCAGCAGTGATGGAGATGACAATAGCCACAGTGATAGTGAAAGCAATGATAGTGAAGACTATGATAGCCAATATAGTGGCAATGATTGGGGTGAACCCCTTAGTGATAGAGAATATGAAGATGATGTACTCTATTATGAAGAATATGATGATGATGTAGACTACTATGATGAAGATATTGAAGACGATGCTGAAGCTAATAGGTGGAGCAATACTGATAGTGACCAATACAGGCTGGTAAATGTATTGAAGGATCCAGGAGAGGAGATTGGAGAAGCCAATGATGTAGACTATGATGATTACCCCTATGGGCGTCCCTTAGATTGGAGCTGCATTATGAATGTTAGTTTAAAGTTAGGTCCTTGATATGACAAGCATGGTAGAGAGATTTTAGAATTGGGGTCCTATTACGATTCAGAATTTGGCTCACTAACGTCGAATACTAGAGAGGAGGATGACATAGATGCAAGATTGGCCATTCTAGACCAAAAATTGATGAACCACAGTCTTAGAATCCTAACACTTGAGAATGCTAAAGGTGATAATGAGAAGATGAAAGGGAGTGCGTCATAACAACTCCCCCAACACACCCCCTTAAGGAACAAAAGGAAGCAAGATCTGTTTAATGAGTGGATGGTTAGCATAGAGTGCCTGGATGCTTTCATGACCGACAAGCCCACAGACATGGAGATTGATGATGAAGCTATAGATTATATGGATGACGACCCCCCGGTATTGATGTTGAGGGAAGAAGGAACTTGTTGGGAGATGACTACCATTACTGAAGCCACAATTGAGTTGAAGAATTGGGCATGGAAGGGAGTTGCCCACCCATGGAGTACTCTGTAAAGAAGATCAAGACCGTCAAGTTAGTCATTCTTGCCAAGAAGATTAAGACTGTCGAGCCAGTCACCTCTGCCAAGAACCTTGTTTCCATCCCTCTCGTGTCTAAAACTAGTAAAGAAACTCTTAATAATAAGGAATTAAAACAAGGACACCTAGGACCCATAAAAGAAGAAACCTAACTTATTAACTTGGGAATTGATGATGAACCTAAAATGATGATACAAGCGGGCAATACTCTAACCACTTTTGAGAAAGATGCATTAGTGGCACTGCTGATAGAATTCAAAGAGGTCTTTACATGGTCATACGAAGACATGCCTAGGATTGATATTGATATAGTACAACATTGCGTTCCAACAGATCCAACCATGAAGCCAGTCAAGCAGAAATTGAGCAGAATAAAGCTAGAGTGGACTCTTAAGATCAAAGAAGAGGTTGAGAAACAATATAATGCAGGATTCCTGAGGGTGGTTTACTATCCAGAGTGGTTAGCTAATGTGGTCTCGGTACCAAAGATGGATGGGAAGGTTAGAATGTGTATAGACTTTCGAGATCTGAATAAGGCCAGCCTAAAAGATGATTTTCCTTTGCCTCACATTGACATCTTTGTTGACAATACAGCAGGGCATTCTTTACTATCATTTATGGATGGATTTTTAGGGTATAATCAGATTAAGATGGCTCTAGAAGATATGGATAAAACCTCCTTTATTACTTCATGGGGGACGTATTGCTACAAGGTCATGTCATTTGGCCTTAAAAATGCTGGTGCTACCTACCAACGTGCAGTTACCACTTTGTTGCATAACTTGGTCCACAAAGAAGTAGAGGTTTATGTTGATGATATGATAGTAAAGTCTAAAGATTGTGAAAGGCATATACCTACACTGAGGAAGTTTTTTGAAAGAATCTAGTTCTACAAGTTGCGATTGAATCCAAAGAAGTGTACTTTCAGAGTCACATTTGGAAAGCTATGGGGGTTTATGGTAAGCTAGAGGGGAATTGAAGTTGATCCAAAAAAAATCAAGGCCATTGTAGAGATGCAGTTGTTGAGAACTGAAAAAGAGATTCGAGGATTTCTAGGGAGGATACAGCAGGTTCATAGCTCAGCTCACCATGACATGTGAACCGATTTTCTGATTACTCAAGAAGGAAGTTCCTGTAGTATGGAATGAACAATGCCAAGAAGCTTTGAAAAGATCAAGAATTATTTGATGAGGCCACCAATACTCGTCCCACCAGTACCTGAAAAGCCATTATTGTTGTATCTCACAACTACAGATACAACAAAGAGGGCTTTGCTTGCTCAATATCTAGAAGATTCTAGGAAGGAGAATGCAATCTACTACATCAGCAAGAAGATTTTGCCTTATGAAGAGAAGTATTCACCACTTGAGAAGGCATGCGTAGCACTTGTATGGGCAACCCACAAACTCATACATTATATGCTTGCTTACAAGGTCTTGTTGATTACAAGCATGGATCCTTTGAAGTACATAATGGAGAAGCCTGTGCAGGATGGGAAGACAACTAAATGGGTCCTGCTTTGATAAAAATTTGTTATTGAAAATGTAACTTAGAAGTTTATGAAGGGGGGGGGGGCGATTTCTAATCACTTAGCCTATTATTCACCTGAAAAAACCGAAGAAATTCAAGGAGAATTTCCAAATAAGGATATTATAATGATTAAGGTGGAATCATGGAAGATGTATTTTGATGGAGCAACTAACCAAATGGAAGTGGCATTTGAGTTCTCTTAATTTCTTCAAAAGGGACGCACATCTCATTTTCTGGTAGGCTCAATTTTCCTGCCACCAACAATGCTATTGAATATGAAGCCATCATGGGGTTATGAGTAGCCTTAGGTCATGGAGTGAGAGAGTTAGAGTTATATGGTGACTCAGCTTTGATAATCTCCTAAATTCAGATTAAATGGAAGATGAAAGAAGAAAGGTTAATGCCTTATCATGGATGTCTTCAAAAGTGGACCTCAAAATTTAGCAAGATCTAGTACCAATAACTGCCAAGGATGCAAAATTAGATTGTAGATACTTTAGTAACAATGACATCCATGATGGATGGGCCTAAAGAAGATGAAGCTAGATTGATAGTGGTGGAGCAAAAAGAAGAACCGGCTTATTGCATGACAATAGAAGAAGATGAGGAAAAGAATGGAGAAGGTGAATGGTATTCAAATATCCTACAATACCTCAAGAATGGGACATATCCGATGTTTGTAGACAAGAATGACCAATTGACCATTAGTAGGCTGTCCATTAATTACATTATTTATGGTAAGAGGTTTTACAGAAGATCATATGATGGATGAGAAGAGACTTAAGGCCTTGGATCACATTTAAGGCTATCAAAGGAGACTTAGGAAAACTTTTGACAAGAAAGTGAGAACTAGAGACTTGAAATTGGGAGATGTAGTGCTAAAAGAGATTCGATCCCCGATTGAAGATGCAAACGGGAAGTTCATGCAAAATTGGGCAGGCCTTTACATTAGATGGAAATCCCTTCACTAAGCCAACTAACATGGACCAATTGAAGAATACCACGTCTGAGGAGGTAATTTCATAGCACCATGTCGGATGTGGTTGTAAATTGTGTAATTTCCCTTCCTAGGTTTGTTTAAAAAAAAAAAAAAACAAAAAAACAAAAAAAGGTAGGTTGAAAACCCAAAAGGGCAATCTACGCAAAAGGAGAGTAAAAAAAAAAAAAAAAGAGTGAGAGAGCCTGCTAGGTTGAAAACCCGAAAGGGTGGCCTAGGCAAAAATTAAGGCAAATATAAATAAACTACATGATGATCTGATCCTTCTACCAAAGAGGTACGTAGGCAACCATGCATTGGTCCGGTCACAATTTCCCTAAACCCACTATTGGTCCATTAAGCAAAAAGTTTTTTTTTTTTTTTTTTCTCCAAAATTCAACCATTCCATTAAACCATGTCTTTACACAACATCCAAAAAAACCAAACCCTAAAAACCTAAACCCTAAACCAAAGCCTTAAAAAAAAAACCTGAAGACCTACACCTTAAACTGAACCTTCACCTGAAAGTCCTAAATAATTCCTAAATTTGAGTGTTTCATATCCACTTTTAAAAATAAATATGTTCAAAGCCAAGAGAATAAAATGGCCATTTTTTCTTTAGTCTTTTCCCTTTGGGTCGTTCATTGCTTTCATCTATGTTAGGTATTGTGTCACTCCTTTTAAATTCAGAGTTGTTAGCCTCGTGTCTTTCTCGGTTGTCTCTATTGAATTGCTTTCTCATAGCAACCATGTTAGCCTCTTTGTCCACAATCTTAAGTGAACCTTAACAAAGGACTGTTCCACTCGGTCAGCCATTTCCAAGCCCAACAATGTGTTCTTTATAGAAGTAAGATTCGTTTCCACATGAGCAAAATGTTTTCTTCTTTTTCCATTAGGAATTCCTTGCTTATATTGGAATTTCCTCAAAAGTCTGTCAGCCTTGTAGAAAGTCGCTTTCCTTAACCCAACTAGGAAGATGTGATTTGATCCCGAAGACCGTGACAAAGGGGGTGGGCATTTCCACCAATAACAATTCCATCGAATGGCGGCACTAGTTTTTTTGTTCAAAAATTTCACCCAGTCACTCTCAGTTTGACACTTGGTTTTGAGAATAGTCCTATTGAAAAAATTGTCAAGACCATTATCAATAACATAAGGCATGGTAATCATGTCCAATCTTTCCATCAACCATATTTGCAAAGCCAAGGGACTCTTGAGAAAGTTCTATGATTCTCCACCTTGGAAAACAGAGTCCAATCCCAGAAGAGTTTCTACTAAGATCAAAGGAACATGATTATCACCATCTTTAATCTGATTCACAACACTTATGGCTTGAGCATCCATAAATCCAGGCCTTCTAGAGCAAAGCAAGAATTTTCCTACAAGGAAAGAATTTTCCTACAAAGCAGAGAGCTAAGCAGAAATTATGCAGCATGTTGTTAGCCACTCTATGAGTATGCTTATTGATTGATCTGGAAATAACCGTACAAAGATTCACCATGTACCTTTCAAACATGCTATGGTTAATGGAAGTAGGAAGTCCAATAGCATCAAACAAATTTTCCCTATGCTTGGGATGACAAGAAATGTCTGTTGATTTCTTGCTAGGATCATAACCTAAGATAGCTGAAAACTCTTCAATGGTGGGACAAAGTTCTACAGTTTGAAATTGGATTACATGGTCTTTAGTATCCTAGAACATCACAATAGCATGAAGAAAATGCCCCTTGATCATGACGTTCCTTAAAGCCTTGATTCCCTCTAGTTTAAAGGCTGTAAAATTGGTCTT
Organism: Castanopsis chinensis; assembly: GCA_032878915.1. NCBI lineage: Eukaryota > Viridiplantae > Streptophyta > Magnoliopsida > Fagales > Fagaceae > Castanopsis > Castanopsis chinensis. The sequence continues at coordinate 4,784,154 of JAVQMG010000102.1, forward strand.
GGTGCTGAAATCAAAGCTATGAACCCATCTGTTGATATCATGAATGGTTGAATGAGAAAAATTTTGTTTGTTTGCCATAGATAACTCTTGCTTGTGATTATTGTGTCTTGCTATCCTTTATGCAGAGAGTTGTTGCAAGAAAGATTGCTAAAGTAAGCTACATCAGTCATTAATCAGGTTTAAATAAGATTCAAAGAGATTGTAACTCAACAGGAAAGTGTTTTATGGTCACAAACAAAGAAAATATTTTTCAAAAAACTTGAAAACACAGAACACGTGTCAAAAAAGCATGAGGAGTTGGCGCACCATGGTGTAGGCTAGTTTATATGAGAGAGTGCCATTCGGCAGTCTAAAAGTGCCAAACGGAACTCATCCCTGCAAACACCCATTAATGCGATTTTACATTTTCAGGCACTCTCTTGATCTATTTTTGGCCATATTTGACACTCAAAAGGATTTTTTGGTTAAACTGGGGCATTCAAACATGCCTAGCTCATTGGTTTTCAAAAAAAAAAAAAAAAAAAACACCTGCATCACTATTTTCAAAAATTGATTAAATCAAGATTTTTCAAGATCACAAGCACATATCCAAACTAGGTGCATTTGACCATGCCTCATTCATTTTCAAAAAATAGAAAGACCACCACCCTCATTTTCTCATAAAAAAATCAAGATTTCAAGATTTCCAAAAATCATGCATTCATTTTTAAACTAGGGGCTTTCGACTTTGCCTCATTCAAATATGTTCAAATTTCATCAAATTCAATCAAGATAAGTTTACATTGGTACTACAGGACCTCGTTAGGTGAATTTTAAACTTATCTCATTTAAAGTTTCCACATGATCTAAGAGAATTCCAAGGGCAAAGAGCTAAAAAAGGAAGTAAATACAAATTTGTCTAAGGAACACTGTTTCTTCTCTTGCAGGAAAAATTAAAATTTATAATCAAACATCATTGGGACTCCGAGTCTGCTTGCGTGAAGACCTCCTCAACTCACCTCTAGAGGAGTCGCCTTTAGTGTTTCCTTCTTAACTTAGATAGAATCAATGATTATGCTACCAATTCTCAAGCTCGAGAATTTTCTGATCCTTTCCTCCAAGGATCTTCTATTGGCATTAGCCAATGCCATGCAACTCACCTAAAAAATCAACAAAGACAAGTGTTAGACCCGTCATTCGGATAGCCAAATAAAATCTCATGCCAATAAATTTCCCGTACTCATCATGAATTTGTTCAACCAAGCCTATACAAATTTTTTTTCATAACTTCAATGCCCCCAATTCAAGCCAAAATTCATTCAAGAAAACCACATATTACATACATTACCAAATTCCAAATTTCAAGTTTCAAATTCCAAATTCCAAATTCCAAATTCCAAATCCCAAGTTCCAATTTCCAAATTCCAAATTTTCAATCCCAAGTTTCAAATTCCAAGTTCCATATTTCAAGTTTCAAGCTTCAAATTCAAAATTTCAAAATTTCAATCCCAAATTTCAAATTCCAAATTCCAAGTTTCAAGTTTAAAATTCCAAATTTCAAAGATAAAATCCTTTTCAAAAGTCTACAAAAAATCAATCAAATATTCCTTGCTAAAAAAGGAAAAATTTCAAATTAAGAAGGAACAAATGGAGATCACACATCTCAGAAACAGTGGGACCACAAAAGCACTCATCATTTAAAGTCTAATTCGGAATTTTGACTTTTTGCAGGCAACAGCTCAGATCGAAGTAGAAAAGCCCTTTAATCAACATTTCAACAACTCAGATCGAAGTAGAAAAGCCCTTTGATCGACACTTCAACATCAAGATCAAAAAAGAAAAGCCCTTTGATCGACATTTCAATAGCTCAAATTAAAGTAGAAAAGTTCTTTGATCGACATTTCAATAGCTTAGATTGAAGTAGAAAAGCCCTATGATCACATTTCCACAAGCTCATACCGAGATAGAAAAGCCCCTTGGTTATCCTTCTTCAAATTTAAGGTAGAAAAGCCCCTTGGCCATCACAGCTCTAGTTTCGAGGTAGAAAAGCCCCTTGGCTACCTTTCTTTAAAAATAAAAGTAGAAAAGCCCCTCGGTTACCTTCTTCAAATGTCAAGGTAGAAAAGCCCCTTGGTTGTCACAGCTCTAGTTTCGAGTTAGAAAATCCCTTTGGTTACCCTTCTTCAAAGATGGAGGTAGAAAAGCCCTTTGGTCATCATAGCTTTGGTTCCGAGGTTGGAAATCCCCTTGGTTACCCTTCTTCAAAAATTGAGGTAAAAAGGCCCCTTGGTCATCACAGCTCCGATTCTGAGGTAGAAAAGCACCTTGGTTACCTTTCTTCAAAGACCGAGGTAGAAAAGCCCATTGGTTACCTTTCTTCAAGATCGAGGTAGAAAAGCCCATTGGTTACCTTTCTTCAAGATCGAGGTATAAAAGCCCCTTAGTCGCCATAGCTTTGGTTCTGAGGTAAAAAAAGCCCCTTGGTTACCTTTCTTCAAAGATTGAGGTAGAAAAGCCCCCTGGTCTTCATAGCTCCAGTTCCAAGGTAGAAAAGCCCTTTGGTTACCCTTCTTGAAAGATTGAGGTAGAAAAGCCCCTTAGTTACCCTTCTTCAAAGATCGAGGTAGGAAAACCCCTTTTGTCATCACAGCTTTGGTTTCGAGGTAGAAAAACCCCTTGGTTACTCTTCTTCAAAGATCGAGGTAGAAAAGCCTATTGGTTACATTTCTTCAAGATTGAGGTAGAAAAGCCCCTTGGTCGCCACAGCTTTGGTTCTGAGGTAGAAAAGCCCCTTGGTCGTCATAGCTCCAGTTCTGAGGTAGAAAAGCCCCTTGGTCGTCACAGCTCCGGTTTTGAGGTAGAAAAGCCCCTTGGTTACAATTCTTCAACGATCGACATAGAAATGCCTTTTGGTTACCTTTCTTCAAGATCGAGGTAGAAAAGCCCCTTGGTCATCATAGCTCTGGTTTCAAGGTAGAAAATCCCCTTGGTTACCCTTCTTCAAAGATCGAGGTAGAAAAGCCTTTTGGTCATCACAGCTCCGGTTTCTAGGTAGAAAAACCCCTTGGTTACCTTTCTTCAATGATCGAGATAGAAAAGCCTCTTGGTTACCTTTCTTCAAGATTGAGGTAGAAAAGCCACTTGGTTGTCACAACTCTAGTTCCAAGGTAGAAAAGCCCCTTGGTTACCCTTCTTCAAAGATCGAGGTAGAAAAGCCCCTTGGTTATCTTTCTTCAATATTCGAGGTAGTGAAGCCCCTTGAATATTTCTTCACATTCAAGATCAAGGTAGAAAAGCCCCTTGATCTACCCTGCATATTGAGACTGAGAAAAAGAAGTTTCTTAGACACATCAATTATCAAGAATCATTTCAAAGTTCGTCAGTTATCAAGTAGGCCAAATATTCATAAGTTTTCAGTGTTAACAAAAGGCAAGGCACTAGTTCTATGTTTCAAGATTTTAGGTTCGAAGGCTAGGTAATCTTTGAAAAATTCAACCTCAATTAAATCATGGCTGCAAAAATCAGTGTCTTTGTTTTACATTGGCATTCGCTTTCCAAGCTCTATCAATGAGGGGCATTCTATAGACATTTGATTTTGCACCCATCATTGAATCAGGAAAGATGACTATAATGACTAATTGTATGCCCAAAATTCATGATTGAATTACATGCATTAATTTCTTCATTGCATATCATAAAAATTATCTTGAGATTCGAACGGTCATGATGGAATGCCCAGTTTCTAATTTGGATTGTCGGATCGAAAGATATCGCATGATCAAGTTTGCATGGTCTGCATTCATTGTGTTTAGGTAGAATCAACCACACATGATTAATTTAAATTAATTTTGATTGGTTAAACAATTACGATTAATTAAATAATTTTGTAATTGGTTGATAGTTAGTGTAAAAAATAGGCTTTCTTGTACGGGATTAAAGAGGATAATTGGATAACAATAACATTGTGGATAATCAAGACTTTTTGAAGTATTTATCTACAAGATAATTGTTACTGAAAAGACTTGAATTATTCTAAAAAGAGTTTCATTTTTTGAATGTAGATTGAAAACGCGTCTAAGTACAAGTCCCGGCTTAAAAAAAACCTTAAAAAAGGAGTCCAAAACGGACCAAAACTCCAAAGTGGACTTGGCACCCAAAAGTGCCAAATGGAACTTTTGGAGTGCTGATCGGCACTTTCCAAGTGCTGATTGTTACGAACTTGGGATTTGGCCCGGGGGCATTTGGATTAAGTTGAAACTCATCATTTTCAATTTTTTAGAGATACGGATGTGTCCTAGTTTGTATTCTAATCATCTAGTTAATTTTTGAACCCCTCAACCTCTTTAAATGGAGGATGGATTTCAGAATTTAGCACACATTTTTTTCTAGGGAGACTTTTTTTTTACGCCCTCTGGTTTCCCCTCTTTCTGACTCTCTTTTCTACTATTCTCGCCCTTATGTTAAAGATGTTTTGGAGGCTTTAGTCTTAGGAATTTCTTTTTTTTAAGTAGAGTATTATAGGTTTCAAAGATAATTGAACAAATTTCTTTGAACCCTAAAATATTCCCTCAAGAAGAAGTTTACGTCCATGTAAGAGGTTGTTTTTCATTACCCTTTCTCTTCTGTTTCTTTTAATTTTAATCATGCATGATGTAGATAGTCTTTTAGTTTTAATTATTAAAATTTGTAACATGTATTGTCGATATTTTTTTTTTTGTTGAAATATGTTCTTGATGTTTTTTTATCATATGTCTTTTTGAATTTCAAAAATCTACTTATTATTACATCCTTTTCAAAACAAAAACTGATCTGTATCTTCCTTAGGTGCAGATTTGAATTTTTTTCAAAATAAAAACTGATTTGCATCTTCCTTAGGTGCAGATCTGAATTTTTTTAAAACAAAAACTGATCTATATCTTCCTTAGGTGCGGATCTGAATTTTTTCAAAATAAAAACTGATTTGCATCTTCCTTAGGTTCAAATTTGAAATTTTTTTCAAAACAAAAACTGATTTGCATCTTCCCTAGGTGCATATCTGAATTTTTTTTAAAACAAAAATTGAATTGCATCTTCCTTAGATACAAATCTGAATTTTTTAAAAACAAAAACTGATTTACATCTTCCGTAGATGTAAATCTGAATTTTTACATAAAAACTTATTTGCATTTTCCTTAGATACAAATCTGAATTTAAAAAAAAAAAAAAAAAAACAAAAACAGATTTATTTCTTCTATAGATATAGATCTGAATTTTTTGAAAAGCAGATTTTTGAAATTAAAAAGAGGGTCACGAATAGTGTTGTTTTGTTTGTTTTGATTGATGTAAGTAGTGTAGGTTTGTTTTATGAGTGCAGTTCTCTTCTAAAAAAGGAAATTTTCTATTTCACATAAACAAACAGATCTGATTTTTTACAAACCAAAAACCATTTTTTATACCTTGCTTCAAAATTGATCTGGTCTTTTCTTTACAAAAACTATTTTTTATTTAACAACATCTGATTTTTCCTTTACAAAAACTATTTTTTTTTTTTACTTAATAAAACATATATGATCTTTTTTATGTACAAACCAGAAACAATTTTTTTATCAAATAGACTTATGTGACTTAGATTAATTGAGTTTCTCATGTGTGCAACATATCATTCATATCATGCATAAAGGGGTACATTGGTCATGAGAGTCTAGAAGACCAGACTTTGTTTGGGCAGAATGGGTGCCTAACACCTTCCCATTCCGTAACCTAGCCTCCAAATTTTGTGTCTTTGGATAGGTGGACCTAGGCTTTATCTTTATTTTTATTTTTAGGTAGATTGTAAGTAGGACAAAAAGCCATGTATTTTTGGTAGTTTGCAACTAGGACCCAAAGCCATGTAATACTCAATTTATCAAGTTTGTATTTTTTATTCAATCATTGAGAATGAAACAATTCAGTCAATTAAAGTTGTATTTAATTTTTTCTAATTTTTTAGTAAAAAAATAAGTGGTTACTCCACACCACTTACCCAAAAAGAGAGGTGTATTGAAAAAGCACCCAAATCTCTTTTTTGAGAGCAGCACAATTTTCGTGGTCTCTCACAAAACAAAAAAACAATGAATTTTGTTTAGGAGTGAAGAGTGGTGGTAAGCAGACTTTAAGCAGAGGTAGTGGTCGGGCAAGCAGTAGGTTAGTGGGCAATCCGGAAGAGATGCCCACAAGAAAGCAAAAATGGGTGGTACAGCCATAGGGACAAAAGGGAGAAATCCCATGATATGTGCCCTTTAAATCCTATTGTATGATGCTATGTATAACATTATATATGACATTGTATTATTATTAATAAAGTTGTTTTATTGTTATCTAAAATAATGATAACATTAATATTTGGACATTATCATATAGTCCATGAGATGCATAAAATGTGATTTAGTCACAGAAAATATAAATCACAAGTTCTTTGTAAACTTAGAATTTTAGTTCATAGTCGGTGATGAAATTGGGCATTTCATTTGCGAAGACTATAACATATCAACTAAAATGATTTGTTTTGATCATGGAATTGGAGACTTCTAGTTGATGTATTGATATGTTTTAGGAGTTAAGACATAATAAACTGCATTGTTGTTAGGTTTATTATTCTACTAACAACTATTAAATGAATAATAAATCCTAGACCTTCTATTTGCATGAATTCTTAATCTTGAGAGAATAATGGACGTGATTATGAAGTGTAGGTTGCTTTGATATACAGGAGTGAGATCTACAGTTATGATTAAACTCTCAGTATTTTGGGTAGTCGCATTTAATGTTGATGGAACATATATTCTCAAAATGAAATTGATAATCACTTAACGGAGATAAAAAATATTCTCTTGAGATAAGTTTAATAAGTTTGTTTATTCAGAATGTTAGGCCTAACTACTTTAGTTATATGTTACTAAAGTATATATTTATGAAATTGGATTTCATAAATATATGATGAATAACTTTAAAGGATTAAATGATTTCATAAATATATGATGAATAATTTAAATGATTAAACCGGATACTCATGGGTTAAGATGTAATAATCTTCAAAGTGGTAGTCAACATTCATAACTTTGTTTTATTACGAATATTTTAATGAAAGAGTTGCATGTATAATAAAGTCTTGAGATATAATTTTTTAATAAGGCCTAGAGTGCAATTATATTTATATAGTGGAATTAAATATAATTAATGGTAACTTTAGACTTATAAAGAGTTGATAGATAAGGCCAAGTCCATTGGAGCTAGAGTCTTATTTGTTCCCTTTTGGTCCCATTCCAAGCAACATACTAAAGCCCAATTGGAATGGCCCAAAAGGCTAGCCCAATTAGATAATCAGTTAAATATAAGGAGAGAAATGTATAGAATTTTATAAGAGATGAAATGGCGTGTATGTCAGTGTAAGCCACTCTCTTATTCTCCCTTCAACACATACGTGTAAATTGATTAAGAGACCACACTTCTTGGGCATAAGTGGAATTCAAGTGAAGATTAAAATTGTTCTTAAGTACTTCTAATCTTTTTTTTTTTTTTAAATTTCACCACACCAAGGTATGCTTTCTTGTTCGTAAATTCTGAAATTTACATAGTACATGTTATCAATTGCAAATGAAGTAGATCCATTAATTTTCCGCTTTGTATGTTTTGTATGCGATACAATCTATGTTTTTCCAAAACTTGGTATCAGAGTGGTCTTCAATCTTCTAACATAATGTTAGAAGATTCTACACTCAATTTTTTGTTTGGTTATTGAAATTATTGTTTGATAAAAACTGATATTGATGTCATGATGTTGTTTAAGTTTGATATTAAGTATGTTAGATTGAACTTTAAGGCTATAGCATTAATGGAATTCAGTTTTTGGTGTCAAACTCAATCAATTATGTTCATATGATGGTAGTTTGTTCATGAAAAACCGTTGAAAATTGTTTGGTGAAAATTCTGAAAAATTCAGTTTCACAAGTTTTGACTGATCTAGAATTCCCTTCGATCGATTGAATGTTCCTTTCGATCGATCGAACAGGGATTGAGAATCGATTGAGTCAACCCGAGACTTTGTGATGAATTTCTTCAATTTTTCGACCGATCGAGAATTCATTTCGATCCATTGGATTTGCCTTTTCAATCGATCGAGCAAGAATCGAGAATTGATCGATTCTTCCCGAAAGTTTGTTAAGATTTTCTTCATAATTTTGATCGATTGAGGGATACATTTGATCAATCGAAAGCTATGAATTTTGAATTTTCACTAAGTGTTTCATATTTAAAAGTGCAAGGCTATGTGTGATGAGATTACATATGTTATCCAAATATTTTTTTTTTTTTAAATTTCTAGTGGGAGAGAGATTCAAGGGTTGACTCTCACAGCCCCTATTGTCAGTTTATAGTAGTGTGATTACGCAACTTGCCTTGGCGTATATACCTTGCTCCCAACGGAGGGTGTTTAATTCTTGGTACTACAAATTAAACTTCTTAATGATGGATGATATGTGTTTTTACATTATGTATGACCACGCTACCATGGAATTACTTAATGACTCACATAGATTTTAGGCAATGGTGTACACTATACTAAGTTTAACGTTAACCTCTCTACAAAGCTAGGTCATTATTACTTAGAGGCTAAAGGAAAAGCGGCATATTATTAGTGTTTGATAAGAGTTATCATGATAACAGTAATAATGAGAATAGTTCTCAATCAGTCATAGTGTGTATAATTTACTTGCTACCAAGGAATTTTAAACATGGGATTGGGTTGTCGTTGCATATTTTATATTATGGTTTTACTAGGGTTCCATACTATATGTTTATATGCTAAATTGATAATGTCTAGTTTACTTATTATATTCATGTTTGTTATTTTCAGATTTAAATCATGGCATCTTTTAGCCCAATTATTGTTATTCTTAATCAAAACAAACTGACTGGATCAAACTATGTTGACTGGAAAAGAAATTTGAACATTGTTCTAACTGCTAAAGAGCAGAAGTATGTGTTTAGTCAACCTTGTCCTAATTTTCCATCATTAGATGCTCTTATTGAGGAAAAATAGCGATATGATCTTTGGCAAAAATCTAATGAGATGGACAAGTGCTATATCCTAGCATCTATTTTTAAATGTTTTACCACATCAAACGCAGGATGTAGAACTAGCTTCGGACATAATGCTAAGTCTAAAGGAGATGTTTGGTGAGCAAGGCCATTCTGCAAGGCAAGAAACTATGAGGCAAATTTATAATACCAAAATGGCTGAAGGTACTCTAATAAGGGAGCATTGTCTTAAGGTGATCTCTCATCTGAATACATTGGCGGTTTTAGATGCCGACATTAATGGAAAATTCTAAGTGGATATGATGCTCCAATCACTACTAGAATCATTCAAGGAATTCAGACTTAATTATAACATAAACAAAAAGATTTATACATTGTCTGAATTAATGAATGAGTTGGTGGTAGTGGAAGGCATTCTTGGTACAGCTAGTGTTGATGCTAATATGGTTGAAGCTTCTACTTCTCAACCTAAGTTGAAAGGCAAGGGTAAAAGGAAGAAGAAGAAGCACTTCACTAAGCAAGATGGTAAACAAGTTGCCTTAGGAGTTGCCAACAAGGGAAAGAAAAAGGACTACGCAAAAGGAAAGTGTTTCCATTGTGGCGAGAAAGGTCATTGGAAGAGGAATTGTCTGATATTCAGAGCTACCAAGAATAAGGGTATGAAAAGTTCATTCCTTCTTGAAATATGTTTAGTACAAAATCCCATGGATTCCTGGTGTGTAGATTCAGGTTGTACTAATCATATCTGTAATTATTTGCAAGGGTTCTAGGAGACCAAAAAGTTGAATGAGGGAGAACTGTTTCTTACTTTGGTTGATGAGAGCAGAATTCCAGTTGTAGCTATTGTAGTGTTTAATTTATGTTTTGATTCAAGAGTTTTGATATTGGAAGACTATTTGTATGTACCTAATGTTCGTAGGAATTTAAGTTCTGCAACTTAATTGGGTAAACACGAATATTGTATTATTCTGAAAGACAATGTTGTATTAAAAAAGGCTAAAGTGTTTATCTGTTTTGGCAATATTGTTGATGGTCTTTATATTTTAACTCTTGATAAGCATGAATTATACATTTCTGAAGTAGATAATAACTCTCATGTTAAATCATTTAAGAGAGAGTTTCCTTCTACTAATGATGCATATCTTTGGCACTTACATTTAGGTCATTTTAATTCAAAGCCTAATCAAAGATGGACTCCTAGAGCCATTGGACTTTGATGGATTTCTAGTTTGTGAATCTTGTTTAGAGGGTAAAATGACCAAAAGACCTTTTAATGCAAAAGGTAGAAGAGCCAAAGATTTGCTAGAACTAGTATATTTAGATGTATGTGGTGTTAGGGTTTGTGCCCTAAAATCCAATTTATTGGCATGTTGTAATTAATCAAATTGTTTAATTATATGAGATTATTTATAAATGAACTAATGGGACATTATCATAGTCCATGAGATGCATTGTATGTGATTTATGTGATTTAGTCACAGAAGATGTAAATCATAAGTTCCTTGTAAACTCAAAATACAGTTCATAGTCAGTGATGAAATTGGGCATTTTATCTGCAAAGATTATAACACATCAACTAAGATGATTTGTCTTGATCATGGAAATGGAGACTTCTAGTTGATGTGGTGATGTGTCATAAGAATTAAGACATATTGAACTAGACCGCTATGAGATTAATTATTCAATCAATAAATGTCACCCGAATAGTTAATCTCTTTACTTCTAATTTCATAGACTCTTAATCCTGAGAGGATAGTGAACCTGATCATGAAATTTAGGTTACTTTGATATATCAGGAGTGAGATCTAACATTCACGGCCAAAACCTCAGTATGTTTGGTAAACATACGTAGTGTTAAGGGAACCATACGTAGTGTTGAGGGAACACATATTCTCAAGATGGAATCCATAATCTCTTTTAGTAGAGACACGAAATATCCCTTTGAGATAAGTTTAATGAGAAATGGTTATTCAAGACACCCAATTTAGTAAAAAGTCACTAAAGCTTATATTTATTGAAATTGGATTTCAATAAATGTGAATAACTAAAAGATTAAACCGGGTACTCATGGATAAAATAGTTGTTTACAAAGTGACAGTTTATTATGACTTTGTTCACAATGGATATTTCATGGAGGGGTCAAATGATGTCATTAGAGTCTTGGGATATAATTGATTAATAAGGCCTAGAGTGCAATTATATTTATATAGTGGTATTAATTATAATTAATGGTAACTTTGGACTTGTCAAGAGTTGACAGAAAAGCACAAGGCCCATTGGAGCTAGAGTATTATTTGTTCCCTTTGGTCCCATCTCCAGCCACAAACTAAAACCCAATTGGGTATCCTTAAGGCTAACTCAATTAGATAATCAAATTTTATTTAATAAGAGTTATTAAATAAAGTAGTGACCAAGGTAGTTAGAATGTACGCATGATGAAAAGAAAGAAAATAGTTTTTCTCTACAAGGAGAAAAAGAAAGATTTTTCTTTGAGAATCATCGTACATAAAGACTGATTGAGAGACCACACTTTTTGGGCATCATGTGGAATTGAAGATTAAAGGTATTCTCAAGTATTGGTTTTGAATTTCACTGCATCAAGGTATGCTTTCTATTCTTTGTTCTAGAATTCAAGGTTACATGTTATCTCTCATTAATGAAGTAGATTCGTGTTTATTGCTTCCGCTGTGTGTTTTATATGAGATGCAAAACTAGATTTTCAAACATGTGGTCCTATGTCAACCCAAGTAAGAGGTGGCTATGAGTATTTCATTACTTTCACTAATGATTACTCTAGATTTGGTTATATGTACCAAATGAAATGGAAGTCTGAAGCTTTTGAAAATTTCAAAGAGTTTAGGGTTGAAGTTGAGAATCACTTAGGTAAATGCATAAAGTCCATCCAATCTAATCATGGTGGCGGATACCTTCTTAGGGATTTCAAGGATTACTTAACTGAAAATGTGATTACATCTCAGTTGACTACACCTAGAACACCACAACAAAATGGTGTAGCAAAAGGAAGGAATAGGACTATTTTAGATATGGTTAGATCCATATTTAGTTATCTGATTCTACCAATTTCTTTTTGGGGGTACGCCTTAAGTACAACAATACATCTTTTAAATTTAGTTCCATCAAAATCTATTCCCAAAACACCTATGGAATTGTGGAATGGGCGTAAGCCTAGTATGAGATACGTCCACATTTGGGGTTGTCTAGCACATGTGCTAAAAGGGAAGCTTGATAAATTGGAACCAAAATCAAAAGTATGTTTGCTTGTGGGTTATCTAAAAGAAACCAGGGGTTATTTACTCTATAGTCATAATGATAACAATGTATTTGTTAGGACAAAGGCTAAATTTTTGGAATATGACTATATCAATAATTTTACTCCTAAAATTAGAGTTGTTTTGGTTGAAATGAATGAACCTATAATTGAACAATCAATGGATGAAACTAGGAATGATGTGGTTGTATCAGATACATAACAAGATCTTACTCATGAGATGACTAGTACACAAGAGCCTCATTATAGTGGGAGAATTGTTAGGCCACCTGTAAGATTTATATGTTTGGGAGAAACTTATGAAGCTATCTTAGAAGAGGTTGAATCTAATCCTTACACTTATGAAGAGGCAATGAAAGATATAGATGCACATCATTGGGTCAAAGCTATGAAATCTGAATTGGATTTAATGTATTCCAATCAAGTTTGGGATCTTGTAAAGGCACTTAACGACATTAAACCTGTTGGTTGCAAATGGGTTTGTAAGAGGAAGAGAGGAATAGATGGAAAGGTTGAAACATTTAAGGCATGACTAGTGGCGAAAGGGTATACAAAAAAAAAAAGGTATTGACTATGAGGAAACGTTTTCTCCAGTAGCCATGCTTAAATCTATTAGAATTCTCTTATCCATTGCTGCTCATCATGATTATGAGATTTCACAAATGGATGTTAAGACTGCATTTCTTAATGGTAATCTTGAAGAAGAAATCGATACGATGCAATCGAAAGGTTTCATAGCAAAGAACCAAAAGCATATGGTATGCAAGTTAAAAAGGTCTATTTATGGACTTAAGCAAGCATCTAGATCATGGAACATCAGATTTGATCAAGCAATCAAATCATTTGGTTTTGAACAAAATCTTGATGAACCATGTGTGTACAAAAACATCGAGATAAAGTAGCAATGTTCCTAGTGCTTTATGTTGATGATATTCTACTCATTGGAAATGATGTAGGGGTAATGTTATTAGTAAAGGTTTGGTTGTCAAGCCAATTTGATATGAAGGACTTGGGTGATGCTAAAGAATAGAATCTTAGACTTGTCACAAGATGGATAGATAGATTAGGTTCAATAACGGTTTAGCATGGAAAACTCAAAGAACGAATTACTTCTTTTCAGACGTGGAGTTCCTCTATTTGATGACCAAAGGCCTAAGACTCTTAAGGAAGAAAATATGATGAGACAAGTTTCCTATGCTTTTGCAGTGGGAAGTCTAATGTATGCCATGCTATGTACTAGGCTAGAAATCTGTTATTCAGTTGGCATGGTCAGAAATCTGTTATTATATGCCTGTTTATTGGTGTGAGGATTTGATACCGATTGGTTATACAGATTTAGATTTTCAGTCAGATCTTGATTTCAGAAAGTCCACTTCAGGTTGTGTGTTCACCTTAGGAGGGAGAGCCATAAGTTTGAGGAGTGTTAAGAATCTTGCATTGCTGACTCCACCATGGAAGCTGAGTTTGTTGCTGCTTGTGAAGTGGTAAAAGAACTGTTTGACTCAAGCAATTCCTTTTTGATCTTGGTGTTGTGAGAATGGAGCAAGTTCCTATCACATTTTTCTATAACAATAGTGGGGCGGTTGCACAATCCAAGGATCCAAGAGATCACAAGAAAGGAAAGCACATAGAAAGAAAGTACCACATCATTCGAGACATTATTGCTCGAGGAGATGTAGTAGTAGTAAAGATTGATAGTGCAAACAATCTAGCAGATCCCTTTACCAAAGCCTTGCCCTAAAGGACTTTTGAGTCAATTTGGAGGGAATGAGAGTTAGATTAGTGCACAATAGTCTTTAGGGCAAGTGAGAGATTGTTAGGATATATGCCCTTTAAATCATATTGTATGATGCTATGTTTGACATTATATTATGATTAACAAAGTTGTCTTATTATTATCTAAAATAATGGTAACATAAATATTTGGACATTATCATATAGTCCATGACATGCATAGTATGTGATTTAGTCATAGAAGATATAAATCACAAGTTCTTTATAAACTCAGAATTTTAGTTCGTAGTCGGTGATGAAATTGAGCATTTCATCTACAAAGACTATAACATATCAACTAAGATGATTTGTCTTAATCATGGAAGTGGAGACTTCTAGTTGATGTGTTGATATATTTTAAGAGTTAAGATATAATGAACTGGACTGCTGTTAGGTTTATTATTCTACTAACGACTATTAAATGAATAATAAATCTCAGGACTTCTATTTGCATGAATTCTTAATCTTGAGAGAATAATGGACTTGATTATGAAGTGTAGGTTGTCTTGATATATCAGGAGTGAGATCTACAGTTATGATCAAAACCTCAGTATTTTAGGTAGCCGGGTTTAATGTTGATGAAACATATATTCTCAAGATGGAATTCATAATCTCTTAACAGAGATATAAAATATTCCCTTGAGATACGTTTAATGGGTTTAGTTATTCAGAGTGCTAGGCCTAAGTACTTTAGTAAGAAGTTTCTAAAGTATATATTTATGAAATTAGGTTTCATAAATATATGATGAATAACTTACAAAATTAAACTAGGTAATCAAGGATTAAGATGTAGTAATCTTCAAAGTGTCAGTCCACATTCATGACTTTGTATTACTATGAATATTTTAATGAAAGAGTTGCGTTTATAATAAAGTCTTGGGATATAATTTATTAATAAGGCCTAAAGTAAAATTATATTTATATAGTGGTATTAAATATATTTAGTGATAACTTTGGACAGAGATTCTAGCATTTTACCTTTATTTTTCAAAATATTTGGTAATTTGCCCCTATTTCCAAACTATCTAGGTTTATGCCCCTGTTTTGAAACTCAATTTTATTAAAATCGAGTTTCAATGAAGAACTCGATTGGTAGAAAATTGAGTATGGGGCAATCAAACTTAAAAAAAAATAAAATAATATAAAATTGCATAGAACTCAAGTTCCATACCTATAGCGGCGTTTCCATGTAATTTATTTATTTTTTTTTAGTTTGATCGGCCCAAAGCCTATAGTGGCGTTTGGTAACACCTATAGCGGCGTTTTTAATGGAACTCGAGTTCCATGTAATTTTTTTAAGTTTGATCAGCCTAAAACCTATAGTGGCGTTCAATAACACCTATAACTGCGTTTTTAATGGAACTCCAGTTCCATGCAATTTTTTTTTTTTATAAGTTTGATTGGGCATAACTCAATTTTAAACCAATCGAGTTCTTTATTGAAACTCGATTTTGAGGGAATCGAGTTTCAAAACAGGGGCATGGACCTAAATAGTTTCAAAACAAGGGTATATTGCCAAATTTTTTTTTTTTAAAAATGAGAGTAAAATGCTAGAATTCCCAACTTTAGACTTGTCAAGAGTTGACAGATAAGCCCAAGACCCATTCGAGCTAGAGTTTTATTTGTTCCCTTTTGGTCCCACTCCAAGTCACATACTAAAGCCCAATTGGAATGGCCCAAAAGGCTAGCTCAATTAGATAATTAGTTAAATATAAGGAGAAAAATGTTCATAATTTTATAAGAGATGAAATGGTGTGTATGTGAGTGTATGCCACTCTCTTATTCCCCCTTGAACACATTTGTAGACTGATTGAAAGACCACATTTCTTAGGCATAAGTGGAATTGGAGTGAAGATTAAAAGTGTTCCCTAGTACTTCTAATCTTTGTTTTTGAATTTCACCGCACCATGTTACGCTTTCTTGTTCTTAAATTTTGAAATTTACATAGTACGTATTATCAATTTTGATTAAAGTAGATCCTTTAATTTTCTGCTACGTATGTTTTGTACGCGATACAAACTATGTTTTTCCAACTGGAACCTTTATTGAGGTTACCTGTTTTAGGGATTGACTCCCTTTTTGGACCTGTTCCTATTGAATGGCCTAGCCTAAGATTGGGGAAATCAAGGCCATCCCTATTGCATTGCTGGGTGTTTTCATTACTACTCTGTGATAGTCCAATTTAGTTTGCATTGACAGTTTGGATGTTATACATTTTTCTTTAGTGTTATATGTCTTGCTATGGCATTTCTATTCTTTTTCTATTTGCTGTATTAGTTGTTTTATTATAATCTTGTTTATTTTATTTGTGGTATTAGTTGGTTACTATGACTTTATTTAGAGATTTTTATTATAATGAGAAAGGTTAATGCCAAACCACACAAAAAGGGCCTCATATTTAAATTGACAACTTCACTGGGGAAGTATGAAATAGTTAGGGAAATATGAATAATCCCTAGCGAGTTATGCCCCTAAGATCAAATACCATGTAAAATATGACTGTAGTACCATCGCAGATAGAGTTATGGCACCAATGGAGCGGGGGATGAGCAATGATAGTGGCAAAGAAATCTTGGTGACAATTCTAACTTCTTCATTGAAGTGTTGCAGTCAGTGCAGCATTCCCAGCAATAGCTAATAGAAGATATGCGCTAGCTAAAGGTGGATAAGGCTAAAGAGAAGGGGAGTCAACATGACCCTGAACATGTGATAGACAACGAAGAGACTCCCGTTGGTGGTGGCCTGTAGAATACGGAGCAGCACTTTATCACATTGGCTGACGTCATGGCATTGCTAGAGCAAGAGATGGCCAAAGTGCCCAAAGAAAGATTCTATTCAAGGAGACCACCATATCCCTTGAGGTTACTCAACAAGCCGTATCCCGATTGATATGAGCCATGAACTTTAGCACAGAATGATGGTAGAAAAGGGAGTGCTATTAAACACGTGAGCAAGTTCGTAGACACCCTAGGCCTTTACACAACAAATGTGGATCTGTGCTAGTATGAGTTTTTAAAATCCCTATGTGACGGGGCCTACACCTGGTATATTGGCTTGAAGCCAGGATCCATCCTAACATGAGATGATATGGTGGAGGTTTTCCATAGCAAATACTTTTATGATGAAGCGACTGTGACACTCACAACCTTGCAAGGCACTAAGCAGAAGAGTGAAGAAGACCTCATGGAATACATCAAGAGGTTCAGAGACAAAGTTCTTGACTACTATGACCATTGCGAAGAAAGAACTATAGTGGAGATGAGCATGGGGAACATGATCATGCAATATCAGGCTATCCTTGAAAACTTGGAGATTTACCAATTCGCCCAGCTATTACAGAAGTCCTGAAAGATGGCCTAATCAGTCAGGCCCAAAACTGATAAGCCCAAGGAGAAAAAGTCCACCCTGTAGGCCATGCTAATGTCCATTGGCGAGAAGAGAAAGAAGTTAGAAGGGAGAGAGTATGAGAGCCCTTTACCCATGCCATGTACACTAAAAGAACTAGACGCACTCTTAGACAAATGGATTACAGATGAAGTTTCCAAGCCTAATCATGTTTCTAGAGCGCCCACTATAGATGAATGGAAAGACCCACATTTTTGTCTATTGCACAACTATGTGCAGCATGTTACCATAAAATGCTGGGCACTTTGTAGACTAGTCCCTTGCAAAATCAAGGACGAGACCCTCAAGTTAACCCAACCACAGGTCCAGAGAAATCCACTCCTTAATAACAAGGGGAAAGGAGTAGTAGCAGTGGTTATTTGAGCTGACTCAGGTGAAGAAGAAGAAGAGAAGCCCTCATTACTAACTGGATCCATCACCACTTTGCAAAGGAGCTTCTCAATTTAAAAACCTATTTGACCTGCTAGAGTTTACGGCTAACAAGTGAACGATGGCCACGGAAGCATTGGTGAGCATTGCCTTAAGAGTAGGAAACGAATACCTCACCATAGAAACTCAGCCTAACTAAGCCTTCCTTAAAGATACTAATGAAATTACTTTTAGCAATGAAGACCTGTAGGTGGGGTACCCAGACCATAGAAGATAACTCTATTTTGTAGCCTTCATAAATTAGATGCCCATCAAGTGAACTTTAGTAGGTACGGGCCCCTTAGTAAACCTCATCCCACTTAGCAAATTGCAAGCATCCGGAATACCGGAGCCTAAAATTTAAGGGTACTCCATAGCAGTGATAGGCTTCAAAGGAAAGAGCGAGTACACAGCAGGTTACATACAACTATGGTTGAAAGTGGGTCTGATAGCCTCTTTAACCCGCTTTCATGTGGTAAAAATAGAGGTATCATACCACATACTATTAGGATGACCGTGGTTGCATAAGCACCATTTTATCCCATCAATATACTACCAGTGCACGAAGGGGAGACTTAATGGCAGAATGATATGGATTGCAACAAACCCATCCCTCTTCAGTAAGCAAAACCCCATTGGTGGAAGCTGTGTTTTATGACGAATGGTCCCCATATGGGGAAAGTTCAATATCTAAGCCTTAAGACACATTTGTTCTTAGATAGGAAGACATGGAAAATGACATAGAGCCTGATTTAAGGGAGCTGCTATCACGTAAAAGGAAGAGAAAGAAAACACCAACCTCGAGTTCAAATAGTTTCCCACGCTGTGTCAAGGTCAAAGCTCCTAACAGCAGAATAATATATAAGTTATGAAGGTGAGTAGGGCCTACCTACAACATGCAAGGGGATCCCTAACGAGAGCCTCAGTATAGGACCCTGATATGCTATGCGGCCTAGAATAAGCACAAGTGACGTTTGAAGAAAAGCTAGTAGATATAGGCCCGGGCACAGACCTATAGAAACAAATACCAATTTCATTAAGTTCAAAGTTGTCAAAGGAGGAAAAGTTAGATTTGATTATGTTGTTGAAGGAGTTTAAAGACATTTTTGTGTGGGAGTATAGCGAGATGCCTAGGCAAGACCTAAGATTGGTAGTGCATACACTCAATGTAAAGCTTGGGGCTAGGCTAGTGGCCTAACTAGTCAGGGTGTTCCACATTGACGTGGAGGAGAAAATAATAAAAGATGTACAAAAGCTATTAGCAGCGGGATTTATCAAGCCAATCCAACACCTAAGGTGGCTATCCAATATTGTACCCATGAAGAAGAAAATTGGATAGATACGGTATTGTGTGGACTTTAGAAATCTTAATCGAGCATATCCCTAACATGGATCTGCTAATGGACTCAATCATAGGGAAGGCCATGTTCTCCTTTATTGTCGATTAATACCTTTATAACAATCATGTCTTCACACTTGACTATGCATAGCCAAGGTATAATCTTTACCTTATAAAGGCAACTCATCATTTGAGAAGGAGACTTGGTTGGTGGCCAACACCAATGATATCATACCCTCAAAAGAGGAATTTGTAATATTAATAGGAACATGTGTTTGCTTCAATAGCTTCAAAAAAGCATCACGGGGGACCTTGGAAGATAACAACAATGCCAAGATAGAAATCTAAGCTGGTGATTTGTTCAACTATTAGATTACACTATAATCGGCCTTTCAAATGGTTTTCGAGAATTCCTCGGCATCTTCAGTGGTGACCCTATTCCTGACCGGCTTGATTGTACCCTTGCCAATCTCTTTCCTCCTTTTTTCTAATCTTTCGGGAGTATAACATCGACTGCTCCTAGTGATATAGATAGGCCTGAAAAAACATTAGAGCAAACGTCTTCCTTTCCTGTTTGAGTGGAAATCAAGGCCACGTCATACTTTCATGGGACACGTTAGATATCTTTGTAAGGAAAGGGCTTCAGCATACAAATGATGAAACCCTGTTGAATTGGTAGATTTGGCACCAGGGAGAACATCTTCGAATTGATGATGACTAGACCAAGTAAAGTTATGTCTAAGACCTTTGAGCTGGGTACCCCAAAGATTCCTACGGTAGACATTGGTAGAACTAGAGGATTGAAACCTTGAATAGCGGGGACGGAAGGTGTTCCCTTCTAGATAAATCCGGGAGACGATTTTATGATTGCATATAATGTTAAGACCAAAGGAGAAAAACCTTTGACGGTTGGCATACTTTGTCCTTTCTTTAGAGCTAACGCCTCTAAATCCACAAGTGATTCTATAATCTTTTCAATCATGACTGAAATTGGAAGAGTTGGAGGAATCTTACATAGGTGATCTTCCAGGTATTCGACCTAATCTTGCTTTGATCCTACTAACATAGCATTATGGCTAGTTCCTGCTTATGTACTTAGAGGGTATAGGTTAGCTGCCATGTAATCACTCCTTCGTATTGTTGAAAATTCTGGTTTTGTATCTCATACAAAACACATAGCGGAAGCAACAAACATTGATCTATTTTATTCATGATTGATAACATGTACTATGTAAATTTCAAAATTTAAGAACAAGATAGCATACCTTGGTGCGGAGAAATTCAAAACAAAAGATTAGAAGTATTTGGAAACACTTTTAATCTTCACTCTAATTCCACTTTATGCCCAAGAAGTGTGATCTCTCAATCAGTTTCCAAGGGAGAATTATCGAGTGGCTTCACTCACACAAACACACCATTTCACAATGATGTCTCTCTTTTTCTTGTTCTCTTATAAAATATTTTGTATATTTCTCCCTTTATAACTAATTGATTATCTAATTGGGTTGGCCTATTCGACATTTCCAATTGGGCTTTAGTGTGTGGCTTGGAGTGGGACCAAAAGGGACCAATCAGACACTAGCTCCAATGGACCATGGGCTTTTTTGTCAATTCTTGACAAGTCCAAAGTTAACATTAATTATATTTAATACCATTATATAAATATAATTGCACTCTAGGCCATATTAATAAATTATATCCCAAGACTTTATTATAATGCAACCCCTTCATAAAATATTCATAGTAATACAAAATCATAAAATATAGACTATCATTTTGAACATTACTACATCTTAATCCTTGAGTACCCGGTTTAATCCTTTAAATTTAATCATTATATATTTATGAAATCCAATTTCATAAATATATACTTTAGTAACTTCTTACCAAAGTGGTTCGGCCTAACTCTCTGAAAAACTGAACCCATTAACTTATCTCAAGGGAATATTTTATATCTCTGATAAGAGATTATGAATTCCATCTTAAGAATATATGTTCCATCAACACTAAATGTGGTTGTCTAACATACTGAGGTTTTGACCATTTCTTTATATCTCATTCCTAATATATCACAGTAACTTACATTTCATAATCAGTTCCATTATCTTCTTAAGATTAAGAGTTCATGTAAATAGAAGTCGTGAGATTTATTATTCATTTGACAGTCGTTAGAAAAATAATAAATCTCACAGAGGTCCAGTTCAACATGTCTTAACTCTTAAACCATATCAACACATCAACTAGAAGTCTACACTTCCATGATCAAAACAAATTATCTTAGTTGATATGTTATAGTCTTCACAGATGAAATGCCCAATTTCATCACCGACTACGAACTACAATTCTGAGTTTACAAAGAACTTGTGATTTATATTTTTTGTGACTTTTCACATAAATCACATACTATGCATCTCATGGACTATATAATAATGTCTGAATATTCATGTTACTATTATTTTAAATAAAAATAAAACAGCTTTATTAATCATAACATTAAGTCATTCATAATGTCATACTAGCATCATACATTAGGATTTAATGGCACACATCCTAACACGTACAACCTCTATTTCAATCCAAATGATACCATAGTTGGCTAAACTCTGAACTTGTGCTTGAAGAACTCTATAATCGAATAGGGTATGCTTATCATCACCGTCACAGAATGAGCAGATTTCCCAGTCGAATCCTAGAGCTCCTATGTTCTCGAGAACAATGTAGCTTTCTTAGGCCCAGGCCTGTAGCATGGCTTTCCAAAGGAACAAAGGGGATGAGAAATCTAGAATCCTTTCTTTCACTATGGAAATAGCATTCACACTCCCTTTCTGATAAGGAGGCCAGGGGTTGGTGATAACATTTGGCTCGACCGCATTGTCAAACTGTATTAGCCTGTTATCGATGAGATCTTGGACTCAATTCCCCAATTGTGTACACTCTTCTAAGGTATACTCTTCAACTCCAAAATGGTGCTCACATTTCTTAGACAGGTTAAAACCAGGCAGGGGAGGACCATCTCTTGGTTTTGAAAACACTGGAGTCACTAACTTCTTTTCCAACAGATAAGCATAGAGCTCTGCCATGGGCATTGGTAGCGGAGTGAATTTTTAGGGTTCTCCTCTAAGATAGTGGGATTTATCTAGCCTTCCCCTTCGATTAAATGCTAAAGGAAATGCTTGGGCTAGCTGAACTTGTTATTGATGGGGTCAAGTGATCGGAGTTGTATAAGCAAGGGTGATACCTAGGGGCCTTTCAAGCGCTTTGTCAATCATGTAAATGTTGGCTTTCTTACCTTTGCGACTGGTTGCCTTTTTCACCAGTTGTTCTATCATGGACCTCAAGGCTTCAGGGTCAACATTTTTCTTACTCCAAACACCCTTATCGATACTCTCCCTAATAGGAATTAGGCTAGCGAAGTGAGTGACTTGGGCATTGATCATCTTCTCATAGTAAGGAGGCTTAAGGTTGTTGATGAGCCATTTGATCATCTCCTCTTCCATCATGGGAGGAAGCACATGTGCAGTTAGTTTAAGCCCCATTAGGTTTAATCACAAAAATAATCCCCACTTTTCTTTTCTTCCCTCTGAAGAGCTATATGGTCAAGAGCTATCTCAATGTTGAATTGGAAATACTCCAAAAAGGTGTTAGCCATTTCTCTCCAGCTAGAGGTCTTTTCCAATCTCACATACCATGTGGAATTGCCACTTATTTTTTATACAAAAAAAAAATTATATATATATATATAGAATACAATTACATGTCCAAAAATTCCTCAAATGTTATTAATTGATTATAGAAATGCAATTTGATAGAATAACATTACAAGGCATTGGTCCTAAATACAATCTATGTAAAAATTACAAAGTATTGATCCTAGCTACAATCTACCAAAGCAAAGGTAAAACACTAGTCTACTGTCCAAAAAACCTAAGTTCAGGGGCTAGGTTATGAAATGAGAAGATGTAAGGCACCCATTCCACCCAGACAGAGTCTGGTCTTCTAGACTTTAAAGACTATTATATGCCTTTTTGTATGACATTGAATGATATACTAAAACGTATATAGCAAACACTTAGCAAAATTAATTTAAACAAATTTCTCTTATGAAGATGCCCTCTTTTTAAAGAAAAATCAGATATGCTTTGGAAGGTTGAGAAAAGTGAAATTTGGTTAACAAAAATTAGATTTTTTTTGTAAGGGATATAAAAAATGGGATTTGGTTAACAAAAATCAGATCTATTTTGTAAGGTTAAAAAAATTAGATTTTTAAAAGAGGATTCATATTCATAATTCAAACCTATTATGCATGCATCACATATTTATGGAATGACATTAAAAAAAAGAGCTTTAACCTAACTATTAATTCATTATTCAAAATTCAAAATCTGCAGTTTTTATTTAAGAAGAAAACTATTACAAAAAAAATTTCAAATCTGTATTTAACAAAAATATAGATCTATTTTGAATGCTTGAAAAATTCAAATCTGTATATAATGAAAATACAGATCTGTTTTGACCAAAAGAATTCTTCATAAAAATTTTCAGATCTGCATTTAGTGTAAATATAGATCAGTTTTTGTTTTAATAAAAAAATTTGATGACTAATTGTAGATTTTTGAAATTAAAGAAGAATTAAACATACACATGTTAAAGACAATTCCAATTAAGCATATAAACATGGCATGTATGAATTATGGACAAGATCATGATTAAATCAAACACATGTTAACAAAATTTATGGAATAAACAACACAACTTATTACTTCAAAGAAAAATAAACATGAGAACAAAATCGAATACCTACTTGCATGAGCATACCGACCAATTGAAGAATATTTTAGAAATCAATGAAATTTTCACTTCTTTGAGGCCTAAGATACTTTACTTACAAAAAAGAAATTCTTAAAGGCAAGGCTTCTAGAACGTCTTTAATGTAAAGGGAGTAGAGAAGTCAAGAAAAGAAAAGCCCTCAATTTTGATCTTTTTCCTCTATTTATAGAGGTTGGGATGCTTGAAAAATAAGTTAATAAGATTAGATACGAATTGGAAATTGCCCTTATCTCTAAAAATCTAAAAAAACATAAGTTTTATCTTAATTAGGGTGTTCCCAGGCCAAGCCGAGCATTTGGGCCAATAGGCACTTGCCATGTGCCAATCAAGACTTTAAGAGTGACGACAAACCCTCTTGGGTGCCGGGCCCTCTTTTCAATTTTGGTTCTATTTGGACTCCTTTCTTGAGGATTTTTGGGCTAGGAATTGCACCTAGACACGTTTTAATTCTTATTCTAAAAATTAATCCATTTTTCTTCATATTCAATGCTTTAAAGTGATAATTATTTGATAGATAAATATTCTAAAATGACTTAATTATCTATAATTTCTTTGTTATCTAATTATCCACTTTATTCCCATGCAAGTAGGCTTATTTTTGACACTAACCAACAACCAATCACAAAATTATTTAATTAACTTTAATTGTTTAACCAATCATAATTAATTCAAATTAATCATGTGTGGTCAGTTCCACCCAAAAAAAATGCATGTAGGCCGTGAAAATTTGATTACACAATATCTTTCAATCCGACAGTCTGATTTAAGAATCAGGCATAACGTCGTAACTGTTAGAATCTCCAGATCATTTTTCTGACATGCAATTGAAAGCTTGTATTTGTATTAAAACACAAGAGCTTATTCAGACCCTCAATTAAAAATTACTGCTAGATTGCTTTTACTCTAACTTAGACTAAGTGCGGAACAAGAGTAAATGAGCACAATGAACCAACAACTCTACCTTAAGCCATATTCATCTACCATTAACAATAAAATGAAAGCTTAAAGAGTAAGGAGGAGGGATGCAAACACAAGATAACACCGAGATGTATTATAGAAGAGGAAATTGAAGAACTTGGCGAAAAACCTCTTCGCAACCCTCCGAGTCAAAATCAATCCACCAGAAAATAAAGTTGGAGAAAACGAATAACAAAAGACCCTCCAAGCATAATCTACCCCATGTACTTGAGTCCTCGAAGCTCTTGCTACCAATTGATTTCTTGGAGCTTTGTCTTCTCTAGCTTTCCGAATCCCGTAATTCAGCCCGATTGTATCCGCCAATGAATGGCTCCTTCCAATGTTAGGATGTGTGCCCTTAAATTCTATTGTATGATGCTATGTATGATATTATGTATAACTTAATGTTGTATTTAATAAAGTTGTTTTATTATTATCTAAATATAATGGTAACATGAATACTGGGACATTATCATATAGTCCATGAGATGCATAGTATGTGATTTATGTGAAAAGTCACAGAAGATATAAATCACAAGTTCTTTATAAACTTAGAATTTTAGTTCGTAGTCGGTGATGAAGTTAGGCATTTCATCTACGAAGACTATAACATATCAACTAAGATGATTTGTCTTGATAATGGAAATGGAGATTTCTAGTTGGTATGTTGATATGTTTTAAGAGTTAAAACATATTGAGCTGGACTGCTGTGAGATTTATTATTCTCCTAACGACTGTCAAATGAATAATAAACTCACAACTTATATTTACATGAACTCTTAATCTTCAAAGGATAATGGACCTAATCATGAAGAGTAGGTTGCTTTGATATATCAAGAGTGAGATCTATAGTTACGGTCAAAACTTCAGTATGTTGGGCAACCACATTTAGTGTTGATGGAACATATATTCTCAAGATAAAATTCATAGTTTCTTAATGGAGATACAAAATATTCCCCTAGGATAAGTTTAATGGGTTTGGTTATGCAAAGAGTTAGGCCTAACCACTTTAGGAAGAAGTTACTAAAGTATATATTTATGAAATTGGATTTCATAAATATATGATGAATAACTTAAAGGATTATACCGGGTACTCAAGGAATTAAGATGTAGTAATCTACAAAGTAGCAGTCTACATTCATGACTTTGTATTACTACGAATATTTTATGAAAGGGTTGCATGTACAATAAAGTCTTGGGATATAATTTATAAATAAGGCCTAGAGTGCAACTATATTTATATAGTGTTATTAAATATAGTTAATGGTAACTTTGAACTTGTCAAAAGTTGACAGAAAAGCCCAAGGCCCATTAGAGCTAGTGTCTTATTGGTCCCTTTTAGTCCCACTCCAAGCCACACACCTAAGTCCAATTGGAAGGCCCAAAAGGCCAGCCCAATTAGTCAATCAGTTAGATACAAAGGAAAAAACGTACAGAATTTTCAGTAGAGATTTGCATGAATACTATTGTGAAATGGTGTGTAGCAAGTGTTAGACACTTTGACATTCTCCCTTTGGAAAACTATTTGAGAGACCACACATCTTGGACGTTAGAGGAATTGGAGTGAAGATTAAAATTATTCCCAAGTGCTTCTGATCTTCGATTTTTTAAAATTCACCATTCCAAGGTACACTCTCTTGTTCTTGAATTCTGAAACTTACATAATGCAAGTTAACATTTATAAATGAAGTAGATCCGTTTACTTTCTGCTGCACATGTTTTGTATGCAATACATGCATACATATTTACAACATCCAATACTTCCCAGCAGCACCAATGGGAAATGTACCTCAATGGAAATAGAAATACAATTACATGTCCAAAAATTTCTCAAATGTTATTAATTGATTGTAGAAATACAATTTGGTAGAATAACTTTACAAGGCTTTGGTCCTAAATACAATCTATGTAAAAATTACAAAACTTTGATCCTAGTTACAATCTACCAAAACAAATGGCAAAACACTAGTCGACTATCCAAAAAACCTACGTTCGGGGGCTAGGTTACGGAATGAGAAGGTATTAGGCACCCATTCCTCCCAGACAAAGTCTAGTCTTCTAGACTCTAATGACCATTATATATTCTTCTGTATGACATTGAATGATATGCTATAACATATGTAACAAACACTTAACAAAATTAATTTAAACAAATTTGTCTTATGAAAATGCCCTTTTTTTAAAAGAAAAATCAGATCTATTTTTGAAGGTTGAGAAAAGTGAAAATTGGTTAAATAAAATTAGATTTGTTTTGTAAGGGATAAAAAAAAAGGGATTTGGTTAATAAAAATCAGATCTGTTTTGTAAGGGATAAAAAAATGGGATTTGGTTAATAAAAATTAGATCTGATTTGTAAGGGATAAAAAAAAAATGGGATTTGGTTAATAAAAATCAGATCTATTTTTTAAGGTTAAAAAAAAAAAGAAATTTTTAAAAAAGGATTCATATTCATAATTCAAACCTATTATGCATGCATCACATATTTATGAAATGACATTAAAAAAAAAAGAGCTTTAACCTAACTATTTATTCATTCTATAAAATTCAAAATCTGTAGTTTTTATTTAAGAAGAAAAATTTTTCAGAAAATTTTTCAAATTTGTATTTATTGAAAATACAGATTTGTTTTTTACTAGAAAAATTTTCAAATCTTTATTTAGTGAAAATACAAATCTATTTTTGTTTTTATAAAAAAAAAAAATTTGATGAGAAATTGCAGATTTTTTAAAATAAATTGCACACTTGTTAAAGACAATTCCAATTAAGCATATAAACATGGTGTAGACACTCGATTTTGCACCCATCATTTAATCAAGAAAGATTACTAGAGTGGCCCTTCATGTACCCAAAAATCATGATTGCATTACATGGATTAATTTATTCATTGCATATCATAAAAATGATCTTGTGGTTCTAACGGTCACAATGGTTTGTCTGGTTTCCAAATCAAACCGTCAGATTGAAAGATATCGCAGGATCAAGCTTGCACAGTCTACATGCACTGTATGGGTTGAAGCCGATCACGAGTGATAAATTGAAATTAATTTTGATTGGTTAATGATCAAAATTAATTAAATAAATTTATGTGATTGGTGGAGTATTTTTCTTAAAGTGAGATTTGTTGCATGGGATTAAAACAAATAAGCTGATAATATTTAATGACTATAGATAAGTAGGCTTTTGGGATAATTATTTTCAAAATAATTATTTTAGAAGTCATAATTATCACTTTGGAATGAGGTTGTCAAGAAAATAACTTTGAAATTCGTCCAAATACAATTTTAGAGTTGGAAAACACTTCAAAAATGTGCCAATTAAGTAGAAGATTTCAAATTCACGTTCCAAGGCACTTTTTCCATAGTAGAACTCGAAATTCAGACTGGGCTATTTCTAGAAAGGTTGTAGAAAATCGAATTTCCCTTCAGCTGTAAAAATTTCAGCTTAATCCAAATTTTGGGTAAAGAGATATGATCAAAACACTGAAACTTAATCTAATCTGAAAAATTAGCTTTCTCTTATCCAAATCTCATTATTTTTTAAGATTTTCCCCATATTTTTGCTAATTTTTTGAGCATCCCAGCCTCTATAAATAGGGATTGGATCTCAAAATTCAGTACACCCTTTTACGCTCTCAAGAGACACTTTCTCACACTATCAAATTTCTTACCCCCTTTCTTTGATATCCTCTCTTAAACTAGAGCTTTTAGGTTTGAAAGAAAATTGCATAAATATCTTTGAACCCTAAAATATTATATTGAGAAAAAGAATACGTCCATGCAAGAGGTAGCTTTTCTTTTCTTTACTTCTTTTTTTTCTTCTATTTCCTTTTATTTTGATGCATGAATAAATACTTGTTTAGTATTGAATTTGCAATGATCATCTCATATGTTATCCACATTTTCTTTATTAGAATATGTGTGTGGTGTTTTTGTTGTTACGATCTTTTTTTATTTCAAAAATCTGCTTCCTAAAATACTTTTCTTAATTAAAAACGGATCTACATCTTCCTTAGATGTAGATTTGTATTTTTCTTTAATAAAAAAAACTGATCTACATCTTCATTAGATGTAGATCTAAATTTTTCTTTAACCAAAAATTGATATATATTTTCATTAGATGTAGATCTAAATTTTTTTCAAAAGCAAAATTGATCTAGATCGTCATTAGATGTAGATCTTAACTTTTCTTACTCAAAAATTGATTTACAACTTCATTAGATGTCAATCTGATTCTTTTTTAAATTAAAAAACTGATTTTTATCTTCCGTAGATACAGATTTGAATTTTTCTTTCGTAAAAAAACTTATCTATATTTTCTTTAAATGTAGATCTGATTTTTTTAATGAAATAGATTTTGAAATAAAAAAGAGTTATGACTAGTCTATTTTTTGTTTGATGCATGTTGCATAGGTTGATTTTATGAATATAGGCTTCTTCTAAAAATCTTTTTCTTGTTTTATTCCGCATTAAAAACAGATCTGATTTTTTTCTAATCCCCTACAAAACCAATTGTTTTTCTCATTACAAAAATAGATCTGATTTTTTCTAAACCAAATTCAATTTTTTTATCACAACACAGATCTGAATTTTTAATAAAGAAGAGGATGCATTCATAAATAGACTTATGCGATTTAGTTTTTCATGTGTGCAACATAAAAGGGGTACATTGGTCACGAGAGTCTAGAAGAATAGAATCTGTCTAGGAGGAATGGGTGCCAAACACCTTCCCATTTCATAACCTAGCCTCTGAATTTAGTGTCTTTGTATACGTAGACCTAGGATTTATCTTTGTTTTTATTTTGGGAAGATTGTAACTAGGACAAAAAGCCATGTAATTATTTGGTAGTTTGTAACTAGGACCCAAAGCCATGTAATATTCATCAAGCATGTATTCTTTTTTATTCAATTAATGGGAATGTTTAGTATTTTTTTTCCTTATTTTTTTGTATAAAAAAATAAGTGGCAACTCCAATCCACTTACCCAAAAAGAGAGTTGCCCTTAAAAGCACTCCAGAATCTCTCTTATTTAAGAGCACCTAATTTGGTGGTCTCTCACACACGGCATGTATGAATTATGAACAAGATCATGATTAAATCAAACACATTTTAACAAAATTCATGGAATAAACAACACAACATATTATGTAAGAGAAAATAAAAATAAACACAAGAACAAAATCAAATGCCTACTTGCATGAGCATACCCTTCAATCAAAGTATATTTTGGAAATCAAATAAATTTTCACTTCTTTGAGGTCTAAACTACTTTACTTAAAAAAAAAAGAAAAAAAAAATCTTAAAGCCAAGGCTTCCGAAATGTCTTTAACGTAAGGGAATCAGAGAAGTCAGCAAAAGAAAAGCCCTCAATTCTAATCTTTTTTCTCTATTTATAGAGTTTGGGATGCTTGAAAAATAAGCTAAATAAGATCAGATACAAATTAAAGTGCATCCTTATCTCTAAAGTGTTGATCGACACTTCTCTGCTGATCGACACTTGCCATATGCCGATAAGTCCTCTTAGGTGTCGAGCCCCCTTTTCAGTTTTGGTTCGATTTGGACTCCTTTTTTATGGATTTTTTAGTTGGGAATTGCACCTAGACGTGTTTTTAATTCATATTCTAAAAATTAATCCCTTTTTCTTGATATTCAAGTCTTTAAAGTGATAATTATCTGATTATAAATATTCTAAAAAGACTTAATTATCCAGAATTTCTTTGTTATCTGATTGTCCACTTTATTCCCATGCAAGCAGGCTTATTTCTAACACTATCCAACAACGACTCACAAAATTATTTAATTAACTTAAATTGTTTAACCCATCAGAATTAATTCAAATTAATCATGTATGGTCAGTTCCACCAAACAAAATGGATGCATACTGTGAAAACTTGATCATGTGATATCTTTCAATTTGACAGTCCGATTTGGGAATCAGGCATACCTTCACAACCGTTAGTATCTCTAAATTTTGGGTATATAAATGGTCATTCTAGCCATCTTCCAAGATATAATTACGGGTGAAAAATCGAGTATCTACAAGCCCTGATTTGGATTTGGTGGTTCATCGGGTCTCATTTTTAGACTAGGGCATAGAGCCCTCTAGAGTAGGACCAGATGAATGTTGGTTCCCTCCTACAACCAGTTGTTGCATCATGCACACCATTTTTGTGATCTATTCTTTAAGAAGAGTGATCTCATAGGTGGTTTCCTTGATGGGGGAAGGACCACTAGTAGACATCTCTTCAGCACGAGACCTAGTGATGATAGGATTACGGTGTGATGGTAACTTGGACTGTTTCATTTGAGCAATCTTTTTTAGTTATTATCCTAAAAGAATGGGGTGGGAAAGAAATGGGATATATTTGAAAATTTAATAATGTGGAAGCACCAAACAAATACAAAGTTAGTTTAGGTTCTTGATTATTAAAAATGCACCTATCATTTTCAAAATATTTGCTTAGACCCTTGATCAGGTATTTATCATGGTGAATTTCTATAGTGATATGGATTAATGCACAAGCTTAGCATGTAACTAGAACTTTCATATCATGCTTGAAATTACGGGATGGACCCTTCTCTTTTGATTACATGGAAAAGTAATGCTTTTACAAAGTTTGGCTTTTTACAATGCCCCCAGATCATGGGCTATAGAGATTGGCTCCAATAATGGGTCTTTTACAATACAAGGTGATAGGCCAAAAATGTATTGACCCTTTGTGATTAATTAACCAATTAATTAGCCAAGTGAATTAATTAGGTTCAATTACATACAATGAGTGGCAACACAAAAAAATTACCAAATAACTAAATGCAATGGAAATTAAATTTGACACAGTGATTTGTTTACGAATGGGGAAAACTTGCATGGCAAAAACCCCACCGAGTGATTTTAAGGTCACCATTCCTGAGAATTCACTATTATCAAAACAAGCGGTTACATGTAAAGGAATCCCAGTATCTTATACCAACCTACAGTTGAACCCTTACCCCAATACTCAATTGGACTTGTTCTGTAGTGACAATCTATCCTTGTATTGCACGACTCCCAGTACTTGACTAACCAAAAGATGAGTGGATCCCAGTATGCGACTTGATCACCAACTTTAGAAGGATATTGGCTGCAAATTTCTTCTATTCTTCAACACATAAGGATCATGAAGTTTCTTGGTCATAAAACGTTATAGTGTATATACATAATAGCTTATCAAGAACTAAGGCAAACTAGATTTCCAATTACACTTGAGGAGTTATGCTCTTGTGCAATTGTGCTCTTGGCTGTGCAACCTGATATGACCCTTAAAATAATCCTTATATATGTTTAGGGTTGTGAGAAAAGAAAGCTCAAACACATACTCACGAATTGAATGAAAAACAATCCAGAAAAATTGAGTTTCATAAACCTCGATAGATAGCCATCTATCGAGCTAGCTGTCGAGCTTTAAAATCCAGTACTTCATTACTTGATTCTTGGACAGACTTGCATGGCTTCAATACTTGGACTTGGACTTGGACTTGAACTCTTGTTCCTTAAAGTATTAAACACAACGTAGATCTATCTAATTACAAGTAAAGTACGTTTTGTCAAAGGATTAGCCAATACATAAAATGTTGACATATGTTCTTAACATCCAATCACACATGTCCTAACAATCTCCCCATTTGGCAATCCGTGACAAAACTACTACAAAAAAATGAACATATGAGAGAAGTCATAAATCACTGAACTCATACGCACTTGTTAAGTACAATGAATTCTATCCTAACACAAACTCTTGAAAAACTTTGCAAGAAGAGAGTTTATGGCAAGGAAGACTTTGATAACCTGTATTTTTGAAACACTTTAACAAAACTCATCAAGGCATCTTTGTGTGAAACAAAAATAAAAGATTGCATACAATAATATTAAGAAACAATACATGGAGAGATAGGTGAAAGAACATACATCAAATATATAAACCAAGTACAATGTATGTCAAAATGGTCACAAGACCCATGTACAAGATCAATGTATCTAAACTAGATAGAGGAAAAAGATACATCAAAATCCTCACTACATCCCTCATGAACACTCAAGAATACTCCCCCTATCTCCTAACTAACCCTCCCCCTATGAGTATGACTACTCTCATCTCAAAACTACTCTTTCTTTTTGTCACAAGTGACAAAGGGGTAAGTACATCAAGTAGACATCTCATCATCACTAGGCAAGCCAACATCCTCATCCTCATCACTGTCGAAGCCATCGTCACTCTCATCCACGGACACCAGTGGAGATGGAGAAGAAACAACCATGAAACCACCCATCACAGCCTGTCGTCGTGCAATACGACCCACGCGGGTGTTCACTTGACATAACTCATCACTAATGTGTCTAAGCGAGCATCCATGTGCACAAGTTGTGCCATGATGGCCTTAAGAGTCTTGATGAAGGAGCAGAGGTGGATGGAGCGATAGAAGCTGGAGGAGTAGCCGTCTCAGTCTAAGTCCGCCTTGAGCAAAGCTGTGCAAAACTCCACATAAAGGTAGTGGAATCAATGGCACACATGTAAAAGAACTGGGGAGACTTAAGATAGGGGATAGAGAAATGGCAAAGGAGCCGCGTGATAGCTGACGGGAAGATGAGCTTATCACGGTTCGCCGTATCCTTATAGGCATCTATAAGGGATAGAATGAAGTGAGAGGGGAAATCTATGGTAAGGTCCTTAATGAGGGAAAGCAAAAAGCAAGCACTAGATTTTGTGATAGTGATATAGTGAGAAAGAGGATGGAGAACAAAGGTCATATCCATGTTAACAAACCGTGGACCTTTAGCAAAATTCGTGCAATGGGTGAACTGACGAACACCCTAAAAAGAAGGTGTCTTATAGAAACGAGATGAGAGTTTGTCTTTGGACACAATCCTCAGACGCTCACAATCGAGATAGATAGGAAACTCTACCCTAGGAAGGTGTAGTACCTCGAATACAATACTCGGAGTAACTACTATGCGTATACCCCAAACGCGAGTGACAAACTTGGGTATAGTGGTGTCAAATTCGTGCATATTGGAGTAGAACTCCTGTATGATCATGAAAGGACATGTGACAAGAATGCCACAAAGAGATTCCAAACCCCTATTATGAATGATAGTGGGTAGGTCAGTGTTAGAAAAATCAGACTGAATGACTTGGCGTTCCGAATGAATGCCTCATCGTGAAAAGTTCTCAAAGAAGTCCTATTTGGCCTTCTCAACACAGAACCGTACGTGAAATGGAATGGGGTCAGAAGGAGAAGAAGATGAAGATGCCTCAAAACGAAGAGGGTTCCGAGACAGAATAGATTTACGCTTAGGTGCTATGATGCAACTAACGTAAAAGGGGGAGAGAGAGGGAGAGAGAGAGAGAGAGAGAGAGAGGGAGAGAGAGAGAGAAACAATCAGAAAAGTACCAAGCAACATATATATCAAAATATATATAATTGAAGGTACGTATGCATGAGAATACATGAACATGTGACATTCAAAAATAAATACATCATAGGCTCAGCCCAATCCAAACCTACCAACACACAGCATAGCAGCAAAGTAAACACACAACTAAATGCATAAAACATTGTTATAATGTGAGTGTGATGCAATGCATGAGGTTTTAAACTTAATTAAGCAACACCCATCCCAAAAATTGCATAAAAACTTCATCAATTTTGAAAAACCCTAAAATTTTTCAAACAACTCAAAACCTAGATCTAAAAGTATGAAATGCATGAAGAATGAGAGATAGTGAGATCGTACCAAGTGATTAGAGGCAAGAAGAGGCTAAAAAACACGTGGAATAAAGGTTTAGAGAGAGAAAAGTGAGTTTGGGAGGTGAAAAGCTTGAAGTCTGTCGAGAGAGATCAAGGGAGTGAGATTTGAAATCGCGAAGGCTTCATATATAGAATCCTCATAAAGCTCGATTGATCGAGACCTATCAAGCTTTAAAGAAGCGCTTATCAGTTGTCAAAATAGCTATCGAGGATCAAACGAGAGGTTTATCAACAAAGAAGCTCGATGGATCGAGGTAGCTATCAAGAAGCTATCGAGGAGACAGAAAGTTTCTCGATTGATCGAGATAGCTATCGAGAGCTATCAAGATTACGATAAAGAAAAGCTGAAGAGTCTTGATAGATAGCCTATCTGTTAAGAGCTATCGAGGAGGTACTGAGATTGCTTAAAAGAGTTTTTCAAGGAAGAGAAAAACACAAATATGAATGCAATCAAGCATGCTACTCAACCAAAGAACCAAATAGCATTTTAAGCTCTCAAAATCATCTCTCAATGAAGAAAATGTCATGCATTTAAATCCATAAACACACACACACACTAAACAATTTTAACCAATTTTATATTTCAAAAACAAGTTAAGACAGTTTAGTGAGCATGCATCAACACATGTAAACCTTATGATGGCCAAATCACATTGTACTTGCACATGTATCAAAAATAGCAAAGAATATTGCGTGTTGTGTGTGAAAACATTGCAAGATTGCATAAGTGGCTCTATGTTATGATGATTTGAGATATGAGAAAATTACTTTAACTCACACACAATCATTACTGTTTGATAGGGACTATCACCTTCGAGATACATCCTATAGCTCTCACATCTCCTAGAATACACGCTTGCAATCATATATATAGCATTTTGATCTTTTTGCTTTTATTGTTTCTTTGCATATTTTTCTTTTATTAAGCGTATCATGCATGGGCATCCAAGAGAGAGAAAAGAAATACCTAATTATGTTAAGTTTTTTGACATTGCAATTTTTCTATGTCGAAACATATAGATGTCATTTCATGATTAGCAGGCAGCAGTGGTGAGATGGTTATTTATGTCTTTCTCTTAGGATTTTCTAGTCGTTCCCATCAAAAAGAGTTATATGAGTGTTAAGTACAAGAGATTACTTAACCTTACTCATCTTAAACATGAGTCATAAAGCTCACTTGCTTAGTTGTGCATATAGATGCTCATCTAAGTTACAAAATATACAAAGTTTAGAAAATTTTTATTTCAATGGACATTCAAGGTACACAAGTACCAATGTACACAAACACACATTGTTTTTGTATTTTTTTTTTTTTCTGATTTTTCAATTTTTTATTTTTATGAATGAAACAAAATAAAAACAACCAAACAAAAACAAGCCAAATAAAACAATGCATAAAAACTAGACTGTATCAAAAAGAGGGAGAGAGAAAAAGTGACTAAATCACTTGGAACCCTTTTCCTTCCACACCTTAGAAGAACCTTTCCTTTGAGCAAACCCTTAGACCGGCGGTGAGGGGGAAGAGTTGAAACCGTTCAAGTTTAAAAGGATCATAAGGGCCTTGAGGAGATCTCCAAGGGAAGTAAGAGAGGATGAAAGTTGATTATGGGTTCCCGACGAAATCATGTTGTTGCACTGTTGAGTGGCTAATCACTTATAGCAATTTGGTCAAGTATGTATAGTTGTACCATAGTGAAGACAAAGATGCTGCTTCTTCTCTTTGGAATTTTGAGCATTACTCTTTTTAGCCCTAGGGTTTTTGATGTTTTTCTTAGCAAGCTTAGGGGGTGCTTTTAAGATAGATTTATCCTTGTCTATGTTCTCACTAGCAATCACATTTTTAGCATCATTATTCTCAGAATCAATATTATTAGCAGGAAAAACAAAAACAGTAGTACTAGAAGAAGAAAAATCACACCCTAAATCGGTCCGATCAGTGGCAGATTTTTGCATGTTGAGCATCTCATCATGATTTACACTTGAGGTCCTCTCCAACTGAGCTCTCACTTGGAATAGTTTCGACTCATGCTTCTTGGTCTTCTTAGCCAAGAAATTATTCTCAACCTCAGTACTCTAATAGTCTGATTTGTTTTATCAAACTTTTTGTAGAGTTGTTCTCATTCAAACTCCACATCACTAAGCTTCTTGTTGACCAACCTATACAACTTCTCATGTTCCTCCAAGACCTTGTATAACTTTGCATAGGCAGTATGGATGTCATCATGCTCATCCATCTTCTCACATTTTGACTCCACCAAGTTCTCTTCTTCATCCACATCTTCTACAATCCCCTTAATAGAATTGACACTAGTGGTGAAGACATTCAGGATTCCATCATCCTTATTTTTGAAATCATCCTTAGGGTTGGTGTCACTCAAGGTAGTAGCAAGTACCTTGATTTTTCCAATAGACTTGAGATAAGTGGGGCACTCTTGTTTCATATGATCAAATCCTTGACAACTGAAACACTTAGGCCCTAATGAACAATGTATTGACCTCCATCAGTAGCATCCTTCTTCCCTTTGTCTTGGCTCTTAGACTGTGAAGAACTTGATTGCCTGCGGTCCTTGTCGAAGCCCTTTGCATTTATATTCTTCATGAACTTCTTGAATTACAGGGTGATGTAGGATTTCATTTTAGAATCTTCATCATCAAAAGACTCATCAGTGTGACTGCTTTTGGCCTTCAGTGCCATGCTCTTGCTCTTACTTGACTTCCCGAGCCTAGACAAACCCAACTCATAGGTTTGTAGATTTCCAACAAGTTCTGTCAAAGGAATTTTATCAATATCCTATGATTGTTCCATAGCGGTGATCTTGGCATGAAATCTCTTAGGCAGAAATCTGAGCACTTTTTTCACAATCTTGGGTTCTAGAATGGCTTCCCCCAAGATTAAATCCTAAGTCCACTATGTCCTTGAGCTTGGAAACTCATCGAATGACTTATCCTTCTCCATCTTGATTTCTTCAAAGCTAGTAGTGAGCCTCTGAAGTTTCGAATCCTTGACAGCACCTTGGTTCCTTCATAGTATGGCTAGAGAATGATCCACGCCTCCTTTTGTAGTTTTAGTGGAGGAGATCTTCTTGAACTCCTCATTTGTGACCACACTGTATAAGGCATTCAATGCTCTACTGTCGAAGTTAGCTGCCATGATCTTTGCATCATCCCAATTGGTTGGCGCTTCCTTCAGCTTGGTCCAGCCTATCTCCATAACTTGCCATACCTTCTCATCTAAGGACTGCAAGAAAGCTCTCATGCGTACTTTCTAGTATGCATAATTAGTTCCATCAAATAAAGGAGGTACTATAAGTAACTGTCCTCTATCCATGACAAATATAGGTCAATGGATCTCACAGCAAAGATTAAACCTTAATCAGAGTGTGCCTACTCTGATTCCACTTGATAGGCCAAAAATGTATTGACCCATTATGATAAATTAACTAATTAATTAGTTAAGTGAATTAATTAGGTTCAATTACATGCAATGACCGTGATAGCACAAATAAATCACCAAATAACTAAATGCAGTAGAAATTAAATTTGACATGGCAATTTGTTTACAAATAGGAAAAACCTGTGTGGCAAAAACCTCATCGGGTGATTTTAAGGTCACCACTCTCAAGAATCCACTATTATCAAAACAAGTGGTTACAAGTAAAGGAATCCTAGTACCTTATACCAACCTATAGTTGAACCCTTACTCTAATACCCAATTGGACTTGTTCTGTAGTGACAATCTCTCCTTGTATTGCATGACTTCCAGTATGTGACTAACCAAAAGATGCGCAGATCCTAATACGCGACTTGATCACCAACTTTAGAAGGATGTTGGCTGCAAAATTCTTCTGTTCTTCAATATATGAAGATCATGAAGTTGCTTGGTCACAAAACCCTACGGTGTACAAATACAACAGCTTCTCAAGAACTAGAATAAACTAGGTTTTCGGTTACACTTGAGGAATTATGCTCTTATTCAATTGTGCTCTTGGCTCTACAACCTGATACGGCCCTTACAATAATCCTTATATATGTTTAGGGTTATGAGAAAAGAAAACCTAAACACATACTGATGGATTGGATGAAAACCAGTCTAGAAAAACTGAGTTTCATAAACCTCGATAGATAGCCATCTATAAAGCTAGCTGTCGAGCCATGGGCTTCAGTAGCTTTTAAATCTCGATAGATACTTGCTGTTGAGCTTTAAAATCTAGCACTTCATTACTTGAATCTTGAACAAACTTGCATGGCTTCAATACTTGGACTTGAACTGAACTCTTGTTCCTTAAAGCATTAAACCCGAAATTGAATGTGAACAGGGGTAGGAACAGAAGAAGATGTCCCGGAACAAAGAGGGTTCCGAGACGGAGTGGATTTATGCTTGGGTGTCATGTGTAGTCTATCCGAGAGAGAGAGAGAGAGAGGGAGAAACAGAAAAACATAATCACAATAGAAGACCAACAAAAGAAAAGAGAGGGTACACATGCATGAAGAATGCATGAACATGTGACGTGCTAAAAGAAATTGCATCATGGGTTCAACCCAATCCAAACCTAACAGCACACAATTTTGAACAATCAAGCACACATCTAAATGCATGAAACATTGTGAAAATGCAAATGGAATGCAATGCATGATCATATAGCATCAAATAAGCAACCACCAACCCAAAAGTTTCACAAGAATCTCAAAAGTTTTCAAAATCCCCAAAAATTTCAAGAAAAACCAAACCTAGATCTAAATTCGTGAAATGCATGAGAAAAGAGAGATAAGAGAAACATACCAAGTGATTTGAGACTAGATTAGGTTGAAATCACGTGGGTAGGAGGTTATGAGAGAGAAGAGAGTGTTTGGAGGGTAAGAATACCTTTTCTGTCGAGAGAGAAAGAAAGAAAGTGAAACTGATTTCATGCTGAAGTATTTAAACAAAATGCATCTCGATGGATCGAGGATTTGTCAAGATCTGTCAAGCACTAAATCTCGACAAATATGAATCTGTTGAGGTGTTGTCAAGAATCTATCGACTGCAAAATCACCTCGATGGATCGAAAAATTGTCGAGAAGCTATTGGCCAGAAAAAACTTTCTCAATGGATCGAGATTCTGTTAAGAAGCTATTGAGACAAATTTCAGATAGCTCGATGGATCAAATATGCAATAATATCTATCGAGAAAAGAAGTCCAAAAGGCTCGATAGATAAGAAGTTGTTAAGGATCTGTCGAAAAGCTATCAAGCTTAATAAAAAGCAGTTTTTCAAAGAGAGGAAAAACACATAGAGATTAATTCAAACAAGTAAGCTACTCAACCAAAAATCCAATCAACATGTTAAGCTTTTAAAAACATCTCTCAACAAGAAAAATGCAAAGTATTCATAGATCCAAAACACACACACACACACACTAAACAAGTCTAACTAATTTTATATTTCAAAAACAAGTCAAGATAGTTTAGTGAGTATACATTAACACATGTATCCCTTGTGATGGCGAAAACACATTGTACCTATACATGTATCAAAAGTAGCAAAGAATTTGTGTGTTGTGTGTGAAAACATTGCAAGATTGCACAAGTTTCTCATGTTATGACAATTTGAGATATGAGAAAATCAATTTAACTCACATAGAATCTGATGTGGTATGATAAAATACAACTCCAATTGTCCATGGAGATCGTCCAAAACGGGCAGCATGCTCAAGACGAGGTAAACTGTCTCAGCGTGCTCAAGACGAGGTAAACTGTCTCAGCGTGCTCAAGACGAGGTAAACTGTCTCAGCGTGCTCAAGACGAGGTAAACGTCTCAGCATGCTCAAGACGAGGTAAACTGTCTCGGCGTACTCAAGACGAGGTAAGCTGTCTTGGCGTGCTCAAGACAGGGTAAGCTGCCTCGAAGACCTTAGGACGAGAAGTTATGGACGACACGTGAACACTTAGAAATTTATGAAAGTCTGAAACATCTCCTCATTGTACGAGTAACCTCCAGTGACCGTTACGCATAAAAAGGGTAACTCCTAAACGGTTGAGAAAGTTATATTCGAAAAACGAACCTCCTCAAATCAAGGGGAGGTTACAAATCCGATAACCGCTCTTAAGACACTATATAAACGTTGGTTCAGACCAAGAAAGGTACGAAAAAAATCATTCCTAAAAAATTGGAACTTGAAAATACTTGGGAGAAAAACTGACTTTGTCATCGGAAAACCCCGGTCACCTTTGATCACTTCTCTTTCTTTTTTAGGCTACCAAGGCAATCGTTGGCCCTATCGAACCCGAAGCATCCAGCCTACTGATTTTCTTCGCTTCATCAGAATCATAACTGCTTAATGAGGACAATCACCTTCGAGGTACATCCTATAACTCCCACATCTCCTAAAAACATGCTTGCAAGCATAAACATGCTTGCAAGCATATTTAAAAGCATTTTGATTATTTTTGCTTTTAATTTTTCTTTGCATATTTAGAAAGAGAAGAAATACCCAGTTATGTTAAGCCAAAAACATCACAATTTTGCTATGCCGAAGCATACAGGTATTATTACATGATTGGTAGGCTTTAGTGGTGAGATGGTTATTTGTGCCTTTCTCTTAGAATTTTTTTAGTTCTTCCTGTCAAAAAGAGTGATATAAGCATTAAATATAAGAGATTACTTAATTGTACTCATCACAAACATGAGCCACAAAGCTCACTTGCTTAGTTGTGCATTGAGATTCTCATCTAAGCTACAACAGATACAAATTTTAGAAAATTTTGTTTCAATGACCATCCAAAGTACACAAATACCAATGTACACATAACACATGCTATTTTTGTATTTTTCTAATTTTTCAATTTTCTTTTTATGAAAACCAAAATAAAGCAAAAACTGAAAACAAACAAACAAAAATATGCTAAACAAAACATAGCATAAAACTAGACTGACTAAAAAAAAACAAGAGAGCAAAACACATAAGTAATGCATAACCATAAGAAGGGGGAGAGAGAGAAAAAGTGACTAAATCACTTAGAGCCTTTTTACTTCCACACCTTGGAAGAATCTTTCCGTTTGGTGAACCCTTGAATCGGAGGTTAAGGGGAAGAATTGAAACTGTTTAAGTTCGAAAGGAACA
Source organism: Castanopsis chinensis (assembly GCA_032878915.1). Lineage (NCBI taxonomy): Eukaryota > Viridiplantae > Streptophyta > Magnoliopsida > Fagales > Fagaceae > Castanopsis > Castanopsis chinensis. Next base: position 4,826,067 of record JAVQMG010000102.1, read on the forward strand.
TGAGGGCCTTTAGAAGATCTCCAAGAGGGGCCAAAGAGGATGGAAACTGATTCTAGTTTCTAGATGAGATCATACTGTTGTTTTATTGAGTGTCTAACCACTTGTAGAAATTTGGACGAGTATGCCCTAAAGCTCCACAGTGATGACAGAGATGTTGCCTTTTCGGTTGAAACTTTTTGTTGTCAACCTTCTTAGTCCTAGGATTTCTAGTCTCTTTCTTTTCAATCTTAGGGGTTGCACTTAAAATAAATTTGCCCTTGTCTACGTTCTCACTAGCTATATCAGTTTTATACTCATTGTTCTCAGACTTAACATTATTAGCAAGTGAGACAAACACAGTAATACTAGAAGAAGCAATATTAGGAGAAGAGAAATCATACCCCAAGTCGGTTTTATCAGAAGCAAATTTTTGAAAGCTAAGCATTTCATCACGCTTTGAACTGGAAGTCTTCTCCAATTGAGCTCTAACCTAGAATAGTTCTACTACAAGCTTCTTTGTCTTTTCAGCAAGGAAGTTGTTCTCGAACCGCAAAGCTCCAATGATTTGATTTGCTTCATCAACCTTAGTAGAGAGCTCTTCTCGATCAAGTTCCACTTCACTTAGCTTCTTGGTGGTCAGCCTGTACAGTTTCTCAAGCTTCTCGAAAACTTTGTACAACTTAGCATAGGCTGCATGAATGTCATCTTGTTCATCCATTTTCTCAAATTTAGATTCCACCAAGTTCTCTTCTTCATCTACCTTTTTCAACAATCCCCTCAATAGGATTTAACGTGGCAATGAAGGCATTCAAGATTCCCTCGTCATCATTGTCTTCTAACTTTTCATCAGGCTCGATGTCACTTAAGGTAGCGGCAAGGGCCTTGCTTTTCCCAATAGTCTTGAGATAAGTTGGACATTCTTGTTTCATATGTCTAAAACCTTGACATCCGAAACACTTTGGTCCGAAGGGAACAGTGTACTGACCACCATTCTTAGCATCCTTCTTTCCTCTATCTTGACTCTTGAATTGAGAGGAACTAAATTGCCTACGGTCCTTGTCAAAGCCTTTCGACATAGTTAGTGCAATCAAATAAAGGAGGTATAATAAGAGATTGTCCTTTATCCATGACAAACAGTGGTCAATGGATCACACAGCAAAGATTTACCCTAATCTGAGTGTGCCTGCTTTAATTCCACTTGATAGGCCAAGAATGTATTGACCCCTTTGATAAATTAATTAATTAATTAGCCAAGTTAATTAATTAATTTCAATTACACATGAAATAAGCATGGTAACATAAACAAATTATCAACTAAAATAAATGTAACAAAAATTAAATTTGGCATAAGTGATTTGTTTACGAATGGGAAAAACCATTGAGGCAAAACCCCACCAGGTGAATTTAAGGTCACCACTCCCGAGAATCCGCTATTATGAAAATAAGCGGTTACAAGTAAAGGAATCTCAGTACCTTATACCAACTTACAGTTGATCCCTTACCCTAATATCCAATTGGACTTGTAATCTAGTGACAATCTCTCATTTCAATGCACGACTCTTAGTACATAACTAACCAATCGATGCACAGATCTAAGTACGTGACTAACACAGCAACTTGAGAAAGATGTTGGCTGTAAAGTTCTTCAGTTCATCCAAATGATGAAGATCAAGAAGCTCTTTGGTTACAAAACCCTTGGTGCAAAGACGCAATAGCTTCTTCAATGAAAATATGAACTAGGTCAACTTTTGTCTCCGGTCACACAATGCATGAAGGGATGCTTTGATTCCTTGTGTGATGGCCTTTAAAATAATCCTTATATATGTCTAGGGTTGTGAGAAATGAAACACTATACAAATACACTTAGATATGCATGAAAATAAATCTGGAAATCAGAATTTCGTAATTCTTGATAGATATTGTTTCTGTCGAGCAGCTGTCAAGATTCATCATTAAATATCGATAGATATCTATCTGTCGAGATATATGTTGAGCTTTAATGAATAACACTTCTTCACTTGTTTCTTGAACAGATTTGCATGACTTCAATACTAAACTTGAACTCTTGTTCCTTGAAGTACTAAACCCATTTTAAATCTACCCAATTACAAGTAAAGTGCATTTTGTCAAAAGATTAGCCAATATGCATAACATGTGTTGTAACAAGTTCCACATATGTCCTAACAGAGATCTCTCCAATCTCTAAGAAAAAATACAATAATAGAGACGACAATATTGATGAGGAAGTTTCTCAAAAAATTATGGTCTAGTGAAGATCAGAATTCTTAAATTGTTTCAATAACTTCTACAACGTTAGTGGGAAAAAAAAGGGTGTTGAATGATGGATGTTCCCCTTTATTTATAGAGGTGTTTTTGCCATGAAAAAAAATTAACTTAGCTTATAACATCAACTAAAAAATGTAGTTGGGAAGTCCTAAAAAAAAGGGATTTGGATAGGAATTGAGCTGAATTTTTAAATTTGAATATGTTTTATTGTTCTGACCATATCTCTTTATTGAAAAATCTGATTAAGCAGAAATTTGGACAATGGAAAAAAAATGTAATCCCCTACAATTTTTCCAAAAATAGCCTAGTCCAAATTCTAAAGTTTACTATGCCGAAATTGGGAAATTCTAGCATTTTGCCCCTATTTTGTAAAAAATTTGGCAATATGCCTCTGTTTTCAAATTCTTTAGGTCCCTACTCCTATTTTGAAACTTGATTTACTCAAAATCGAGTTCAGCGTCGCTATAGGTCCTTAAAACGTCGCTATAGGCAAAAAACAATTTTGCATGGAACTCAATTTAGAGAAAATCGAGTTTCAAAACGTCGCTATAGGTCCTTAAAATGTCGCTATAGGGCTCCTTAAAATGCTACTATAGGGCTAAACTCGATTTAGAGAAAATCGAATTTTAAAACAGAGGCATGGACCTAAATAGGTTGAAAACAAGGGCATATTGCCAAATTTTTTACAAAATATGGGCAAAAGGCTAGAATCTCCACTGAAATTGTCCTGCAACTTGAGTTTTGAAAACTACTACTTCATATGTACGTTTTTAATTAATTTTCATAATAAAGCATATTCCAAAGTGATAATTAGGATTTCAAAAATAATTATCTTGAAGATAATTACTTTAAAATTCTATTACCCACAGTGTTTAAATCTTATCAGCTCACTTTAATCCCATGCAACATTTTTTGTAAAGAAAGACTATACCAATCAAAAAATTCATTTTAATTAGTAGCCAATCAAAAATAACTTTCATTCCCATAAAAAAAAAAAAAATTCATTAATCATGTGTGACAAGCTCCACCCAATTAATATGCAAACTGACTGTTGAAAGTTGATCTTGTAATATCTTTTGATCCAACTGTCCAATTGAAAAAGCGTAAGTACAAATGTGATCTTTGATACCACAAGATCATTTTTATGATCTGTGATGAATGAGTTAGTGACTAAAATGCGACCATGATTTTTGGGTACATAAAATGACCATCTTGCCCTCTCCCAAGATTAAATTATAAATGCAAAATAGAGTGTTTCCACCAAAAAAATAAATATTCGCTCCAAATCCCTCTCCTCCCCCTCTCAAATAAGAGATTTGAGTATCTTTTTCACTCTTTTTCATCAACTCCTTTTCTCCTAATCAAAGCATAACTACACTATTAAGGATTTTGTAACTCAATAATAGAGTATGTAGCTTCCAATGGAGACATCAATATTCAATTTCCCCCATCCTCCACTTACAATGTATTAAAAAAAGTTTACTATACTTGAATTTTTTATTTTTTATTTTCGAAAAAGAACTCAAACGGAAAACCTTTTGTTAGATATTATGAGCCTAAGCCCAAACTAATATTCTTTTTTCCTTGCTGCGGATCATCAAAGGAATCATAATTAAAAAACGAAAAAGAAAAAAAAAAAATCAAAGCAATATTTGGCAATTTTTTTCTTTCTTTTTGTACCCGCTACCAAGTGTCAAAATTTGAGTTATATAATATATAGAAGGTAGGTCCTCAGCTCAAAGTTATTTTCCTCTCAGATCTGGCGACTTTGGGGCGAAAGGGCAAATGGGCCAAAAGTAAGTTTTGGTCTCCTCACCCACACTTTCCTGAACTAGGACAAGGAGTTTTGTCCCCTCTCCTCAATTTTATTGACTTTTCCTTCACTCTTCTCCTCCCACGGATAGCAGACATAGCTTGACATGAAATTTGATAAGATATTTCAACCCTCAAAATATGCAGTAGCAATAGTGGAAAACCCATTTTTAAACCCCACAATTTAACACCAGCTAAAGCAGCTCATCATCCAAATTCAAAACCCCATTCATACTTATATATGATACACCACCAAATCAAAAAAAAAAAAAAAAAACCTGTTTAGAAAAATAGCAAGACCGATCTCTCACAGAATCACACTCACACTCTTCCGGAAATTCTCATATAACTGTTTTAATCAAAACACAAATCCAACGAGACCCATTTCAAGAACCGTCATGTCTGCTTATGGGGCCACTCTCTCTCTCATATTGCTGCTGTGTTTAGCTAATGTGGTCAACTACAGTGAAGCCCATGTGAGTATATTGTCAAATTAATGTCTTTTTTAATTATTTTTACTCAAAAACCCGAAGGCTTGATTTTTCATAGATCCCTTAAGTTTTCTAGTGAAATTTGTTATGATTTTTTGTGGGTATTGTTTGAATTGAAAAGTTTGTTTCTTGATTTTGGAGATTAATGGGTCTGAGACTGAGATGATGGTGCCAATGGTGGAGTCAGGAAGGATGGAGAAGATGATGATGATGGTGATGAATGATAGCAGAAGGAGGTTAGGTAGCTTCCAGATATGTGCACTATGCACTTGCTGTGGTGGGGCCAAAGGTCTTTGCTTGCCATCTCCTTGTTGCTATGCCATCAATTGCAACATTCCCAACAGGCCTTTTGGCTTTTGCTCTTTCACTCCCAAGACCTGTAATTGCTTTGGATGCCATCTCTAACTTTCTTTATCTGTCATTCCATTCTATATAATTTTATAATTTAGTTACATTGTTTAATTTAAGGCTCAAGTGGATGCTGTTGGGAGTGTGGATGGGAAGAATATCTGTTCTTCGTTTGTTTGTTTATAACTTTTAAAAATATATTATTGTTGGGGGAAGGGAGGTTTTGGCTATTTCCAGGTTAGTTTCTTGCTAGTTCTAGTGGGTTTTGTCAATGTTTTTTGCAGGAGGTAGCAATGCCTGATGCCATATTTTAGCTTTTTTATGTGAGGGAGTACTTGAGGAAACGTTGTCCTCGTTAGTGGAGCGGCATGGGGTTTATGATCATTTTTATTACCTTTCAAAGAATATATTCATGTTAAGTGCTCAGTAGGGCTATTGTGTTACTAATGACTAAGGATTAAGATTTAAATTTTGTCTATTATTTTAAACTGTTGTGTATTTGCTTGTTCAATTATTTGTTTATTGCACTAGTGGATGCTATACATATTACAACGTGTAGGAAAATTTTTAATTCAATATGCTTTAGTGTTCTTCCACCAATATTTGCTTCTTCCACTGTTCTCTCTCCCCCTCCCCTCTCTTTTTTTTTTTCTTTTTTTCCTTTTTTCCTTTTTTTCAAAAAAAATTAAATGCAAAACTCACCTTCTAAGTTTCACTATTTTTCATTTCAGTCCTTTAGTATTTTGTCATTTCAGTCCTCTAAGTTTTAATCTTTCTCAATTCAGTCTTCTGTTAATAATCCATTCATGCCTACTGTTAACTTGTCCAAAAACAATGTCATTTTGCCCATTACTTAATATTTCATTTTTTAATTATTTATTTCTTAATTAAAAAAAAAATCCAGTCCATCCCCCATCTAAAGAACACGAAATAGAAGCTCCACTACCTACTCTGCAGATCGTGAGGGAGAGAAGGTATTCTGTAGAAAGCAAATTAGAGGAACCTAGTAAGGCTTTAATACCAGCCGATCGTGAGCAAGAAAGTGAGCAATTGACTTTCGTATAACCCTAGCAGAAAGACTCTTCCTCTGACCTGAAATAAACCAAGTAATCCATTGTGAAATCGGGTTAAATAACCCCATAGACCCAGACTAAACCCAAGTACTCAACTTAGTGATGCTCAAGCACCTAGCCTCAGGGTTAGTGATGCCAAGTACACTTAAGAGTGGAGCCGCTAGAGTACCTTCTCTCCCTCTCAATCTCTCAGTCTCCTAATCTCTTTTTCTTCCTCTTGATCTTGCTCTCTCCCTCTTGATCTCAATTATTAATGGGTTAGGCAGTTAGGTAGGAGTGAGTAGTGGGGTTTCTAATTCGTGTTCTTCAGATGGGGGATGGATTGGGTTTTTTTTTTTTTTTTTTTTTTAATTAACGTTTTTTATTTAAGAAATAAATAATTAAATAAAAATGAAATATTAAATAATGGACAAAACGACATCGTTTTTGGATAAGTTAACGGTAGGCATGGATGGAATATTAATAGAAGACTGAATTGAGGAGGATTGAAAGTTAGAGGACTAAAATGAAAAAATGCAAACTTAGAGGATTGAAATGAAAAATGGTGAAACTTAGAGGGTGAGTTTTGCATTTTAGCCTTTTTTTTTTTTTTTTTAAAGCCTCTTTGACAATAAAGTCCTTTTCATTCAATTGAATTACTAGCCTAGAGGTAATGCAGACCTTACAATCGTATAGTCCAATACAATAATAGAGAAATGTTAATGGATGTCTTAAGGGTATTTGTTAATGAATTACTTTAGGAAAAAATTATTAAGTGTACAAGGACTGTTGGAGTGGTAATCTCAATCAATTAAATGATGATACTTATGCAAATGTGTGAGTCAAGAATTAAAAATAAAAAACCACTAGTTGATATCATATTTTCATAAATGACAGCGTTTTATTGGTTAGAAGAACTAAGAGAACCACTTTAGCAATTCTCTCTGTGGATTTAATAATTTCTTAATTTTAAGATAATTTATATGGGAAAAAAATCATTTTATTTCTCATAAAAGTTGTGTCAAAATTTTTATAAAATAGTTTGTTAATAATTGCTCTAAACCACCGTTCATATGACCCATAAATTTATTCTGATTGTGTAATGTTACTTTTATACAGGATCAACACAAACATTACTTTTATTGTAAACCGCTCACTACCTCGGTTATGAAATTTGTTGGCGCATTATAGTTGCAACATGCAAACTGGTTACAACTCACAAATTTTACTGATTTGGGTCCTGCCAAACATCTAGCAGATCTTCTATTTGTATGGTGGTCCTTAAATATAATAAATGGGGCACACCTCTGAGAGAGAGTGACTGATCTGGTTCGCTCTCTTGAATTACCTTAAATGGTTGAGAGTGCTAAATATTGATGGAAAAGCCATATATGGATGAGTTTTAGTTGTTGGCGATAAGATTGATGCTATGATATTAATGAATGCAGGTGTAGCCAATCCAAAATATTATATGGTGGGTGGTAGTTGGACAGAGGCAATTAAGCCTTATATAGTAAATAGATACACTTGTCAAAGTTGATGGTTTTAGTTTATACTTTCGTATTTATGTTGGTAATTTTTTTTTCCTGCATGATTTACCTATCCTTGTGAAGTTCTATACCATGAGATTCTTGCTTTTGTGAACAAAATTTTTTGGAGTTTTGTGAAATAAAAAAAGTAAAGCTTAAAAAAAAGAAAAGAAAAGAAATTTTTTATATACGGTAAAGATAAAGGGTAAAACTAATGAGTTACACCATCCAATAAAAGATTATCACATCAGCATTTTACTTAGAATTCAATACATTTTACTTTACCTAATAACATCTCAATAAACTTCCAATTTGATTGGGTTTATATACGGATATTAGAATTGATTGGGTGTAGTTGAACTTATTCTTAAATATGTAATAAGATAATATAGCATGTTGAAATTGAAAGGGTAAAACATAGGTTTTATATTACATCTTTATAGAATTTAATCTTTTATACATACATACATACATATATATATATATATATATATATATATATATATATATATATCCTATTAATAAGAGGATTCTCCTATTTCGTTTCTAATTCTTGGCATACCAAAATATCTTCATACAAATTATGAAATAACATACCCTTTAATTTAAATTTTTTTCTACAAAAAAGCAAAAAAGTGTTAAAACAATAGTTCTATCTCACATACAAAAGGAAAAAAAAAAAAAAAAAACCCGTTATTCTCACCACCCATTTGTATTCAAATATCTGATTCCTATCGATGTTTGGTATCTATTTGAATTCAAATACTTCAATTATCTTTATAAAAAAAAAAAAAATTCTTATGCCAAAAAGAAAAAACATCACTACCTCATGTAAAAACTACTTATTCTTATCCCAAAATTTCTACAGTTTTTTTTTTTTTTAATTCTTTAAAAAATTCCAAATTTTTATTATCCAAATTATATATAGTTATCATAAATCCCCATCCATCCATCCATGCTAACATATTTCATCTTTCTTTTGTTCAAATCTCAATTTGTTTTACTTATTACAATTATTATCCCAATCAATAAATTCAAATGTCCCATTGGGTTTCAACTTCTCACGGTTCTATATCTTATTTTTAAATGTTATTCCACGTTACCTTGCCTCATTCTTTTAAAAAATAAAAATAAATACCCACAGATATTTATATATCATTTTTAAGCATTATAATACTAAATCAAATAAATAAATAAAATATTATTGCACGCGCAAAGCGGGTGTGATGAATCTAATGTGTATGTGTGTGTGATATTGGAACATCATTAATTATCACAGTAATCTTTTATTATAGGGAATAAAAAATGTTGTAATAGAATAATTATTCTTATTCATAAGTTTAGTTGTTCTATATAGAATTTTTTTTTTTTTTTTTTTTTTTTTTTTTTTGAGAAGGTTCTATATGGAAAGTTTGTAATAGATAATGCATATGGACA